>OY735246.1:56893662-57493662 GCA_963457695.1 Neria commutata
GTTTGAAGCTCTCCTCCTTTGGCGTCTGTCTCTGTTCTCTTACAGCAAAAAATAACATACGATTTTTTAAATTTATTTTATTTATAAATATTTTGTTAAAAACATAACCGCACAATCATCGAGGGGACTGAGAAAAGTTTGCTGAGTTGGTTGAAAGAAAACCGCGAATTTTAATTTCTTTTTCTCCATCTTTGCTCAGTTGCTGAATCACATTATCGAAATGCATGCTTTGTTGGGGGTGAGACATCCAACAAACTCTTATCAATAATTTTACGTTTTCTTGATTGCATTTTCGTCGATCTTCTTGAAATTAGGCACAGAACTTTGTTGAATCAAATCAACTATAGTTTTTATAATTTTCAGCGCTAATAAAAAATGTGCAACAGCGAACTATTGTCAGTCCCTCGATATTATAGTCATCAAATAAGAGCAATCGCTTAAAATTAGTACTACAAAATTTGACGGTTTATTAGTTAAGTAGAATTGACTACTTTTGGCTTAGTAAATTTGTAAATTTTCACATTAAGAATAACGATTTCGATTTGAAGGCACTTTAAAATTCGCTGAACTGTCAAAAATACGACAAATAAATGCGTTGCTGGCTTAGGCGCGTACTCTAGAGGCTTTCTTGCTCTTGTCAGCCTTCGGAGGCGGTGGACCACTGCGTCCGCCTTGTATGTGCCGATTGTAGATGCTGAGAAAAGAAAGCGCAGAATAAGTTGAAAGTTTGACTATTGAGACAGAAAAAACAGCAACTTACATTTTATAGGTCTCCGTCTTCAGATACTCAATGACATGACTGATGCCCAGCAGATATTGTTCAGCAATGGGCGTCACCCAGGGATTCTCCTCCATCTTCAAGACCGACTTGCTGCCCAGCAGATCCAGTTGCGCTATATCTGGCGGCAACACCTGCAGCCGATTGTTCTGTATATGCAGCTCACGCAGGCGCGTCAACTCCCCAATCTCGCGTGGCAGCTCCAGCAAGTCGTTATCGCGTATGCCGAGTATCTGCAGATTCTTCAGATTGCCCAGACCCTTTGGTATGTACTCAAAGTCGTTGTCGCCCAGATAGAGCGCGCGCAAGGTCTCGATCATAAAGAAGTTGCCCGGCAGATCTTTCTCGTTGAGGTTGTTGTAGGATAGATCCAAAATTTCGAGCACTGGAAAAGCGCCAAAGCCGCGAGGCAATCGATCCAAACGATTTATGGATACGTTGAGTATGCGCAACTTCGGCATAGACGATAGCGATACGGGCAACTCATGCAGATAGTTATTGGACAAATTGAGTATTTCCAAATTCAACAGATTCGCAATGCCGGGATTGATCATGCTGATCTTGTTGTGGCTCAGCGTGAGGCGTGTGATATTGGACATGTTGACTGTAAAGGAAAATGAGAGTATTTGCATATAATTGTATATTTAAGAGGAATTGGATTTGCAATAATTTTTAGCATAATTTTAATAGCGATCTTCATTGAGAAGGGGTTAAGAAAGAGCATTGACGATATGAGCGTGCCTTTGAATAAGAAAGAAAAGTAAAGACAGAGGTACGGGCTTATGATGAGCTGAACTATTGGTCAGCAAATAAAGAATGAAGAAATGCAGCAATAATTGCAATTTAAAAAGCTATAAAAAGCCAAACAAAATTGATATTAAAAAATTCAATAAATTTGTATTATTGCAAAATCAACGAAAGGCAAAAATTCTTAAAAGCAAAAGCATTTGAGTTTGTATTGCACAGCAGACGCAATTCTGTGCATTTAAAACTGTAAACAAACAAAACAAATGTCAACAGAGAGTCTCTCTGAGTTGATTAAATAATTCTGGCTACTTTACTCTTTTGCACTCAAAATAATCAGCGTCTAACAGCCAAATAAAATGAAGCAACAAGTTTAATTGGACAATAACCGGTTGGAACAGGGTGGAGAGTGTACATACATATTGAAAAGTTAAGAATAGTTAAAAGAGAGAGAGAGTGAGAATGCAAGACAAAAATAAATGCGAACTTAACACGGAAGAGCGAGCTGTCAAAATTACAAATGCAAGAATTTGAGCTTGACAATTGCGAGGAATTTTGAATTGTCAACTAAGTTGTGAATACATAAATAAATATGCAGCTAATGTGTTGCACAGAGCGATTATAAAATTATTGTTAACACTTTCAATTTTGTTGGGATAAAATAATAATTGCAGGGTGCCCCACCAATAGTAACGCCACATACATACACACACACATACACTCACGCAACCATAGATGATCTCATTTTCACTCGAGAAGCATATTTCTTAATAATTGCTTGTATACATAATTTAGAAAAGCCACATGCAAATTTTATTGTTAAATTCAAAGCAAAAGCTGTAGCAATTGTGATTTCCAATATTTGCACTATTTTTAGGCTTAGAAAAGCATGAAATTATAATTTTTTTTCATCTGCAGATCAAAGCAAAGGGTCTCATTTCTGCTGCTCTTCAAACACACACATTTTTAACATATTTACAATTTCAACTGTTCAAAAGGGGAATTATTAAAATGGACACTTACACAAACCGGGCAACTCCTCGAAGGAGTTGATGCCCTTGTCCACTAAATCAATTTCACGATTTTGCGTTTCGCGCGCCTCCTCCAACACTTTTTTCGCCTTCGACATTTTGGCATTGACTGGCAGACATGAAACCGTTGATTGACTCATTTTTTCGTTTGTTTTTGTTGTTGATTTCCGTTGGGAGCAATTCAAGCGGCGAGAGAGTTTCCGCTGTTGTTGTTTTTGTTTTTGCTGTTGGCTGTTATTCTGCAGTTTCTGCTCTCAAATTCGTGTGTATTTTAAATTCTTCGTTCTGTTATAATTCAATTTTATTACCAATTTAATCAAATTAAAGCGCCGTTACAACTTAGCCTTTATCTGATTCGATACAAAAATTAGATGTTTCAACTAAAAGTGGCAATGCTACTCTCTGATACTCTTTCTGCACAGCACGATAAAAACAGGCTAAGCTAATGAACTGTTGCACCAAATCAATTAATTTTTGGTGCATCAATTCTTACAGATTTCATTCGGTCAACAATTTTTAGCATAATAGAAACTTTTGTTGGTTAATGGTTAGAGAACCCAAAGCATTGCAACGATCAAAATGTACCTATTGCATTTGCCAATTATGCATATATAATTTTTATAATTATTTAATTCTCTCTCACAAGATCATAACCATGATCTTTAGTCAATAAAATTCTAGGCTCTTTCTGCAAAATTGAAATTCCGGAATACTTTGTAAGGCAAAGTAGCAAAATTGCAATCAAATAAAAAAGCTAAAGTCACTATAAATTCTTCCGAAGAATTTAAATTTTCAAATTATATTGAACGACGCCTTCGATATTTCTACACATAAAATAAGCAAATAAAACGAATGGCAAAATTGCTCTGCATCGTAACAGCACACATATTTCAAGTTTATGCTTAGAATTTAGTATCACGTTTTATTATACACTGGCATCTGTTTTCTTTTTATAAATTTTTTATTGTTGCTGTTTATGAATTTGCTCACTGCATATGCTTGCCTTCGCGCTTATATTTCGATTTGTGAAATGCTTAAATTATTTCTACTTATTTTCACTGTCAATACTCTTAGTTAGCAATCAAAAACTAAATCTGCAATTTGGGCCAAGTTCTTTCACGGCTGCACTGCAGCGCTTCCTACGGGAGCGGCAGCAACAACATCAAAGTTTTTGTTGCAGCACGTTACATCTCAGAAATGCAGAAATGCCACTTTGGCCAACGACCGTGAACTGAAATTCAAATTGAGTGCACTGATTCGATTTGAAAGCGTATCGAATTTACCGCTCAAATGAAAATGTTGAAATTTAATGAAGTGGAAACACCTGCACGATTCGCGTCTCCCCCGCGTAGCCAGTGGGCTTTCGTTCGATTTTCACTGAACTAGCTACGTTTATTATGTGCCTTTGTAGCAGAGCGAGATGCGTCCGCCTTCGTCGCTGAATTGGCGCGTACTGCAGGCTTTTTACTCCGATTCTACGAAATCGATATTAAAAATAGCAAAGCAGAACTGAAACCACATGTCGTAAGTTTAAACAAGTCGCTGGTGTCGTCGTTTTTGCAACTACTGCTCGGGCTGCTGCCACCTGAAGCCGTCACGATTCACTCCCGCAAGTCGCGGCAGTGCGGCAATCACCTGCCTTGCCTCCACGCGCAATTTGCAGCGCATTGTTTCTTTTTATTCTGCTGCTGCTCTGCTGCTCATTAAAAGTCAGTTGCACACTTCAAAGAAGGGCTTTGACGGGTTCAAGCGCACCGTTTTTGGTAAGCATTGCATAGAACTCGTTTGACTGCATTTTGCGAGTTGCACTCGCTTTGGCCAATTTGAATTGCATCGGCTTACGTTAATTCCCGTTTACAGTTTGAGTAGCGCTGTTCTCTCTAGACAGTCTTGTGTTTCTTGTAGTTTCTATTCAAACCTAAATTTCTGTTCTCAAAGTTTGTTCTTCCCACCAGCAAGAAAAATTTCAAATTTCAATTTCTCATCTCATGAGATTGCAATATCTATCCGGCGGCTTATCAATTTAATGGAAGTTGAAAAGTGTGAGTGGGTTAGTATCGAGGTTATATAAAAACGTATACGAGAGAGAGAGACAGTATTATAAATAATATAAACTGTGGATTCTTTGAAGAATATCCAATAATTCACTTCTTTCGGCCGACGAAAAATTTTTAGCTCGCGCTGCCTCCATAATTGAACAATTGAACATATGTTTTTGGCAAGTTGTGCTGTGTTCAATTGTCAAATATTCGAAGTTGCCATTCATTATTCCGTATTTAAATAAATGCACTGTGAAACTCAAGAAAAGTTAAACTAGATTTAAACTCAATTCGCAAATTAGATTTAAACATCCACTGAGAAACTGGCCCTAAGTGGGTTAGTATCGAGGTTATATAAAAACGTATACGAGAGAGAGAGACAGAAATGAAAATCAGTAGAGAACTGTCAGTTGAAAATGACAGTATACATGTTGCTAGAAATGAAATCAGGTATACATGTTGCTAGAAATGTGTATACATGTTGCTAGAAATGAAATCAGGTATACATGCCACTAAAAATGAAATCCGTATGAACATGTTGCTAGAAATGAAAATCCGTATTAACATGTTGCTAGAAAACCGCTGAAAACCCGCTATGTCAAAATCGACGGTGAACGGTTGCAGTTTTCCGCACTGAAAAAACTACTGTTCCCCATATTAGTACATACTATTTACCTTGTAAAATTAGCATTATTTGTACCAATTTTATAAGCTTTATATTAGGTTCACATCAGGTATGTATGTTTGTATGTATGTAGTGGAATCTAGTAATCAATTTTTCACCCACTTCCCGACTACTTAGAGATCTGAAACTTTGCATACATGCGTAACCACCATGACAATGCATGAATCAATAAATTGTATGGGCGTAGGATAAGGGGCGTGGCACTTTTTTATCAACTCTAGATTTGTGTGTAACTTTAGAACTACACATCACACATCAATGAAACTCGGTAGGAACTTACTACATATCCATATCCTTCTACTGAGAAAATAAGGGGGCACTGGATAAGGGGGCGTGGCACCCCATACAAACTAAATTTTTGATCTCGATTAGCTTTGGAACTAAAGGTCGTGCAGCATTGAAATTTCGTATGCAGTCGCCTCTTGGATGTGTCGTCCCACTGGTAAAATTTTATGGGCGTAGGACACGGGACGTGGCACTTTTCAAGCAACTACACACTTGGGCTTCAGTTTATAATTATAGGTACACCAGGTACACCAGAAATCAATGAAAAACGATAGGAACTTACTCGCCGCGCCTTGCAAGCAAAACAACAACAACTCATCGCGCCACAAATATGCCACGAATATTAGGGTCGATCACAGCCGTATTATTTGTTAATTAAGGATATGACATATGACGATAGGAAACACTGTGAATACCCTAAATATTGTGTCCTGCTCTGCAAGTTTTAAATTTTTTTGCGAAAAATTTCATAGCTCTAAAATTTAATTTATGGAAGACTAAAAAGTAGAAAATAAAATTATATAAAAAAAACTTTTTAAAAATAAGCTTTAATTTATTTAATGTACTAAAAAGTAGAAAATAAATTGTTTCCAAGTCACCTGTAGCTTACTATTAATGCAACAGTGGGAACTATCGGATCGGTGGTTGTGTATTTTTCTATAAAATGACTCACAGTGCAGAAACAGAGATCAACTTCTTCGTTCTCGTTCTGTAAAACACAAATTTTTTATAAAAATGTTTTCGAGTGGACCGAATTATACCAAGCTCAAAACTAATTTGCGCTTGGCTCAGAATCGCCTGAAGCTTCTGGAGAAGAAGAAGGCGGAGCTAACGCAGAAAGCACGAAAGGAAATTGGTGATTTTTTGGCTACTGGAAAAATAGAAAGAGCCCGAATTCGCGTAGAGCACATAATCCGGGAGGACTATCTTGTGGAAGCCATGGAAATAATTGAAATGTATTGCGATCTGCTTCTGGCCCGTTTCGGCTTGATTACACAAATGAAAATGTTGGACGACGGCATTGCAGAGCCTGTGTCAAGTCTGGTGTGGGTGTGTCCACGACTGCAGGCCGACGTGGTGGAGCTGAAAGTGATTGCAGACATATTCATACAAAAAGTGAGTGGATATGGTGTTACAAGTAATGTTATATCTGTAATTTCTACTTTACGTGCAATTTCTAGTACGGACCTGAGTTTGCAGAACATGCTCGCACAGCTACAGGAGAGCATTTTGTCTCTGAAAAGTTGATGCATAAATTGCAGCTGCAGGCTCCACCGAAATTACTTGTTGAGAAGTATTTAATTGAAATAGCGAAGAATTACAACATCGAATATGAGCCGGATCCACAAGTGATGGGGGGCGAAAATGAAGGTCAGTGTTGCTTTCGAGAGAGTGCGAGTTTTTTTACTTTTACATTTTAGGCCCGGATCCGTATCTAATAGATCTGTCTGATAGAAACAATCTGGGTGGGGGTGGTCAACCTGGAGCTCCGCCTCAAATGGGCTTTATCGGGTATCCAGCGGTACCACCACTACCCACAATGCCCGAGCCACCTTCCAACAAACCATTCAATTATCCACCGCCAGACAACAAGCCAAGCAATTATCCGCCACCAGACAACAAACCATTTAATTATCCGCCGCCAGACAACAAACCATTCAATTATCCACCACCCAATCAACCATTCAATTATCCAGGTTATGGTGGTGCAGCCCCAGCTGGCGGTGCAGATAATAGCGCTGGTGCTTGCGGGCCTCCACCTTTCGCTTACAACATACCACCCAACATACAGCCAACGTCACCACAACAGCCGTCGAGCTCCAACGAGACAAAGGACTTGAATACAAATTTCATTGGCGTAAGTAGCACTGAGCGTTTTTTATGTGTATCATTTTAAATTTAAACTGTGCTTGAACTTTTCGCTTTGGCATGTTGCTCACCTTAACCTCCTTAACCTAACGTAGGAAGAATCTAATAGTTATCCTGCAAAATCTGGTTCGCCCGATAATGGAACTTCAGATGATGATATTTTGGTACGTTGATTTTGTCTTATGTATCGTTTGTGCTGTCCCTAATTTCATCGAATAATTTATTTATTCTGTACAACAATCCCTGTAAAAACTACAAACCGTGTAAGTTTTTCGGAGTATAAAAGTGAAATATTTGCTTTTTTATGTTATGCACCTGTGTTAACTTCTTGAAAAACCTTTCTTTTTTATTTTTACATTAAACATAAATAACTCACCTGGTCGTTTTATAATTGTATAAAATAATTGCCTTCCAAGAGCTGATATGTATACGTTTTCCATGCATTTCCCTTCGTTCGCCAATCATGCAACTTTTGATTTATTTCGTTATTATTAATTTGTTTTTGTTTGGTTTTATTTTGCTTTAACTAATAGCGCCCTAAAACGCACAATGATCCTCCACCCCGGTATTCATCAATAAATCCTAATAATTTGCAGGTAGAACTTTTTATTTTTTAATCAACTAGAAATTGAATAAGCATACCATTTAATTATTTTGCTCGCTTTCAGAACTCAAACAAACCGAAACCTCAACCACGTTCAAAGTTGCCACCAGCGGCAGGTCCAAGCGCTCCTCCTGCTTACCCAGATCTACCGAATCTACCCAATGTCCCGAATGACCTTCCAGACATCCCTAATGACGTCATGCCAAAACCACCTGGGAACGATGAAGACATTGACTTTGATGATTTGTCGCGCCGCTTTGCGAATTTGAAGAAGAGGAAGTGAAAATAATACATACGAGTGGAACCTCCATTATGTATTATAAATAAGCATCACTATTGATTGACGCTTGGATTTAAGAGTATTCGCTAAAGCAAAGCTGTTATTTTAACCCCTCACTTGTATTTGGAAAAATTAATGCTTATTTTAATATCTCCTTTATCATGTTATTCCAAACGTATATTCACAGTTATTACAGCAACATCGTATACATATAAAAAAAGAATTAAAAAATTTCTTCGCTCTCGAGTACTTCTTTTAGTTCGAGCAATTCGACGAGTCCTTTGCCTTTAGTCTCATTTCGTACAAGCTCGTCAATAACACGGTAGTTGCCTGGGTCTATAAGCAACGTCAAATGCAGCGTGGCCTCTTCCCATTCCTCATGTTCCACTTTTGTGGCCAATTTGGTTATGGCATCCTTAAAACGTGGGCCACCCTCTTTGCCAGCGTATGAGACGCGCACCTTCATTTGGGAGCGCTCTATAGGCAAATGCTCACGCAAAAGCTTAATGGCATCCAGTGTTTGTTGTTTGGTGTTCCTGTTCGCTTTCACTGAGAAGTGGGCGTCGTGCAGCGATTTCTCAATTATGGTGACTGGATAGGGTCTACGTGTTTCCGGATTCACACACAACGCTGCCACACTATTTATGATGCTGTTCAGCTGCGCATCGTGGACGGTATGGCGTTCTTTTTCCGACACCTGAAGCTCGCCCTTGGCCAGTATCACCTTGCAAATTTCAGTTTCATCGCAGTTACCAAACGCCTTCGTCAGTTCCTCTTTCTTCGCTGCTTGTCCCTTGGATACATTCGTGAAGACGGTGTGAGTCTGCAGCACTTCGTCAATGTCCTTTTCGCTGTAGAAGTTGTGAAGTTGATGCAGAAATACTGAATTACGATTACGAACTGCGCAGTAGCCTGGACTTACGTGTTGCTGCGCCACGAGAGCACTTTATTTTTGTAGCAGGCGATCTCGAATCGCTTTCCTGCCTTCTTCAGGCGCACAATGGCCACATTTGTGAGCCGTATTTGATTTGTGGGTGTAAATATCTTCGACATTGCTTCTCCGCGCTAACCGGTCGGTAACTCTAACTAACTAATGTCATTTACGGTTAACTTATCTTCTAGCTATTCACAATAGCAAAATTGGGGATGGGCAGATGCTCTCATGTTTACATATTTTGGTGCAATTCACTCACACTCCAGCAATTCTGTCACCAACACATTAGAGAAAGAACTAAGAAATGAAACTACACATCATATACAAATTATGCCATGATTCCTTTTATACTTCGTTCATAAAGCATTTCATGGGACATCTTCCCGTAACTTGCTGCACAATCAGCGATCCGCTATGATTGTTGCAATCTTTTCCATTGAAATTTCTGCAATATAAAAAAAGTACATAGAGTTGGCATTTCTTGAAATTACGCTTACAAGCTTAATTGAAATTTTTCCTGGACGGTGGGTTACACCGTTACACCGCTTCCCACGTGCAATTTTGCATTGCATGCAATATTTTTATTGTAGGTATAGGTCAATGCTCACGAAATTTATCTAATAAAATTTGTATTTTTTTTTTCAAATAAATTGAAATAGATATAATAAAATACAAAAAAATACCGTTTGCTCAATTTTATTAAAAATTGAGACATTGGATAAAAAATATTTAATAAATAAAATTTATCACATTCCATATCTAGTAATTTGAGCCAGTCATAAAAAGTTCAAGATAAGCGCAAATCTAGATACATATGCGGCTTTAGTAGTTAAATAGGAGTTGACGAGGTTCGTTCTTCCAGCAAAAGACGATATTTAGTTAACTAATGTTCAATTACTTCATAAGTACAGTGAAACCCGCTTAAGTACCTCCCCGCTTAAGAGCCTAACCCGCTTTAGTACCCAAAAATTGCTGACACTATGGATTTTTTGCAAAAATGCGAAGAAATTTACCCTCTTAAGTGCCTCCCCGCTTAGTTACGCAACCCGCCTAAGTACCTCAATTTTTTGTGCATTAAATAAAATTTTACATACGTTTTCCCCCGTTTAAGTACCTTTCTAAATATATTGCTTTTTTTTAAACGACATCTTTTTATAATCGATTATTTATTTGCATTATTACTAATTAATCGGAAAACTCTACGTACATATCTGTCAAAAGAAATATTCGAACTAAAAAAATAAACATTTGGAAAAATGCCTGGCAAAGGGCGAAAACTTACTGCTTTGACAATTAACCACAAAATAAAAATTCTTCACTTGATTGAGCGGAAAGAAAATTCAAAATATTAAATTGGAATATGTAAACTGCGATAAGGATACTGAATGCTTTGGAAAACTTACGGAGGAAGAAATAGTGTCACGCATTTTGGATGGTAACTCTTCCGAGGAATCGGTATCTGAAGATACTTCGGAAAATACTATTTAAGTGAATCCACCCTCATTTGTAGAAGTTTTGACAGCACTAGAAACAGTAAAAAAATATATGGAAGGCAACAATCTTGACTTTGATGAACTCGAAATAATAGAAGAGAAGCTTTATAAAAAAAAATTTAAAACCATGCGCCAAAAGAAAATGACTGATTTTTTCACTATCTAACTATATTTTTCATATCCACTTGAATTTTAGTGATCTCATAAAATATGTGCATATGTAGTACATATAGTAAATATGTACCTACACAAAAGTGTTCCTTTTTAAATGAATTTTTAAAGCAATATGAAATACGCTTTAAATTAACAATATGTATAACATTTTTTGTTTAATAAATTTTTTGTTATGTGATTAAATAAAATTTTTTAATATTTGTAAAGGTCTTAAAGGCACTAGGGGGTTCGTTTAACTACCCAAAAAGAGGTACTAAAGCGGGGTTGTTTAAGTACCCAACCTGAGGCACTAATGCGGGTTCGCATAAGTGCACAACCCGCTTAAGTACCTCAAAATGCTGGCATTTTTAGGTGAGGCACTTAAGCGGGTTTTACTGTATTACTGTATTTAGCATCTTGAACTAGGATAATTTTCTGTACCAAGAAAATGCGTCGTTGGAAACCAAGCGTTGCAAATTCACACTTAGAGCAGGGGGTGACTCAAGTTAAAAAAAATGGATGCCAGCACTAGGAAAATGTCAAGGTTCACCGTTATCTAGTGATGATTGATACATCCATACATATCGAAACAAATGTGAATATTTTTGAGCCCTCTATATACATATCGAAAATATTATAAATCTAGAATATGTTACTTTCATTATAATTGTTTGTGGAAAAACAGAAATAATTACAATAATATAACTGCCCCAATATAATATTAAACTAAATACCGTATGACCGACCGAAACAAACCGTACAAGTAAATTTTTTTCATTTACTCATAGTTCACTGTGCATTTAACACAATTCGCCTAAGTAAAACGTAAATATGTATCACAAATCTAGTTGCGCGAACTTCAATCTCTATTCGATTGAGAATGATGAAATAATTACTTATTCACATCTGTTCTGAACTATTTCTTACTGTGTTTTAAAGTTGACAAGGATAGCCCAGGTTCTTATGTTCTTCTCGACGCCATAGATCAGAAGCTGCACCATGAATTTAAAGGATCAGGCAAAGCAGACATTAGGATATTTTATAACTATTATTCCGAAAAATTTCGCTGATCATCTCTACTTATAATTGGGAAAAATATGTGATTATAGATAAACTATTTATTTTTATTAATATAATTTCGAAAAACATAATTCCTATGTAAGCCACAAACATTAACAATTGTTACCATAGTCTGTCGTACCTCTGGTTCTCTTTTTTGACTTCTTAATGTTCACAAACTTTGTGTTAATGAATTATCCTATTATTTAGTTTTCTCTCCAACCAATAGGCGTAAAAAATCGATATAACATCTCTCACGTCATCCGTTATCGATACTCTGGCCGAATTCTTTGCATCCCTACCAGTGCTGATGTCTCATTTCGACATTGGCATTTTGTCTTGATTCAATTGTTTTCTCATTTTTTAAGTAAAATTTCGTCCAGAAGTTTTTGTGCAAATATTTTTGAAGACACGTAGCTATTGATACCCCCTACTAAGCGTTCCTACACTATGCTTTGAGTTTTTGGCTGGGTACACAAGCAGCAATAAAGTCTTGCCTGCCATCCATTTTGTCAAACAAGGTACATATTCGTGTATAATCGTATAACAAAGTAGGTTGTAAAATATGAGCTTAAAAAATATACTGCGTAAAATAGTTTTCTACCTCTCCAGCCGGACATCGATTACTTTTTGTAAATTCTGTGAATTTAAGTTTATCTGAATTTTAATTTTATAGCTTCCAGTCAGTGTCAATAATATTTAATTTGGAAAAAACCTGGGCAGATTATGGCTTGCGCAACGCTTAAACGCAGTATAGACTGGGAAACGCTTAATCAGCGTCCTACAAAGCGTCGACGATGCAATCCTTTTGGTGAAGCTGGCGGGGCATCAGGTAGCGCTGCTGCTGCTTACGATGACGCGACTAGCTCAGGAACAAAGGGACCCAGTGGACGTTTTATAAAAAAATCACAATCTAGCCCCTTTTTGGAAGCCAGTACGACTGTCTCTAAAATATCCCCAGGTGCTAACCAATAGTTTTTTGATTTTTTCATGCAATAATTGAAGGTTATATTTTTAGAAAAAATAACTCAGAATATTCGTGATGAAATCAAAAGACTACATAGATGCAAGCAGTTGCATTTCTCCACGGTCGTTGAACCAATGCAGGATTCTGAGTCGAGCGGCTCAGAAATGGCACCCGATAGCCCTCGACGTTCCGATACACCTCCGAACGTTGTTCGTAATCCGGAAAAGGCGCTCTTTACTTTCAAACAAGTAAATATAAATTTATAAGCATGTTTTATGGGCACAAGGAATTCCTGTTTTTCCACTGAATTTGATAGGTACAAATGATTTGTGAACGGATGTTGCGAGAGCGCGAGGATGATCTGCGCGAAAAGTATGATACTGTACTTACTACAAAACTCGCCGAGCAGTACGATGCCTTTGTAAAGTTCACTTACGATCAGATACAGAGACGTTATGAAGCTGCACCCAGCTGTGAGTGCAAAAAATCGACATCACTTTCTGAAATCGATATTAGCATTTTTGTTTGTATTTCAGATCTCTCATAATTGGACTATTAAGCGCACTGCAGACTAGTCCTTATAAAATTCAATTTAGTAAAACACCAATTGTCATTTCAATCCATTCAATTCCCGTTTAATTTAAACTTTTTTATAAATAATACAACCATTAAGTCTTATCTGCCACGTCTTTTTTTGAGTCTTCAAACATTTGCCAAATCCGGTCTGCATTATGGAATTCCCATTGGCAAAGAAATACACAAAACACCAATCAGCGAAGTCAGTGAAAGGTATTTCAACTATATCTCTCCCTTCTCCCAATTAATCTTGTCTTTTTGTTCTGTTAGCAACATCAGCAGCAAACAAAACAAGGAGAGCCAGATAACATCCCCAGCATTAACGTATGTAGAAGCAGCAACAGAAGTCGTGAATCATCTTTTCATCTAAAAAAATTGCAGCATAAAAATTTCAAACATTGAATAAAAACATCAAAGCAAGAGCTATCATGAGTAAATACCCGGATACATTTTTGAAACACTCGCCGTCCTCTGTATTAATGGAATCTAGTTTAATATGCAACATCTACTGGACCAATATACATATATGAAGGCTAAATCAGCGCAATGTGAACAGCTGATGCAGAGTCAGTGGAATGCGAAGGTGGTACACAATGCTCTACCGAGGTGCCTCTTTCCCCTCTTTCCTACCAGGTGGTAGAACAGGACGTGGGCGGCGGTGGCACGTTGTCCGGTAGCTACGATTTGCAGTTTGAGCAGCGCTGTTGCTGAACTGGCTGCAAGCTTTGCATCTCTTTATTGTAGTTGCTTTTCAAACCAACACAAAACAGTTTAGAAGGCATCAGATCTTCAAACTGTGCTATCAAACGATTTACGGAAGTGTATAAGAAATTATGCAACGTACTATGAAATACCTGAACTCTGGACAAAGGACAACAGAATTAATGTTGATAAAAGCACTCAAGAGAAATTGTCTGCTCCTCAAATGGTAAATCATACTAACGCTTTCAAATTTGAACGCTACGATATGGCTGCAGTTCGTTTATGGAATAGAAGACAAATGCCACATTTGCTTATGTGTTCAGTTTAAGCCTAGTATACTAATGTTAGCTGAGAGACGAAAGGCAACACAGCTTTCTCATATATCTCATAATCAACTTTCTATTATATATTATATATATTTTGAGCTTAAGTGTTTTTTAAATATGAGAAATGTAATCTTGAATTAAAGTTTTTTGATATAATAAATTTTGAAAACCACGCATTCTTTTTTTTGAAGAAAAATTCATATGAGGTAGTTTCTTTGGATTACTCCTGATGAGAAGCGGCAAATGTACATTTTCAAACCGAAAATTCCAACCGGAAGTGGCAGCTGCTTCACTCCAATTTTCAAAAGCTTGGTTAAAATACAATTTAATTTCACAGTTGGAAAATTACAATTTAATTATAACTAAAATCTGCGCCACAAAGCGTAATTTAAAAGGAGGGCACTCCTATTTTAATGAGATCTTGCAGTAGTGAAGCAACAAAATGCAACAATAAAAAACTGCTACTTCGTGCCAGGGAAAAACTCAAAATTGCGACTTCTGCTTCTTCCCCGCTTTGCGCCGGAAAATCAGGAAAATCAGCTGGAAATAAAGCTTATAAAAATGGGCACAAAACTATAAAAACTTGCTGCGTGGCAGCAAGTGAAGCCGATGACAAGGCCGGCAGAAGAAACAAAGGGAAAATTTCATAAAATTTTCATTAGCATGTTTTGCAGCAGCATAACGTACAACAACATCGACAACAACAAATGCCAACAATTGTGCAGCCGACATGAGTTGGCAAGCTGGAAAAAAAGAATGCGGCAAGGATTTGGTTGAACAACTTTTTTTTTAAATAATTGTATGTATGAGAATGCGTTTAATTATACCAAAGCTTGGAATTCTCCTGTTCAGAGAGAGATATACATATGTATGTACATACATTCTTACATGATGGAAGGATCGGTAGGCAACTTCATTTGCAGTGGATGCAAGTCTTTTGCTCTGGGGCGCATAACTTCAACGCAGTGCAAAGAATATCTGTTTGCAAATGCAGAATTTGGATCCTTTTTAAGTCCCCATAGTCAATGAAATGAACAAACTGAGCAGTGGAAGAGAAATTATTTCTTGTTCATGTTAGGCTTCGCTTGCGCCTCTTCAAAGTATAGGCATAAATAATTAAGAGGAAATGCAGGAGTTTGTCGACGCTGCCGTTTTAAAAGTTAAAATGGCGCCCGTTTACAGTTGCAAAAGCAATTCAGGCACGCCCTTTTCATTGGCCACATTTGCAATAAAGTGCGAAGGACGGAAATGTGTGTTGCCAAAAATTTGGAGCACGACACAATTTCTCCACTTCTCAATGCAATAAATTTGCAAAAACTTTTATTAATTAAAAAGCAGGCAACTTTTGCTTGATTTTCATTTTGTTTTCATTGCGCTTGGAGAATGCGCAAAATTTCTGCTTAATTTTTGTTTGGTGCAAACTCGCGGCGTGCATATAAAGTAGCTTGATGTGGCCACTGGCTGGTCACTCTGCTGCAAAGGATATAACTTTATGAAATGCAAATCTTGCAATTCTGTTGTTGTTGCTATTCTGCGATTATTCTATTTGCAACTCATTAAATTTTTGTGAAATGCCAGCACACGTTTGTGGCATATGTATGTGTGTCTATAGCTACATATGTATATACATACATATGTACGTGTGTGTGTGTGTCAGTTGGTGTGAAGTCAATTTATTATGTGATGCAGCGCTTTTGGCAAAAAAGTTACGATTTAATTTTGACATGCATTTTGCTTATGAAATACGCTTTTGCATTTTAATATTATATGAGCAAAATAATTTGGGTATTAGACCCTAATAAATAACAATATGTCGTCTAATTGTGAAATAAGTTAAATTCATTACAATTTAATTATGGTTGCTATGAGCAATTATTTTTGTGCTGCTGCAATCTGCTGTTGTTCATTTTCCAGAAATTCTTGCAGTAGAAGATCACTTTAATACTTTCATAAAATGTATATCATACCAAATTTCATGGCACTTATTTCAAAATTTCTTGATCAAATTTGCTGTTGAGTATGGCGAGCCGCCATTTTTGTTGCCAATTTTCGCGATGAAATTTCTGCAATGGACTGCCTCTGTAGATAGAGCTGCCATAGTTTCGTTCTTTGGTGTTTCGCTTTTGAAAAGATCATGCAAATTAATTTGAAGCGTCGGTATAAGTAAATAAATTCTTTGAAAATGAGCTTCTAACGCTCAGACTATAACCTGATCTTTTAGAAGAATTCTCGAAAGATATGGCAACCCTCATTTGTAAGTTTGAGGGTTAGAAAAGTTTGGCTAAATATTGCAAAAATCTATGTTCATTTATTTGCAAAAATGAGACTTCAAAGAAACTACATGAATATAAGCCGTTATTTAGTGTACTTTCATAATGTCGGCAAGATATGAATTAAGTATGCCAGAAGAAAACTTCTTTCTTGTGCAACAGTGTAATCAAGCTAATTTCAAAATAGCATAGACAACTTCATTCCAACTAAGCTCAAGCTTCGTTACACAATGAACAACTTTTCACAACAGACTAAGAGGAAAGTGATTGTGCACGTAAGCCAAGGCAAAACTCAATTTCCGCCATAATTTATCTGACATATTGGCACAGATCAACACTTGCCACGAAAACGCTTTCGAATGAACGATTTCAATACCAAATGCTTGAGGGGCAGCGGAACAGAGTGTGAAAGCACCGCATGACAAATGAATGAAATAAATTTACTAATACCAGCACACACACACCTACTAATACACACACACACACACACAATCTAGCTTGGTAAGGCCGGACTAAGGTGGAACGTGCCGCCTGCTGAAACAACAAGAAAGCAAAAGCAATCACTCGGCAGAACGTGAACGAATGTCAAACGGAAGTGGCAGTGCCGCCAAATCTTCTCCTGTGGTTTACTCGGTTTCACGACATGGCAGTATGCGGCACTTTCGGCATTTTGCGGTTGTTCCCTGCGAAATAGTATTTATAAAGTTTTATGTTTCAAACATATGTAGCGCTGGCCTGGCGAGTGGGCGAGAGCAGGCTTACAATTCAATACGCTCCGCCAGTGATCTGTCAGTTTTCCGTTCAGCATAAGGGAAAATAACGATCAATAATTAAATTTTATGTTTGATACGGAAAAAGCCGCTGAAAAACTGCTTGTTGTCAACTGATAAAAAATCATAATTCATTGAAGCCCTGGGTTAAGCCCCTGAATAAAACTGGGAAAGCGTCAGCCATTCTCGGACAGGTGCAAGCAAAAGCTTGCTTAAAACTTAACTTTAACAAAGCTTTTTGGGATAAAATGTCATAGAAAATTTTTTGGGAAACAATTTTTTACTCAAAAAAGATTATTCATTAAAATCATCTATTGTGATTTCGCTGATAGCTTATACAGTTATAAAGAGTTTCGGTTTGGATAGCGATTTCGGTTACACATAGTAACCATTCCAGTTTCTCCGTTTTTGGTTTTCGCTCTTTCCATTTTCTCAGTGTATCAGTAAAGCTCTAATTGAAGTTACATTTTCATTGGACCAGCTAAAAAGCAAAATCGCAATTTGTTTATGGTAGCTAATGCGCAACTATGCCACATTGGGCAGATACCGTTGGTCCCTTCGAAGCTGCGCCATTTTCTATTGTTTATTTGTACGTGCATTTGTGGCTATGTGTGTGTGACTGTGCTTGTTAGTATGTGTGTGCCATAAGTTTTAGCTCCGGCAAAAGTTTTGCCCGGTAACATTTACAAGTAATTGACAAAATAAAGTTTTGGCAATAACAACAGCAACAAGCAACAACAGCTGCCCCGATGCCCCGATGGTTGTTGTTGTTGCTTGTTAGTGTTGCTGTTGTTGTTATTTTAATGGATTGTCAATACATTTTGCAAAATATTCACACTTTGGCAGAAGCCAATTGTGCACTTTGTTGTTGTTGTTCCTATGCATATTGTCTAGTTGTTGTTGTTTGCTATAGCCGGCAGGCTACGGCACGGTCACAATGAAATTGCTTGATTAATTGCTGGCAATAAATTTTGCATAATTGAGATATTTCTGCAAAGCAAAAGAATTTACAAAGTTTTGATAGGTTTTTTTGCAATAGTGCAGCAAGATAAATTTACCATTTCACTTTGTTGTCAATTATTTAGGGGAGGGGCAGGGGGTTTGGTTGCGGCAATTGCTGTGGCTAAGCATTCAGGAATTTGTATAGAAAATGTTTATAGTTGTTAGCATTTAAATAATGATGGCAAATTAATTTATTGCTTTAGAGAAATGCTAACAAATTGAACACAATAGATGCGCATACTAAGAAATTCCATTGCGCTTGGTAGATATGTATATGAAATTAGTATGAGAATATATGGCAATAGTTTTCATTAGTCTATGGAGAGAAATTAAAGAATGCCCTCGATATTGCAAACAAAATTAAACATTTTGAGAGAAAAGTGTTCCAGTTGCAAGAGACGAAAGGAAGCTGTGGAGGGAAGGAAGGAAGCTTCAAGTTAAAAAATTGAAGTTGAAAGAAATTGCCACTGAAATTGCTGGCAATGATACGATTGCTGCACATCTACACACATACACATACATATGTATATGTGCATGTATGCATGTGTTTGTGTTGTTCTTATGCTCATTTTTGAGAGTACAGGCTACCGAAGGATTTGCCTTTTTTTGCCAACACTGCACTGCTATTAATTGTTCGACTTGCTTCATGAGCAACACTTGCTGAATAAAAGTGGCAGCGTGTAGCCACAACTGAACGGAAAATGTTCAAAAGCAAGAAAATGGCGAAAGCTCGAACATCGTTTTGAAAACAGAAATGCTTGAAAATTGCACACAGAGAGGCAAATGCGTATGGCCGGCGAAGAGAATGGAGTCATTAAGGCGAGAAATTGCTGCCACAATGCGCTATGCAATCAATCCAATGCGGCGAGGAATAAGCGCTGCTTTGATGGCAGACTGATTAGATAAAAGCCGGAGTTGGAGGTTATGTCATGCTGGCCATTTTCGAAATTAAGCTTTAAGCTTAAGTCTACAAACGGAAAAGGCTCTTACGAGTATAAATTTGGGCCATTCTTGGTACCTTTTGCAATTATTTCGCAGGATATGCCAATTTGTGGTATTCGAAAAAAGTCTTTTATATATGACAAATGAGTAAAAGCGGTCTAAACGCACTAATCTGCAAAACCTTTTGACTACAGCTTTAATTGCAAATCTGTTTCAAATGCAATTTAGTGCCTATGTTACGATTTTTGTGCCTTTGATGCCACAAAAAAGGACCTTCGAGTTAATCCCGAGTCAAGCTGCTTAAAAGTGACTGAAACGCAACGCTGCAGAATGCTTAACAATAAGCAACGAGAACAAAAAAAATTGTTGCTGGCATTCCTAAGTGAAAATACCTTGTTAAAACTAATGGCAACAACAACAACAAACACGAGCATGTCAACAAAAGTTAAGCAAAGCACAAAAAAGGCAAGCCTTTGATAAAGAGAAGCGCATTACGGCCAGTAACTATTGACCAATCTACTGCAATATGTACGACATGCGCTCTGACGCTGCTTCCGTTTGCTTCCTTCTGCGTTCATTTTACTCAGTGTCCTTGCTTCTGTTGATCCTTTCAGCGGTTTGGCAGCAGAAGTTAGCCAAAAATTCAAAATGAATTCCAGTCACGTTTTTTTACACACAGAAACGCCAACTTGCACACCAATTACAGCAACAACAACAACAAGGGCGACAGTATACATAAAAAACAGTGTCAACAACAACAACAAGCAGCTTGTTGCACTCAGCATTTTTTTCGCTTTTGTCGCTTTTGAGCTCAATCCAAAATTTAGTGGCTTCTATGCTGGCCATGCAAGTCCGCAAGCATGTGAGCAACAATAACAACAACAACAGCAGCTGCATAAAACAATAACCACAGCATACAATAACAATGGCAGAGCGACAACAGCACAACAACAACACGACAGCAACAACATATAGTGGCAAAGTCCTTTAGGCTAGCAGACTAAATCCCTAAGCAAGTGACCAGTGTATGTACACATGTATGTACGGGCATGTGTAAGTGAGTGAGTGTGTGCTTGCTTAAAAAAAAACCTATAAAATAACAACAACAACAAAAAGTAAATGAAAATGTTAAAAAAGTCAACTGTTTATCTTTGACACACAGTACAGAAGCAAGTGCCAAGCGATTTTTATAAAGATATTAAAAAGAAAATAAACGGTATGTACTACACTAATGCCACTTGTCCTGGAAACTACTCGACGATGTTCCAAACATTCGGTGTGCAGGGGGACAGACTGATTCGCACTTCGTTTATTAGCGTTTGGCTTGGAACATTTCGACTCTGGTCAATTTAAAACAAGCTTCATAATCTTAGAAAAGAAATTTTAATTTGAGAAAATCGCGATTTTCTCTTTTACAGAAATGAATGGATTTCAGTTTCACAGGATCCACGAATACTTGATCAAATTCATCATCTTATTATTTGAGAATAAAAGTACATATGTATGCATGTGCAAGTCAGGTCTTAGCTCGGTAACGGGATGTCATGACCAACTAAGGATT
Organism: Neria commutata; assembly: GCA_963457695.1. Classification (NCBI taxonomy): domain Eukaryota; kingdom Metazoa; phylum Arthropoda; class Insecta; order Diptera; family Micropezidae; genus Neria; species Neria commutata. The sequence continues at coordinate 56,914,733 of OY735246.1, forward strand.
TTATTTGAAAGTATCGTTTAATATGGCTGAAGCTGATTAATTTAGTTCAATATAGTTCAGCACAGTGTCATGTAGTAAATGCCAAAATATGCAGTCCTTACTATATTGTTAATGCTTCAAAAATTCATTTCTGATTTTTAGAACTATCAGAGTAAAAAATTATTCTTTCTTCAGCTTGCAGTTTGCATTCAAATCAATATTGAACGGTATTGTCCCTTTAAATGCTGCTGCAGTAAGTAACCCATACTACTACCCCTAAAGACGCGACGCGCCGGGGTTTGCAGGATATTTCCGCAAACGAGCAAAATGGGGCGAGTCCGTGGCCCGGCGTCGCAGCAGCGGTTTGTCGTGCACAAATGAAACGATAGAAATTTCAATAGAAAACGTTATAAAACGTAAGGTGAAATTTATTTATAATAAAGTTTAGTCAATGTGAAGATTAGTGGACTGTATGTGTTAGATTGTATGAATCCTCATATGGAGGAGAGCTAGCTTACCATTCGGGTATGAGGTTGGATCGCAAGTGCCCAAGCGCAGTTTGCCGCCACCGGCTCACAGCACTCGGGTGCAAGCGAAACTTGGCATCAACTTGCCACCTCGCTACAACCGAAACGGTGTACCTTACGTTGGCTTAAACATGCCGCCCGCCTTGCAGCGCCACTGCAAAATACTTCAAAATATGAGAGGAACAAATTCGATAAAATAATTAAAAATTCATCTTAAAACTAGTTATAATTCATAAAAAATTCAAAAGTGCGAAAATTACTGGTGATAGGTAAATAGAATTAAAAAAACGGGGTGTTTAGAGGGGGCAGTTGCCATATATCGACCAGCTAAAATAGTGTTTTGGGTGAGCTGTCGCGCACTTCCGGTAGTAAGGCCGGCGCGAAATATCCGGGAAATGGGGTAATGCCGCTCCATAAAAAGCGGTGCGTATGCTCCTCTGTAGTGTAGGAGACGATGAGCATGGTTCGGAGCCGTGCCCAACGGACGAGGTCGAGCTTCGGCCGCATCATCGTTTTTAATTGGCTGGAGCGATGGCCCCGACGGACGAGGTCGAGGTCCATCGCTATCTCCATCTGTTTAAGTTGGCTGGTGGCTTCCTGGGTTCTCTCGTGGCGCAGGAGTGGGCGAGCGCGGTTGGAAGCCGTGCCCGACGGACGAGGTCGAGCTTCGGCCGTGTCGTCGCTGTCCATGAGCGCGATCGATAGCCCCGACGGACGAGGTCGAGGTCCATCTCTGTCCTCATCGGACAAGTCGCTTGCTGTATCGCCACTGCACCACCGTCTTGGCTCCTTGGCCGCGACGGACCAGAACGAGCTCCGGCGGTAACGGGCTCCATTCTGCGACGTTGCTCAGCACGTGGGCCCGACGGACGAGGACGAGCTCCAGCGTGAGGCAGGTCGACTTTGCAGCTACGCATATTTTGCGTGCCGCCTATCGCCTGTCGCGATCTGCGCGACGTTTCTTGCTGTAGTGGGAGCTGGAATCGACGAGCTCCTTCGTGGATGGCGTTCCTGTCGTTCTTCTGACGGCTAGTAGCTCCTTGGCTTAAATTCTGGCAGAACTGCCCCTCCCCCGACAAAAAACTTCGTTTTGGAAACTTCTTCCGTTCCCCATCGCAAGACTGGTCTAAAGTGACGCGATTATAATTCACAGAATATGTCTGTGGCTCTAAACTAACAGCTGCGAACCCAGAGTGGACTCGACTTGTCGAGGGCCCGCAACTGGGGCTGGATGAAGGACTTCTAGTGTGGGATGGCAGGTGAGGTACGGGGGCATTATCTGGGCTAGTTCCGGAGGTACTAGAGCCCGCTTCATTTGACTCTGTTCGATGCAGCAGAGTGTGGTGTCTTTTCTTGCAGGTGCTGCACGAAAAATTGCTCCTGCAATCCCGTATTTCGTGGGAAATGGCCAGGCAGTTGATGCAGAGATGATGCTTCCTCACGGCATCTAATCTCTGCTTTGGGTTCAGTTCTCTAAACCGCGGACAGTTACGCACCACATGCTGCTCCGACGAACATAGTGGGCACCTGAACTTGTTGAGGGCCTCTCCTATGTTCGCATGGTGAGCCCGAAAATTATTTGGCGCTCCCTCTGCTGAGCATAGATGAGATCGATAATTGCTCGTCGGAAGGCCGCTCGATGGCGCGCCGCTACGGATATCTGCCACCGTTTCCAGAGTTTGAAACCTGCTGGTCAAAAACCGATCTAGGTCTTCCCACTTTGGGATCTCTGTCTTGCGGACTATGGTTTGTTCCCATAGTGTCAAGGTTGTTTCTGGCAACCTAGTTGAACATAGATACGTAAATATCGCATCCCAATTGCGCATATCTACGCCATGCAGCTCCAAAGCTGAAATGCAGTTATTGATTTCTCTCTGCAATTTTTTAAGTCCCGCCCCGGACTCAGAGGGAACTGCCGCAAGATTAAACAAAATCTTCAGTTGGGTATTTACGAGAATCCGCCGATTCTCATACCGGTCAACAAGATTCTTCCATGCGGTCGTAAAACCTTCATGGGTAAGGGGGGATTTCCTAACGATTTCGTTAGCTTCCCCACGAGTCTTCTGGTTGAGGTAGAATAGCTTCTCCACCGGGCTCAACTGAGAATTATTTATATAAATGGCCGTGAACAAATCCCTAAAGGATGGCCATGACGTGTAATCCCCGTAAAATAGCTGGGTATCACACGGCGGAAGATTGATGTGGGAGTTGGCAGCTGCCTCAGCAAGCCCTTCCTCTGCCAGCATAGTAGCGCTAGTCGATCGGACAGACGAAAGATTATGGGCAAATTCGCCCATCAAAGTTGCGCAAGTTACATATGCAGCGTAACAATTTTTATAAATGGACTTAATTACGTCCAACCCCATTTCTGTGCTAGTCCCAGATGCGTGCGCCGCTGGAAAGCAGGCTGCATAAGCAGTCTTGACGGACTGCCATATGGCATTCAGCTCCTCACGTTGCACCTCGATAGAGAACACGGAATGTTCTTCTATCGAGTCATTGAATTCATTCCCGAATTCAAGTAGCTCATCGGCTAGACGCATAAACTTTTTAATTTGAGCCATATTTCAAGCTGGCGTGAATAGTTTTTGGACGAACAGATACAACAATCAAATCCGCCCAACTTATGAAGCGATGCCTCAAGCTTCCTCAGAACTGAAACTAATCCGTACCGGAGATAGAGTATACTTTTCGTGAAATATTGCTCTAATACACCGTTCCCGAAAATCGGTGTTAATGTTAAAAGAATAGTAATATATTTCGTACTTTGGGAAAAATTCAATAGTCTCCAAAATTGCACCGCAACAGTGCAAATAGAAAATATAAAATCAGTAGGAATTGAAACAGAAATTTAATATTACTAATTTCTAAATGTACACCGAAAAGCTTTGAATTAAAAATTGAGTTTAAAAGAATTGAAAATGAAAATTCTAAAATTTACTCAAAATTAAGGCCCCAAAAAATAAAGAAAAATTTTACTTTGCAAGGTGCAATAAAATGAAAAAATACCGAAAACTTCAAAAGCTGCAAAAAAGAGAATGGCCAAAAATTTTAACACTATCGAAATTTCTAGTCAAAGTTCGCGCGCTCAAAAAACCCCAGAATTCGACAATTCCCAAAATCTTCGAAATCCCTCTATTTGGGCTATATAACGTTTAAATAGCCAAAGCAGCCTCGTTTGAATGAAAAATTATAAAATTGTTAGATAAAAATTAGTAACAGCAAACACTGCCCACGAGTTGGGAACCACCTTTATACGTTTGTGGTTTCTCACGCTCTTTGTAATATCAGTTGCAATTTGCAAATTACAATAAACCAGTGAGCGCAGCAATGGAGAGCAGAGCGAGAGCGCTTACCGCAATAGCGAAGCTCAATGTGTGTGGGTGGCGGTGTGAGGGGAGATGCACCTGCAATGCTAGTTGCGTTAAGTAGTGCAGCAGTTGAGACGGGTGAGCGCTTAACGCGAAGAGTGCGTTGCTCAGCAAATTAGTTTGTGCGAATGAGGGGTAGGGGTGGAGGCCTGTTGCTCTTGCACTGTTACGATCGATCAGTATGTAAGCGCCGCACTTGCGTAGCTCAGCATTGATCGGAAAAGGTGTGTGGGGAATCGCTCTCAGTTGCGAATTGCAATGAGAAGTCACGAGCAGAGGGCGATCGTTCGTTGAGTGGAAATCGAAACGCCTAAACAGATATGCTGTGTTAGGAGAAAGGTATAAGAACATATGATTCTTATATATTTGAGTTTGAAGAGACTGCGAGGGTTCGATGACCGTGGTATATGAAAACGAATTGCAATTGGATTATTGCAGTTCGCTTCTCATATGCGCAAATGGATGGAAGAATTTGGAGTAAAAACTTGACGCGTTTTAAATTTTTATTTTTATTGAAATTCAAACAAATTAATCGCACTGTCTAACTATCACCAATAACTTTACGCACCTGTGTTTTCCGGCGAAAATTTGATGATCTGGATGCGGATGTTGTTATGAATTGTGGTAGTTGAATTTGTTGTGTTGCAATGTAGTGCTTTCCCGTGTTGTTTGTGTAACTTATGGCTGGCACAAAAGTTGCAATTTGTAGTTGTTGGGATGTGCAGTGTTGCTTGTGTATATTGATGATTTATATGTCATGGTGTGGTGCACGGTGGCTGCTTTCCAGATGCCGAGATCCGCGGCTTGAAGGACCAATAAAGACGCGACGCGCCGGGGTTTGCAGGATATTTCCGCAAACGAGCAAAATGGGGCGAGTCCGTGGCCCGGCGTCGCAGCAGCGGTTTGTCGTGCACAAATGAAACGATAGAAATTTCAATAGAAAACGTTATAAAACGTAAGGTGAAATTTATTTATAATAAAGTTTAGTCAATGTGAAGATTAGTGGACTGTATGTGTTAGATTGTATGAATCCTCATATGGAGGAGAGCTAGCTTACCATTCGGGTATGAGGTTGGATCGCAAGTGCCCAAGCGCAGTTTGCCGCCACCGGCTCACAGCACTCGGGTGCAAGCGAAACTTGGCATCAACTTGCCACCTCGCTACAACCGAAACGGTGTACCTTACGTTGGCTTAAACGGCTCCGGCTCGAAGGACCAATAGAGACGCGACGCGCCGGGGTTTGCAGGATATTTCCGCAAACGAGCAAAATGGGGCGAGTCCGTGGCCCGGCGTCGCAGCAGCGGTTTGTCGTGCACAAATGAAACGATAGAAATTTCAATAGAAAACGTTATAAAACGTAAGGTGAAATTTATTTATAATAAAGTTTAGTCAATGTGAAGATTGTATGAATCCTCATATGGAGGAGAGCTAGCTTACCATTCGGGTATGAGGTTGGATCGCAAGTGCCCAAGCGCAGTTTGCCGCCACCGGCTCACAGCACTTGGGTGCAAGCGAAACTTGGCATCAACTTGCCACCTCGCTACAACCGAAACGGTGTACCTTACGTTGGCTTAAACAACCCCTTTTTTCTTTGTGTCCTTGAGCCATTATTCCGTGTCCTCATAATTTCATGCTTCACTCTTCAGCTGCATCAAACGTGCCCATCTGCTCTACCTTTTCAGAATTGCTATTTCACTGTTCATTAGACACGATGGCAGTGTCGAAGCAGATAGGCCGTCAGGCAGCTAGTAGTTGAGTTGGACATGGCGTCAGTAAGAGCGTTCCTCTGCCCTATCCCTTCTAGCTAACGGCAAGCAAACAAGTATCACGTGCACACCTCACCCTAGTCGAAGCGTGTGTCGGTTCCTGTTCAATTTCCGCCCATGGCCGGTCTGCTCAATTTCGCATTTCACACTGCGCTGAGGCAGTGCTGAGCCTGAGTGGAGGGAGGCTGGCTGTAAGAATAGCCGGATAGCCGGATGGATGGCTGTGGATGCAACTCGAGGTCAACACTTAATATTCGTCGTCGTTAGCTGCATTTAACTGTATGCGAGATGCTTCATTTGTGTCTAGCTGTGTAGGTAGGTGTAGGTGAGGGGCAAGAAAGAAGTGCTACGACAGCACTTGTCAGTAGGGGATAAGGACCACTATTTGGGAATGTAGATGCCAGTTCAAAGGCCTTGCTGATTGTCTTCTGGTTGTTGTAATGCTTTACTGAAACTAAGAGTCCAATAGATTCAATAGCTGCTTTATTAAAACTAAGAGCCCAATAGATGAGTGACCAGAAGATCGCACAAATTACTGGCATAATTTCACTTATAGAAAAGGTAGGTAGCTATAATTTTTGAAACTATCAAACTCCTAAGCTGAATAGCAGTGTTATTTTACTTAACGTTAAAGTGACTCCGCCTTAGTATCGATGTCTTAAAAATTCACCAAGTCTAAGCTCAAAGGAACTTATTATGAAACTAGAGGCGTTGCCTGCAGAGAAGGAAACATCGAACTTTTACATGAGTCCGGCTTATAGTAAGCTAATAGTAGCTTGAAAACAATCTATATAGTATTTCATGCCTGTATGCATTTAATACTTACAAGTAATTAAGCAAATTATATTTTAAAAATGTATGCTACACATGCTACAGTCAAATTCAACCACACCATTAACATCTGCAATGGCAGCAGAAGTCACACATGTCACAACATGTCCGACAAGCGTTTTCACCCCATTTCCCAGCAACTATTCGTGATTCGAAGTGACATTTAATTATTTGATTCCCTCTTAATGTGCAGACTTCCTCTTATGTGTTTTTGAAGTAGCGCAGAAACGTAATTGGTTTTTTGGTATAGTGGGGATACTGTGCTGCTGCCCCGCCATCGCTTAGGAGCGCCTGTTTTTTCAGGGCTCGAACAGATCTCGAAACTAGTTATCAAGGCAAAATGTCTAGATAGGTTGTGGTTTAAGTCGATAAAAGCCCGGCTTGTTGTGGAATTTGGACTGGAATCTCTTCAGAAGATCCCATCTTGAATCCCAAAACGGTCTTCCACATACCATATTTACGAGAAATGGGTAGGTATGTGTACTAATACATATATGGTCTTTGAAATGTTCTAATCAAAGTGTCATTCGATTCTTGTTTCTAGTAACCAAGCCGATGCAGAACTTCAAAAGAATTTTACAGCTGGAATTGTAGCAATTTTGTTTATATTAGACAGTAGGACTCTCTACAAGTCTTCCCTATTTATATCTATTTATGTATAAAGTCAATAGCATATCTTTAGATACTACACACAAGTTAAAGCACAAAAAGGTCTTTGACATCTGTTGTCATCGTGCCACATGCAGACACATTCCAAGCTAAGCAGACATTTACACAAGCAGCCCAGCAATTCAGCTAACGAAGGCTTAGAGCAGACCAAATGCCACTGGCTAGGCAAGGTCAATGCAAATGGCTCGAAATAAAGACAAAAAGAGCGACAAAAGGTGAGCTGCTGGAGATGTGGCAAGAAGCAGAAGTTTTTTATGTTCAGTTCGGTCGATGAGTCTGTGCGGATAATTTGATTGGTAGCATTTGACAAGCGCATTGACAGCACATAATTACATCTAATGACAGCAGCAACAACAAGCAAATTGCTTGTAGCGTGGGTGGCAGTCGCTGATTGTACTGGAACTAATGATGATGTCGATGATGATGTCGATGATGATGATGATGGTGGGTGTGCTGCTGAATGTAGTGACAAGGGCTGAGGTCAGGCTATTGAGACTTTAGCGAGTCTCAGCAAGATTTAGATGGCAAGAATGGGAAGTGGCTGTCAGCGTTCTGGCGATTTTTCGACAAATGTAGAATATACGAATACACAAAACTCTTTAAAGTATGTTCTACGAATTGACTATGTGCGAAATTCAAACTCTTAAAAATGTGCGTATGTGTCGAAGAGCAAAGATCAACATTGCTGGACATTGAGGTTAGCATGTGAGTAAAACAACAACAACAACAGCAGCCATACCACAAGGAAAAATTATAGAATATTTAACAAGCAATTTCTATGACTGAGGCAAATATGCTGCCCAGCCCAGCCACACTCACACAGCAGCAGCAGCGCAAGTAAAAGGGCAGGATCAGGCAATTTACAAGTGCAAGCGCCGTCGTCACTCTGGCTGTATAAGCTATTGGCAGACGGGCACATGCACGACGCGTCATTGAGGTGCGTGTTGCAAAGGGACAATGCCGCAAATGGATGGCCACAACACGCAGAATGGCTTGCAGCAAAGGGCGCCACATTGTTAGTGCAAGCGAGTAGCAACGATAGCCACAACAACAACAAGAGCTAAAGCAAGAGCAACAGCATGGCAACAACAACAATATCAAGAAAACAGAATAACAATATCACACTAGAAATAATTTAGTACTATCATTAATTTATTTAAAATTTATTTATTCGTTAAAAACAAGCCATATATAAGTTAAAAGGACAAACTTTTTTTCCACAGCTACTACAATCCAACATCGACAACATTTCTGATGTCAGCCTGTAGATGAATCCAAGTAAAACCTTTTCTAACAGTTGCTGAGTTGGGCTCAGAGGCAATTGAGAAGCAGAGTCTTCTCTCGACGAATCCGTCTACGTTTACTAGTACAACGCCGAAGCAAGGATAATGACAAGGATGATGACAAAGAGCGATGATAGAATTTCTCGGCAATAACTGTGGATGGCAGGTATCGAATCATACGCTAGCTATTTGAGCTATACGCTGACTTTGCTCCAGTTAATCGCATAGAGGATACAGCGTCTATGCTGGCTTGAATTTGTAGCTCGAATGGAGCACAGGGCTTCTGTTAGAAGCATCTTTGTTTCGGTGCTCGATGATGAACCACACAGAACGAGTAGACCACCGGTTTTGAATCGAAGTATTTAAGCCATATTGAACCGAGCCATGAACCACGTTTTCCAGCAGTCAACTCTCTTTTAAACTCTTTAATAAAGTCATTAAGACGCATTATTTCGATTTAAGTATATTTTACAGAAATATTGGCAAAGATAACTAAAAATTCGTTATTTTCTGGTAACTGAGCGCTCAACTAACAAATTTTCGACTTCTATTGCTAATAAATTTTCTTGAGTGTAGTTTGCTTGCGGCTGTGCAATGTCCTGCAGAAACAACCACAACAACAATAACAACAACATCACACACACACTCACACCCGGCTGCTTATTTTCATACCTAATGTTGCTGCTGTTCTGTATTGTGCGGCTTGTTGCTAGTTGCTGCCACTATTGCAACCGCTTTGATGCTGCTGCTGCTGCCTTTCTTGTTTTTGTTTTTTCTTGTTGTAGCATTTCTGCTAACAACTTCATTTATGCTGCTACTGCTGCCAGTTGAACCAATAACCTTGTTGTTGTTTTGCTGCTGTTGCTGCTCATGTTGTGAAAGTGTCGGTGTCCAACAGACATGTTGCTGCTGCTGATGTGGCTCCTGCTTTGGTTGTTTTTGTTGTTTGCTCATTGCTCAGCAAAACACCTCGAGATAATATTTTCGTATTTATGCATGTATATGTGCGCCTTGATGCATGTTTTTCCTACCAAGTGCTATTGCTGGCATTGTTTTTGTTGTTGTCCTTGTTGCTACTGTTGTTGTTGTTGCATGTATTTTTCTATTCACAGTCAAAATTGCAGAAATTCGATATTTAAGTCGACAACAGCAGGAAACTTGTTGCAACAGAGAGAGGCAGATAGAAAAGAGGAAGTACCCTCTCCATCGATGAGCTCAATACGTTTTGATAGTAATCAGCTGGGAGCTGTTTTGTTCCCAAAAAACATTTGAAATTTTGCTTTCAAAATACAGAAAAACTTTTACTAAAGCTATTCACATTCAAGGACGAGTGTTAAAATCCCCTGGTCTTTGGCTAAAATTGTGAATATCAATCTGAATGCTGAATCTATTCTTCAGTCTGCGGTACTATATATATGTAAATATACAATAAGCATAATAACTTCTTAATTGACTCTAAACATTTTAAAGCAACTATTATTCGCAGAAGATTATACTACCTTTTCATTTGTTGAAATATTCTAGCATGCCTCCAGGTATTCGTGTGCTCTGGAAGGTAGCATCAATCGAAATTGTTATGCTATTTTTTATGTGCTCATAAAGATTTTCGATTTGGGATTCCTTGCTATTGGGCAAGCTAATGAATCTCAGTTGTTGTTGTTTAACACTCGCTTAAACTATTTTCATTTGAAATTTGATGAGGAATTTAATGTGTATTTTTAGTACTGCCAGCAGCTTTTTATGGCTTCTGACTTCAGGGTGTATTCAATAAATAAACGAGTTTTTGAATAAGTCCTTTGAGTTTTCCAAACATTTTCATCTGAAAGGTTCGATTAATATAAAAATCAAAATTCAATATTTAATTTGCTCTTTTGAAAATGAGTCGAGGCAGTTAAGGCCAAGAATTGTCTATAACTTACGTGACCCTTCACTTAAGAAAGCTTAAAAAAGCATAAAAAGTCGTCAAGATTTTCCAAAAGGCTAGAAATGAGCTTTTTTTAACTTACTCAATCAAAATGGGCTCAAATCGCTGGTAGAGTCCCAGATAGATATTCTGAAAGGGCTAATAGAGTCCTGCTCTTCACCGCGCAAACAATTGCTCTCTGTGAAAAAGTATCCTTCCGCCACACGTACCCCAGCCCCCCCTTCCGCAACCATTCAGCGGCATATTAAAAAGCAACATACAAGGTTTGAACACACTAACACATATACATAGCCAAACAATACTTGCATATGTATTGTATAAAGACCCTTGCTTACTAAATCACGGCGAAAAAAAATTGAAGCATAATTTAAGGGGCAAACAATTCGCTGCATTCAACATTTTTGCTGGCATTCATAAATCATATTTCGCTGCTGCTGCGGCGCATACTTCAAGCAAAAGGCGTGCACACACACACGCACACATTCATGCAGCATATGCCGGCTATTTTGCGGATATTTATCCTGACAGCGGATTTTTGATGGAAAAACTTTTGTAAATTGCTTTCAGGGGAATTTTCGTGGTGCTGCGGCGTCGTCGTCTTTGGCGGTTATTGTAGTAGTTGTTGCTGTAGTTGTTGTTGTTGTTGTGGCAGCTGCCGCTGGCAATGCATGTGTGTTTGTGTGTAGCTAAAGTGTTGGCGTGTTGGTAATGTACTTTAGGCTACTTGTCTACAAACATACTTACACATGCATGCAAACACATGCACGCTTATCCCTCACCTACACATGCTTGCAAGTGCGCGCGTACACAATACAGGCAAACACACATTCACACTCACATTGTCCGCTTGCCTCTCTCACGCCATCTGCTTCTTCAGCCCTCCATTCCATGGATGGCTGTCGATGCTTCCTAACAAGATGCATTGTATCCTTTGGTCAAACTTTCATAATACTGTTTGTATATAATTTTCTGCCTTGCCGGCTCGTAGCTATCCTTCTTCTTTCTGCTTTACCCATTCACCGTGCTGTCATCCTTTGGCGCATATTATCCTTTCACTGCCAGGATATAGCCAACATATAACACTCTGCGCTATTATGTTAGTTGTAGTTGTTGTAGAGCTGGCAGTAGTGGTATTTATTGTTGTTGCATTATGAGCGTTTTACCCTACATGTGGATTTTATGAAGGTGGCTTCGTAGGGTATATTCGATTCAGAAGTCATAATTCTCATAAGTGTTCCATATATGGACGACCCTTTTATAAAGAAAAAGCTAAGTAGTCTTTTTGGTCGATTTCTATTTGTTTAGATAGCTAACTCAGAAATGCTTATTAAAATTTGTACTTAATTAACAGTATAAAATACAGATCAGTGGCCAGATTGTAAGATAAGAATATAGGCAGAACTGTGTGATGATACAAAGAGAGGTTGCTAGAAACATTGAGAAATATGGTAAACACTTCATCCAGTCAAATTTAAAAGAAATATGAAAGAAAGAAAAATGAAATGAAACCCATTAATGCCTTTAGAAGAAGTTAACATCTCAAAAGACTCATTTAAAAACTATTAAAATGCATATTTTATATCTGTAAAATTTCTATTATTACCTCTTATAGGTTGCGGCCTCACGAAGAAGTACTTTTTAGCTGCCGCTCATTTTTCGATAGTTATATAATTTGATATTTGGCAGTCATAAAGAATAAATTGATTTTACATATAGTCGGAATATCTTCAATTATCATTGAAATATATTGATGAATATAGCTTTAATAAGTTCATGTGCCTATTTTTTGTAGAGAGTTACTTGAACCGTTATTGACTGCCTTATTGCTTCATGTTTTTGTTGTTATTGTACATACTTGGCTTGATTTATTAAATCGACTTCATATTTTTAATGATGCAAAGATGCTTTCCGCTCGCATATTTTGCGAGTTGTATCGGTGTGTGTGTGCATGTCATGTGTGTGTATGTGTGCTGGCAGGTATTGTAAGTTTCTCTCTTATTCATTGGCCAAATATTGATGTGGATTTATAGCGCTCGCAGCATTTCCCTTATAGTGCTTCCACAAAATATTCCGCTTTCAATCCCTTCAAGGATTTATTATGTGTTTTGTGTGTGTGTGTAAATGTGGTCTATATGCTTATGTGGGTTGGGGGAAAAGTTTGCCTTGGCAATTTCACCGAACAATGCGCAATTGAAAAACCATCAGATTCAATGAATTTCATTTGTTTGGAAATCCTATCAATTATGCAAATCTATTTTTTTGAAATCTTGCTGTGGAAGTTTTAACTTTTTTGCGAATTTAGCTGTGAAATTTTTTCATTGAGTTTATTGTGGGAATTTTTTTGAGAAGAGTATGAAGCATGCCAATTGCAGTTTCACAATTTACTAGTGAAGTGATTAAAAACTGAGTGCTTCTACGAGAAGGTAAACAATCAGAAATCAATTAGCTGCGATACAAAATTCTTCAATATGCATTAATCGTTTTTAAAATCACTTTTTCAATCACTGAACGTGCTCGTTCTTTGGAAAAGGCTTAACAAGTTAAGCAAATAAACCGAACGATGCTTTAACAATCTTGGAACTAGAATCTTGTTATATTTGGCAGCAATTCATGGATTAAGACATTTAGTATTCTGGTATTGGTAGGCCTATTATGTATATATGAACATACACTCATTTTTTCGACTCTGAATCAAACATTCTTTTTGAAAAGTTTTATGTAATAGGCTAAATTTTCGTTAAGTTTTCTATTAACGATTCCTAGCATTAGCTACAAAGCAATTTCGGAACAAAGCATAGCTTGTCCTGAAGAACTTTATTGTGAATATTTCTGTCAAATAGTACAATTAAACCAATTTTTTATATGTAAGATTGATTCAACATGGTGCTGGGATCCTTAGCTTCAGAGAGCGTGCACTTTTCCATTGAACTTTGTAACGAATTCATATCGACAGAGCTGAAGTTAAAACAGAATTATAATTTCAAAATTAATAGCACACAACTTCCACACTCTCTTGCCGTAAGTCGCAAGCTGGTGGTTTTTGGCTTTTATGTGGCATGTCGCTTTGGTAGCTGCACACAACCACATTCATAGAAAATTGCTGCAGTTTATAAGAAAAACATTTGCATTGCATAGAAAAGTAAATCTTCATTTAAAATCTGTTTGGTTGGGAAATCTCGTTAATTTGACGAACACGAGCTCATCTAAAAAAATTGCATTAAAAGGCGGGCTATATAAATTCTGGCCCTTTATTTCTTATGAAAAATGCACACCTGCTCACATACATACCTTCATATAGTTGGTTGCAAATGTGGTACATGCGCAAATTTCTTATACATTATGCAATTTTATATTTTTACACTCTACATATTTTTAAACTTTTTTGATGTATTGTACATACACTCAAAGTTAACAGTTGGTTAAGTAAATTACGTAAAAGAGATTGTGTAAAAAAGGGAAACTAATACGAAATTAAGGCGAAGGCTGAAGAAGAAATTGTTTTTCTAAGTCATCCGTTCTTTAGTTCTTTGCCAACATTTTTAGTCGTCTTCTTTTATAATTCTATTTAAGAGAAAATCTCTTCTACCTTGCTGATTTGGCCAATATTAACATTTTCCCTGTGGGCGTATTTAAGCACATTATCAACTCAGCCAAACAAAGCCATCCACTGCCACGTACGCGAAGCATATTGCATGCATTATGGTCGACAACATATGCGGATGTTGCCGCTGATGTGGCTGCTACTTTTTCTGTTGCTGCTGCTGCTGTTGCTGCTGCTGCCGTTGATGCTGTAACTGCTCCAGTAAACTTAATTAAAAATGCACGCGCATAATTACGGGCGGTTGAGCGGTTCAGCGGGGGGGAGTGAGGAGAAGGAGCAGCGCATGCATTTTGCAGGATTCTTACTTTGCCTGCTTGCGAAAAAAAGCACGGAAAATGTAAATCACGAAATAAGCAGTGAAAAAGCGTACACACATTCCGCTAGAAACAACAAGAAAGGAATGCGTGTAAAACAGAGCAGCCCCTCTCAAGCACTTTCACTCGGGCAGCAGTTAAAAGAAGGCGTGTTAAAATGCGCATATGTGCCAGAGCAACAAAGTTAAGAGGATGAACAGGAGTCTTCAAGCAGCGTTGCATATTTTGCTAAGAGCGCACTTCTTTACAAGCTTGCCGCCAATTCGAGATGGGTTATATGTGAGTCCGGACTCTTTGTTATCTTAACTTCTTTGAAACAACAATATTAAAACTATCTAAAGCGAAAAATAATTCAAGTAATCTAAATTAATAAAATGTTCTGCTATTAAATTTGTCTCTTTATTCCTTTTTATAAGCCAAAATCTAGTCCCATTTTTTCACTTAATAGTTTTACTTTCGAAGCGAATTTCTTTCAGCTTTCCCACTCTCTGCCCCTACAGCAACAATTTTTGCATGTCCTCTCCCACGTCCACGTTCATCATCATCGCGCCCCACTGGCAGGCGGTTGCATTGCCCTCTGACCGCTGTCATACTTGTTGTTACTTTTAGTTGTGCGCTTCTGTTTTGTTGTTGTTGTTTTGTTTGTCACTTCTGCTGCTGCTGCTGATGAGCTGAGCAGCGGCTGTTGCAACGCAGTAAATTATTTGTATGCTGTCAGTCATGAAGTCACCAGCGCACACACACACGCACACACTCAAACAGCACACCTACTGCTAGCCACTCACCCTCACAATTCCCACCCCCTCACTTAATTATATAAATTTAGAGCTAAATATGCCACAGAGATGCTGCGCGGCGGTGCGCTTTTTATCCTGATTTTGCATGCACTGGCATGTGTGTCTGTGTGTGTGTGTGTGCTGATGGCATAACATGTGCGCCGTTTATTATTTATGCATCACATGCGAAAATTTTCACATGCAGCAACTTTTTGTTTGTTGTTGTTGTCAGTGCTGTTTTTACCAATAGGACAGTCAGGGCCTCATAAGTTGAGGGTCCCTTATTTAATTTATGTAATTTTAAAATGGAAAAAATAAATTTTTGTGTAAAAATATTACTTCAAATTTGTAATTACATGTCAAAAATTACGTACGATGCAAAAGCATGAACCTGAAAAAAAACTGTTGCCTAGTTTCAGGCTTATACTTCTGCTCATAATCAAAATATAAGCTAGAAACTCTTTTTGAAACAGCTCTTTAAATGATTTTCCTCAATAGCTGTAGCTTTAAGTCAATGCAAAACACGAGAATGAGCTTAAACTGCAGTTGATCAAACTATATCGATAGGCTCAGAGAGCTCCATACTCAAAATTCGAATTAGCATATTAGAACTCACAATTTAAAGAAATTTTATTAACTGAAGAACTGTACAAAAACTATATCTAAACCGATTGGTGCCCAGTCGACCCTTGAGATTACGATATTAAAATTTTCAAAGGACTCCAAAGCGATTGGGGGCCCAGTGACCCCTGTAGTCTCATAAAACGTCACTGGATTGTGTATCGCCTCTTTTACTACAACTACTGGCAAAAGTTGCTGTTGTTGTTGCGTTTGTTGTTGCCACTTTGGATGAGGGCTAAACATGCATGCCTGCATTTGAATTCCGTGTGGTAAGGGAGTTTTTGTTTTTGTTAGTTTTAGCTTTTATTTTACTTTCGCATATTTTAACTTTTAAATTTTATTTTTTCTAATTTTTAGTATTTTAATTTTACGCTTAGTAATGTTTCTTTTTTGCTAGACAAAGAGCTTTTGACTTTAAAATTGCGTTTATGTTGTATGCGTGTGAGTGTTAGAGTGTGTGTGAAGTGTTTGTGTGTGTATGGGTGCCTCTAAAATTTGTATCCAACCATGTCATGTCATCAAGAGGAAATAAAGCCGAAATAATTGTCTCAATTTTTAAGGTAGCAATTTTTGAAGTATCTTCCTTCATCTTTCCTATCATCATTCCTGCTTGACTTTTTCTGTTTTGTTATTATGAAAGAGTTGAAGGTTTGAGTACTTTGGGTCACAGCTTGCCATGCAAAACTCTTTGAAAGTATGTTCCCCTTTTGCCTTTTTTCACCACGAAGTCTTTGGATAACCGAACAAAATAATTATAATCAATTATCAAGAATATGCGAGTATAATCATTGACTGATTTCGACTACTTACAAACTTGAGTTCATGTGAAATTTTATTGAAATATTTTATATACATTTCAGACATATAACTGATAAATCAATACACATAATTGTAAAGAATTGTGAGTTGGGAATTATAGATCTTTTTAGCCAAAGGAGTTAAAGATCTAAGGCATAGTTTTAGGATTTTACTATTATTATAGGTAAATGTCTAAAAATATGCAAAAGGATATTTTAAGTTTATACTTACGCTTTTGCCATCAATTTCGAATTTATAAAAACTCTCAGTTGTGTTCTTTTGTCGATAAATTGGCAGTAAAATTTATAAATTCTAGTACAGTTGATATAATGTTCTTCCTCTGAAGGCTTCCCTGAAGGCATTATCCACAATATCAGCACAGATTTAAATTTATACGGACTGTAAAAGCTTTTAAAATTCGCAGCGCATATAAAAAAATTATGTTTTTCTGCTGATCAAATATTTTGCTCGGATGAAAAGCAAATCAATCGAAGCACTCAATTTCATTCTGCCTATATTCATACTTCGAGCTACTGCCAATTGCAACTGGTAAATAAGAATTTTCTCATTGCTCTGCAAATAATTGCACTTTTCAATTTTTGTGCTTTTTATTTCGCACACAAAAAGGAAAAAATGCCAATTTTCATAGCGAACCAAATTTCAATTGTATAATGAGAGGAGTGGAGGTAAGTTCCTTCTATGCTATAGTGGCTGACTGGCTGAGTGCAGCTTGCGCAGGAAAAGCTGGTGAAAATCTGCAGTGAAATGGGTAGTAAATTGCACCGAGGCAACATTGCGTGTAAATTGATGAATAATGCCTGTCGTTGTTCAGCGTTGGATGCTGAATCGATGGATCGATGGTGGCGTGCACGATTAAATTGGAAAAAAAGTAGAATTTTATTGCTGGAAATTGTTGAAACGGCTGCAAGTGCAGTCGAGTTGGATTGGGAAGGTGTGGAAGGTGGAAAAGGGGAAAAGGCAGAGGTAAATATGTGCAAGGCAATCAAAATGCTTGTAATTGCAAAGCAAAGGATTTAATATTAGAGTAAAATATTTAAGGAAAAAAGAAGTTCAATTCATAAATCGAATAGAAATGAGCGAAAGTAGAAAATTTCAAGGCGAACGGTTGTAATTTAGTACCGAGTGGAAATTGAATGGGAGTTTCATAATTTCAGAAAAAATGATGCCATGCAAAAGTAATTATGCAATTTGTTAAAAAAATTTTTAGAAATAATAAAGTAAACTATCTATTTGTTGTATTAATAATGCGATTTATATTTCGATTTTAAGTTTAAAAGCGAACTAAACGCTTCATAAGATTGCATTTTGCCTTATAACATCCTTGCTTGGAATTTACTTTAAGAAGAAAAAGAAGAAGAAGACGAAGAAGAAGCAGAAGATGAAGAAGAAGTGATGAGCAACGATTTTCGATTTTTCTTATACCTTCTTCTCAGTTGCAAAACCAATTATGATTTAAATTCAATAATTTGCCTACAACAATTAAAGTGATATTTGAAACACCAACTAAACAAATACTCAACAATGGCGCAGTGCAAAATTAATTTCTACTTGTACAATATTTGCCCACAAATTTAAACCACAAAACACTATTTGAAAAATCTTTAAAGGAAACCTCTTCAAAGTAAATATTTGTTTAAATAAATACAAATTGCTGGCTAAATGTGGTATTTTAATATTGCAGCCAAACAAATAAACAAGCTTACACACACACATACACATAATAGCATTTGCAAATATTAACACTATTATTTGATTACTTATTCATATTAGTGCGTGCGTGTGTGTGTGTATTGCTATGATTATTTCTGTGTACTTTTAGAATTTATTACACAATTAACTCATAAATTGCACAAAATTCAAAATTCAGCAATTATTCTGTGTAACTATTTGCTTTTGTCTAACAATTGAAATTCCATTAGAATTCATTTGAGCCTGAACAAATGGCCAATGTCAGTTGGTCATATACATTTGCACACAAATTGCATGTGGGTCAGTGTAATGAAATTTACGCTCTGTAAAGATGACAGAAATATTTCAAATGCAGTTACTATAAGTTACTATATCCATCAAGCGGAAAGGTCTGAAGAGAAAGTGAATGCCTTTGCATAACTTCGCTTGAAAAAACATTTTCTTTAATGAAATCAATTTTAGCTTCTGACATATGATTCGGTGAGCCTGTTGATCCTTTGATTTGCTTGCGTAAACTTTCTATGAGTGCATACTTTTTTGAAAAAAAATTGTAGCTACATGTACTTATTGCCATGATAGTTAGTATATGTGTGCATATGTGTGCTTGTATTTTGGTATGTTGGTTTGTGCATTTGTTATTTGAAATTGCTGCATTTACTTTGAAATTTATTGCGGCAAGTTGATCTCGATTTTAATGCAAATAATTCAAATTTATTTGCTTGTCATGCTGCGATAAATTTGAAATATGCACTTTGCCGCAGTTGCTCTGAGGTTAGGCTCATATTATAAGCTTTATATTAAACTTATGCAAAAGGAAAGTTGAATTGCTTTAAATGTAGAAATTATGCTTTGAGCGTAAGCTTGATTTGTGTAGAAATTGGCATATTGTGGTTATGTGTGTGCTATGTTTGTCTAACTACATACATTTTGCATACAAAGGCGATTTATTGGGAAGGAAAATGGCAAGGGATGAACTCATAATTCCGCCGAAATTGACAACAAGCAAGATAAGATATTTTATTCATTCATATTGAAAATATGTTATATATTTTATGTAGCAGGCATTTTTAGCATACGGACAGGCATAAGTAACATCCTCAAACGGAAAAATGTTTAATCGCCTCTTAAGATCAGATATATTTTATTCCAATCTATGCCTTGCTTATATAACATAAGGACCTACAAGCAAATAGTATGCATGAAGGGCTTAGGGAAATGAATTATGTTTAAGCACACAACTTTAACAAAAATGCATAATAAGTAAATGAAGATGAAAGCAAAGGAGCTCAAAAGCATACGGCAAAGAAATACAGGCAGCAAAGAATGAGCGCTGATTATTGTGGAAAGAGTTGGGCCGGCAGCCAAGTAGTTGCACAAAGCAGCAGGTAAACATCCTTTGCATTTTATATTGCATAATATTATCGGGCAACACGAAACACGAAAACTGTCTACAAAATTATCATAATAATTCAAATAAAGTGCGGAGCCACAAAAAGTGCTCAGACGCTGTCCGCCAGGAACGCTGACTGCAGGCGGCTGTCGCCTTCTTGGGCTTGCTTTTCAGTGCTGTCGGATGCTAGTTCCGAAGAAATGCCCTCCATTTCACAAAAAAATTGCGATGAAAATGTTGGAAAATAGGTACAAAAAAAAACTATCTAACGAAAACTTGTTAAGAAACCTGAAAAATCTTAAACTTCTTCGTATGAAAAAGTGTGAGGAGCGAGATTAGAAGCTGAATAGATTTTTTATATCGTACGATAAAAAGGGTATCAATATTATCCTAGAGAATTTTTCAATCTCAATTTCGTTAAAGATTCGCTTTTGTAGAATATGTAATTTTCTTGATATTAATAGAATATTTTTTCGAGTATCGATGTCATTGTAGCTACTTACATCGCTATAGAGAGAGAGAGAGAGATCTTTACTCAATATTTCAACCATATTACCTCAAATGTCATATGTATGATTGACATGCTCGTTTTCGTCATATTATTTCGATATTGAAACGATATGATTTTGTCTAATGCTACTTTTCTATTTCAAATTAAAATTGCTGATTTTGGCATTCCACCGAGTAATGTGGCAACACTGCTGCTGCTTTGATGCTGCTGCTGTTGTTACTACTAAACTATATTTTATGCTGCCAGCAGCGCACAAAGCAAGTAAGCAAAAAGAAAAAGCAAGAAAAAATAAGCAAAAATAAGTTAAAATTAAAAAGCAAGGAGCAGGCAAAATGAAACGGAAGGCAAGGCGCAGCTTTGCAATGTGAAAAATGTGCGATGATTTAAGACGTCTTTATGCAGTGCTGCCACACTTCTCGCTGCCGCGCCTGCCTTTGCTGGCTGCAGCTGTTGCCATACTACTACTTCAATGCAAATGTGGCAAGTGGCGTATGTTGTTGTTGTTGGCCGCAAGTGGCGCGCAGAGGAAAATGCAGAAAATGCGAGCTGCCAGAAAGAAATTTTTATTATTCTCGCACTCTTGCCTGCCGCACACTCATTCATTGCTGTGTATAGGTGTGTGCATATGAAAGTGTTTGTGCGTTTGCCTTAAGTGTGCATGTGTGTATGTGTGTATTTGTGTTTTTTCAAGATGTTCTTGTGCATGTTTATAAGCAAAAAGTTGCTAAATATTTGCATTTTTCGCTATTGTGGCTACTTTTGTTGTTGCAGTTGTTGCTGCAATTGTTGTTGTTTGTGTTGTTGCTTCAAGTTGAGATTACGTTTTCAGATTTAAGAATATATGTCAGTTTGCCAACTTTTATTATGTAAATCAAAAATTTTGCACACAATACTTAAGAATTTTAATATCCTTTTGCATACATTCATTTTATTGTCCTGAAAAAATGGGTTACTTTTGCAGGAAACTTAATAAGTTATGATAATTGCTTTACTAAATTTTTGAGTGTTTCTTTATAGAATTCAATAGCTTTACTTGCTGTTATTGTAGTAGTTGTGGTAATTATTAGTGCTTCAAATAATCCTAAAGGACTAACATATACCATTAACAAGCATATATAACTATTGTCCATAATGATATATAGCTTCAAAGCGTAAAATGGTTGCCCTCTTCTACCCTCTCTAAACTAATTCATGTCAAAAACATGGCAACTTGAAGAAAACGAATTGTCCTTAATGTAAGTGTGCCTAAAAGCATGCTTCAGCTTGACATTGCCCTTCTTTTTATTGGCGACACCAATATATGATATGGCATTGTTTAGTCCCTGAATTAGAGTATCCAGCTCCAATTCCATTTAATATCAAATTAATGTCCAATTTTGAATGTGTCAATTGCAATTTGGCAAATTTGAACAATTCCAAATGTCCAAAGTGCTCTCTATGTGTTAGTGACAGGCAGGGTGTGTTAGTAAGTGGCACTATCAAGTTTCTTTCTATCTCACGCTGCACACTTGAAGAAAAGGCAAAATGTGTAGCATGCTTTTGAGCGCAAAGATGCATATGACTGTAAGTGGGTGCGTTTGTGTGAGTGCCTAAAGCTATTTGGTTTTATAAACAATTGCTTAAGTGGATTAGTATATTGCAGCAGACAGCTCCAACTTCAATGCAGTTGTCATGTGATATGTCAGAGTGTCCTTAGGAAAGGATACTCTGAAGAACATATTTGTGGCTTTTAAATTGTGAGTTTGCAGAGTGTTAGAAGAATGTGAGTGAATTAAATTGAAGCGCTTTTCTGAAACTTTATTAACTCAAGTTTTGCTGGAGCAAATGCAAAGATAAAGGACGTAAATAAATGCAAAGATGAGGGATTGTTTTGAATGAACTTAAACTAATACAAACTGTTTCTAAGATAGCCTTAAATAGGTGGTGCTATTGAGGCAACTCTATAATATTATATGTTTCTGTAAATTTTGAAATATGTGGCAACTAAAGGCTGCCAGTTCATTCCTTGTGTAGAAGAGTCAGAGCGACAAGTTGAAAATTGTGCTTGTAATAAATTATCCATTTCTTTTAAAAAGCTGTATTAAAGAGCACAATTCTTTAGTAATTTATCTTACTCACGAAACAAAACAATTTTGTTTACTGAAACTCTGCAAACTGCAGCAGCGAAAATGTTAGCATAATTTTAGGCTACCAAGCGGCAGCTACCGTTAAATCTCATTTATGCAAAGCTCTGAGTGACAAACAACGACTCCGAGCTGCAAAGCGTGACACGCCAAGCGTGTGCATTACGCGCGGCTTCCGGGCGCTCACGCTTTGCAAACTTTGCATGTGGCATGTTGCCTGCCATTACCGTTACAGCGACTGTCTCTACCGCTGCCACCAATAGATATGCTTACCTCAGCGCTGCACCACGCCGTGGAATGACTCGCAAAGTGCAGTTTAAGTCGCAGCAAGTGTCACTTTGGCTTCGAGCGTGCCGCGAATGTGTTGTTGCATACTTTGAGGCGCCTTCAGCTTGCCATTGCCATTGTTGCTGCTGCTGCGATAGCAGCAAAGTTAATTTACAAACTTTTGCACCAAAAATGCAAGTCACGTTAATTTTCTCCTTGCCAAAATCCTTTGAACGTGAACGTGAAAGGCAAAAGACGCGCGCGCATATGAAGCAAGTGCAAAAAGCAAAAAGGACAACGTAAGCAAGTGACAAGAGCAAGCAAAGAGTGTTGCCATATGTAACGTCCAAAAGAATACTTTTTCTAAAATAAATTTTCGAAAAAATTCTACTACTAAAATGCAGCAATGAATTTATGCAATTTATTTGTAGAATTTTCACAAAAAAGATATCTTACATAACTGGCAAAAGTTGCCACAAAAGTTGTAGAATAATTAGTGGCTTTTGTGCAAAAATGTTTTTGCTTGTTTTATGGCATTATACTTGCTAGTAACTGAATCTGCGAGCTCTGAATATATTGACTAAGCCACTGTAGTCGAAAATGTTCGTAACTGCACTTAATCCCATTTGAGAGCTGGATTTTTCCACATTGACTTTGAAGTACATTTGTCAGATTCAAAAGTTGGGGAGGTAAATTTATGTTAAAATAACAAAGCAAGATAGAATAGATTGTGGAAAAAAATGTGCATGTGCATTTAAAACATCTTCTTATTGTATTTCAAAGTTTCGCCTGCACACGTTTTTTTCGTACACAAATTAAAGGTCACCTTATTTAGCATCTGGCAACACTGCATGCGATGGAAGTGCTACTAGAAGAGACAACAGAGAGGCAGCAGCAACAGGAAGTGTCACAACAAAAATGGAAGCTTTGCGAATTCTGCAACTTTTTGGCATTGGCGCTTCTCAGCTAAAAACTTTTCCTATTTTCGAAAGGATTAACGCAGGCGTGTGCAACTGCGAGTGCGCGCAGCCCGTTGTCGTGCCGCCGCCATGCGATCGGGCTTAGAAGCGTGGCGCGTGCTCTGCAACGGCGACCCGTAGCGGCGAGCAGAGGCACTCTCTCAACTCCTTGCCGCACAAAGACAAACAAAGGAACTAGCAAACTGAGGCGCTGCAAAACCAACAAAGATTGCTTCTTGGCAGCGCAAGGGGAGAGGGAGAAAAGAGTCGAAGTAAGGCAGCTGCCAGGCTCATTAAGCATATTTAGTGTTTATCATATAAATTAAGTTAATTTAAGTTTGCGCCGCCATCGTGCCGCGCCGTTTCTGGTGTCGCTGCTAATTTATATTCCAGCGAGCCGGCGTGCAAAAGATGAAAAGTTTTCAATGGGCAAACAGTTCATATTTTGGCAGTGAGTTCATAGTCAACGCCGGAAAAATAAGTTGCCACAACTGCTGCAAAACCACAGCTAAAGAAATTTTAGAGTAATTTTCAGGTTCACTCAAAAAATGCAGTCCAGGTTTCACAACATTCCGAAATCTTACCGACTGAAACTATTCAATATTTAGGGATATTGAAATTATTTGGGCCTTTTTGTCTACACAATGTCCTGACAAAGTTTATTTTCTTTAAATAAAGCCTTCAAAAGACCGATCGAATATTCGGCTTTAGTTTGTCTCTAAAATTCGGGTATTCGGCTTTGGCTCATTCGAAATTTTCGATTTGAAGATATTGAAAATATCAATTTGGTTAAAATTTCAATTGAATAAAATAACCAAATTATTCGGCTTAGGCTTCAACTTCCTCAGAATAAACTATTCGACTTCGGCCGAATAAAATAACATATTGTCTCGGTTTCTGCCATCAAATAAACTTTTCTTTTCGGCTGGGATCTTTGGTTGGCCTACAAAACCTACTGCAACATTTCGAATTACTTACCTCATCAACTTCATATTTATTTAAATTAATTTATAAATTGTGTAAATTAAATCTTTATAAATTGTTGGGTGCATAAATAAGGAAACAGAAATTTCGAATTTTATTAATAACGATTCTGGAAATATGGATCCGAAGCGTAAGCAATGCAACTGCAAGGATATCCTACAATAGACAAAACAACAAATGTCAATATAAAAACAACAAATATATATTTTTATGTACATTTTTATTGCGTAGTTTTTGTATATATAATCTTGTGTTAGTTTACAGAGTGTGAATAAGGATTTCAATATTTACAGCAACAAACTCTAAATAAATTACACATTATCAATTATGCAAGCTTATAAGTAGAGTAGGACAGTATATTTTATATAAAGCAAGTGTTGTCAACGTCTTTTTAAACATACATACATATGTATATACATGTGAATGTCACACATGAGTGTTGGACATTGTAACTATGAATATTGCACGTGTGGAATATGGGCCTGGCGTAGTGCCGTGCAAGTGCTCGCTTGTGTGCGTGTGTGTGTGTGCATACACACACAATAACGTTTAATTAGCTGAAATATGAAGAACGCTGCCAAACCACTTGTCCTACATTATTAACAACAACTGCAGTGGTTTTGGCCAGAGGGAAGAGAAATACACAAATAACAAAATAGATTGCATTAAATTTCAAAATATTTGAAATTTGTATAAAAGTGACATTTTGCAATGTGGTGCTAGCAGTTCTAATGAAGTGATGAAGTGGTTGTATTAGCATTTTACCTGTGTGCATGAATCGAGTGATTGGGAGCGCCTGCAGCTGTAGAAGGATATTCGAATACACTGTTATAAGAATGAACTAAAAAATTTCCAAAATTAAAGCAACTGCGCACTATTTCGATGGCAACACTGAAGGGAAATATTCAATGATAGATTTAAGGAATCAACTTGAAAGTAAGTGTGGCTTCGTTCTTATAAGAGACATGAAGAAGGGTGAAAAAGAGTGTTGAAATAGTGTTAATAAGTGTTTGACTAGCTGCTTAGAAGCTCAGACCTCGTTTACATTTAAACTGATAGAGCAATCGGATTCGGATTAGAGTGATACATGTTTTTTGTTATTAACAGAAATTTATAGTTCTAATATCTTTTCCTTTCTTTTCTTCTCTTTTCTGCTTCTAAGTGCGTTTAAATATTAATTTAATTAAACTACCTCAAGTTTATTAACAGCGGATACATGCAAGAATTTCTGATATAGAACTAGTGGAAACATTACTGGATTATCACTACCATATTGCTTTTCCTCACAGGCGAAACATCTTACTCCTTTGACTAGTATTAATCAATCCAGTGCAAGATTAGGGTAGAAGCTCATTGCTAGTCCTAAAAAAAGAATGCACCTTACAATCAGCTTGAAATATGTATCTGCAAAATTGTAAATCTCACAATTTAGTGCGCATTCGGGGAGGAACTCCTTTTCAATTGTGGTATGTGTGATGTTTGTTATTTATGTATGTAGTAGTGATATAATGGAATGAATTCTAGATTCTACTGATGCTCAGCTGGAATAGCCATTTCAAAGGCCAGCACTACTACAATACTTGTTCATTTACTTTAATTGAATTGATGCTGGGAGTTTCGGTTCATGTTGTGTCTTTAATATTCGTAGCGTTCAGATGCCAACACCCAATAAATGATACTCAAACATTTCCACTTGCCTCGCGGTTTGCACTGCAAATGCTCTTTTATGTACTGGCACGGACATTGAAATTGTCCGCAATGGCGTCCCGGCTCCAGGGGGGTGACGTCGACCAGACCGCGCAGCGCTTCCATGCCCCAGCGAGCACCGTAGCGCAGGAACAGCTGCATGCCGCGTTCCTGTAAGGTGTTGAAGTGTTATACTTTTATACATTGCTTAGCCAATTTGGGTAGGGGCAGGGGGGTTAAATGTGTTTGCTAGCTATTGACTATACTGTTGGTGCACCAGGATATGGTGGATAATGTGCGTGAGTGCATAATGTGTGTGGCAAGAGGAAGTGCTGCTTTGATGGCATGAAATAATTTAAAACTTTTTATATAACTGCGTTCACTTTTGAAACATAAAAGGGTAAAAATTAGTAGAAAAAGTAGACAAGGAAAAAAAATTGAAAGTTGCAAAGAATTACGAATTTGGTTCAGTGCGTGTTATAATATTCTGTAGAGAAGAGTTTAAAATAATACAAAATTGTTGGTTTTGTTTGGTGAAGTACATTAAAATAGTTTCGTCTTTATATTCTTGCTGCTGAATGCTAAATTTTACAAACTTTGACTCTCACATATTTTCAACAAATAATACAATTTGCAAAAATGTACATATAGTTAATACATTATATCAACAAAGTGCAATTGAAATTGTATTCAAAAAAAGTGTTGGTTCCCACATTGCCGCTGGATTTAGAGCCAACAACCGATGCAGTCTATGCCGCAGCACTGCCGCCGCTGCAGGCTCATTTTGATCTTGCCACGCAGCAGCTCCTCCTCGTACTGGCATGGGCATATGGAGGACTGCAGATGCCGTGGTATCTCGTGCACGCCCGCCTCCTGCACGGTCCAGTCGAGACGCCGCCGCAGAAAGTCCTTGCCCCAGCGTTGCAGATAGCTCAGGAATAGCTCCTGTGCTACGGCCTATGAAGGTGAGCAGTAGTATTACAGTATTTTGTGTGGGTGTGCGTGTTCATAATTGATTAGATTTAATGCAAATTAGTTACTTGAGTTAACAGAACAACATAAATGCTAGTATCTAAAATATACTTTTCAAACTACACAGCACAGAAAGGAGAAATTGCGTTCGATTTTAAGATGTTTTTTAAGAAGAAAAAATAGACACGAAAATAGCTAGACAAAGGTCTAATAATTTAATATATAGGTATATTCTATATGTAAGCTTTTATTTTCGAAAATAAACTACACGTCTATTCAGCCATAAAAGTCTATAATAAACTCATTGAAATTCACTTATCGATGCCTGCGCGGCGAAAAATACTAACCAACGAAATACGAAAACTACTTTTAAAGATCAGCACTTTTAAGAAACTCAACAAATCCTGTGGCAACCATATTTTTTGAAAAAACCTGAAATGACTTTAAATTGTCAAAGTAAGGCAATATTTCAACTGACCAGATTGCGATGGCACACCCAGTATTTTCTCAATAGAGTCTAGATTAAAACGATACACTTTACTGACACAGGCTATTCCATAAAGTAGCAACTGATGAAAAAGAGTTTTTTATGGAAAAAAGATGTGATTCCATAATCGTACCTTAGCAGGAATTTTTTTTAAAATTAAGTGTTGCTTACGATATTTTGCCAATAAGGTATCGATATAAATATTCAATGAAAAGATGAGTAGAGCAGTAAGATAAGCACAAGTCAATGGGACCTATACATTTATTCTAAAGGAGTGTCCGAACGAGAAGCTTTCTTATGAGGCTTTCTCAGTAGTTTCTTCTCAAGGCAAAGAAAACTATTGGAGAGTTGCCAATACGTTGCGAGAGAAGGGACCGAACACATATCGACTGAGCCAAGAAGGAGCCTATCTATTAAACTCCAATGCTATTAAATAAAGAATCTTCATTGCTATAATTTTCGGTTATCCACATGTAGGCTCGTCTTTTGTGGATGTTGAAATGATGCGGATGTGAAATTTTTAAATGTCCCGTATAAGAGTATTAAGAAAATCTTACTTATAACTACAAGAAATAGGAGCAGATTTTGAGATGATGCATTTTGCCAGACCTTTGCATGCCCAGCCATCAGAAAGCTTAAGCAAACTATGGATAAACTATCAGACTGCTAAAGATACAATACTTTGCCTTGCATTGTAAATACACACCTGTTTTCTCGATAGACGCACTGGGTTGGTGCCTTGTATAACAATATCATCCAGATCGATGTCCAGCTTGGCTTCCCAACCCGCCTTGATGGCTTCCCCGCCATTTTGCTCGGTCTGCTCCAGAAACTCATTCAAAAAGCTCACACAGAGCGCAGCGTCGAAGTACATGAAACAGAGATTGACCTTGTGACACGAGATGCGGCCGCGATCGTCCAATACCAGCAGAATTTTGTGCTTCATCAGCTGTCGATTGACGCGTGCCAGGCACTTCTCGAGACCACGTGCCAAGCGCAATTTCACCCACATGCAGAGAAAAATGGCGGCTGCATTTAGAAAGAGCCAGCCGACGCCCAAGGAAAACAGTGCCACGCCTTGCAGACCCGAAAAGAGCAGCGTCAGCAGCACGGCAAAGGCGAAAAATATCCAACAGACCAAAATGCGCTTATAGCAAATGTTGTAGACCGTGAAGCGATAGTCGTTGACCAGCGTCTCCATGGCATTCACATAGTCCTCGACTGTCAGCTGAAAAAGTAGATTTGCAATTAGTTGCTGTAGTTGGAGACTTTCGAGTGTTTATATAGAAATACATACGGTTAGACCTTGTGCCATTAGCTCCTCGGGTACCAGTTCTGGACGGAATATGGCTGGTGTGATCCAGGGCCATTTTGTGTTAGCAGGCAGCAGAGTAACAATGACATCTCCATTAGCTGGAATAGGGAAAGCATATTTTTGAGTAAAATTTAATACATAAAAAATAATGTACAAATCAAACGAATTACACTGATCGTCAATATTAAAGACACTTTGGTTCGGTGACTCAAAATCTATAGCTAGAAATTTTATTATTTTGGTTTTCGAAATATTCGTGTTTAAAAATTTAAATCCGACCCCTTAACAGTTTTATGAATAGCTCATATAGCTCTTTCTTCTACAGATTATACCGAGAACGGATCTGATTCTTTGTTGCCCTCTATTGGAGAGCGGGTCATAATGCTACGAGCCTCTATCGAACCATTTTTTAACATGATATACTCATTGATTAGAACTTGTTCAATGAAGCTAGAAATTGCTAGAAATTTAATATGATTTGGTTGGGAATCCAGTTGGGACCCGCAAGAGATCTTAATACATAAAATATCTTACAATAGCTCACATAGAAGCTAAAAATAAGTATTCTTAGGTAATAACTAAACCGCTATTACTGCCAAATACACCCAAAATGGAGGGCAACAAAGAGAAAAAAAACATAGAGTGCAACTATCCCATATCCCTTCCATATCGACTCGTCGAATACTTACCAAATCCCTCACGTATTCTGCCCGTGGACAATTCAATCGTACGCATCGGCGGTCCGGTAGATTCGACGGGTATGGTGACGCTTGAGGTCATTGCCGTCGTTGTTGGTGAAGAGGTATTGTTCGGCTGTTGTTGTTGTGCGGTTCCACCATTGTTGCTGTTGTGATGTGTTGGTAGTTGTGCGTGCACATTGGACGCTTTGAATTTTTGGTGTTGCTGCTGTTGTGGTTGTTGCTGTTGTTGTAGCTGTTGCGATCTACCGGATGCATTAAAATTGACGTGCGTACTTTCTGTGTTCAAAACAGCGGGAGCTACATCCGGCAGTGCAGCCGTTGCAGTGCGCTAAAGGCATAGGATAATAATTTTTAATATTAGCGGCACAAATGGACATGCAAGCAAAAGCAAACTGTAAAATGTTCTAAACTGTTTGAATGCCTGCCTCTTTTATACACTGTAATACGAATTCATTCATCATTTAATGATATTTTGAGCACGTGTTATACTTGACCGCTTGGCCTTACTCTTCCGTCTTTTATAATTTGTAGTCTTCTTTAATTTTTGCTATTTTGGTATAACCTTTCTCACATATTGTTATGCAAATTTATGCTTTGAGTGCGGCGTTTGTATAAAATCAATAGTATTGATTTGTATCTTTCATGGTTTCATGTAGCATGCGTTTCAAAAATTCATAAAATTCTGTGTTGAATATATCATAGTCCTAGTCATGTGCTATATTTGCTGAACCTTCACTTGTGGCGCACGATCAAGGTTGCATGCAACAAAAATTGCAATTTCAAATAAAACATTTTATAAATGTAGCGAAAACAGCTTCGAAACGCATTTTGCATACGAAAATTGCCAATAGATCATTAACACTCAAACACACACGCACACATGCACAATGTGATTCGTGTACGTAAGTATCAATTTGTATCTCGCATCGAAGGCATATATTTTGCAATTATGGCAGATACTTCACACACGCGTGCTAATAGCCAAAGATTTACGCTTTTTAGCCCAAACGGCGCCATTGAAACCAATGCGAGATACAATCGAGAGATATGCAGATACAATTCATGGTGCATAGTGTGTGTGAGTGTGTAAAATGTGCATGAGTGTGTGCCTGATTGAGTAGTGCAGCAACCGCTTGAAAATTGCTGCAGTTAGTGAGATAACAGCTTTAGCTGTGAAATTGAAATCGTTAATGGCCAACATGCGTCAGTTACAAATGCCGCATTTTCGATCAGTCTGAATGATCTTGAAAGAATGACACTCTACAACTCGATATCACTCTTTCAGCTTTTGTTAGCTAAGATCACTCTACAACTTGTTGGGGGCTCTCTCATGCACTCGCTTCACATTTGTATGTGAGAAGTGAGAGGGGCGCAAACTCGTGCAAATTCCCCCCATTACAGAAGAATTGAGAAGAGATGAGCTACAGAGAAGTAACTACAATATTTAAGCAAAGTTTCCCAAAACCATTTCAATATTTATAATAACTTCGTCACTCATTTAGCATTCTCGAAACCATTTTGGGACCCTAAACTTTCTTCTCATTGCGTAAGAAAGATATTTTCCAAAATTTTTTTGGCTCTAGGAATTTTAAGTAATTTCAGTAAATAAAGTTTAAGTACAAATTCTGGGTACTGACAAAAACTATAACGAGTACTAATGCCAAGTATTTAAATACTCCTAATAATGAACACTTTACAGTTCTGTTTTAAGTTAAATTATTATTTGGTAACCTCGCAGCAGAGTATCGTATGTTCTACGCTGTACTCCTTCTCGCCCCCCTCACTTACCTGCACCGGCACAGGTGCCGCGAGGGCATTGCGATCTTGCTCTGGCGGCTGCTGCTGCTGCTTACTCTCCGTTGGAGTTCTGGGACGTGCGCGTGTAGTGGTGGCCGTCGCTGGTGGTGGTGGTAGTGGAGATAACCGGTTTGGTGCTGCCGCTGGCTCTGCTACCGCTGCTGCAGCTGTGACGCGTGTGGCACTGAGGCTGTCCACCGCTGAAATAACTGCGGCTGCGTCAGTGCCACCGAACGAGTTGTTGCTGCTGTTGTTGTTGCGCTCGCCAATTTCATTGACATCGTCATCGAATTTAACCCAGTTCACTTTACTGTTAGGTTGTTGTTGCTGCTGCTCATGCATTTCGGACATGCCACTAGCGGCCAGCGGAGCCTCCTCTTGCAATGGATGCGTGGCGACCGCATGTAGATCGTCTTTGTTGTTGTTGCTGTTGTTGTGGCCCTCCTCCATGGCGCTGCTCGGAATGTGTAGGGAATTTTTTGTGGTGTGATGCGCTGTGTTGCTATTTCAAAATGTGGCGCTTTGTGTGGGCTGCGCACTTTCGCCGTTAGGTAGCTACCTTTTTTATCTTATGGATATTTTTGCTCTCTTTTTTTACGCTCGTGTGCCTTGTTGGCGTTTGTGGTTTTGACTTGGGCTTTAACAAAAAAATAAAACCGCACTCTTTTTATATTTTTTCAAATAATTTTAGATTTTTTGTGTAAATTTTCTTCTAACTCAGCTTCCTACTTTTGATTACGTAAGCAAGGTTCAGTTAACTTGTTTATTCTGGCCTGTATCTGTGACTACTGCCTTTGAGACCGCGCTACAATTAGCGTTCGCCCGTGTATCTGCTGCTCCGGCGCGCCTTTGCTGTAGCCAAAACTGTCGAATCGCAACTGAGACACGTACGGCACACCCAGACGCTGCCCAGCATAGGTACGAAACTCGTACAACCGTTTTTAAGCCCAAGTTAAAAGCTGCTGCCAATCGTCGGCTTACACTCTCACTCTCTCTCTTGTTGGCGCTCGCATTCTTTTTTGCAGCCTCTTTACGCTCTCTTCGTCACACTTTGTTTTTGCCTGTTGCTGCACTACACCACGTGAGCGCATTTTGGATTTGAGCTAATGTTAGTAACATACAAAGGGGCGTGGTAGATAAAGTGTTTAGCATATAGCAATAATTAAGGCCAACAAAAATTTGGGTAATTTGAAGAAACTAGTTCCAAACGACTTGGGCCAAAAATCGATATTCTGTTGCTTTTTAAAAGAATTACTGAACAGGCTTGCACTGGACTAGGTGAGGATAGATTACTCCGGTTGGCGAAATCATCAGAATCAATCTCATACCCCGAGTGATACCAGTAGGCGATCCGTCTAAGACACTGAGAAGAAGTAATCTCCTATAATATCAGAGCTGACTCCCAGCTTTGAGGCTTCCGCCTTCTATGGGACTACCAAGTAGCAAATAAAATGGACTTATTGTATAAAAAAGGGCTTAGCGCTCTTGGGTTAAGCTCACGGTTGTAGTGCAATGAATGAAATCAGTATGACCGAACAAAATTTCTTACATATTTTTGAAAACTTTATTTTCGGCTTTTTATCACTTCGCTTGCTGCGCCGTTCTTTTTATTACGTTTGCTTTTGTCTGCGCTTCATAGTACGATCTTGGCCTCCGTTAACTTACTACGCCGCTGTTAAACGCTTTAGCGCGACGAACATACTGATTTATGCCGCAGGCTGACAGCAGCGCGCCACTAACATTGCCAGCTGTTGTCAACAAAAACAACAACAACAACAACTACAGAAATTAACGCTCTGAGCTCGCCGCACTACGAATTGGCCAAGTTTATTGCCCGCCTCTGAGCCGCGCTCTCAGTTTGCTTTCATGCTTTCATGCTTCCATTTATTTGCTTTTGCCTTTGTCATTCTCGCTTATTTTCTATTCTTTTCATATTTTTTGTTCGGAATTTTGTTGACAAACAATGAGAAAAATGGAATATTTTTTATACTTGTAAGCGGCCATGACGTTTGTTACGTGGCGTAATTACTTAAAAGATAATTATTGAGTTACAAGCTAAGAAAATGCGCTGGAATGAATGAATGAAGCACTATTTGAGTAATCGAATGAAGGATCAAATTGTCGAAGAATGAGCTGAAGGTAATTGAAAAAAAATATTAGAATGAATCGAGAATTTATATGCTATGATATTAGTGAAAGAATGAATTACTCTTTGAGTGAGTCATAGAACGAAGAAATCGTTCCTATGAATGCCAAAATCAAGGAATAAATAAATCGGTAGAGAATGAATTTCGCCGAATCTAGGCAATTCGCTTGCTATTGAGTAGTATGCGCTTAATTAACCGCCACCTAATTGATATACTTGCTTAATGAGCAAGAGAAATATATATGAAAACGCATACATACCTGTTTAATTGATGCCTCATATAATTGAATCGAAAATGGTAAAACTTTGTCGATCAAATTAGCAACTTGTACCGATTTTCTCATATATTCTTAGTACTCTTTCACATGTATTTCCATACTGTCAACTTTTTGTATGACAACAGCTAAAACCCCCTTCGCGTTTTTCTGCTCCTGTCTGATTGAATAAGTTACAGCAGGTAAGGAATAATAATCGATATAAAATTACTGTGTCAGTTAATACAAGTAAAGTACAACAGATAAGAAATTATATATGTAAGAAATACTAATTCACTCAAGCAACATGTTAATCAATAATGTGTTGAGGAATCAATATAGTTTCAGCACTTCGTTGGAATTATACTGCAGTAAGGAAAAGGAGTAAAGGAAAATTATTAAGGATAAAGAGCGCTTAAATTAAAGTCGGACTGAGTGAGCAAGCAAGCAAAAATAATCACTTGCAAGTGTTTAAAGATCAAGGAATTTTTGGATAGGCGAATAAAAATTCTACAGTGACTCACAAAAGTTTTCGGATTTTTAATTTTGCAGAATGGAGCTAATCACTTCCCTTTAAAGTACAAGAGCTCTGAACTGAAAATCAAGTGAATCCTTTAACTGGAATTCCGAGTATTTCTGTAAGAAAGTGTATATATTGACTGAACAGATATAGTAGATAGTGCAAATATGGTGAAATATAGCATCCGTAAGAGAGTAAAGGGACGCGTTGAAATGAATACTAATAATGCGTGTGAATTCGCAATTGGAATAATAAATAATGTAGGAAGAACGAAGATTTTTTGCAAGATACTCGAGTGAATGAAGCCAGATCATGATAATAATCAAAATAAATACATGAATGCACACTTAGATATAAATATGTGCATTATTATATGTATCTTAAAATTTTTTATTATTAACAGATTTCTAATGTGTGTGTGCATTGCAGGAAATTTTTAAATTCAATTCAGTTAAAAGTTGAATATCAACAAAAACAAATTATTTAAAATTCCACAATTGTGCGAATTAAGCGAACAAATAAGATAAGAAATGAGCGTGTATTTTTTTGGGCAAACATCAGCAGACGCTTTTGAAGCATCGAAACAACAAAGTGTGAAGTTGTGTTAAGAACGAAGAAAAAATATAATTCATCATACTCGCTGCTTGATGTTGAAGTTAAAGAGTGATTGTATGCATTTTCGGAACAATTAAACTGAGAAGTAGGAAATGGAATTATTGCTTGCCAGATCTTGCTTGGTTCAAACAAGTGTTTTGAAATTACCTGAGTTACTGCTCTGAGAGCTCGTAAATTTTTAAGTACGTTTAAATAAGGCAATGCGTTTCCATATAAATAAAAGCGCTTACACACACACACACACACACACACACAGTCTACTATACTCAAATAAATTTATCAGTCTTCATTTTTAAATCAACATTAACTGGCAAATTGGAGGGAGTCCCATTCTTTGTAAAAAGAGGAATGCAATCATATTGAATATTTCACTAATTCTTGCTGTGGAATTGCGGTTTTACAGTAGGTCCCTTATGCTACCAGAAGAGCATGGCAGAAGAATGTGTTTATGGTTTGTATATATCGGTATACCCTAGAAGTAATTTTTGTATTAGTACTTTGTAATAATTCTTGTCTACTTTCATTCTTCTAATGAAATTGAATAATATTAAAAAGATCAACTCATATTAATATAGCATAATTATATCTACTTAAAATTTTAAAATGTATGCGCTTGAAGGCACAACCACCAACACTCAATCATTCCGAACTTTTTAAATAATAATATTTTCTGTTACAAAAAAGGAAGTGGTTATACATTTCTCAGTTTTTGCAACTAACTTTCTTCATGAGTATAATTGTATATAACTGCGGAAATATTAGCTGTATGCGTCAGAATCGCGGCGAGAGCACAGAAATGCCGCTAACCCCTTTCTTTGGCAACATCTTTAGATAAGGTTTGTAAACAGCGCTTTTGAAAGAATTAAGCAAGTATGAAACTCAGATTACTTTGCTTCACGTTACTCACAGCGAATGCCTGCGCAAAGCGTTTAACAAAAAATATGTTCACACTGGCAGATACAGATCAACCTACATAGATACACGCACACATGAACATAAACATGCTCATACTTGATGGAAATTATTATTAGTATCAAACATTGAAATCTAAATAAATAAACTGACATTTGGTTTCGATTACTATTACAACATACAAACATTTTTTTAATACCGATTTCTGTTGCAACAAAGCAATCTTTGTTGCCCAAAATATCGCTGCGGAAGTTGTTTACAATCTGTTTACTTTTAAAACTTGTCATTCAACTTCGTGTAGGAATTTCTTCCCGCTCTTATTACAACTGCTGGGAACTGATGAACGGTCAATGGCAGCTCTCATTCAAATACTTGCACTTGTTTCTTAAAATAGAAGAAAAGTAGGAATTCGTATCAAGTTTGCTAGTGCTAAATACATATAAAACGTTTTGAATACTTTCAGATATTCAAATCACTTTAAAGACGAATCTTCAGAAGTTTGTTAATATTAAAGCCTCAAAGTCTTGCAGTTGTCCTTTTCTTTTCAATTGCCATTTTCTGCGCAAAACAATTTTCATAATCAATGCCAGCAACCAAGCGTATCCTTTCATGCCAATTTCTCTTCGCTTTGCTTACGAGTTCACCATAAATTGATGCGTCTAATTTATTTGAGAGAGAGGAGGGGAGAATTTTTTTTAAATGAAAACTGCAAATGCAATTTAAAATCAATTTGGCGCTGCTGAATTTGCGTCTTTTGTGGTAATTTGGCGCATTTAGTAAAATAAAAATATCTTTCAACTTAAGAGGTAGAAAAAAAAAATCCGAAAGGACATCACCAGCAAAAAGCATGCCAAAATCTGCAAGAAAAATGCTGTTTTTCATGTCGATAAGAAATTCAAAAATCGCCATTGCAATGTTGAAAAAGACAAGACATAAAGAGTGCTAAAAGTGATGATTAGGCCAAAGGGGTAGAGAGTGTATTGCAAGGCTTACAAGTGCAGAAATTGTGGAAAATATGCCTTATATTGGCAGCTGCGGCTGCCATTTGCAAAATAGTTTCATTTAAGATTGCGACAGAGAGACACCCCTCCTCTGCGGTTGCCAACAGACAGTTTGGCAATGCTCTTGGCCAACAGACATTTACAACTGCTCTGGGCATTTTTACGTTTCCACATTTCCACAATGTGGCAAGGAGCAGCAAATTTAAGAAAATGCAATCTGCCGGCATATTGAGGAAGAGCAGCAGAAAACGGCCGGAAGAGCATGCTAAAGTGTCGAAAGAGTTTTCGCTGTGAGAGAATGAATGAATTATGAGCAGAATTATTATGAAATTGGAGCTTGGCCAAAAAGCAGCAGGGAAGAAGTGCAGCGGCGGAAAGTGTAGCGAAAAGAAAATTATGGCCATATTGGCCAAGTTGAAGTTGCAGCAGGCTCACTGTGACGTCACATGTTGTGGCGTAATTTTGGAAATTGAGCAAATGTAATATAAAAAAATTTTAGGCAATAAAATTAAACTTCGACATTGCCAGCAGAAATTAAATCTATACAAAGCTTGGCATTTAACTGAGCGCATTAGCTGGCTAGGTCAGTAGGTCACAACAACAAAAGGGTACTTTAAGAACCCCAATCAAATGTGCACACTGACAGCAAATTCGAGCAGATCGAAGCAGTCCTTTCATCAGCTTACAGCTTCATTAGGTTCAAAATATCTGACATTGGGTTCAACGATTAGATTTGTATTTATTAAGCCTTTATTAGCAACTATTATTTAAAAGATTCTATTATTTAATTCGGTTTTTATAATTATCTTGGATTTTGCGAATATTTGCACTTCTTGTTTACCTGCTCTTTTGAAAAAATGTAATAAAATAATACGAAATTGTAATTAGCTTGAAATGCTTCCCATTGCTTATAATTTCAAATGCCATTAGCACTTTTACATTTTACTCGTACTAAAATTGCTCTCAAATTGAATTTAACAACTCGAATAAGCGCGCATTAACCCAAATACACAAGCCCCACCCCAAAATGCCGCCCCCTAAAAATAAAAAAATTCAAATTGCATTTCAAAAATTTCAATTTGTATACTGCAAAAGGCCGCAACGCAAACCGCAAAACTAATTCTGAGCACACTCTTCCCACTTCCCTGCCTGGCGCCAGTGGCACGAGCTGTAGTCCACGCTGCCAGGCGAAAAAAGTAAGGAAAACAATTAAAATGCTGCTAAATTGCTGCAATATGCAATTCCCTGCGCCATAACAAAACAATAAAAATTCACAGAGCAATGCTGTTGTTTGTTGTTGTTTTGGTTTTTTTAGCAATTTTAAATTTTTTTGTTGGCTTGTTGGTGGCTTTGTAAAGTTCTCCGTTTGCCGTAATGAAGTCGTTTTCGCAATGGCAGCGGCAATCGGCCGCACAAAACAAGCCTCAAGTGCGCGCTCCGCAAGGGGAGTGGGCATGGCATAGGGAAAGCGTTGTTGGTTACAGTCGCTGCCTAAAATGGAGCAGCGTTGCAGGAACTACTAGTACTAACGATAACTGCTGTTGTTGTTGCTACTGCAACGCAGCGGCTCCGTGCATGTGTGATGAGTAATCACGGCAAACGTTTTTATATTCGTCAAACATGTTAATTTTTTATTACTTTTCAGTGAATAGTTGCCATTTGGGGTTGCTCAATTGCCGAGTTTCGCGCAAGCATTTAATGGAATGCCGGCAATTACTTCTGTAAGCTGCTGTTTAGCGCTTCTTATTGAACCTGCTAGACTTGCCAAGAAAGAGCTTGACAAAATG
The DNA here is from genome assembly GCA_963457695.1 of Neria commutata. Taxonomy (NCBI): domain Eukaryota; kingdom Metazoa; phylum Arthropoda; class Insecta; order Diptera; family Micropezidae; genus Neria; species Neria commutata. The sequence continues at coordinate 56,953,330 of OY735246.1, forward strand.
AACTCGTCTTCTTTTTGAGCTTTGTAAAAAATAGAAAATAATCATCAAATAGATTTTTTCGTGTATCCTAGCTAGATATTAAAAATCCATGACATTGCTTTGGCATGTAAACCCAGCTCTAGATATCATTTCTTGTTTCAAGCTTGGATTTTCATCAATTGTAAACTTCACTAGAGCCACATTCGCCTCTTTGGTCAAGGATTTTACAAGGGGCACAATTCTCAGAAAAATGCACGCTTTAGAAATCTTCGAAAGCACTTTGAACAGTTTCTAAAGTAATCAATAGAAAAAAGTATTTTTAAACAATTTTAGGTTTCTCGAAATATTCCGATTTTTAATAAATATATTTCCAGCGCACTTAATAAAAGTCTTAAAGCTAGTAATCGCGTTTTCAAAAGTTCTTATTTACATATCAACATGTGGCAACCAGGGAAATGCCATACAAAATTTTGCTTGTTCACAGGGTGCACCACATGCCATAAAAGTTCAAATCATAGCCAAAGTTTTTTACAATTTGCATGCAGCCAGCTTCTCTCACTACTCTTCAGTTGCTGACTAGTCTACTTTTTTTGTGCAAAGGGGGAATGTGGAAATGAGGCGTGTGCAAAAAATGAATTTTTGGAATTTCAATGCAAAACTTCAACAATTAAAGTGTTTGCCAACCAAAAATAAACAGCAAATACAAAACACAGAGAGGAAAAGCACATGAAAAAAGAGGGCAAAACAAAAACAATCAAATGGTAAAAATTGAATGCATTCAACGAGGCGAAAGTAGAAGTGGAACTGGAAACGGAAGTGGAAGCGGATACACGGCGCGAATGTTTTCAAACTCAATTAAAGTTTTTCACCGCAAAATAAACACGATACGGCGGCATTGCTGCAGCCCGTCTCAAATGCCTTTTCCATCTCAACCCGCCTGATATTCGAGCTTTAGAGATCCTTCGAAACCTGCGACGATGCATGGTACGTTTTTGGGGATTCGCTGAAATTGAGTGCAACTCAAGAAGATTAGCAGGCTAAAAAGAGCACAAGGGTGTTTGGAGTAGGGAAAGCAGGCAACAACAATTAAGTAGTTGCACAAACGCTTTCAATTTAAATACGTTTTCACAATTTAATTTCGTATGTGCGCCTGAGTTTAATGGGCGATTGGCTCCTTTTCTGCTATTGCATAGAGCAGCTGATTCATTTAGTCTAAATGAAATCCCAACTATTCCAAAATTGGTTAATAAGACGTAAGAGTAAGGCGGAATTTTTCAAAAAGGTTTAACTTTAATATGAAATTTGTTTAGTCCATATTTCTTGAAATTGCTAGAAGCACTGTCTTTTTTTATGTATAATATTTCAGCATATCCCATTTGATTTCCCCTCTCATCTTTAGCATACTTAAAAAAGCCATGCACATATTTCTCAAAAATTGCTATTAAAATATTTCGCGCTCGTAAATTTCAAATCTTACCGACCGTTCATTTGTTAATGTTCCTGAAATTTCAGCGATTATGTTCCAATTTATTTGCACGTTTTTATTGCAAGACATAAAACAGGGCAAACATTAGTCAAGCAAATATCGAGAATGAAATATGGACTCGACAGCTATCTACGGAAACGTCGAAAATCATTTATTATGCACACGCCCATATTTAACCCATACGCAGCCCCGGCTAGAAGACACACCATCAGGAAACCTATAAAATAGTCAAGCAGCAGGAGCGAAGCCAAATAAACTATAAATTTCCTTTCACCAAGCATAATTGCTCTTACGTGTGTGTTTGTGTGTGTCTGTTTGCGAATGTATGGCGTGCGCCTTAGTATGTGTGTGTGTGCATTTTAACCGTTATGATATGTGGGATTCAGACACACACGTATGCAATGCCGTACTAATATATAAAACTTCCCACTTCATCTGCCTTCAGGTTATGCCTGCCGCTATGAAAAGTAACAGTGAAGAAGGTGACTTATGCGTGCAGGGTTGCCAGCTGTTGTGCAGGAAAATTGTATCTATTTGGCTTGAAAGGTAAAACTTTATGATTGAAATTTTACTTTTTCCTAATGCTTTTCTAATGAATTTTTCTTATTGTAGTTTGGTAGGAACAAATATTAACTGGATTTAATTGAGCAGGTAATTTTTTTAGCAGTAGTTTAAACGAGTCAAGTCTGTAGGAGGGGAACTGATTGTAAGTGGAATTGTAAATTAAGTAAGGAAAATAAGCAACTCTGAAATAGGAAACAAAAAGAAGAAACTGAAGAATTCGAATAATCTTTAGTTTCCAACAAATTCCAGAAATAATACCGATAATCGATAAGGAAACCGGAAATGTAATTGCAAATTGAACAGAATGAAATCGATATTTAAATTAAATTTGAAATAGGGATCCAGTCTTCTAGTTGCGGTGAGAGGCCAGTCTAGACAGATTTGAAAGAAACTTTATTTCAATTTAAATTCCTGCTAGCAGTTTGGGGATTTTTGAATAAAAGGTCTGAATTAAAGCTGACGCGCTTCTAACAATCGAACTGAAATACGACTTAAATATACAAAACTATTATAGCAGCTTAACTGTAGTTATAGCTTGCATTATGTAGATTCCCGGTAGATAGATTATTTCTAAAATCGCAGAAGAAGGAATGCGTACAGAAATTTTTATTTTGAACTTTTATAGAATACTGCTATTCTGATGATGCCGTTGATGGTCACTTGGCAACTCTGCTTATGCTAAACCGCAAAAGCCAAGACAGAAGAAGCAGAAATCCAAATAACCTTTATCACCTCAACATCATAATGCTAACGATAAGTGGGCAAATAACCCATTTATGACAGAGGCATGACAAGCCAATTTGTTTTCCTTGCTATTTCTTCATAAAATATGCATTTCTTGGAGGCGGGTGGGACTCGTCTTCGGGGCGAATGGGTGTTGATGCTGGGGAATGAATTGTTTTGCTACAAGTGGTAGGAGTTGCGGCGATGATGATGCTGCTGGCTTGGCGGGCAGGAAGCATGCTACGAAGGATGTGAGTGTCATGTGTAAGCAGGGAAATGCTACACTAGGGAGGCTCTTTTGGTAGGCTCATGTGTGGAGTAGAAGGCGTGGCGGTGCGTATAAAATTGTTTATACAAGAGGCTGGTGTTCAGCAATGGGATCTTAGGCAGAAAAAAGCGATTTTTAAGAAGTCTACTTGAGAATTTCATGAATTTTTATTGATTTATCCATTTAGCCATTCAAAGCTTTCTTTTACAGCTCAGACAATTAAAAAAACTCTGTTCGCTCAGCTAAAAGTGAATTGGCCTGTATCGTTAGTATGATCGCTGCCAGCTTGAATGTGTGTGCTTTATTGAGCGTTGAATGCGCTTAATTAAAATGATTGATTGGCTCGATAAAAGCCTTAATAACTCGCATAATTTTAGCACTCAAAAGTGAAGTGATTCGCTCACTTCAGCTTGCCAATTGACTGCGCCTTAAAGCTCTGCTTCAAGCCACTTGTGCACCTTTAAGCCGCGACCGATTGCCGTTGGCGCAACTTGGTCCTGCTACGGCACAAACAAGCCGGCAAACGTATTAACTTTTCCATTTGGCAACATATGCCGAGAGCACTTAAGATTAGCATCTTTATTTGCCTCGTTTACTACATGTGTATGTGTGTGTGTGTGTGTGTGTGTGCGTTGGCGCAGGGAGCGGGAAAATTGCTTGCGCAAAATTTTTCAATGTAAATGCTAAGTATATGTATGAGTGTGCGCATGTGTGCGTGTGTGTGCTTGAGTTTATTGCCGCAGCAGGCTTATTTAGTAGGCGAGCATAGAGGAGGGGGCTCATGAACTGTCGGCAGGCGGGACTAGCAAAAAGTTGTTGAAAGTTTGTTGCCATTTGCAACAACAACTATAAAAAAACAACCAAAATTCAAGTAGGCCCAACAATTGAGCCAAGAGGTAAAAATTTTAGCTCATTGTAAATTTTTTGAGCTCTAAGCAAAAAGCATTTTACATTGAACAGAATGAAATAGGGCCTAAATGTGATTAGCGGAAATTTACTGCCACGCAATTTTTTGTAAACGCATGCGAAATTTTGCAAAAGCCTTTGCTACGGCAGCGTGATTGATTGAAGGACGATACGTATATATGTATTTGAGGCAATAAAACCAAGAAATCTCTAGGTGATATATAAAAGATGGGAGCTAGACTAGGAGTCATTAGGTAAACTTCATCTTCTTATACTTGACGAAAATCGAATAAAAAGAAGCAGGCCTAAGAAGCCATTAGATAAGCTTCTTTCAATTGCCAAAAATCGATTGAAAAAATCTGTGGTATAAAAGGGCTTTAAAATGTATCATATTATCTGATTTAAAGTATGGCATCTTGACATTCGTTAGGGAAAAATTTTTTTTATCACATTTGCAGTTACAATGGTCACATGCCGAATTCTCATTAATTACTTGTCTTTGTTTGTTTGTATAAGTTTTAAGCCGTGTCGGTTTCTTAGCCACCTCTAATAAAATTTTGAAAGGTTATTTTGTTGCTTTTTTAGAGCGAGTTTTTTGGCATTTGTCAAAGAGTTTGTCCAAAGGACGATTAAAATGAAACCAAGTTAAGCATTTACCATTAAAGGTAGAAAAACAAAAGGACATTCCATTCATTTCCCCTGGAGGCATCCCTAGCTTGAATATGTATCTGAATTTTAAACCAGTTTTTATGATATGCTTCTATTGCTGTCTGTTCATTTGCTTTGATTTTCCTTATGTCCTTTGAAAGACCGTCACCTATTTTCAGTAGCAGTTTGAATCTGTTACACTCCCAGCTACATAAATTGCAGATAGAAAATACATTTGAGCAAATATTCGTAAAATTTTGAATTATTGCTTAACGTATGTTGCAATTTATCTGTTGCAAGTCTGTTCCGTACTGCAACTTGTAACCTTGCAGCGCATAAAACAGCGAAGAATGCCGAAATATTTGTACGCAAGTAGCAGGAAATTTCTCATTTACAACTTGACACTTGGCAGTTGCGATAAAAATTTACAGCTGCCACGTGCAAAGCAAGAACGGACAACAACACCAACAACAAAAACAGTGAGAGAATGAAACAGCAACTGTTGCTGCTACAATAGCAACAACCAGCTGCAAATGTTAATGGCCGAAGCATTTTCCATGCCATTTTGAAGCATCGCAAACGGACGAAAAGGACAGCTACAACAACAATGAAGCGCGCTGCTGCATGCCGCACAGGATGTGAATTTTATGTGCTTGCATTAAAACTGAGGGAAGGGTTACACGTGCTAAAAGTGTGTTGCCAGCAACAAAGCAAGCAATGTTGGCCGAAGAGTAGAAGGAAGGCGGGGGAGGAATGGACACAGGTACTTCAGATGCATGTGTGGCAAATTCAATTTGGGCGACAGCAACTGCCGGTCTCCTGCCTGCTGCCATTCTAATGTTGCACACTTTGCGTACGTGGCAACAGTGTTGTGGAGGGGTGGGGAGAGGGGGAGAGCGGCAGCAGCTGTAATTAAATCTACGCTCATGTAACATGCTCGTAAATATTGCAAGCGACAAAAGTCGCCACGCATCACACTCAAAGCTTGAATGTGTTAGTAAGTGCTATGTATGTAACTGTTAAAGGATTTCACAAACGCAGAAATAATAACCGGATATACGCATGATTCGGATACCGCAGCTACATAAAAAGTATTGATGCGATAGGAAAACCTTTATTGGGTTTTTGGCACGCTAGAATCGAACAGCCCCACTGTGCCTAGGTTCCTATATTATATGAAAATGTAAAAGATTTTTATACTGAATACTCAAGTACTCATATACAAGAAAATATGTAGCTAGATTCGAAACTCGAATGATACCGGAGAACACGATTATAACCGAAATGCGAATATAAAAGATAATGCAATACTTTTGGACTTTTCGGATTTTGTTGGATTCTTGATTATTTGTCCAGGATTCTGATCACTTAAGAATATTCATATTAAAGACGTTATTGATAATATGTTAATGCTTTATATTTATAGCATGGATTACTCCATTTTGAAAGGAAGAATGAAGTACTTACATGATATAGAAAAAAGGCAATATTTATACTATTTCATTTATACCCGAAATACTCTCTTTCTCACAAGTATTTGGTTAAATCAAAAGGGAGCAACTGAACTGAGAATCCTTTTTGATTGCGAGCTTATATGCTTTCATATTGATGTTTAGAATGGATCTAAAAAAAGGGTCGCTCTAGTTCATATGCTTCGTGTACAGTGTACACACATACACTCACTCAAACATACAGACACTATGAAATTTGAATTGTCATCTTTGACAATGTTTTCGCTTTCAATTAAAATTAACAGAGCACAAATTAAATACGAACGGCAGGTGAGTAAATAAAATTAAGCTTCGTCGACACTTTTTAATTGCAGCGCTTCTTGCCCCACTCTGGCAGTTTCAATGCCACCCTCTTTCAAATGGTTGAAGTTGAATTGAATTAAGGCAAGAATGACGCTGGGAAATTTCAAGCATGCAACATGCATGTTGCATTGTACTTTGGTGTTGTAGAACAATGAAGCGGTTTTTGGTAGCTTAAACGATTTTGGCATTTCAAGAGCTGGCGTTCCACACATTTAATATACACTCAGATCACACAAGTTAAAAGGACTTTAAGCGCTTATGGATGAATATTTTTAAAGTTTGAATTGGCTTAGGCTAGTTGGTGAGGTTGAAGGTTGAAGATGAAGATGCGGATGAAATGCTTGGACTTTCAACTAGAAGAATTTTGAGTTCTTTGCCATTTGGATTTTTAAAGTGGGTTGTAAAGACAATGTTGACACCGCTTGGGAATTAAAAAATCGTAAACTTTATTGACTGTCTTTTTAAGAGATAGATTTGTTAAAAATCATGAATAGATACAATAGTAGTATATGTAACTATATCTCTAAAAATAGTCTCTGTAGTTTATTAGCGTCAGAGCCTTTGAATCCTCCAGACAACTAGTACAAAAACAAGAAAACCGTAAATAAAAGCAACAACAAGATTTACAACAAACAAGCTGAAATTAAATAAAAATACATTATAAAAGGAATTAAAAATAATTTTAAAGCATTAATTTTCCACAAGAGCGTAATGCGTGAAAACGCCTAAAGGGCGGTAATGTTAACGCGGCGAAGGCGGCATATCTGCCAGAGTGGCTGGAAGTGCGTCTCTGACTGCTGGGAGCTGGCGGGCGGCTGCTTGTCTCAACGCGACATGTTCAACTGAGTTGTTGTTGTTGTTGTTGTCGTGCTGCTTCAACGCAAAATCCCCACAAAGAGTAAAGCAAACGTAGTAAAGCATGAAAAGAGGCATCCTTAAATGCTTAAGGACTGTAAATGTAAACGGATTTCATTTGTTTGCGCTCACACATACACACTCATACGCGCACACACAAAAACACAGGAAATTGCATGGAAATTAAGCACTCTTAAGCGCGACAAGTAGCAGTCGGCTAGTGGCGGTGGCAGTGCATAAGGATTTGAGGGGAAGGCACTTAATCATACTTTTTAAAAAAAATTGTTCACATGCATTGAAAATGTTTAAGTTTTTTAGAGCATGCATTTTCATTAATAGTGTTTTTGCCAATATTTTCTCAATAATCCTTTTATGCGGAGGCCGAAGTTGTTCGAGATAATTATAGTTGTAGCTCGCGTGAATCCAATTTTTTGATTCTTCTGAAGGATCGTCAGCTTCGATTTAAGCTATTACATTAAAAATCAAATATGAACTTGAACTTGAAAAAATAGAAATTTAATTTTTGGGTTTAGATAATACATTTGTAGATCGAAATGTGCACGAAAATTTTTTGGGTATGATTGGCAAAACTTAATACTTAGAAAAATTCAAGAAAAGGCAGAAAGAGAAAGAAAAGAGTAAGAGAGGGAAAGAGCAAGAAAAAAGTAAGATAGGGAAAGAGAAAGAAGAGAATTACATAAATGAGATGAAAAATTTACAGATAACCCATTTGTATATATAAATTTTTTTACAATAGAAGTCAGTAAATTTTAACTCTTTTTCGTTATGTTTTTCCACAAAAGGCAATCTGATATGAATGTGCTTTAGTTAAGCGTTACTAAACTGATTCCAACGAAAGAGCTTGATGGTTACATAAAGCCATATTTTCAATATTTACTAGAGTCTGAAGTCAATATATTTTGCAAGAAGATGAGTAAGTGCGTTTTTTAATTGCCTTAAAACTTTCAACAAAATAATTCCAAATGCACACACACGCACGCAAAATTTCTTGCCAGTTACACGGAAAGTTCTGTAATGCGAAATTTGTGCTGTTGACATTTCATTGCTTGCAACAGTTGTTTTACTCTTTGTTGCTGTTGAGCATGTGAGAAAGAGAAAGAGCAAGTAATGAAGGAAAGGGAGCGTGAGTGAAATGTTGTCAAAATTTGTCAGAAGCAATTACATTTTGCTTATAATTGCACTTAATGCGGGTGCTTTGGCTCGTTTGTGTGCGCGCAGGCAAATGTGCCCGTGTGTGTGTGTGTGTGTGCGAGGCTTGTTGCAAGCATTTTGGGTTAAGGCGTATGCTTTTAATGTGTGTTGCTGCTGCTGCCTGCTGCCTGCAGATGTTGCGCTGTTTGTTGTGTGAGCTGCAATTGAAATGCATTTCGCTCGAATGTGTTTGTGCTGTTTGTTCGTATGTATGTGTGTGTGTGTGTGTGAAAGGGGTGAGAGTGCATTTGTGAGCAAGAAGAGTTGCACTTTTTGTTAGTGTGGAGAAAGTGTGAGTGGCGACTGTTTTGTATGCATGCTTGTATGTTGTTGTTGTTTACATGTGTGTGTGTGTGTGTGTGAGTGAGTGTAAGTGTATGTGTAATACGCTGCACACTTCGAGCCAAATAATTTGCTCATGCACTGCAGATGTGTGCATCTAACGGCTTTTACAACTTTTTCCGTGCCTTTATGTTAGTGTGTGTGTGTGTGTTTTGTGTATGTTTGTGACATTTGGCAAACATTATGCTGACCCTTTCTTTCTTTCTGTTGTTTTTTTTGTTGTCCTGTTGACATTACGCAGCAAATTACTTACGTTTGTTTGCGTCCTCGATTTTGTTGCAAACTTCCTTGAAAAAGTTGCCAAAAAAAAGAAAGTACGCAGGTTTTTTTCAAATTTTATGCACATTTTGCTCTTTATTAAATCTTTTTCTTTGCAATTTTTTTAAGACAATTCTCAAAACGATTTTCTTTCAACAAAATTATAAAAAAATTTTATTTGAATAAAAGTTGCTGCAAATTTTGTATGTTTTTTGCAAAATTTTTGGAAAAACTTCAAATACATTTAAAAAAAATTTTGCTTAATAAAATATGAAGCCTAAATTTTGCGCTTTCAGTGTAGTTAACTTAATTGAAAAAAGTTGCTCATATGTCGCTTGGATATGCAAATTTTTCGAACATATGCCTTATATGTAGTTATATTGTATCTATATGTATACATATATGCAATTTTCATAGCTTCGAGTTAATCCATAGATAACAGCAATAATATACATTATTTAGCTTAATAGCGCAGGCACGTAGTGAAGCATTTTTTGCAGAGGCAAACGTTTAGATTTTTTTGAAATTCCAGCAATTTTCTGTTGTTGAAAAAGTTTGCTTGCATTTTCTTTCCTTATTTTAAATGCATTGAAGTACAGCTTGCCTAAGCTCAGACTACGTGCCTGCATATGCTAACATTTCAACTGCTCATACATACCAATGTACTTATTATATACATATGTATATAATAGTTTCACTTGCATTTGTATTTATTTATTATTTCATTTGCTTTTCAGTATTTACATTGCATTTAATTTTATTTTATAAATAATTTACTAATTTTAGCCTCTTCGTATTTTTTTACTACTACATATAGTTTTACATTTAAATTCTTTAACGTTTCTGGTACAAACTTCTAGTTTATTCTGCTTATATATGTACATTTTGATATAGCCACTTATAAAACATACTAGCATTTATTTTTACTATATACAATTATCATTTTATAATATATATGTACATAATATTCAGTAGCGGATTTAGGCTTATTGGAAGTGTAGAAATTGTGGAAAAATAAAGGAGCTATAATTTGCAGAATTGTGAATAAGCAAACAGTTATAAAAAGTTTAAAATTTCTCAAATATGTACGTCACTTCCACTGTTTACAGTTCAATCTGTCGGCAATGCTGTCGACTAAATCATCAGCTAGTTTGGCCATGCATTCCCTTTAAGGTTCCATCAATTGTACTTCAACATATAAACATATAAATGGTTCACGCGAAGAATTGGCAACTCTCCGAAAGTATTCTTTGGCATGAGAATAAACAACTTCTCAATCCCTTTTGTACATGGCTATAGAAGAAGTTTGTAGATCCCGAAAACCTTGTGTAATAATGTGTGAGAGGCCTAGCTCCGTATACAAGAATGGTAACTTCAGAAAGAATTGGCAACTCTCTTGACACTATTCTTTACTATGGGAAAAAGCTTCTCAATCCCGTTCGTACACGGCTAAGTTTTGTGCGATATTGCGAGAAAGCTAGGCCTAAGACTTAAATTATGAACGAACTTTTAAACAACTTCACAATCTTTTGAAATTTGCCTTTCGACAGTAAAGAACATCAACGCACATTTTTTAAAAGCCATACGAGGCTCGCTTCATTAAAATATTGCTTATAGCATGAAGAGTTTAAAAGTATTTATAATAAGCATAATGACTAAATTTTGAGAACATTTTGCTGTAGAAAAGTTCTCAATGTAAATTGAAAGAAGTTACGTAAGTTGCCTAAGGACCGCTACCGATTTGAAGTGAATCAAAAGCAAGTGAATGAAAAACTCAGACTTATAGTCAGATTCCAGCGCGAGTCATACAAGCCATCAAGCCAACAATATTTAACGGTAATATTATGCACAGTTTTTCAATATATATTATTTACCTTAGATATATGCTACGCGTAAAGTATTTTGTCATACAAACTGGCTATGACTACTCGCTTATTGATATATCTATCTTTGTTTTCTTATGCTAAACATTTCAACGAAATGCAAATTTGATTAACAGTTCTTATATATTTTATATATACTTCAATTATTATTTTAACTTTTCATATTTTTCTATGTTTATTTGCAAAAACAGCATTTTTACAGTCACTTACTTTTCTTGACAAAAATTAATGTGATGCACTTTATTCTTTTTTTTCGATTTTTCCTCCGCAATTGTTTTAGTTTTGTTTTACTTTTACATTAGAAAAATTGAATGCCTGCTCAGAGAAAATTGATTGAGAAGCGCAAATTTTTGCACTGCCATTGGTGGGGTACTTTTTTCAAAAATATATATAGAATTTTTATAGATATTGATGCTGAAATTCCGCAGTAGATTTGAGCAGTTTGGTTTTTCGAATGTAAAGATTTCAGCTTTTGAATATGAAACTGGGCTTAGTCTTCTTTTCTTTCTGATAAGTATAGAGACAGTTAAGCTAGAAATAGAGTCAGCATATGACAAACTATTATATTGATGTTCGAAAATGGCTGAAGAGCAATAGAAGTCATTTTGAGCAGATCAGTGCGCCTGTAAAACATAATGATAAGATCGTTAGGATATTGATGTCTAGTCCAAGTGATCAGGAAATTTATCAAGGCTGCAGTTTGAGACATATGAAGGGACTTACTTTGCAAAGCTTTGCAATGAATATTTTTGTAGTGAAATTGTTATATTTCTATTAATTTAAGTATATAGTTATGAACCGCTACTGAAATATCGAAAAAGAGTTAGGGAAAATTTAAGAGCATTGCTTTGTCTTTAGATTGCAATATAATTTGCATGTCCTTGGCATTTATCTGATATTTCAAGTTTGAATTAAAATTCACGTGGTGATCGGAAACATTTTGTTAGAAAAGCTTACTCCTAACTCGAAAGCAATGCGTTGGTGTAGAGAAAAAAAAGTTACTTTTTACTAATAATACACACGAATTTTTATATGGTGTAGGGTACGTTGTAGGAGTGCTCGTAAAGAGAGACTTCTAAAAGTGCTGGGAATTCAAAAAATTCGTATGATTTACTTCTTGATTGAATTTAAAAATTAAATAAAGCGCTGAGAGTGCTTGCAAATATTCGCTCATCCCAGCAACCAAAATTTTCTCTGAGTGCCCTGGCATGTGCTTTCCCTTAAACAACTCGCAAAAAAATATGCATAAAAATGTTGCTACTTTTTTGGGGGGCTACAAAATTTACGTACTTTTGCAATTTCCTGCGGTCTCCGCAGCTCCGGCTCTTGTTTTTTTTACAATGGTCTGCGCGATTACAGTTGCTGCTGGTCTAAGCGAGAATGCGAGAGATTGCGCAGGCATGTGGTTATATCTGTAGCTGTGTCTGTGTCTGTGTCTGTGTCTGTGTGTGTTTGTGTGTGTGTGTGTGCCAATCTTAACAAGAATTTGTGCCCAAATGAAGAAACGCTATCATTTGATTTCATCTCGACGTGCGGCGGCAAACCTCAAATGTTGCTGTTGTTGTTGTTGCTGTCGCTATTACTGCTGCTGCTGCTTGTGGTGGTGTAAGTAGTGCTGTTATTTTTGCTGTTGTTGCTGTTGAAAGCCTATTTGCGCTAATAGAAAGTTTGCTGCTGTTGCTGATAAAATGTTGCAAAAAACACACAAAGATGTTGTTGCTTTTGGCAGCAGCATAAAAAATTACTATGCAAATAAGCGGCAGCAACACGCCGAGCGGGAGTGGCAGCAGCAATGATTCATGCGGGAGCAACATGCTGTAGTTGCTTGTCGTCACGCTGCCGACGCTGCTGCTATGCATAATGTCAGCTAAAACAACAAATATGTTGCTGATTATTTGTGGCATGCTTTTAAGCTGTGTTTGTTTGCAGTTGTTGTGGTTGTTGTTGTTGTTGCTGTTATTGCTCTTGTGGTTGTTATTTTGCATGTTGCTGAATCTGTCGCTGTCTCCATCTCTGCCTCTGCAGCTGTCGATGTGTTGGTTGTCATTGGCATAGCTCTTATCAATGTTGTTGTTGTTTTTATTGTTATCGCTTTGACGTAGTCTGTTTGGCGTGTAAATGTTGCTGTTGTTGTGCTTACTGCCGCCGTTGTTGACAATAGCCTGCCGCGTATTGACAGCAACGATTCCCGCCTCACTGTCAGCCATTGTTGCCATATTTTTCATAGGCTTCAGCGGTAGCAGGCAATAATTCAAGCGGGATACACTCCCACTGAAGCTTCTAATTCCGCCATTGCCCAGCTCCTTCTGCTCTTCCTCCTGCATATCTTCTTTATGCTCATTTTCATTTAACGCCTCCCTAGCCTCCTCCTTCTTTTCGAAATGATCTGGCAATTGCACATTCTTCTGCTCCATCCACTCGTTCTGCGGTTGCTTCTCATCTGCTTCTACTTTCTCCACTCCTTCCGTCTGCACCGTCTCCCAAGCTCCCTGCTGCTTCCCCTTTACTGCCACTCGTTCGCTTGACACCGCCCCCTCCCAGCCACATCGCCGCCTCAGCCGCTCCAACACTGCTGCGGCTTGGCGCGTTAAACGCTCGAGCATCCCCAGTGATTGCTTTCTAATCCGCTGAATTATGCTGCCGAGTAGATTACGCTGCGCCAGTGCGCCGGCCGCATTGTGGAAAGCGCCGGGCGGATTACGCACGGGCGTCTGATTGTTATCGCCCGCACCGCCGCTGCCGGCGCCATTGCCTACAAAATGAAGAGTAGCGGCAATTCGTTTTTCGATTATTTCAACAGACACAATTTTCATTGAACATTTTTCGTAAGCACTACAACAACAACGAGAAAAGTTACAATAGCAAATAAAAATGTACGAAAAATAAGAAACATGCATAGCAAAATAAAAGGCAAATAAATAAAGCAAAGGCAATACAAATGCAGAGAAGGCGGAACAGAGAAAAATCAGCAATTTTGATGCTATGAATTTTTATGTTCCCGCCATTGCGGTCTTCTTCTTCCTCTATTCTCTTGGCTTTGATTTGAAAAAAGTGACGATCTGGAATCAGTTTCGATGTTCAATAGCTTTATAGAAATTGTATAAAATTATGTGCACAATATTTGGGCAGTTTTAAAGTTTAAAAATTTGTAAACGGATTTTAGATAAATATGTTAACTCTCATATTCATTTACTATTAACATAGATTTTTGCCATTATTCGGTAGTTGGGAAACCCTACAAACCCTCAGAGCCGCTTCTGTATTAATCAATTTTGTATTGCAAATGATTTTATTGATTATGCAGCGTCTGTACAGAAGAGAGATTCCAACACTTTGATGGCTCTAATTAAAGTGCTTAACTCAGTGATTGATGCCCATGGATGGCTTACAGCGCTTGTAGGCAAAGTTAAGTACAGTTAAGAGTGGGTTTGGAATTAACGACTTTCTTGCTCTACTATGACGTTTATCTTTATTGATTGAGCTACTAGTTGGAAGGGGCTGCCCTTTCGAAATTCTTTCGTACGAAATGCGATTAAAATTTTCAGCATAGATCTGAAATATTTCCAATAATAGTTCATTCCTTTGAAAGTTCATTACAAAAGTCCTTCACATTTACTTCTGCATATTCATTTCCAGAACTACTTCATTAATTATGCTCGAATATTCATAGATTCCTTTCGCTAAAGTGAGTGCAGTAGTGAAAGTGCTTAAGCTTAAAGCCGAAAATTCGAATTTCAATACACTTACGCCGCCCTCGCATGCTTCCCCTCTTCTAAACGCCGCATAAATACATCAATCATATTTTCTTTAGCAGCGAACGGCATTAACAGCTCGCTGTGCTGGTATGTGTGCGCTTTGTATTTGTGTAGCTTATGTGTGCACACATACACACACACATTGACACTCACACGCTTTACTCTTTTCTTATTTAAACACACATACAGTCATTCATTGCCGAAGTGTTGACCCACACATCCTGCGGTTATGAGCACGCATGACTTGTTGTATGAGTATGTGTGTGCTTTGACCGATTTACAAGTCTCGTCCTCTACTGCCTGCCTGGCTGCCGCACGTGCGCGTATCTGTGTCAAACATTTTTATGGGACAGGCTTAAGTGTGCGTCAAGCGCACTTTTATAGTCATCGTCGAAGACACGATTACTTGACAATATTTTATGAGGGCTAGTGCGCATGTGAGAGTGCGTGCCTTTGTGTGCTTTGTGTGTGTGAGTGTATGCGCTTGCGATTGATTGCGCTTGTATTGGCGTGTTAAGCGCTGACCGCACGTCAAGCATTAAGTACGGCCGATTACAGTGGAACTATTTCAAGAATTGCTGCTCATAATTTTTTGTAAAGCTAGGCTGATACAACTTTGCCTAATTACGAACACTTTCGAAGGACACAGCATAGAAGTAAAGCCAGTGCAAAAATATGCAACTTTAAATTGAACCAAGGCAGGGAAAAATTTCTAGCTAATTCGAGTAGTAAAAATTCGCTGCCTAAAATATGAACGGATCATTGGAAAAATATGGAAACATTACAAAAAAAATTTTGTCTTGCATTTAAATTTCAGTATGTCATTACAAAAAAAAAAAAACGATGCACTAGAGGTAGTACTTATTGTAGATCTATTCAAATATAAAAAAACTCATACATCAACTACATAACAGAAATTTCGAATATATCCGTAAATGGTCAAAAAATGATTTTCAGAGGCTTCGTCCAATTTTTTCAAAAACTACTTGTTTAAAGCTAGACTTTCCGGTCATTATTGGAATGTAGATTCTTAGTAGACTACAACTAGAACATGCACTTTGTGTTGATTAAAGTTTCTTGACTTTTTTATGTAACGTTTTCAGATTCTGCTCCACTGTGCCAACGCCATTGGACATATTTTATCTTACTTTAATCTTCGGTGTTTCATTTTCATCAATATCAACATAAATAACAGCAACAACAAAAACAACAAAAACGACAGCAACAACAACAACAACAATTAAAGCAACTAAAGTGTTCTTTGTTGTTATTGTTTGTATTGTTTGTGCTTTTATTGTGGTTTCCAGCTAAGTTGAGCAATAAATATTGATAGAGAAGCAGCGGCAATGACTTGCCTTGTTTGCTTGTGTGTGTAAGTGTTGGTTTGTGTATTGCCAGTGTATGTCTGTGTATGCTTTGTGTGCGTGTCTTTGTTTGTTTTCATAATTTAGTGGTTTAATCGCCTTTTCAAAGTTGTATTAAAGCAGCAGACGCGCATATTTTCTAGTGCTTTTGTTTGTTTCGCTTGCTCATTCAGCTTTCATGCATAATAGCCAATTAAGTGCATCCTCCTCTCTTTGATTTTCCTTTATTTTCTTAGTTCCTTTGTTTATTTCGAGTTGTTACTTCGTAGTTTCATCTTATATTTTGTTCTCTTTTGCCTTTTATCTTTCTATTTTCAGTGCGATTTGTGGATTCTATTTAATTTGCCTATAATTTTTGGTATTTTCATAATTTTAAATTGTTTCTTTCCCTTTTCCTTCCCATTTTTTCTCTACGCTCTTGAATTATTTTCTAGTTATCTTTTGCTACAGTTTTCTCTTTTGATATCCATTTGCTCACCATATTTTTTTTACCCACTTGCTCATAAGTTAAAATATCCAAAAGTAATCTGCACTATATTCTACGCATTTGAAATTAACTAAAACGTCCGAAAAAAAAACAGTCAAAATATTTTGAAATTTTTTATACGGTCCCTCCTTAGAAAAAAGTAAAAAATTTTGAATTTTGTCTCACTTTATGACTTTCTTTCACTAAACTGTTTCCACATTCTTCAGCCTGCCTTAATTTCTGCACAATACGAATATTTTCTATTCCATTATCTTATTATTTCTTCTTCTCTTTCAGTTTCCTTTAGTTTATTTTTTCTTCACTTATTTCACTTTCGTCATTAACTTTTGCTTTCTACTTCTATTCTACCCGGAGGGGAAACCCTTCTTACTCCATAGTCTGTTCGCCCAACTGTTTCCCCTCCACTTCCTCCTTCGCTTGCATTTTCGCCACACTTCCCAGCGCCTCCACTTTTTGACACAATTTGGAATTTGTTGATGAGTAGACAAAAGTCCTTTTTGATTGATAACTGCCGCTGCCACAGCATTAAATACATAAAGTCGCCCTCTATTCCGACAAAAGCACGCCCAAACTCACACGCAGTCAAGTTGCCCTTGTCTGCGTGTCAACAGTTATGATATTATTGATGATGGTGTTGGCAATGTTGTTGCTTGCTGTTGTTGCCATTGCTTGCCCCAAAAATTGCTGTCAATGAAGTGTCCTTGCGTCTATTGCTATGTGAGTGTGCGTGTGTGAGTGGGAGCATGCCGTCATTGTTGCTAATTCTTATGTTTGTTGCTGTGTGTGTGCAGGAGTATGCTTGTATTAGTGCCTGCTCACACAGTGCAGTCTCAATTTATTTTATTTTTGCGCGCGTGCCGCATGCTCGCACTCTACCACACTCACACACAAGAACACACAAAAGCTTGCTCAAATGCCCTTTGAGTGCTCACTTTATAAATGCTTCCTGTTCTTCTTCTTTTTCATTTTTTTTATGAACACAACAATCACTGTCAAAATGTCAAGCATTCAATCACTCATTACGGTCAAAATTTGACAACAAAATCAATATTTACAACTGAAATTTGGATTTATGTGATTTTTGTGTGACGGTGTGAGTGCTCAAACATGAGTGTGTATGGCTAAGTCCGCATGTGTGTGTGTGCGTTTAAGCTGATATTTTAATGGCAGAGTTACTTTTGCAAATATTCGCTTTGTTTCCAAGCATTGTTGCAGCTAGAGCTGACTTTTTGATTTCTTGACATTGCTCGAGCATGCCTTTGTTCAATGTGTGTGTGTAGGTGTGAGCGCTGAATGCGAGCGCGTAAAAGCTACCTGAGCTGTTAACGAAAAGCAGAATCAAGTACGTTCGGGCATGTAAAAAATATCATTGTACAGGGACTCGGAATGAAAATATAGCCTAAGCTAAGAAACTTTCTAATTGAGTTCAAAAAAAGTAGTAGTTGTATTATGAAAAGTCAGCTCTGAAGCGTTGATTAATTAAATTTTTGTAAGAAAGCGTTAGTTTTTTAGTTTTAAAAACAGTTTATGTGAAAATCCAAAATCAAGCTTTATAAAATTTGAAGCCTAACTATATGCCTGTATGAAAGCTTCTCTTAAGAAGACAACAATTCAAAATATGATCCAATTGCAATAGAAAAAGTCTTGAATAGAAAAACTCATAGAAATATAAATGAAATGGAGAATTGCATATGTAATATTGCAAATTGCATTGCATAGCACATTCATTAGCCTGGTGATGAGTGAATAGAGGGAAAGTGCGAAAAAGGAGAAACAAGGCTCAAATCAGCTGCAAAATTATATTTTATAATTGCATAAGAAGACGGCTTAATTCGACGTTTCGTACATGCCAAACACGCATCAAACTGACAAATCATATTTTTTCGCACAAAATTATGTTTTTGTGTGATTGTGTTAGTGTGTGTGAACATGGCGTATGAGTAACAATAAATTGAGTGTATGTCTGAGTATGAGTAAAAAATAATTGCATTTGCCTGCGTACGAAGTGGCATACACACACACAAACAAACGGCAGCTATGCATGTGTGTCTGTAGTGGTTGTAAAATTGATTACGCTTGATGAAGCCGCAACGCTTGTAATGCGATTAGAATTGCAATTGGCAATATGGTAATGCGGCCGTTGCGTATACGCCGCGTAGGCCCGAGCTAAATGGCTAGCAAAATGGAAATTCCATTAGGCTGCCTCATTTCGTTGAAATGCAATTGGTGTTTCAAAGGCGAAGCACATACACACACACACATACAGGCAGACACTTGCATATGTGCATAGGCACATAAAGCAGAGGCAGCGACAGCGACAACTAAGCCTTATATGAGGCTGATAGTTTGCTGTTGTTGCAGCTGTTGCTGTTGCTGATGATGATGATGACAATGGCTAGGATATCACTCGTCTTGCTGTTGTTGTTGTTATCACCCAGCAGCGATGAGTGATGTTGCTGAGTGGCTAAAAGTGTTGATAGCGTATGTAAATGCATTACGCAAAAATGTGTGTGTGAGTATGTGTGAGAAAAAAGCGCACACATATTGCAGCGAAATTCTAATTGAAAATTTTGCACATGAGCTGCTGTTGCTGAGTGGAATATATGTTGCTGTCTGAACGCACTTGTTGTGCAATGCACATTTTGTGGGTCAACACATTGTGAGCTGAAGAGCAGAGGGTGTCCTTTTTGGGGTTTGAAATTCCTCAAAAACATTTGAGTATGATATAAAAGTTCTAAAAATATTTCATGATCTGAGATTATATCTGGCAAATGGCGAAAGATAAAGTTGCTGTAGGAGCATAATATTAATATAATATTTTTTACTAAGGTCTTTTAGGTTGGACCAAATGAAACTGGAGCGATATTAGTGTTGAAAAAGGTTTGATTAGGTTATAGTGGCTGTCGAAAGCAGAGCTGATCTGCCAGAAAGACATGCTTAGGTCGTTTGTAGGCCCGTTGTTTTGGACATAAGAAGCCATTTTAATGGTGTTATTTGAACGATTTGAAATAAAAATTTTATATAAGTGTTTGTTTTGATTGCAACTCTGTGCCGTACTTAAATCTCCAACACTTGGCCATTAAAATTGCAAATTACATTCGACGGTGAAAATAAAATTCCTTACTAAAACGTAAATTACAGTTTGCATAGGCATCGTGAAATTGGGTCTTAGGGATTATTATTTATTGTAAATCAGTGTTCAATTTCGGCTCTCCGTGTCACCCCCTGTATTAACGTTTTACACTACCACTCTGTGCAATTATGTATGCTTTCATTTCTGTTGTGGCGTCAATTTCGCTGTCCGTCCGTCTGTCTGTCAGTTCGTTAGCACATCTTCTTCTCTCCCCGCTGACACATGCAATGCAATTTGGCAATTTGGCAATGCAACAAGATTCGTTAGCGATTGTCCATCGAAAAAAAAGACATGCGCTGGAAGCTGCTGCCATTAGAAAAAAATGTTGCTGCATCAACTAAAAAGCAAATTGAAAATTAAGCTGAATCTGGTGAAAAGTAAAAATCATTTTGATGAAAATGCAATAAAGCTTTAGTGGTTTGGGAAAAAAAAGTGAGTAGTCAATTGTTCAAATGCACTGATTGCACTTTTCAAAATATATGTGAATTAGCATTAATGTTCAGAGTGGAAAATTGGAAATAAGTGAACTTTTAGAATGACATTTTCTAAAAAAAAAACTTTCTTTAAGAAAATTTTATAAAATTTTGGTAAATTTAAAGGTAAGTAAGAAATAACTTTTAACCAATTATAAGATATTTGATTGACATCCTAAACATATAAATTTAGTTTAAATTAAAAGCATTATTTACGAACTTTTAAAGAAAGGCGAAAAGATCGGTTGATTATGAAATTGGGAGGGGAGGAGGTCATAAATATTAATTGAGTTCAAAGAATTGCAGAAACTTTGACAGAAAACGTACTTTTTAAAGCCGCTGGCAACGAATTTTTCCTATTGACAATGGCAGGCATCAAGGGTTGCCTTAGCAGGCATTTCTAATGCTTATTGCAAAAAGTTTATAAAAATATTTGCAACTTCAAATTATATATTTTATGCATAACTATAAAAAAAATTGGCTGAAAAAATATTCTTTTCAGTGATTTCAAAAGTCACTACTTCAATATATGCAATATTCCGCTTCACTGTATGTTAAGCTCTTACATCTTCACTCATACACACACACACATGCATAAACACTCAAGTACACGTGTTGATGGCTTTTATATGCGGGCGGCATTTGATAAATTGCCAAAATGCAATGCAATAAAGTGGCTTCAAAAATGGCTAACCTCTTGCGAGCAATTGTGGCTTTTGTAGTTAGCAGCATTGTTGTTGTTGTTGTTGTTATGCATAGCTGCATTGTTGCTGCAATTTACGTGTTGACAGCATCCAGCATGCAAATCACGTATCGTGCAAAAAATGCCCCCGCCCACGCCTACGCCTCACAATCCCGGCGAGAATTCGCGTCGGCGCTGGTGACCTACAAAAATGGCATTTCATTTCAGTTCATTGCGTTTCATTGCATTTCATTTTGTTGCCTTGTGTTTCAACTTATTTCATGGCATTTCATTTCGCTTCACTTGAATTCATTTTATTGCATTTCGCTTTGTTTTTGGGCTTATTGGATTTTGGGTCGGCGGTTTATGTCAGTTTGTTTGCGCCGCTTTCACACATACAGCCGCACGCGGTTAGCTTACTGTGCACTCGCACACTTACATACACATACAAATACGCTGACACTTTGCACACACACATTTAAGTCGTACATGACAGCGGCGCTGCCATAAGAACGCGCCATCAATTGCAGCAGGCAATGCAAAATTTTGATTGACGGTGACATTGTCAGGCAATATATTTTCTGAATTTTATAAACTGCAAATATTTTATATGCACGAACAAAAATGTCAAAAAGTCGATCATAAATTGTAAATAAATGTAATGGCTTGCGGCGTGGCATTTTTTGGTATTAAGGGCGCTACTTGCCAGCTGAAATACAGCGTAGCTCAACGATGATACAGCAACACTGGTGAACTTATGGAACATCATATCCTAATAATATATAGTTTTAGCTCTTATGTACATATATACAGTCGAACTTCAATACCTCGAATCGCTCTTGCCCAAAGAAAAAGTTTGACTTATGGAGAGTTCAACTTAAAGAATTGTAGTAATTTGCTACTTAAACGCTGTTGCCACCCGATTTAGTTCGAGCTATAAGAAATTGTAGTTATTGAAGTTCGAGTTATGGAAGCTTGACTGTATAGTACATACTTATTACTTGATTACATACAATATTGCCTGATTCTTTTTCTTTGTCCAGCATTGGAAATGTTTCGATATTTTATAAATTCTTCATTCTTTTTTCCTTAATATACTTTATGACTTATGCTTAGTTCCCTCTTCAGATTGTCGGTTTTCCAATTAGTTAAGTAAATTGTACAAAGTAAAAATTCCACTTTTCCTAATTGAACACCTTCAACACGCTATATTCTCTATATATATTTTTGAGAATAAGGAAATGCTGCTGAAAGAGTTTGGTTACACATGAGATTTTAAGCTTTGGCTGATATTCAGTTCCTCAACAAGGAGAAAGACATAAATATAGGAACCTTTTTAATGACTTTTACGTCGACAATGATTCCCGAAAGTATTATGATTCTCTAAGAAAGGGAAGTGAAAAATATTTAACACTTATTTGAATAGCATTTTCGAAATAAACATGCTTCCAAATGCTTTTAATTTTAAGCGCACTTAAATGACAAAATTAATTTTAAAACCATTAACCATGATGTAAAATAAATCTATTTGCATTCGTTCGGCACACACATTTTAATTAGGCTTGAATAATAGCATCACGTTTTTGGAATTTTAAATTGAAAGGCATTAAAATTTAATTGGTGCAAAGGCCACAGCGCCAAATAGGCTTTGCCTCAAAGCCAAACAAAAAAGTCAAAAGACTTTTAGAATTAAGAGCAAAAACTGATATTTGCATTAAAAATCTTTATTACTTTTGTTGTTGTTGTTGCTGGAGCTATTGACCTATACTTTGGCGCACAAAGCGTAAATACATTAATCTGCGTCAAGTTTTAATACCAGTAGCAGAATTAAAGCAACATCAACAACAACAACAGTAAAGAGCAAAAATACAGCAGCGCATTTTCCAAAAATTAATTTTTTTTATTCGCTTTAGTTTTGAGTTGGTTGTAAGTAAGCTAACGCTTCTAGACTTCCTTGATACTGGGGACCGTGCTCTAGATTTGAATATTATTTGAAGTTCCCAATAAGTCTACCTAGGTCTATTGGAGGAATCTTGTATACTAGTCATCGCGGGCTGAGAGGCCTTTTGTGACAGAAATTTAAAATTCAGCTATGTTGGAACTGCAAGCATCTTGCCGCAAAGGCATTTAATTAATAACAGAATATGGCAAAAACAAAAAGAAGCGCTCAAAAAAAGCAGCAATTATTAAAAAGGAAACACTGATGCGCAAAAGTGTAGCAGCCAAGCAAGTATGACGTTAAGATATACAACAAAACCATAAAAACAAGTATAAGTAGAAGCAAGGATTTGCGCTGCTTAACTGAAATTATGAAAACTCAAAAGTCAAGATGGCTGTTGTGCGAGCAGAGGTGGGGAGCAGAGGGTTTAAGTAGGTAGCAGCGAAATGCTTAAGTTCAAAACACAAGAGAGTAGAATCCTGCCGAGCAGCTACAGGCAAAAAGAAAAGTGCAAGGAAATTTAATGAAAAGAAGAAAAGTGCAGACATAAATGTGCAAGGATATGCAGTAGAGAGTCAGGAGTAGGTACTTACCAGCACCGTCACGCCACTCTTCAACCCCGTAATCTGGCAAAGTGTTCAAGTCGAATTTATTACGATTGCGACGTCTGCCATCTTTTTTGTTTTGGTTGGCAAGTTTTTGCAAGGATAGTCAAGGATTTAGGGATGTTCATGATTAAAAGCATATTTATTTATTGATAAACATTTTGTAAAAATTATGTGATTGTGTTTATTTTTTGTAGGCAATCATATTCAAGGAAAAGATGTATGAAAGAGTTTATGGTAGGTATGTTGGTACAGAGAAGATTAAAGTAGCAGGGTGGTTGGGAACGTGTGTCGAATGTTGGGGAGTGGGGAGGTGGTAGGGAAGCAGATTATCGGTAGTGAAACGACGTTGTAGAGGGATGTAGGGAGTGAGGGAAGTTAGGTTAAGAGCACATCAAATGCAGGCAGTTGCGAGCAAATCGACGTTGAAAATTTCGCGGCAAGAGGGGGCATAAGAAAGTGGACAAGAGAGAGATAATATGAAAAAAATTTGATTATGCTGCTTTTAAATTTTTGCTTGCTTTTCGCTATTTTATTTTATTTATTCTTGGCTTGTTGCACTCACAGCACAGACAAAGCCAGACGTGGCAACATGGAAAATAACAGCTTAAATGCCAAAAATTATGCAATAAAAAATGCAAAGAAATTAAAAAGAGTATGAAAGAAAACTGCAAAAGGGCGGTATGGAATGTTGGAAGTAGCAGAACGTGTGGCATGCAAAAATGGCAGTGCAAAAGAAGAGAAAAAAGTTGCAACGGCAAAATTTGCTGCAATGTGCTACCGCCCGCTGTCTGCCGCACCCCTTCCCCAGGCACAGTGGCTGGCATTGTTTTATGCTGACGCTGTTAACTATTATAATTTTATTATTATTGTTATTTTATTTTATTTCGCTTTTAGCGTTTTGCTGCCTTTCCATTTTGCTTGCTTGGCTGCCGTTTTTATGCGCGAAATAATTTTCTGCAATTTTGTTATGCTTTGGCAAGGAAAGAGGGCGCGCGGCTTGCTGCTGGCACTAATAATTTTGCTGTCTGTCATGGTCATAAGTTAAATTGCGCTTGAAAAATGGCGGCCAAAATTCTTGCTTATTTTACGAAGCAACGACAATGTGCTGGGGGTATGCTAGTGGGGCGAAGGGGGGCATTTATGTGCCATGTGCGCTCAAGCGAGAATTTTGTTGGTATAGCTAGCATATTTTTAAATGTATGAGCCATCAATTTCCGTGCTGTTAAGTGTTCAATCAAGTAGCAACGATATTAAATTGAAATTAATTATAATTCGTTTTTGAAAGCTTCTTCATCCAGTGCGCCATTTTGATCTTTGGCAAACATGCAAAAGGAATTTCCATTATTACTAAGCATATTGCCATTGCAAGTATTTTGCGCGAAATCAAAAGAATTTGATTCTAGTTGTGAAAGATAAAAGGAAATTAAGATTAAGATGTATTGAAAATTCAGCAAGCATTATTGCTCTTTTGGCTGATCAACAGTTTGCAAGACCGCCACTATAACATAATATAACCTAACCTAACCTAACATAATATAATCTAAAAACAGTTTATATTTTGGCTTCTTAATCTTGACTTTTTATGCATTGAAAATTCTAGACTGTGAGCAATATTATATTCTATTTAATTCAAATAATAAAATCAAAATTTTCAAGTTATTAATCTGAAAGTTTCAATTGGGTTAAAGTGCTGCTTTTTTTGAATGTGCAATGCTGCTTTAAAAAGACCTCACATTTTCTTCTAATTATGAATTTTACTACTCTCGGGGTTGAATGAGTGGTAAGGAAAAAACTAAAATTACAGCTACAACGGAAGCAACAATAACAACAAGAGAACTGGCCAGAGTATACAACGGTTTTTACTAAGCTACTAAGAAAAAAGCGCTATATGAAGAGCTTCAAGTAAATAATGGCAGAAAAGCGAAAAAATAAATGACAAACTCAACTGAAGCAGCTACAAAAGCAAATATTAGTCAAAAGTAGCTAAGGGGAAATTTTTTGAAACGAAATTCTCAAAAAAAAAAAACAAGAAAAACCGAAAATAGTTGCGAAATTGGTAGAAATTACTTTTTCTGCTGTGCATCGTACCTAGACTGCGATTCAGCAGAGCCATTTCGGAAATGATGGCCGTAGTCGGAGTGGGCATTTCTGCAAAGAAAGTAAGAAAGAGACAGGTATGTGTAAATAAGTAGAGCAGCAAGAACAAAAAGGCTAAGGCAGCAGGGCAGCAGGCAATAAAGAGTCGCTCTTGCAAGAAGGTCCTTCTTTGGAGTATGTGCAAAAGAGATTGTTTGTAAGAGGCGCTGTATGTATGTGTGTGTGTGTTTGTAGAGAGAGAGAGAGAGAGAGCAGGCATAAATAAATGCAAACGTCGTAACGGCACAAAGTGCAATAAAATGCCGCATTTTGCTCTTAGAATTGCAATTAAATACGACGACGACGCCATTTAACGAGCAGCAGCAGCAAACAAAACGAACTGTTGTTGTTTTTGTTGTGGAGCGCCATAAATTTCCGGAATTGGGTCACGTGAAAATGAGCATGTCATTTGCAGCGCACTCAAACGAACGAAAAGCAAAAAACAACAACCAAAAAAATAACCACAAAACAGAAAAACTAAAATGGCGGCAAAGGTGCATTTTAGTTGGCAATTCCATTTCTTTGCTCTGTCTCTCAATTTCTCTTTAAAGCAAATCATTTCAAAATTTCTTTTCATTTCAAAAGCATTTCGAAAGGAAAAGGCAGCTTTCTTTCTTTTCTGTCTGCTGCGCCATTTTGCATCATTTTCACGCGACATTTCCGTTTCCTCTCATGTGTTGATTGCAAATTGCGCCTTCCTTGCTCTCGGCTTCGCTCAGCTTGGCACTCACCGTCGAGTTTAATGTTGCCATCGGTTTCGCCTAATGAATTCTTAGCCACGCATCGATACGTGCCGAAGTCGTTGGCGCCCACGGAGCGTATTTTCAGCTTCATGTACTTGCTGTAGCCGCTCACAGTCGAAGTCGTCTCGAATTTGTCGCCTGCACGGGAAGTATCTGCAAAACAAAAATGGCGGCATTAGTATGAGCATTTGTGGCTTGACATTTGACTGCAGCTCATTGAAATTCTAAAGTTTATGAAAGTTTCGTTACGATGTCAAAAAGACTCCTTTTATGACAACGTATGTTTTAGAATGCTTTTACTGTTATTATCAAAAATATATATAGAGAGAGCATAGCGTGGTAGTGGTCCGACTTCACGCCCACGTTTGGGCAGAGAGGTTGCAATCGACATTTTATCCCTTAAAGACCTTAAATAACTGATGTATTTCTTTTCAAAACAAGCAATTGCAAAAAAAAGTGCGATTCTGAAATTAAGGCTTAAAACTGGGCCTTAAACTAAGCTTTTTGTACTTTCAGCGAGGTTAAACTGCACCATAAATGGAACCATTTCAACTTGAAGCTACCAAACCAAATCATGAACAGAACTACTTCAAAAAAGTCTAAAATAGTCGAGCAAAAATCAATTAATTAATGTCACACCCACATTTGGCGTAAGTAATGCCTAATTGCAGCTTTCTGCGTTGCCTTAAGTGTATCCCGACGTCGTTCTGAGCGTGGTTAATTAAAAGTGCCTGCATGCCGATTTCATTTACTCACTCCTGTCGCCAGGTTCTGCTGCCATTCCACTGCCACTGGCTATAATTGTGCCAAACTTTTCTCATTAATCAGCATAAAATGCCAAGCAGAGGGAAACAAATCCGAAATGGCACAAAGTAGCTTTGTCTAACAATAAAAGAATTGGCCAAAGCAAAACTACACAAATCTTTTCAAACATTTTCGTTTCTGCCATTTTTTTTGTTAGCTCAAATGGAAGCAAGGCACTTTGTTAGGTTTGCTGAAAGCATTGTGCATAAGTCGATGAGTCGACTTGCTGTAGAATGCGGCCGGAACTAGGGGAGGGAAATGAGTAAACATTGTCAAAGGCTTTAGTAGGCATGTTTTCAAAGAGCTGAGCGCTTCATTTTCAGGATTCCCAATTATTTTGGATTTTTCTTATGTTGCAAAATATAATCCCTTCAACTATGCGTTTAATGCTTAACCCTTTAGCAGTCAAAAGTTTTCAGCAAAAGATACGATCTACTGTCTACTCGTGCATTCCAGATTTTTCCAGGATTGCTTACATATATATTTTTGTAACATTTACAATTAAATAAATGATAAATATCTGATATAATTTTGCTTTCTTTGTTTCTTAGAATATTAGCATCGCTTCGAATAATTTTTGCTTAGTTCATAAATTAAATATAAAATGTTCAAATCCAACTTTCGAATCGGCTTTGATTTTGAAGGAATGCATTGAAAAAAGTATGAGCAATTTGTCAAAATTCCTGTCTTGCCAATGCCTTGACATATCATTTTCCTGTCAAAGTTGTTCAAGCTTCAATATAAACTTAAATTTACTTTTGATGAGCTTAATTTTATGCGCTTTGCGGCAAGTGCTATTACGTTGCATGCCACGAAATGTCGCAGTGTCGCTTGAGGCATGCCAGCCAGCTATCTGCTGCGGCAGCCAGTTAAATTTGGCAAGCAAGCCACCACGAAAAATGCCTGCATATTTTTGCCTAGCAAAAGCAAGCGTGGCCGCTGCGAGGCAGGAGTAGCTGCCGATGACGATGACATGAAATGTCATGTGTGCATATTTTTATATTGCCGTCACTGTCGCCATTGTTGTTGTTGTTGCTGTTGTTGCTGCTATGTTTTACGTGTGTGTCATGACGACACGCAAAGGTATTATTTTCTTTTAATACTACATTCAACTTCTTTTCTTTATTGCTGTTCTTCTGCGCTACTCAGTGTTGCTGTTGTTGCTGCTACTTTTGTTATACTAGTTGTTGTTTTTGTTGTACTCTTTTAGTGAATTCAGCGTAATCCAAGCATTCGTTTTAATAATAAGGCCAAAAACTTTTAATAACACACACACGCTACACCTTAAGCACTTTGCCAGCTTAAATAATACACACGCACACACATACGCAAATGACAGCGTTGCCATCTTAATGTATAAAAAGCTGCTGGCAAGATTCTTCAAAAATTGGCTTTAAACTTTATCTACTCCTTTATGGGTCAGTAAGAAACCATTAGCGGGTTATGGACTGACGTAGGGTTCTTCTGCAGAGTCCCCTTGCTGCTCGTGCGCCTTCTGCAGTAGGAAACACCAAGCATTGCCAGTGGCTCCTCTAAGTGGTCTTCCCATCGAAGGAACCGCCTTCTGCGCCGTCTACGTTCTGAAACTGCCGCCTCAAATACTTTCCTCTACCTCCTTCTTCTTCATTTCTTTTCTCCTGAAAAGCATTTTTCTTAAGAAAATATGTGCAATAACATCAGAAAGTGGCAACGCTACCAGACATATTTATATCAGCACAAATACTTGTGCGTATTATACTTGCTGGGTGTCTGCATATGCAAAAGTTCACTGCTGATTCATTCCTTCGTGCTTTGTCACACATTCCCGTACATTTTATTGAACAAACAATAGCATATTTTTTATGTGAAAACATTTTTACTTTTCTGTTCATTGTCGTCGTCGGCAGCAGGCAGAAAGAAGCTATAAGTCTCGTCTGTAACTTTTTTTGGCCACCGCGTCGTATGAGCGATTTGTGGCTTGTTATGATTTTGCGTGTTCGTTGGCTCATTTAACTGTCGCTACATGTCACGGCATTACATTTACAACAAAAACAACAAAAATAAAAATTATTCGCTTCAAAAGCGCACATTTTTTTGATATGAATCTTAAAGCTTTAACAGATCTTTCGCTTATTATGCTATTTGAAAAGGACACAGCCAGATATCGAGGGGAAATGTTAAATGCTCGAAATGTGTTAAATAGAAATGTATTTGATGTTCGCAAATGCACTAAACTTTTGAAAAATAAAATGCATCATAATCAGTCGAAACAGTGCTATGTCATTACACATACACACATAGAAACTAATACTAACAAATTATGAGTAATAGGATTCGTCGCCTCAGTGCAAATGATACTGTTTCTCACCTGGAATAATTACTAAAACTCACTGAAACATTGTCTCATATGAATACCGACAATAGCATGCACACATATTCCACACACACACACACACTCACAGTACAACTGCATGTGAGCTTAGAAAGCGCCTAAAAGCATGCTTTTGCTCTGCCGCAATGCAAAATGAAGCGGAAAATAATTACACGCGGCTGTAAAATTGATAATTGCACACACAACGTGCCGCTGTAGTGTGTCGACAGGCGGATGTAGATATGGCTTGCCAATGGGGTTGGGGGGAGTGCATGTGGAAGTGTGCCGCGCCGAAGCGCCGAAGCTTATGCAAGCCAGAAATGAGCATTTAAGCACAATTGCAGGCATAACATTAATACCTAATTAAATGCGGCAGTGCAGCCACAGACACACACAGTCACACATTTCCAACACGCACACACACTGCTGCGCGCACACAATTGGCCATAAAACGCGCGTACGTGCCTAAAACGCGGCAACAATATTTTGCGCATTTGACAGCGACAAACAGTGTTGCCAATTTAACAGTGCCGCAGGCTTAAAATGCGCGTTGTTGCACACAAACATTCGCTCATACATCGCGGCATTTAATCACATACATACATACATACATACATACATACATATATACAATGGATTTGCGGCCCTGTGCTGGCTCATTGCGTGACTGTGACAACAAAAGTTATGCATGGCGGTAGGGGGGACATGCATAGTAAGCTTCTCATTTTGCTTTTCGCCAGTGTGGCCACCTTTGAATAATGCGCATGTCTCATTAGACAAAACTAATTGATCGAGTAGAAAACAAATGTCATAGGAGGAAAAGCTCAAAAAGGATATTTCAATTAATGTTGGGGAAATGCAAAAGTAACAACAGCCAGGAGCATTTTAGTAATAAAGTTGGGATATATTAATTAGCATAGGAAAAGAAGAAGAGCCCACAATTTGACTAAACAAGCCAAATTTTAATTAGAGGGATTTAAGACCCCGTTTATGTATTTGAAGCTAGTATATGCAAAGAAAGCTGTAACTGGGAATAACATGGCAGATTTTGAGGCAACAGTTTTGAAACTAGACTGTATTCCAGAAATTGATAAATTATGAAAAATTTATATTTCAAAAAGCATTTAAGAAATATAGCTGGATATATTGAGCTTACATTTCTTTGATGTTACAAACAATTTTGCGTAGTTTGTGGAAATTCAAACGATTTCGAAGGATAGAAAGAAGAAAAGTAGTTTTCTTAGAGCGAGCTTAAAACTAGAAATATAAGAAAGCGCCAGTCGAAGAATTTTTCATTTAAATGGCAACGCTGGCTGGTGTTTTGTTTCAGTTTGTGTTATTTGAAATTTCATGTTCAATTAGCATAGAAACAAAAAGAAATACTCATTCAATTTAATCGCAATTGTTAGAGTTGAAATGTTAAACGTAAGCTGGCTTCTGGGCTGCAAGCGTCAGCGGTTTTGCTTTTAACTGTATGTGTGTGACTATGTCATGTGTGCGTGTGTGGATGAGTCTGCATATGCGGTTGCTAAATTGCTTTTAATTGGAAATAGACAAAACAAAAGTTATTTTATTTGCAACGAAAATATTTCATTAAAAATTTGACGCTTTCAAGCTTCTTGAGACGCTTTCAGATAAAGCATCACATTTATGTAAATTTTTTAATTATCCTCTAGTAGAAGAGAACAACTGAAAGGATTAACCATATAAAATTTAATTATGATTTCCTCACACATATTTTTCTCACCTCACAAATTGTAAAGTGCAACAGTTTTAATTAAAATACCACAACTTCAGGCAATTTCTTCCCTTTTTTTAAATCTAGACAACATTCCTCCAGTAAGCTTTTTTTGCACATGCTATTGTGAAGTTATAGTAATAATAACTTTGCCTTGGTTTTTGCAAATCCCAACGTAGCTTTACTTATGCTAATTACATCCTTAGCTATAATCCTTATGCAAATACTTTTTTGAATTTTTTTTCATTGGCAACTTACCTGATATTATCATATCTCCGCGCTCTGTGGTCCAGTAATTAATCGATGCTGGATACGCCTCAGTGTGACATGCCAATATAACATCCTGTCCCACATATGCACCTTCCAGCTGATTGGGTATGGAGAGCATCGGCGGAACTGTATGTTGTATTTGTTGTTGTTGTTTAATCGATCGCATGCAAAAAATTTAAATTGGCATTTAAAATTTACAGTATTAAAAAGAGCTTAAAACTTTAATGCGTTTTCCAGTAATAATAGCAAAAAAATCGATGTGCTCGCATTTACTTATATATTTTTCAGAATGAGCAAATTTATGTAACCCGATATTTTGTCGATACATACAGACTTGTAGTTTCTGCTGTAGAACAAATTTGTGTA
This sequence comes from Neria commutata, assembly GCA_963457695.1. Lineage (NCBI taxonomy): Eukaryota > Metazoa > Arthropoda > Insecta > Diptera > Micropezidae > Neria > Neria commutata. The sequence continues at coordinate 56,985,116 of OY735246.1, forward strand.
AAAGAATACAAGAATTCGAGCATCAAATCAAAACTTGGATCTTAAGATATAATCGCGCTACCGAGTTCTATTGACACTTGTCACTTTCTGTAGTTTCTGCTAAGGTCCACACATAAAATTTCCTTCCATTTGTTCCTAGAATGTTTTGGAATAGGCATGCAGTTTCCTGCCTGAGAGGCCTGATCTGAAAGCTTTAAAAGATATGAACAGCTGCATTTGGGAATCTGTGAGGAATATCCTGCAGTTATAGATATATATTAACTAGAGCCAAGTCTGCTTCTTAATAGACTATCGCAGTGATATAGAATGAAATAGAGGGTAAAGCCCCTCATCCTCGTTACAGATTCCACTCCAGCTATTCCCTACTATACCCAAGAGAGACATATGTTTGCTTACCCCACTGAGTGGGGCAAGAATCCCATGGGAATTCGGATGCGCTACCGTACTATACCGATCTCTAAAGCAAGCAATTAAAAGCAGCGAAATTCTTCTAATTCGATAAAAATTATTTGAAAAGAAAACAAATACGAAAATTGTAAAATTGTTGAGGACTTCAAAATTTTTGAAAACTATTTTCGTAAATGCAATTTTATGAACTGTGACGCCCGTCGTTTTATTGTGTCGCATGCATATAAAATGGCCGAAGCTTTAAATGCAGAGGCGGTTGAATGAGCGGAAGAGTGTCCTTGGCTGGTGCAAAAATCGCAAGGGAGAAAGGAGCCAGTGTGCATTGTTGCCGTGGACATGCCTGCATGCCGGAAAGTTGGTCCAATGCATGCCACAGGAACGTATTCGTGTGCTTGTGTGTGCGTGAATGTGTGCGTGTGAGCATGATTGTGAGAGTTTGTAATGGGTTTGCGCATTTAAATGCATTCATTCATTAATTTTATTTAACGCTTGCAGCTGCCGGCAGGTGTTACCTCATCAGCCGCATCAATACCAGCAGCAGATGCACAGCTACTTATACACACACACATACACATGATGCAGGTAAACATTGCAAATATATTAATTTTTGTACACTCAGCAAAATACTAAAGTCGTATAACTTATATATTTAATGTTCTGTGGAATATGACATATTTTTTAGCTATCTAATAATTTTCTCAATTTAAAAATGTTAATTAGAATGTGATGATAATTTTTACGACGATGTCCTTTCTTAAATGTAGTTTCTAGTACAACTACTGAGGAATTCTAAATATAAATTTGAGCAATCAAAAAATAATCAATATGTATTACGAAAAAATTGAGTTCTTCATAACAGGATTACTTTCGACACTTTTTTTAAATAAAAGAATCTAATGATTTCCGTGATTTTGCAAGAACTGGCACAAAGTGGCTCATTGGGAACTATCATTAGCGCCTAACGTAGAGGCGTGGCAACTTGAAATTTCGCACAAACTCAGCTTAAGTAAGTAATTCATTACTTAAATATAAAAAGATAATATCGCAATACTGGAAAAACTTGATATCGAAAGAGTTAAGCCTTTAGTCAGGGCTATAGCAGTCTCTTTAACTAATCGCTTTTTGAAATAGATAATTAATTATTGTGTCAAATTTTTTTTTCTTACAGTACTACATATATATTTCTATGACCTTAAATAATCACATGCATACGTATATATGTGTGTATGCAACAGTATTTTTGTATGCCTTTGTCTGTATGCATTGTATGTGTATTACAGCTACTGCTAGTCACTGTAGTTGGTTATGTTGTTGTTATTGCTGTGGCCATCAGTGCTTGCCTTTGCCAGCTGCGGTGAGAACGGAGCGTGTGGGGAAAAGGTGTAGAGCGGGGTGGGAATACACGTGCGTGTGGTCTTGCAGCTGCCATTGTTAATTTCAACTTTAAATAATGTGACCAGCAACAACAACGACAACAACTTTACTAACAACAATGTCAGCAGCAATAATAGCAACAACAACAACAACAACAACAACTCGAACTACACATGCCAAAACGAGCGAAAACAGCTACGCTTGCAGCACTGCTTGTTGCGTACGATGGCGCTTTTGCATTTTGCTTGTGTGTGTGCGTGTGCATGTGTGTGTGTGTGTGTGTGTATGAGCACATAATGACCATACATGGGCGCCATGCACGCACATGCATATGTATGCGTGCATATTTCCGTGTGCGCGCCAGTTTCAAAATTGTGGCAAGGTTGGCTTAATTGGCAACATACAAAAGTTGCTGCCAGCGACACGCAAAAATGTTATTAGAAAGAGCAACAGCGGGGAGGGGGCGGACAGAAAGAGCGCTGCATGGTATGCCATATTTCATCATTAATTTAAATCATACAAAAGCACAGTATTATTTTGTAAATGTTTTGAGCGCATTGCGGGTGCAGGAGGGGGTAGCGGAGGGCAGAAGGTTGCAGCAGCTGCAAAAGTTATTAATGCCTTTTTGGTATGTATTTAAAAGTTACTAATTTTCAATAATAATCTCTTATAATATGCTGGAAGTTATATACACTAAATATTTATGTAAACCTTCTCAAATCGTTTTACTCAAGTGAAGTGCATTAGAAAGATGAAGAGAACTCATTCTAGCAGCTCATTCATCATTAATTTAATACTAATTGGCAAAGCAAATAATGACATTTTTTTATGTAACCCGATTTGAAGCTGCTATAAGTGCTGGATATATCTTTGATATTCAGCTTGCTTTTAAAAATCCTTAAAAATTACAACAACTTTTAACACTCTGCGGTAGTCAACAAATCATACCGCTGCAAACGATGATTGATTCCTTTATACACATGAAATTTGTGAAAATTTGTAACAACAACAACAAAACTGCACGCTATTCCATGCCATATTCGCACAATGTGAAGCGTGCACTTCACTGCAATGCCAGGATTAATTTCTCAATGCAAATGATAGGCCCAGCAGGCAGGCAGTGCCTTGAGCATATAGGTACATATGTATGTATGCATGTATGTGTGAATGCATGCTTGTTTGCCGTAGGAATGAAGTGGCATGAATTGACATGAAAGTGTTTTAAGCCCGTCAGCGGCGCGCTGTGTAAATGACGCCCTAACAATGAAGGCTGCAGCGGGAAAATATTGAAAAGTGATTTAAATGTTTGCGCAAGGATAACAGAGAATATGCGCGTGGCGGAAACTGCAGCAGTGGCACTTATGCAAGTGGTAGCAGTGCTATAGGCAACTCACATGTGGCGTAGAGATTAACAATTTTCCTCATTGGAAATACACAGAATTGTTGTAGTTTGTGTGTATTTCAGAAAATGCAGCTGAGATTGTTTTAAAGGAATCGAAAAGGGGTTGGTATAGAAAAACGACGACGTTTATATTTTTCCACGAAGTCAGGATTTTTAAAATTTGTTTATGCTCTAGAAAATATTTTACTTGAGAAATTGTCAGGCTATTGTAATAGAACGAAATAAAGTTTTAAAGGAAAGCTCGAAGTACTATAAAGTTGCTAATAGAAGAACAACTGAATGAAGTGTGAGTTTGAAGCATATGCCAAGTTATTTGTAATTGCAAACAATTTGGAAATTTCATTATTTGCTTTCAATATGAAATCAAATTAAATTATGCTCGATTGACGTCAATGAAATACAAATATTACAACAACAGCTAAACCACTGCTGGTGGTTATCAATTTAGTATATAATGAAAGCTTTTTGCATTTTGTAGTAGCATACTTTGTGGCGCTGTAGCGGTGTACCATTGGAATTTCTCATAAATCCGCTGTAGGAGTTTTCGCGGCCGTTTTTGTGCGTTTAACGAAATATTAAATTCAATTTTATATTACCATATATTTTAGAAAAAGTTAATTGTTTTTCCACGTTTGTAATTCGATATTAATACAACTGCATTTTGACAGACGAACATTTCATACAAAATAATACTCACATTGAACGCGCAGATGGACACGCTTGCTGATGGAGGGCGGCACACCGTTAGATGCCACGCAGAGATAAGCCGCCATATGCAGGCGACTCACTTTGGTGATGTGTAGCAGCTCACCATCGACGACATTCACTGCAACAAGTAACAGAGAGGGCAAAAAATTCCTTAACAAAAAGGGACTACGATTTTCTAACTGATATAAGCTTCATCTCTTTCTTATCTAGGAAGGCGCGACTGTAGTCTATCATCGCCAACTCACCCTGTTCACCGCCGATGAGCATTTCCTCGCCATCCTCGCGACGCCACATCACATATGGTTCCGGGTAACCGCGCGCCTTGCACATCAGTGTCACGTTGAGACCCTCTCGCACCACCATATCGTTGCTGGTCATGCCCTCCACAATCATCGGCGGCACTTTTTATTGCAAGAGAATAATATTTGTATGGGTTATTCATCTGTTATGCAAATTTCAGTGGTAGCTCGTGTTACTCACCTACTACTTGCAGATAGCCTTTGCGGGAACGCATCGGATCTGTGTTGACTTGACACATGTACCAGCCGCGGTCGCTCTCCTCCACTTCTTTGATATGCAGATACCACGATCGGTGATCGTTATATGTTAGACTGATACGATTGTTCTGTGATATGACATTATGATGTATGGACAGTATGGTTTGTGTATCCACTCGCACCCAAGCGACCTGTTAGAAGAAAAATGTGAAAAGATGATGACAACTTTTTGAAGGAATATTATAAATAATTTGTGATTTTAGCATTTAGTCGTATATTTGAAAGGCTATCTTATTTGGCAAATACTTTCATCAATGACGACTAAATAAAATCAAAGGAAAGCATAAGATTTCTATATTAAGTATGGAATATAAACTAATTTTGTATTCGCCAACCAAAAGAGTAATAATTTATTTTTATTGAAATCAATTCTGTGCTCAAATTTGACATGCCTAATATATGGAACACTGCTAATGGAGCTCAACGTCATCTTCAGGTTACATGATAACCAATTATCTGGCAGCAACACACTCTCAGCAGCCTGTCAGCAACCACTTAATTCGTTAACTTGGCTCAGTGAAAAGCACTCGAATGCGAATGTTGGCAATAATTAAGAAGTTGTAAATTATTGATAGCGCAAATTATTGCCAATAGTATTGCTTGAAATAGGTTGCATTTAAAATTCAGTGCAAATGTGGCAAAGGTGTGAAGACTGCCAACATCGTCCATATTGATTGATATGCACTTTGGCGAAGATCGCATCGAAATAAATTCATGATTTTGATTAAGAAAATCAAGCTTTGACATGCAATTTTAAAGAACAATCAAATATGTATGCAATCCTGCATATCAAAATCATCCTGACTTGGCTAAAAAATATACAATTAAGTTCGAAATTGTAAGGAGCTGAAATTATATATAAATAGTTCAATCTCTAACTATAGTAGACTCAAAGGTGATGGTAATAGACTAGCGATATTCTCTTTCAGCCTTTGAGATTCAATCCTTTGCCAAGCTATCGGCAGCAGCTTTTATATAGGAAAGTATTTATCTATCTGTACAATTGCTAGCTTATTTTTTAACATCATAGTCACTGAACTCACCTTATAGCCTTTTAAGTTTTCCACCACACACGCTAACAGTGCGTCTCGTCCTATCGAAACAGTGACATTGGCAATTGGTTCCGCGAAGCGAGGCATATCAACATCTGCAGAATAAGATTAGAAAGAAGCAGTTAATTAATTAATAAGGAAATATAATTGAGACATTTAACATTTTTTGATTCAAGGCCAAATCGCTGGAAATTAATCACATCATATCGTTTATGTTCACTTTGCATTAAAATTTACATGAATAAAATTTCAAAAGTGTAGTTGCTAACAAAAAAGATCCTGATCGCAGCTTGCATAACTTTTGGATAAAGCTTTTTCCAATTATATATCCAAGTTCCAGCGGTTTTTTAAGAAACTTTGTTTTTGGCGCAAACGGACTGATTAAGTTCAGACAAGTCATATTATAAGTTATAATCCTAGAGTAGCTTATGACGTAACTCCCCGGTTAGAGAATTGGCTTATAATGGCATGACTAATATAAAATATATTTCTAAAATTGTTTTGATATTTCTTTTGAATGAATTATAAATCAAATTTATATTGAAAAATCTCATGGCGTTGGTGAGGCTGGGTCCCACATGACCAGATCACATGCTCAACAGCATGGGAACATGTTTTTCACTCTAACCTCATTAAAGTCGTAACAAAAGTTAATTTCTCTTTCACTAAAATTTCATTTGCTACCATCACTTTTGCAGCGTTGCCACATATTCTTGACATTTCTAAATTGTTTCGCGTATAGAGCTCATTAAGGCTTTGTTGGTATCTTTGTTGGCAATGAACAGCAACAACAATTGCCAATGTTGTACGACAACAGCGCGCGAATGAGCTTAAAAGTTTAACGTAGCAACATTTTATATGTTGGTAACTTTTGTTGCGAATAATGCGCAGCAATTGCTGCAACTCGGCACTACTCCCCTAAGTCGCGTTGTGCAGTATTTAGCCAAATTGCAATGCATTGCCGATGGGACAAGGATTGTTGCTGTTAGCCTTTGTTGCCAGCATAAAAGTTTTATATGCTTTTAATACATGCTTACAAATACCCGCTGTTGCTGCTGCTGTTGCTTGTTGCTGTTGCTGTTGCATGTTGCAGCAGCAAGCGACATGACAGCAATAAGACTGTGTATGTATAAGTATGTGTGTTCATATGTGTGTGTGTTGCTGTTGCAATGTGGCAACATTTTTTAATTACCTTCGACGGGCGTTTGTTGCGCATCCTGCACGCGTGTGTGTTTGCCTGCAATAAAAGAGCAAGAAAGAGAAAGAACATCATTAGAGAGAAAGAAAAAGCAACAACTTGTGCTAAATTCTGTTCAAAATAAAGACATGCCATTTAGAAGTGCTGGTAAAATTGCAAATTGTTGTTTGCATTGTCATTTTCCTTTTTGTAATTGTCAGCATAAAATTGTTGGCATTTTCACTTTATTTTCGGTTTTGATGCTAGACATAAGATTTTTATAAAGATAAGTAAAAAATTGCATGCAAGTTTCAGGCACTTAATTTTTCTCCTATGCCTTTGCTGAAGTTCAATTGCCATGGGTCAAAAAGTTGTTGTCTGTGTGTGCTGTGCTTAGCTAACTTACTCGCTGCGTCAGTGCGGAACAAAGTTTGCACTTACTTGAAGCTGAAAATGGCACGCTCGCTCTTGGAATAGTCCAAGCGTGCTTTAGAAAAGTATTGCAAAGTTTTTGCGTGCAAGCTTAAAGTTGGCTACAATTAATATTGCATGACATTGCAATATTCCTATTGATGTCTACTATAAGATATCGATTTCTAACGCCAAATGAAATCCAGGTATTATAATATTATTAAACTACGAGTAGTTTGAAGTCTTAAGTCTAGGCTTATTGAATATGTGTGAAAATGAATCAGTTTGTAGAAAAACCACTACGAACAGGTGTCCTTTAGCATAACGAAAGACATTATAAGTCATTTGTTATGAATCTTGTATAAGTTTTGGGCCGCCCTCTCAAACTGCCTAACAATTATGACACGTTTAGATTGATTTCAGAACTGTTCTAATAATAATAACATTTCTAAAAGTTAAAATTTCTAATTAAGAAACGGAATTTAACTTAAATTTGTCCTTCAAAACATTCTACAGAAAGCACAAATTTATATCAGTGAAGAAAGATTGAAATTGTTTACGTCAAACTAAAGTAAATTCATAAATACAGATGACCTTCTATGTACAGATGTATAGTTCGAAATATAGTTGGAAGAGTCATATTTAACTTTTCTCTTTTCGATAAAAATTTGACTAATAAAAGTTTCACTGATAACAATTTAAAAGTTTGCGAAGTTAATTTTACGATTATTTAAATCAGCTCAACTGCTTCTTTAATAAATTTTTTTCCATTTGGAAATCAGTCTGCAAATGGTACTAGTAGCACAGACTAGATTTCATTTCGTTGATATTATACGATTATATACATTCATACATATAAAAAGAAAAATGTTGATAAAAGTATAAGGAATTAAGGTCTTATATCTTGGACATCAAAATGCCTGTCAGCTGGTGAAATTGATGGCACCGGATTTTTTGAGCGGAAATTGGATGTGTATAAAATAAAGGATAAGTAAAGGATAACACTGTATAATACTTTCATGCAATAAAATTTTTAAAATATGCTGCACACATCAGAAGCTTTCAAATGCACACGTGTCGAATCATTTTTCATAATTTTCTTATCCTCCTTTTGGTGTGTGTTGAAGGAAAAAATTCAAAACTTGCTGCAGCTTCAACTCACACCTAAACGCAGTTACGCACACACACATGCACAACCGATCACAAGCAAAAAATCAGCTGCTGAAAAGCGAAATCACGACAAGCCAAAATTGTGCGACAAAAGCGCGCAAATAATAAGAAAAATTGCGAAAACAATAACAAAAATTATAAGCAACAACAATTTTTCTTTTTTCAGCTTGAACGAGACAGCAGACGGGGAAAACTGCAACAGCTGCATGCAGAGAAGTTGCGGAGAAGATGCGCTTTAAATTATGATGACGGACAGCTTGGCCCGCAGGCCATGGAGCAGCAGGAAAAGGCGCGGGCGCCAAAATTGCCACTACTAAAGCAGCAGTAGGCTAAGAAGAAGAAGAAGGAGAAGAAGAAGAGCTTGCAAGAAATACTCAACTTCAGCTCAGACGAGCAGCAGAGGTACAGAGTTGCAAGAAGAAGAAGAAGTGGCAGCAACGAACGTTGTTGCAGCTTGTCAAGAAGCTTGCCTCACTAATGCCGCACCTGCCGCTGCAGTCTAGTCGGATCTTCTCCTTCTTCCACTACTTTTCAGCGTGCTTGTCTGTGTCTGCGGCATGTCCTTGCCGCTGGCTGTGTTGTCTTCTGTTCTGTTGCTGCCGCGTGTCTGTGTGTGCTGAACATTTTAATAAATGATCCTGACAAATGCAAGCTGCCGCTCAAGTGACATTTCTTGCGCCTTGAATTTAAAGCGTAAATTGCACTGATTTCAAAGTGGCTAAATTGAGAGTATGAGAGAAGCCTTCACTCTCCTCTGCCCCGCTTCACTTCTTTAATTTGAGTTTATTATTTTAATGCTTCCGCATGCTTTTGATAATTAATGAAATGAAAGGGCTGAATGAACATATTTAGTTGAGTTTTTTTGTATCTTTAAGATAAAAATAAATAAATAAATAATTTAGTTGATATATTCTAAAACAAATAAGAGGGATAAAGTATACTCCCGGAGAATTACCAACTCATAGCGAGAAGTGGCGCGGCGCAGAGAAACAATTTGATAAACAAATTTTTCTTTTTTATTGGATGTTATGAAGCCCCGGCTGACATTTGAACCCAGGCATTGGTCGCTACCAAGCACTTGTCCACTGAGTTACTGCGGCGCCTCTTACATATTTTGTATTTTGCAGGAATATAAGAGCCCTTGTAAGCGCGATTGGCAACTAGATTTTTTGCTGATTATAAATATTTGCATACAAATGAAACTTGAGCTTCGAATCTTACATTTCTGAGTAGATATTTAAATACTACCACCATTAACATATTCAAATCCTTTGACATTTGTGTTGGCAATATTGCAGCGTTTTGGTAAACAGCATTAAATAACCGTTGCATATTTTCAAACTTACACTCATACTCAAAGCTTTTGTCATTTTTTCCTGCATTTCACTTCTAGTAGTTTGCTTGTTACGATATTAGAGAATACAAAATTTCTAGTATGAGAATTTTCCTAAAAATTCTGCTGCAAATTAAGCAATTTGCATGAAAATGACGCCACAAAATGGCGCCTCACAAACGCCAATTGCCGCCACCCAGCACTTTAAATTTTTGAGAGCTAAAACGAGCAATAGAAGTGTTCGTTTAAGCTTTAAAAAAGGCGCCGCCAAAAAAGCAGCAGCGAGAAAAAGGGGGCAAATCCCAGCGCTGATTACAGCCGACATGGATGCGAAACACATACGCGCAGACAAGAGCAGCGCGGCGTGGCAGCCACTGCCGTTATTACGCCCGTCGGCGCTGTCGACGCACTCCTTCTCGGCGCCGCCATAGTCTGTGTGCAGCCTGCCGCATGGGCCGAGCGGCTGAGCCATTCAATTTGTCAGACTAACACAGCGCCGCCTGCGTGTCCATACGCCACGTTGCACTCCGGCCTCGACACGTTACGGCGGCCATTTACGTTGCGTTTTTCCTGGCTGCTGCCGTCTGCATTGTTGTTGTTGTTGTTGTCGTTGATGCAATATGCTGGCTTTGGCAGCATTCCGAAAAAAGCAGACTCGAAAGTATTTTGTGCACTTTTCGCTTTTGGTGTGTGTGACACGCAAATTTGCATTGCAACGCTGGCATTCTCTGGGGCTGGTTCCACTGTGGCGCACACTACCCAGCTGGAAAATTTGAATGAGCTTTCTAAAATTTTACAAATCTAGCTTGAGCTTAGTGATCTTAAATTTTGAAGGGTAATCTTAGTTGAATCGACAAATTTAAATTTAATTTTAATTTTTAGGAAATTTATATATTGCATATAAAAAAGGTTTAAAAAGGAATACAGATACAATTTTTCTTTCTACTTTTTTTGTCTTATTTTGAGAAGTTGAATCACAACGTTCGACCATTCACTAGTAATCATTACAATGGAAATATAAACTCTTCGAAGCTTTATCAAATGTATTTAATTTTTCTTTAAATTGTATTATAAATTTTTTTGTTAATCTTAAAAGAACATTCAAGCTTGTTTGCTGTTAAAAGAAATTTTAAAAGCTTAGAGAAAAACTTGCTATGAATGAGGTGGTTTACGCCGTTCTATTTCGTAGTAAGTGTATAAAGATGCCACTTTTCCTACTGGGTCTTGTGCATATTTCTGTTTGTTTGCACTCAATGGCTTTAAATATTGCAAACAGCTTTCGCTGAGCGGCGTATTTGCATATACCTTTTTTCAAATACATGCATATTTTCACTCTACTTTTAGCACTGCTCTCATCAACTGCTAAACAACAACGGTTTACATGAACCTTACCCCGTTTAACCCATTCTAATTTAGATAAATCAATTTAAATGCTATTCATAGGCATTAGTAAAATCTAGGAAATGAGGTTCTTTTTTTATGTCTGAAATAATAATTACAATTTAAAAATCCTTGCAATTTGGAAATCCTGCAAAAAATCTTTTGAAACGAATGCCAATGTTGCATAAACAACAGCATACAACAAGCATGCAATCGTTAGCCCAAACGAGTTCATGCGAAAGGATATAAGCACTTCGTTATTGCCTAAATTGTCATTTGTTGCTACAAACAAACCACTTCATTGCATGCCCCCTTCTCTTCTTTTACAAGTTGTATATCTTCTCTGTGTGCGTATTGTGGCTTTGGCATATGTCCTGTGAGCCGCATGCTGTAAGCACCTTTTGCCGGAAAGGACAAGCATATTACCTGCATTTAGAGCTGTGTATGTGTGTGTGCAAACGGAAATAAAGGTCGCCTTTATGGCATTTTATATATCCTGTGACAGTAAAGCTGGCAATCTGCTATACTAAATCATACACACGGCATGCACAGCAGAGCAGACAGCGATACACACTCACATATGTATACTTGCAGGCACACTCACACCGACACACACTGCCAGTCTAAGCGGCATCAAATGGCAGAGATGATTTTTATTTGCTTTATTTATGGTTTGTCTTATTTCTGTGTTTGCACACGCCGCTGCTATCAAGTGAAAGCACTCAGCCATACTCACACACACACTCACTCCCACACTTAGACAATTGCAGCACTGATACTGTGAGAAAAGTCACTAAAGCGGTTCGTTATCCCAGCAGGAAACTTTTTTCTCTGCCATTGCTGAATGCTCAAAGATAAATCTTATCAAGTAGTAAAATTAAAATCATAATTTTTATTATAAAAGTAATCAGTTCATCGCGGCAGTTCGTTCTTTTTTGAAAATGCACAATATTACAAGTCCAATATAAAGTTGCAAAATTTTAACTTTTTTGTAAAATTTGAACCTCATTTTATTTCGCTATTTGTGTTCTAACAATGAATTTCTTCCCCAAACTTTCTTAAGAAACTACGTTTTTAGAATATTTTTATTAAAAAAAAATTAGTAGCTCATGCTATTAGAAATTCAAAAATAACACCGTTTAAACAATGCAAATAATTGAAAGCTGAAGCTAAGTCACTTGATTAAAAAATCGAACGAAATTAAAAGTCATCACTTTGAAATGATTCAACGAATCTTACAGAACTGATTTATGTTGAAGATTTTCTAAGAAATTTTCCTATGACTGTAAGCTATACTGAAATGTAGAAAAATATAGTTCGTCAGCGGGACTCAAACTTTAAAACACATCTGATATGAAAACTTTTCTGTAAGCTTGACTTCGAAATCCAGCCTTGAATTCGTTTGTAAGCGATAAATGCTCACGCTTTTTTCCTGGATCCTTCCGATATTGACAGAGAAGACTAGTTTGATTTCCTGCTGGCAATGCACACTCACTCACACACACATACACACTAGCATGTAATCTCAGTCGTAGACACGACAATAAATAAAAATTTGTTTTTGCTGCCTGCGCTTAAGCAGATTCCTTTTCTACTTCCTTTTGCTTCTCTTTTTGTAGCTGCTGGATTGTCCTTTATTTGAATTGCTGGGTATTTTTATGACTTAGGCGGGTCGTTGTCTTTCTCTTTTTTATTTCTGTTTTCTACATTCGTTTATCTGCAGCTGTTTGTTGTTGTTGTCTTTTGTATGTCGCACTGCTCTTTAGCATTGTTTATTTTTGCTGCTCGCCTTGCTTTATTCATACTTGCGCATATTATCGCTACGTTTAGCCACATCCTGCAGGATATAAATATTATGTTATCGTTTTTATGGTGCCACTTCTACGCTGTCACATACTCGAAGTGGGCGGCAAGGAATCACACAAGCAATCAGTCGTTCTCAGTCAGTCGTTGTCCTCGTCTTCATTGCTGATGATTGTCTTCATTATTTAAATGCATTTTTGAACTTTTGGGTCTGCGCCATTTGAGCACCACAACTAATCATTTTAAATCCAGGATATGTCAACAATTCATGGCATTCCATTGAAAATGTCAAAGGTAATTGCCCTGCCCAGCGGGCCGATTTTTTCTTTCCGCTTAGGCAATTTTATTTTAGAGAATTCTATAGGCATAGGGAAATATAAATATATTTTGCGCGCTTTTTGAATGCTTTAAACTAATAGTCCTTGAGGGTTTCAGCGAGCATACAGCAGTTTTAAGTGAATGGCTTCTTTAAATTATTTTGCCAGCATTTACAGTTTCCAGAAGTTTGAAGTTTGTTATATATATTTGTTGTTGTCTATACATATTTTGTTTACTAGTTTTAAAAGCTTGTTTTTATTCTTCGCTTATTCTTCGAGAACCTCTTAGTTCCTCATACAGCAAAGCAGAACTTTAAAGTCAAGTGTGAGTTTATGAAGCTAGACTAAACATGCTTATCTGCGGACATCTTCTTTCCCTAGCCACTAAAAACTACTGCCCACGTGCTTGTGCAGAATTTCTCTTCTTAGCGACCACAGCACGTTTAGTTGCAATGTACAGTCGCTGACTTGTGCGAATTGTTGTTGTTGTTGTTGCTGGTAACGCATAAATAATTCCAGTCATGCTCACTAGTTTAAATCCCTGCAAATGTTTTCACTCTGCACACTAACACCAACGCATGCATAAACGCATACTAACACATGCTGAGCATTGCATTAAGCTAAACACACTAAAAGATTAACGAGTTGACGGAAGTAGTTGACGACTTGTATGGACAGTAAAGCGGATATGCTGGTGTTATGCATATAAATGTAGTTTTAGAGCTTGACTTTTTTTAAGTTGTGCCGGAAGCTAAGCTATTGCAAAAGAAAAGCAGGCAAACTTTTTGCAGTGCGTATGAGTAATATTTTAAAATTTGCCAAGACTGATTCAAATTGCTGTAGAATTTCGTCTGCGATTTATTTTGAATTTCTATTAGTAAACAATCTGAAAACAGTGTTGCTCATGGGGCAGGCTCTGTCACTGCTGAAGGCATCAGCTGTTAATGTGCTGGACCGGCAGAGGTCGGCACGTGCACTTCCGTTTTGGTGATTTTGGCTGAAGGCATGCGAAGCCGAGAGAGCAGCATAAAGCAATAGCAAAATTATACATTTTCAAGAAATTTTGTTTATAATAAAAAAAAATATATTAAATATTTTAAATAAAATACTTAACAACTTTTAAGGTCTTCCAATCGAAATTTTGAGCAGACACAAGGAAACTTATTTTACAACTATGCTAACAATAATTCTATGCTTTCGTAATGATGATAATAATGGCATTTTTTAAGTAATAACACATTGAAATTATTAAAATAATGCCTAATTTTCGAAATTTAAAGAATTAAAATAACAGGAAAATTTGTTGGTACTCCATGACGTATGAGCGACCAACGATTTGAACAATTCCCAGTGAATCTCATATCGCTATCAATTTGTTTGCAGATATTGTAAGTTTCAGCAACAGCAACAACAACAATAAGAATAACAAATGTATTGAAAAAATTTCAAAAACTTTTAAGTGGCTTAGCGTCCAGCAAACGAACTCACTCCAGCAGATTGTACAGTGCGATTCATTAGCACTCATACGCCACGGGAGCCTGAGCTTCGATTGTGGTTTGCCTGCTGGCGTATTGGCACAAATTCAAAATGCAATCACATAGACACGCACACATGCACATCTGCATTCGCTCGTTGATATGGCGCATTGTTTTCGTCAGCGTCATTGTGCTGTTGTTTGTTGTTGTTGCTGGCACAATTCGTTATTGTGCTTGTTTATTTTCATTTCAAATGCAACACATGCGCTGCACTTTTCCGCTCGCTTCCGCCAAGCAACAAATGCTGGCTGTTGTTGTTGTTGTTGTCGCCGTTGTTGGCATTGCTGCTGCTTCTGTTGCTGCTACTCAAGCTGCTCGAAGCGATAACAATATTAATTTATTTTTATTTCACCATATAGCAATGCACAAATAAATGAGTGTGTGTGTGTGTATGAGAGAGTGTGAGTGCATAACGCCACATGCACGTATACTATATATGAATGTATGTGTGACATTTGTGTGTGCATGTTAAATTTCTCCATATTGTTTTTGTTGTGTATGCATGTCTGCAAGTATCAAGTGTATTTGTTAGCATATGAACATGTGTGTGTGTGTTTGTGTGTGTGTGTGTATAGGTGCATTGTTTCTGATGTGAATAAATACGTACAAATTGAATTGTAGCCGCAACAGTTTGTTATTGTTATGCTTACTGCTGCCTATGTGTGTGTATTTTTGCAGGCACTTACAAACATACATACATATGTATTATATTTATCTGAATATGTCGCCGTGCACATGACAATGTATATGAATTTACTTGGTAAATTGTACAGACCGCTTGTAACTCAAATATAAATGCCTCAACTATAAGCTCAAAAACAATGAAATGCTCATTGCCATGTTTTCTTTTATTGAATATGTGTTTAAAATTTTAAATTTTTCTGTTCATACCGATGGGATATAGTGCATAACAACAACAATGATTACAAATGTTTCAAATATGAAGGCAGTCAGATAAAAATAATTTGGAGAAAATATTCCCAGCAGGTTTTTAATCTTAATTCTAATAAGTTTATAAAAACGAATTTCTAAAATTTTAGCACTTTGAACATGATGGCATTAATAACTCAATTTCGTGCTAACTCGACTTAGGCGGTTATGGTTTATGACCAGCGAAATTACGGAAAACTCTTCTGCTGCCTCTTTCATTTTCTTACATATCAAGTGGAAAAATTGGAGATAATTTTCGGAAGAACAAGGTTAGGACTAGAAAAATGGAGAATATAATTGGATTAGCTCGAGAATTTCTACGTTCATCAGAAAAAAACGCTCATGCACTTAAACTGTGAAGCGCATTGTTCTTCTTTGATCCAGTAGATATTTTGAAGCAAGAAGATCGAGTTGGCAACTGATTTGTACCAAAGAAAAGTCAAGAAGTTCCATCTAGGATTGGGCTTGTCACTTTCCATGAGAGAATCTCACCATTTTCTATATTACAACTAAAATTTATTGCTGGAGTCCGCTGTCATAAGAAGGAGCCAGCTAATGCCTCTAATTTTACGAAGATATTTTTTTTTGCAAAATAACCTCAAAATATAACGGAATAATGCCGGGAAAAGCAAAAGTTAAATGCTTCCGCCAAGAGAATGTGCATAAAGATATGAATTTAACTAAAGAGATAAACTGATAGCCATTTACGTGCTGCCAGCAGCAGGCTAGAGGTGAAAGAGTAACTGGGGCGGTAGGTAAAGGGCGCGCCACATGGCGATGCCACTTACCGACTGCGGAGTGAAAGGCTTAAGTGAAGTAGAAAAGCAGCATGAAAGTATATGCAATGCAGTGTGCACATTGTTTGTGTTATTGTTGTTGTTGTTGTGGTTTGCGGCGGGCAACAAGCTAACACACATACACACACTTACACGCTCTTACGGCCGGAAGTATGCATACAGCAAACGACGACAAAAGGATTTTTGCCTTGAAGTGCGCGCAGCGTTGCAGGAAAACAGCGCATATTTGATATGAGCAGGGCGCAGCGAAGAGAAGGCAACCAAGCAGTCAAGATATCAACACCACAACAAAAAAAACTACACAAACAATTCAAAATTTCTGGCAAATTATTATAAGCAGTGGAAGCATGCGATTTCTTTTTTTCCCCGCCCAAACAAATTCGCGCGCGAAGTCAAAAGAGTATAAAAACAAATAAGAGCTGAAACCAGGACTTCCGCTCTTTATTGTTATTATTATGCACACACACACACAGCAGGCACACACTCTCACTCAAGCCATTTTGCTGTCATAGCCACACGCTCACATGCACTGGCGTCTTTAGCTCACACTTACACACACTGACAACTTTTGTGCCATTATGCAAAAGCGGAGCAAATGAGCCACATTTGGGCGCCTTTTGTTTTCCTGCTTAGTTTTTTAGAGAATGCCGAGTCGTGGCAAAGGGTGAGGAGCTGTGTGTTCCTTGCTCGGTTCAAAAGTTTTGAACTTCATTTGACTTCACATTTCGTAAGGCGAAAGTGCCGGAGTGCAGCACAGGGCAGTGCACTGCTTTAAGTAATCACACACATGCACACACACACATACTCACACATTCACAAATGTTGCTTGCTACAACATGGCTGCCAACGGCAGCAGCAGCTGCAGCTCATTGTCTCGCATATTTAGTGTTAGTTTAGACAAATTGTTATGCAGCAGCTTTTCTCTCACAACAAATGAGTTGTTGTTATTGTTGTTTGCATATGTGTATGCCAGCTGCCTACCATGTGTGCCATTAACGTCAGTGCAAAAGTGCAGCTGGCATTTAAACATTCCTCGTTATTACCAGAAATTACTTGCAGAAATTTGGAGGCAACCATTTCATATGATCCTTTTTGGCAAATTTGAATAGAATGGCAACTCTTTGAGGTATATGCCCAAAATTTATTTTATATGAAGTAGACTTATTTTAGAGCATAGCAAAAATTATAAATAAATAAATTCTTCATTCAAGCTTATTTTCTACACCCTTGGGCGCTCGCTTTCCATACTAGATTCAAAGCATAAATGCGAAAAACTTCTGGGAATTTTAGCCTTCTATAAAACATGCAATCTTAATGGGAAGGAAGTACCGGCGCATTGGAAATGGGCTCAAAAGCAATTTACTGAAACTTACGTGCTTATATGGCATTAAGGACCTATTGCAGATCTCCGCCTCAGGTGCTAAGTCTCTCAAGGCGCCACTGCTTTGGGCGCACATTCAGCAGTATCTGGTTTAAAGCTTATGTAGGCCTTCTTCCACTTGGTCCTGTCACTCTACATTTTCATTCCTATTCATTTTATATTTCTGCTCCATGTTCGTATTTCGATTTATGCTACTCTGTTTGCTCCTATTTTTGAATTCATTCGTTAAATATAAAGTCAGTCGGATTCTGGCACGTGACTTGATCAAATCGTTTTGCTCTCATTGATCGACTATACTGATAGTCCTTTTAACAGAGTTTCGGTTCCTCTCTTTTTCTGTTCACAGTTGCCAGCTTTTCATTTTAAAGTTCTTTATTTTACAAAGCTATTAAAGACTCATCTCGATAATATTCTACTCTAATTTGAATAATATAAGCACTGGATTCAGCAGAGACAACTCTCTTTAGCTGTCGCTCACTATTTATTATAGATTTGAGTGTTTCATGTTTCGTAGTTGCCACCCCGAAAAGTTGAATACAACAGTCGCCATATTTTTTAAACACTTCACAGAGTTGAAATATGATGAGTACAAAAGCGCGTCAAGGTAAGAACTGCTCATTAAATTGCAGAAAGTCCTTTTGAATGGCACTCGAGGCACCGCACCCCCGTAAAAGCAACTCGGCATTCACGACAAGTGCTTTCTTGCATTGAATGGCACTCTGTCATGCTGTGATGCGCAAATGCAAGAAGCTGCGTTAAGTTTGGCCTCACAAGAGGCCTGCAGAGAGGCGGCGTAATTCAAGCTGGCAGCAGGAACAACAGGAAGCAAACTGTTTAAGATTCGCTTTCTAAGGATTTTTCTGCTGTCTGAAGACTTTTTTGTAGGGAAGAAAAAATGTGAGTTCACGCTGCAGCTTTGTATGAAACGCCTTGCCGCATCACAATCGCAAGCGTCAGAGTCAATAGAAAACTATTTCCAAGGTATCTGCTTTCGCAGGATATTCGAGTGTGCAATCATTTTAGTGCGACTTACGAAAGCGCCAAGTGTTTACGTTGAAATGAGAATTGCTCCAGTTGTGGAGTAGGAGGGGGAAGTGTAGTTGATGGTAGGTAGGTTGAATGGAGTTCATCTGATGGAATTTAAGCGAAAATGGAAAAATATTTTGTAAGAATTCATTGATGCACCACAAGTGATTGGAGTGATCTGAAAAATGTCCTTAAAACTTGAGTTCCTCTCGCAATATTTTTCAGTACAGAAATTGTGTACGCTTCTTTTGTTCACTCAAAAATATTCTAGCTAGTTGCATTTATAAAATAATTCTATTCAGAGTTACAAGCAAAACCAATGCAGGCAAGTTTAGTTGCCTTCAATACGAAAAAATTATGTGATCTTGAAAACATTGGAAAATAGTGAACGAAGGTGTCAAAATTAAGCGGAATTATAGCTAAAGTTATAAAGCATATTGAAATACGGATTGGTTCTTAACAGACTTAACTTTTGAATTAAAATAATGTGTTAATATTTGAAATGTTTATAAATTTTATAGAAATGTTTCCTTGTTCTCAGCAATACAAAGAAATTAATGAAACGATCATCTCTACGGACTGCTTTAAATTTTCGTAGAAGTATTTGAAATATTCGAAAAGCACGAGTAATTTTGGTCAATCAAGAAAAAGAAGAAAAAGAAGGAAAAGAGGAACGAGCAAGTCAACAAGTTCAAAATTTTTTTTTAACAAAGTACACATATTTTTTGCATCCATTTATTGCATCTCTCTTCGCTCTGTTTGTAGCGCTTATTCCAAACAATTACCCCTTTATCAAAATTTTCTAACAAAAAAGTTCGCCAAGTGCCTCTGCACTTTTCACACAATTTTCACAAATTCGCATATTCTGAATAATTTATTAACAATTGCAAGTGACTCAACGAGCGAGCGTGTATGTAAAAAATGTTTATTGCCTGCAATTTAAAGCAGCACACAATAAACAAAACAACAACAACAACAACAAAAACAATAGTCCATAGCACGTCCTGACATTTTTGTGTATAAATAATTTAGGTGTGAAGATTATACGCCGCGATATGGTAAATTGTTGACAGCTTAATTTGTATTGCATGGCAGGAAGTTGGCAAGTTGGAGCTCCAGCACTAGCAGAAGGGCTTGGGAGTGAAGGCACAGCTAGGCAGACAGAAGCAGGCAGGCAAGCCGACAACAGCAAAAGTGGCAGCAGTCGGCTTGGCAAAAGGCAATGAATGGAATTTTAAACTATACGCATACACGTGAGCTCACACACACACACACACACATGGTCGTTCCCTGTGAAATTGTTGCTAATGCTTTTAGACCTTTCTATGTGTGTGTATTTGCAGGCTTGCTGCTATTTTGCCAGGTCCGTTTTAGTAACCAGTAAGCAAAAATTTTAGTGTTTCGATGTGGATTACTGCTGTTGATCTTTATTAGAAAAAAATCTGTTTTATATATTTATATAATATATTTTGAATGTTGGAAAATAATACATATCTTCATAACCATATAAGAAAACTTTTTTGAGAAAAGTTTGTTTAGAATTACATACATATTTTTAAAGGGTAGGAATAATGGAAGTCCTTTTGACTGCAATTTGCTGGTTGCTCTGATACGAAAGAACATTTCAGCTTGATATGTATCGCACGTATTAAACGCCGATTTAAATGCTTGCTGGGTGGCTTTTCCCCTTGATTTGCGCCACAAATGGCGGCGGCGGCGTGTAGCAATTGCAGCTTAAACGTTTATGCTGCTATGCGCGCCCGAAGTGGCTGTCGCGTAATTATTTATGAGAAATGCAGAGGCCGCTGCTGAGGGGGGGGAGGTAGCAGAAATCGCGGCACGTCACGTCACGACTTGGCGGGAATGGGAATATTTTAAGTTAACGCGTTGACACGCTAAATTGAGGCTTAGCAGACAGCATGAAGAAGGACCTGTCCACAGCAAGCGCCAGCGCTGCTCCGAACTGCCAACGTTGCCACATGTCTGCGACGGCATATGCAAAGTTTAAGCTTTTTTTTCAGTATTCTTGCATGAAGTTAACAGTTTTCATAGGAAATTATTGAACGTGGCGTGGCGCACGTGCAACCGCAGCAGTTGCCACCGCCTCCGCCGCCCCCACCGCCGCCCCCACCGCCGCTGCAACTTCGACTGCAGCTCGCGCGCCTGTAATTGCCGCTGTCAGGCGCTAATTGCGGCATAATTGTTTGGCATAAATTTATTACGCTAACAAACGTAAACTTTTGTAAGCTGTCCCGTGCAATTTGCATATTTGCAGGCGCGTCAGCTCGAAATGCCAGTTGCAAAGTTGGCGAGTGTAACTCGGAAGGCGGTCCAAAACCAACAACAACAACGAGCCAGGCGGCTTAATTGCAATGTTTAATTTGCGCGAATTAATTTGGGGGGCTATAATTTGTATAGAGGAGTTTTATTAATGATGTTCGAGTTTGCACATTTCAGAACTCTTGTACAAATCTGATATATTTTTAGCCATTTTGTGTTGATGAGCCGAGCGAGCCCGGGCAGTGAGTGTTTGGTGGCATCTTCAGAGTTAGCTTAGATGCTTTCTTAGAGAGTGTTCTGTGTTTTATGGATTATATTTACAAAACACCAGCTGCTATTATGAACAATATTTGTTGGAATGATTCAGTAAAGTCCTTTATTTTCTTCTTCTCGTTAGCTTCTTCCATGTGAATTTCCTTTCTACAAAAACATGAAATTTTCTAAAATTTCAAAGAAAAAATAATTCCGCAAAATAATACACTAACCCTAATATTCCCACAAATGGTGTATGCTGTGCATCCCCCTTCCCCCCCACCAAAAAAAAACGATGCAAAACGTTTAAACTAAATTGCCACGAATTTAAGTGAAACGTTTTTCGGCTGCTAAATTTCGAATGCTGCCGAGTTGCAGCATTAAAAAATTATTTCCCCAAAGGATAAATAAAGACGACGAAAAGGCCACCAGCATGCTCTTCCTCTTCTTGAAGCTCTTTTGCTCCTACGCTGTGCCCCGAAAAGGTGCTGAGGCAGGAGATTGGCCACAGCAGCAACGCAAGAAACACCAAATTCTGAAAGGACAAAAGCCAAGTGCTCCGAAATACGACACGACGTAGTGTCGTGGCAGCGACACTCTGCCTGCTGCTCTGACCCACACCCCCGTTGCTTACTGGTGCGGCTCGTTTGCAGCCCGTTGGGCATAATTTCACAATTGCTTGGCAGCTTTGAGCTTGATTACACATTCCTCACTCATATCCTTAATGTCCTTAGCATAATGCTTTGACTTTGTTAGTGTTGTTGTTTGTGGTTGTTGTGCTGTGTGCATTGTTGTTTTGTTTAGTGTCGTTGTGTTGAGTGTGGCTGTTTGTTGTTGCTATTGTCATAAATTTATGAGGGTAACTGCTACTACAGCCTTCGCTCCCTCTCCTCCTCCTCTTCTTCTTCTTCCTCTTCTCTTGCTGTCTTGTGGTAAATCTTAAGAAAATCCATCTCAGGAGTAAAACCTTGCAAAAAGTGCTCTGCAGAAAATGAGTGCCTCTTGGCCAATTTAATAAATTCCATAAATTGTTTATGCTACGCTTTTTCGCATTGCTTTCATTGCCTTCATTCGTTTTCTGTTGCTTATGGGTTAAGTTAGCATGTGAGTGTGTGTGTGTGTTTGTGAGAATGTGTCCCTGAGTGGGTTTGAGCGTATGTGCATGTGTGCGTAGTTGTGTGTAGTGTAGTGAGGCTCATAAGTTAAGTGGCCTTGTTTACAGTTCACCACAAAATATACACTTGAGCGCACACGCACACACACGAAGCCACTCACACAAACTGCTGCCAGCCCGGTAGAAAAATCATAAAAGCATTTTCTATTAAATGACAATTATAAAATTGTCTACAAATTAAGTTAAAAATTTGGCATGCCTTGGTTGAAAGAGGCGACACGTGCTCAGGTTCGAATACTGACATCCCGTTGAAGATTTTCGAATTTTCTTAACTCCATAAAATGAATGAAAGGCATATACAAAAGTCTGTCGAACGATTATTTTTACAACTAACAATTTTCATTGGCATTATGGCTAATCTTGAGCTCTGACGGACTCGAGTTTTTCCTGCTGGGGTTTTGATATGCACACACACACACCGTCTTATATTTACTGGCTGAAAGTGTTTTCATTACCATAATACAATTTTGGCCAGAGGAGGTGAGTAAACAAAGTCTTCCTTCACTGGTTAGTGCTCATGCGAGTGCTGTGCGAGCACTGAGGACCATGTTGCACGCCTGACAGGAGCGCTGACCACAAATGCATTGCAGTGTATGTATGTTAACGGTAATGGAAAGGCTGAGTCCAATGAGATTAATCGTACTACTGCTTCATTGAAATGACACGCTTCTAAGAAAATGCATAGCCAGTGAATTTCGTGGCTAGGTTCGAAATAACCACGAAATCAGTTGCTCCGTTTCTTAAAGGCTGATGTGGCATATAACGATCAGAAGGTGCAAGGTCCAGCTTCTACAGTGGAAGTATTCAAACTTCCCAACCAAATGTTGACCCAATATTTGTGGATACCAACATCATCTTGTAACGAAATAGTAACGTAGACTATTTATATGAACCAATATTTATTTAAAATTTTTTTATAAATTGAAACCAAATTCTGTATACTACTTTTAGTCAAGCATCTTAAAATTGTTGTCTATTTGCTTCGCCGCTACCTCTCCCCAACAAACATTCTACATTTCAAAATAATAAACTTGTTCTCAATTGCAAAGTTCAGTGCAACCAACTCGAAATAATTCAATGCAGCAACTTTTAATCACTTCTCTTTTATTTGCGCTTTTTCTTTGTGCTTTCTTCTTCTGTCTTCGCTGCTTGCTGGCTTCTAGCTACGTTTCTGCCACAGCCTACGTAACTACCTCAATTTCATGCCATGCAAATTACGGCATTTAGCCTAAGGTTAACAAGGGTCGTTTACTACTTCCGTTTCCGTTAAATGCTCAAACCCCAAAACCTACATTTTCATGCTTGCCTTCTTGCACCTCTACGCCTCTCTCTCTCTCTCCCTCTTTCTATTTTCATTGTGTGCGCTTGTTTGCGGTATTGCATGCATCTGAAGTGTAGAGAGTTTTTGCATGTGCTTTCCTTTATTTAATTCTTTTTTGTTCAAAAAGAGTTCTGAGGCTGCTTGCACTTCTTAAGTTCCGCTTAATGAAACTTTAGCCCACGAGTGTTCAAACTATATACTATGAATCTGTAAGTGTGTGTGCTTGGCTGTGTGTTAGTTGTTTGTTTGGTTTCTTGGTAAAAATTTGTATGCATTTGTGCAATTTTTCTTATTTTCTACGACTTTGCTTCACAGAAAAGCATTGCATATAGCTTGCAGTTAGCCATATCAAAAGTTCCCGACCTGAATAACATGCTTTGTTGCTGTAATATGTGAAAAGTTTTGAAAATCCCTAGAAACTTCTAGGTTAGAAGTGTTTTATATGCCACAGAGTTTGCAGATTTAGCTAAACTTTTTAAAAGCAATAACTTTATATTCGAAAGTATCTACAGGTTATATTCTAAATCGTACCAGCTTTCGAAAAAGAAACAGCAACTCAATTGCGGCTGACATATTAGTATAAGCGCTGATTGTTTCTGCATTTTTAAGACTTTATTTTTAGAAATAATTCCAATCTCTTATGCACACTTCTGTTTCGATTTTCTTTATTGTCTCAATTGCTTGAATAATTAAAGCAAGACCGATTGCTGCTTCAGCTTTCACACATACTCCATACGCATAAACGGAAATATGATCAGAGCAAGTGTAATTTGCTGGCCAAAGAAAGGATTAGCCTAGAGACCATCTTCATAGCCTTGTGCTCAGCTGCAACTACTGCTTGCCACAGGCACTTGAACAAAGAATAGGAAAAGTTATTCCTTTCATTCACTAATAAAGATATATTTCTGCCGGCAATTGCAGCTTAGCTCGGCTGTTCTCAAGCATTTTCGGCCACATATGGAATTGTTGCACAACTCGAAATTTATTTGTGGCTTGCAATGCACCCAGCAGAAAGTGTGGGCGAGTATTGTGCATGTGTGGCATGCAACGCTGTGTAGTGCTTTGAGTGCTTCGAAGTTCTTCCTTCGCATTTAGTGTAATTCTTCCACACTTTGAATTGCATTGTGGCACTTCATTTATTTGCCTGCTTCTTCAAACGCATGGATTTCTTCCTCTGAACAACAACAAGAGTTCTGTCTCTTGCATGTGGCTGTCCTTTGGTTTTTGTGAAGCCCGCAGCCAGATTGACAGCTCAAGTTTAGTGCGGCTCGAGTTCGGTGCCTTTGCGGTTTTACACGCTGAAGTTGTTTATTCCTTAATACCTTAGTGCCTAATTTGTCGGCATATTCAAGTGTCAATCAGTAGCTTGTTTTCCATCAGCAGAAGTTTAGCAGTTAGCATCTTATTGTGACTTTATGGCAAATGAATTTACGTGGAAATAACAATTTTCGTAAATTTTTCTTCTTCAAGGTATTTTTCACCACATATATATAACATCTTGCTAGTTTGTAGATAGTTACTTCCATTATTTGTATTTCAAGAGAAAATTAAGATCCTTCAATTCAACTAGTATGAAAACATATTATAAAATAAAATTTTCAGATTTACAAATTACATAGCCCATATGAATCTATATATAAAAAATCGATATTTAAATCAAACTGAATTTAGAATTGCATGTTGAAAATATAATTTGGTCTTAAGAAGTTCAGAGTTTGCACAGAATGTTGAAGCTACTTCTCTTGGTCGATTTAAAATTTCACATATGGAATAACGAGCGTTTGGAAAATTCGGGATTACATTTAATATAATCAGAAATTAACAGACAAATGTATCCATTTATATACATACATATGCACACACACACATTATTCGATACAATTTACTGCAGTGCTTGTGTACAAGGGCAAGGACTTCGAGTTGAAGGACTGCTTGCTGGTCTGAAGAAGAAATGGCCACTCCTACAGTGAACAGCTTCTAACTTCATTACTATGCCACGCCAATGAAACTGTCTAAATGACTGAATGACTGACAGCTGAGCAGCGCGCAGGGAGGTTGGATAGGAAGGACAACAGACGAACTAACAGACGGACTACAGACCAGACAGACAGACAGACACACTCACACATTCATTCTGCCAGACAATGCACATTTGTGAGGAAGCAGCAAGCTTAGTGCTTGGCCAAGCATACACCCACACATACACAGACACACCCCAAAGTCATGTATGTGTGCTCACACACATACACACTCACTTGTCGTGCACATAAACATATCAATCTTAATTAAGATTTTACTTTGCGTTACAATTCGATGGCATTGCAGGGGTGGAGTGGATGAAGTGGGTATGAGGGCAAGCCGGCACAATGCCAAGAAGACGTGCAACGTTTGTCTGTGCTGTTCAAGTGTGTGGGTGAGTGTTGGAATAGGGCTGTAGCTGGGGGTTGGTTGCGCCTGACTGCGCTGCGCTGAGGATTGACTGTGGTCTGGCAGAGTGGCCGCGCGCAAAAGTGCTGTGGCAGTAGCAGACGACGGCGGCGGTTGGCAACATTTGAAGAGGGGCCAAGGATCATTTTGACAACAAGAAGTAGAAAAGTTTATTATATCGATTGCCAACTAATTGCAAGTGATGTGTTCGCTCGTCCCCGCATTTCTGCAAGATTAACCCGCAATCAGTTGCTGCCTTTGTGTGGCCTTGTGTCGTGAGCGGTTTTATGTTGCCGATTGCTTGAGGTCTATTGTTTCCGTTTGCTTGCTAGTGGTAGTGTATGTTATTCTATAATGCAGATTTGATGTTAAGCGAATTTCGGCAAGGATTGACGAAGACTGTCAATGGCGCAAATAGGTTCACATCTATTCTTATGCTTCTGTATTAGAGGGGCGCAGAATAAAGGGGTTGAAATGTGAGCACAACCGCTTCGCACTCAAAGCAGCCTTTTAGGGGTTGAAACTAGTCTGTAAATTTTGTAAAAATTGAAAAATTTCAGTTGAACTTAAAACTGTTTATTATACCAAAAATTTGTTGTCATATGGTTTCTTTATGCGACGCCATCTCTCGAGAAGAATTTGCAATTCAACGAGAGTATTCTTTGCCATGAAAATAGAGTTCTGAGTCCTTTTCGGATACGGCTATAGAATGCATTTGTAGCTGCTCTTAGCTTGCGCCAAACTAGAACGAGTAAACACAACTTTATGCAAGAGAGAAAACTCGATTAAAAAAATATATATGGTAAAATGATAAATGGTTTATTAACTTGGGTGTCGATTTGTGGGCTATCGAGTGTAAAAGCTGAGCAAAATTTGGCTATCGTTTCCGATGTTGATATAGTTAATGGGTATATACCACGTGCCTTGAGAGAAGCTCTTCTGAAGACTAGACAGATAATATGGTAGAAGTGTTCATGACCGCAAAATGAAATATATTAGTGCAGGTTTTTATTAAAAAAAAATGTATGTGAGATTTTGCGAGGTAGGTTTGGACCTGAGCGCTATGATTTCAAAATTAACAGCTTTTCACTGAGGCATAAGCTTTTGAGATTATGAAAGGAACTAATGGAAAATATTTCAGATAATTCTTCAAAGGGCAACCCGTTTTGTGCGTTGCGTACCAATTAGAGAAAAACTCGAATTAGCCCATTCTCTCAATTTCCCGCTGTAAACTTAAAATGACCAACGCAAAAACATCAATCATGTTTAATTAAAATAATGGCACATCGCCGCCGCAGCCAACTGTCAAAGGAATATGCGCAAATTACTGATGTAGAATACAAAGTCAAAGGCGAAAGCTACTAGAAAGATTTCCCCAAAGTACGAAACGCAAAGCGGCAAAAGACACAAAAGTCAAAAAAGCTGTTCCCCCTCGAAAATGTAGGGCCAACTTGACAAATAAGAAACAAATGAAGAAATATGAATGCCCGAAAAATTGACAATAGTGCAGCGGAGCGAGAGTGTTGTTGGTTTTTAATTACGACGAGCCACACAATGGACAAAAGCAGCCACAATGTAGCGCTGCACAAATGGCAACAATTTGCCACGATTTTGTGCGCCCGCACCAGGTCACACACACACACACACACATACAACGAAGGGAAAGGCCGCAACGCCTTTGAATAATTCAACGTTTTGGCCACATTTTAATTTAAGTTTACAGCCGAGTGCGCTTTCAGTCAAAGAAAAACATTGCGACATACTTTTTTTCATTTATTTCGTAAGAGAAAAAGGAAAAGCGTAATATTGTCACTTCTGTTTCAAGATAAGAAAATACACTACGAGCATAAATTGCAGAGTCAAAGGCAAAAACCAAGTCTAAGGCTGAGTTGCCAAAAGAAGGGCGGAGCGACAGGCCGTTCTTTATGGGCTCCGTGCTCGGCGCGAGCGAAAAAATTAATAGAAAAGCTGAAGACAGAAACGTAGAGAATTGGTTAAAATGCAAAAGGGGATTTGCAGCCAAACTCTTTGATGTCATTCTTAGCCAAAAATTAGCAAAGGGGAAATAAAGTCAAAAGTGTTGACAATACTTTTTTCAGCGCGCTTTTGCCCAAAGGCTGCTCCTCTTACGCAAGCACTGCCGACACCAAAGAATTTGGAGCATTGTAAAAAAGGGAAAGTACAAATTATGCAGCCATTTTACTTATATTTAGGCATAATAAAAATAAATAAAGACTGCCGGCATACTCTGAAAGAGCGAATCGCGCCCAAAGGATATCAACGACAGATAGACAGACAGACAGAAGAATGAACGGGTGTAGGGACGCTGAACAAAGGCCGCCACTGTTGGCACAAAAGTAGTCAAGTTTTAATAGCGTCTCTGAAGATACACTTTCATTTCATTTATGCACGCTTTTGTTGTTGTAGCCGGCTCTGCAGCCCACAGCGCATTCCAAAGTATTCTTATCTGAAGGCAGCTGTTGAAATGTTATTCACACTTCATTTGATATTCCAAATGGTACGGCTACCAGCACTCAAGTAATTTTGAGTACCGATTACTTATGTACTCCCATGTTGGGTCTTTTGTAAACTCCTCATGCTTTTGATGTTTTTTGAAGCCAGTCATAGAGGCGACTCTCACTTGCATATCATAAAAGTGCCAACAAGCACTTCAAGCAGAAAACCGAATAAGAAGTAGTCAAGAAATATTGTGACAATATCTCATAAGTAATATCTTCTTTCTAATTTTGCAAACTATTAAATTTTTCTATCAAGAAGATTATGATTATTTTTTTAAATAAAAATGTGATAGCGTCCTGTGTATTTTCCAAGTGCTTGAAAGTTCTTATGATAAGTAATAATTTTATAAAAAGGCTCAGAATCGAATGTTAGAAATAAGGCAAGACTGACATGACTTTTATTGATATAAAATTTCATGCTTTGATAGAAAAGGCAAAAGAGTCGATAGCGGCGAATACCCAAAGGAAAACTATCGAGTAGATTATAACGTTCCAAAAAGATTCAAGCTTCTGCATCACTAGTAGAAATGGCGAGTTAAAGAGTAGTGAAGTTAGGAAGGCAGATGCCGAAAGTGGCCACAGTTGAAGTCAAAAAGATGCTAATTATTATGCTCACGGGTACGGACTGTGATTTCAAAATAAAAAAACCAACTTGTAAGCTGTCGCTGCAAAAGGATAAGACAAAGAAGGGACGGCACCGGCGCATTGAGTAGGGTAAGCGCGCTTCGGTGTAGGTAAGCCCGAAAAGGGCTGTATATAATTTTCACTTACATTTCGCCAGAGAGCGTGATAATATGCGGCCGCACTTTTTGCTGGCAATTAAATTCAACTTCGGCCACAAATGGTTTGGCATTGGTCCTTTTTGGTTGTTGTTATTAAATTTGTCTCTAAGCATTTAAAAGCTTCCGGCTGTCCCCTTTTGAAGTATTGCAATACATTGCTTTGGGTACGGAAAGAAGAGAATGCCGTCACGTTTCGGCTTCAATTCTTTTTGGGCATTGGTCGCTTTTTCGCTTCATTTTATTTGTTTACCTGCCTGGGCGAATGTAAATAAACTTTTCCAGTTCATAAAAATTGACATTTTATGGTAGACATATCTGCAGACAATTTAATTGCAAATTGTTTTTCGTTTTCGATATAGCAGGAATTCTGAGGGTCGCTCTTGAAACTGAGTTGTTGGCATCAGTTCGAATTTTTAAAAGTTTGTTGCACTTTAAATGAGAGTACTTAGAATGTACTTATAAGTACTACATTGAAGTATTCACTCAGCATGTTCAACGGACTCTCTTCTGGTTGAAATATATCTCTCTTCAGCTTTCAGCCTATCTGCTGCTTGTCTTATCGGCAATTCTAGTCAAGACTGTCTAACTTTTATATATGTAGTACCTATGGCGTCTGTGTACTTATTGGCTTAGCTATGGTCCATCGTAGATTCGCTTCTTAAAAAGCTCGTACGTCCATTATCTTTATGTGTGCTTTGAGTTGTTGTTTCATATTATAGACTTCACTGGCAAATATAGTTTTTCTTGCAAAATATATGGAAGCTTATTTCAGACATTGTCGAAAATTAAGAATAATATTGCTAAATATTTAGGAGATATGTTGAATAATTTCTCGCATGTACATTGAATACTTTAATAAGTTGCTCTATTTGTCAGCTAAAAATATTTATAAATAAATGTCGGACAAAAATTTTGCGTATGCGTACTACTACCATCACTTCCTTTCGCCCATTTAACGTATGAAGAACTTTCATTGAATTTCAATAAAATATGAGACATTGATTTTCTGCTACAAAACAGAAATCGTTGCCAACTTCTGAAGACAACTTCAGACATTTCCTAACCTCTTAAATCTCAATCGTTGTAAATCCGAATTTTATTGACTGAACACTTTGGTGCAGGCGCTGCCGGCTGCCGGCTTCCGGCTGCATGGCTGCAATGTATTTGCGCCATTTCAATTCACAATCAGTCAAAGCAGAGCAAAAGCTGCGAAAAACAAGCAGGCGTTAAGCTGGCTTGCGGAGTGGCAGACTGCCTCCTGCCTCAAAGACGTTTCATAGGAAACTGCCAAATAAAGCTCACTTGGTGCTATCTCCGTGCGGCCCGCTCCCAGTGCAACCACATCAACTTCATCAGCCACGACCATGAAAGCGGGATGATACTTAAAGGAAGCAGGCAGCAGTGCAGGGATGTGCGGCTACGGGTGGCAGCAGCAGACAGGCAGACAGAAAACAAGAAATGAAAGGATTTCGCAAAGGAATTTTTTTCTTTTTGCAAGCGCCGCTTATGAAGCTGCTTCTTGGCCTGGCATGCAGCCAACAACTGAGAAATACGCAATTTATTCATACAAGCTGGCCGAATTGATGCAGTGCGAGGGGTGAGCGGGGAGACTACTAAAGGGGGCGGCAGCTTTGTTGCAGAGCGCAGGAAATTGGCGAAAAGTGGAAACACAATAAGCGCGCTGATGTCTACCGATTCCTGGCCCTTCCCGTCAGCCGCTCATTTTCCATCTTCATGCATGTGTATGTGTGTGTATGTGTGTGTGTGTATGTGTGTGTGTGTATGTGTGTGTATGTGTGTGTGTGAGTTTGTGGCATTCATAAGCAATTTGATTGTATTGGCATTATGCGTGTATCTCCTGCATTTCGCTGCTGCCCTTTTGGGGTTGTCTGTTTTGGCAAAACAAAACATTAAAGTGCGCTTATATGACCACGCCACTGCCGCTCCCCCAAAAGTAGACTACACATACTCCTAACATATGGTTGAGGGAATTGGAGTAGGCAGAGCAGAAAAACTTTAATTGCTTTTATTGATACTCTTAATGGAATACAACGTTTCAAGTTGAATGGCTCAGTTTGCGCGTTTAATTGATGAACTACTCATAGTAAAGAGATAGTGGTTTTTTACTGTTGTTGTATTCTATTTTTGCAAAAGCTTTTAAGAAAACCAAAGTGCATTCGATTTGGGAGAGTAAGTCTATATTGCAATTTTTATGCATTCTATATCGATGCAATTCTACTTAAATTTAAGTTGTTATTTTGCAAAATTTGTTTGCGGCATAATATAAATATATCTTTTAAATATTTCCAAGCAGAAGAGCACCGTTATGTGTAAAGCTGAGGGTTATCATCACCTCGAAACTGATTAAAAGTATTTTTCGTTTATGATTCCTGATTTAAGCTCTTCAGCTTGGATGTTCTTAAAGAAAAAAGTTACATCTCAATTAGATAATGAGTCACTTCAAATGTATCTACCCTTTTAGCTTCCTGATGACCTTACCCAAATTTAAGTTGTTTTGAGTTTCCATATTTTTGGATCAATTCTAGGTACATTCATACGAGTTCAGAGCTATTATTGAAAGTTAATAATCACATGCTTATTACATTTTTGTTTCAAAAAGGTTTTCTAGAAATAAAGGAAGTTGAATCTAGTTCAGTAAGAATATCTCCTAAATCTAATTACATATGCAAATATTTCGCAGCTATTAACAATCCCAATTTGATCAAAATATGAATGTCCTCTGATGTCAAATTTCGTATGCAAGCTTTTTCAACTTCTTAAATTGTTCTACATGCTTAAATTTCCTTAAACCTTTTCCTTTGTATTATTATTTCGGGTAGAATTAAATCCCACCGCTTCTGAATTACAAACTGTTTGAACTGATTTGAACTCGCAAAGTGTGAGAAAGTCTTAAAGCATGTTATCAGCGCGCGGAAACTTGCAAAAGCAAACAACGGCAATTACAAAGGTAAGCGTAAAAAGCTGTTGGGAAAAAATTTGCTAGAACGCCGAAACTGGAAGTGGAAGGACGAGTTGAGGCAGCAACGGCTAAGAATAAATGGAAGCAAAAAACAAGCTGTAGACACGGCGCTTATTAGAATCCTTTAAATTGAAATGCTGTTGGCATGCAAAAAGCCAGCAGTGAGAAGCAGCGCATAAAGGCAAGCAAATAAAGAAGCCGACCAAATCAATTAAGTCAGTTACTTATGGAAGCCGTGGCGGCGCTTCATTTCGGCATAATTGTTTGCACAAGCAGACGAACGCTTGGAAAGTTTCGGGACCCACTTCACTTTTGGGACTTAAGGCAACAAGATAATCAATGCGAAAATACTTGGGTATCCCAAAGTAAGCGCGGAAGCGAATCCCAAAAGTGGCCATTTAAAATGAAATCGTACAAATTGAAATTGATGATGAAATTTGTAGAAAGTTTTGCTCGAATTGAATTTAATTTGCAAAGTATGTAAATCATTTGATTGTGTTGCTAAGGACGGTAATTAGGAGCCTTCGTTTCGAGGGCTATACTCTGGCAAGTGCTATGGAGAGGGTAAAAGAAAAACTTGATATAAAGTGAATGAGAGTGTGAGGAAAATTTTGTTTTGAATCTGGCTTCCCTTTCAAAAAAGTTGCAGGATGCTTGTTATGTTAATTCTTTTATTAACTGCAAATATTCCTTATGAGGGAGGAACAGATGAGATTGATCAATTAAATTGTCCATATCTGATATTCGCTTACATTTTCATGCAACTGCAAATAATATTTCACTTCAAAAAATATTTCGAATATTTTGACATTTCCTTTTATTATAACAAACTGAAAAATTTCAGTCATAAATTGACAGCACATCATTCATTTCAAGAACAATAAAAGGCTCCTGGCACAATATTCTAAAATTTGGCATAAATTCTGATGGCAAAGCCAACAAAAAAGGACACAATCGCGGCAAACAAAGCGATTTTGCCGATTTTTATTACTCATACGACGGGAGGTGCCATAAATTCTGCACGCAAATGTGCGGCATAAATTCGCAAGTTGCGCAAAGAATTTAACCAACTCATATATTTGGTAAATGTACAATACAAGCGTGCGCCTTTAAGCACAAAAGGACACACAGAAATCAACTGCTTCACACACACTTACACAAATTATGGTGGCCGGTACTTAACTGCGGAAATTAGAATTCTCAAGTGTATAATATTCGATTAGGAAGTTGTGCCAACAAAAGCGGTCGCACACATACACATAAGCACTTATAGTCTAATAAATACGCGAGGATACATGCACACACATACACATACTCATAGATAGAGAATAACGCAGAAGGCAGTAGAGGCAACACAAAAGGTGCCAATCGTTTGGTAAAGTAAAAGGCGGCTCAATAACGCACTCATACACGAATAGTTTCACACACACTTGCACATCAAAAAGCAGCGAATTAATGTGCCATGTTCAATGGCAGAAGCGGCTGATTTGGTCAGTGTGCTGCATGCACTTGTAATGGTGTGTGTGCAAATGCGCAACTCAAGTCGCCAAAGCATGCAATGAAGAGAGGCAGAGACAGTGACGTCCTCAGCCAGCGGTCAATATGGGCCCATGCACAGAGCTGCAAAATTCAAGAAGCTTCCATGATTGCGAAGAAATTTTTTAAAATTATATAAAAGCTTTTAATGAGTTTTTCTTTATAAAGAAAATATTTTTCCATAAGCAAAACCATTTTTGTAAAGCAAGCAAATCATTTTGCCATAAAGACGGCACTGGACGGGCAGCCTAGCCTGTAATCCAAGCCGTTTGTGGAGTGGGCGTTTATCATGACGCCCTTCTCTCATGCGCACACCCGCAAATGATGGTGCTCTGTGGCGGGCTACCGCACATTAATAGCGGCAATTAAAGGTGCTGTCCAGTGTGGACGAACGGAGGCATGTACAAACACACAAAGCAAATTGGAAGCAGCCCGAGGGGTGAAATATAATTTCAAGTTAAATGCCGGATAAGCAAAACAAGCGACAAACGCTCAGTAATACGAGCAGCGAGCAACGAAGGCACAGCGGCAAGGACATACAAAAGACACAGTTCGGACAGGCGTGTGAGCAGGCAGGCAACACAGTTTAGCATTGCCATATTATTTTCAAGTTAACGTGTTATTTTTGTGTGCGTGTGTTTGTGTGTGCGAATGTGCAACTGCCTTTGCACCTTCTGATCCGCTCGCTTGTTGGCTACAACGCCCACTAAATTGGCTTAGTTAGTGCTTTCGCTACATTTTCACTTTTAACGCCACGCAACAGCATAGCTACACGCACACACACACACACACATACCTACAATTACACACACACTGACTCACATTTTTTGCCTTGTACTTTTTGCCGCTTTCCCTTTTTTGCCTTGCCTTGGCTTGAAGTGCTTCGAAAAGGCAAGTCCAGACAACGCCGCTGGCGCTTTGAGGTCAAGCGAGCAGGGTGAGGCGTCTGAGGGCGGGTTCCCATGCTAAGGGCAATGGCAAACGCTCGTGTCCAACGGAAATGACAACGACAGTGGCAATTACATTGTTGCATGACACAAATAGTGTTGCAAGCACAATAAAAAGAATTGTACTACATGCAACAACAACTACAGCTACAAAAACAATGTTAAACGAAAAATAAAACTATGACGTCTGCGGGTACATGACATTAGATAACGAAAACTTAATTGATGTCATGTCGCGCAGGGACAAGCAAAAAAAGGCAACAACAACAAAAAACAATCTACTCGCACTCCAAATGAGCATTTTAATTGATATCAAACAACTTGACTAGTTTTTTCATACTTTTTCGTGACATTTTCTGTATTTTATTTTTTGTTGCTGCTGTTGGACTGTGTCTGTAATAACCACACCCTCGAGATTTTAATTATCAGCTTTTTTTGGATATTATGTAGCAGAATATTTGGCGGAACAAATGACATATAAAACCCTGTACTATAAAACTCTTTCTTTTGTGTAGAAAGTTTTGAAATCGTTTCGATACTGGCTTCTAATTAAAAAAATATGAGCGAATGATTCTAAACCACCTTTCGAAGTAGTCTTCTTAGGCCGCTGCGGCAAGAGACATGAGACCCTACTCCAAAAGTAATCTAATAATTTCATTTCAAGATCATATCAAAAGAAATTAGTGCACTTTTTTTGTTCTGCTCAGCATATGTACAAATGAACATATGTATGTATCGATGTCCTTGGAGGATACACACTTTGAAAAGCTTTCTACCAAATGACGGAAGGCGTACACGCGTATCTTTCCACTTGACACTATCAAAAAGTGTTCACGTTGTTCTAATTTGAGCTAATTACAGGTGGAAGTTTACCTTGGTCAAGTCAAGAGAAGGGCGGTGAAAAAAGGAAAAAAACCAAATTATTATTAGATGAGCGCAGTGGGACCAGTGAAATTTTCGTTTTTAAAGTAGCCTGGGTAAGACACGCACGAGTAGAGAAGTACTGCAACCGTCAGAAAAATAAAGAGAATGAAGAATATGAAAGAAAATCAAGCGAGGGAAAAAAGTTAAGTAAAGTAGGGTATACTTGTATATAAAAAAAAAGCTTATAAAATAAAGAAAATGAAGAAGAGCAGAGAAAAGGGGGCAGATAAATGGAAATGGAAGAGCCTATAAAAGAGAAGAAAAATGAAGAGAAGGAATTGTAATGAGTTTTTGTCTTGTGTATACATATGAATGTATGGATATATGGGTGTGTAGGTGTTGTTACACACATTTACAAGGATTTCGGTGCAGATGGATTGCACCTTTCTATACACACGCTGGGCAAGAATAGCCGGGTAGGGACCCATTAATACGGCTAGCAATACGGCCTGTGGGGAGGTTCGTGGCTACCTTACTCGCAGCTGACACTACATAATTTTATATAGAGTCCCTAGATTTTAAGAATATTAATATGGACCGGTAAACTACTCTAAAACAGAAAACAAAGTATCAGTCAGTAAAACATTTAAAGAAAGGTATCGCGCAAGGTGTTAATTGCGACACGTCTTTACCCGCCCATCCATGACCTTTAATCTGGTAAAAGGTCCCTCAAACACATTCACTTCATCCCTCTTAACCTCGTAGGAATCAAACTAACATTATTCACTCAAATTCATATTTTAATTCACAATAATAGATTTAAGTTAACTACTACATATTGTAAACGCATTGTCAAATAAGGATAATGACTTGTGATAGACAAGGCATAGTGTTACTTATAGTCAAAAATAATACTCGGCAAATTAAATCCTTATTTATATTCCTATTATATTAAGGAACATCTATTTAGACGAATTAAACTTCATGTTTTCTTCTTTATTAATTCTGAAATTTAATTTATAAACATGAGCTAATCTATTTTCAAAGATTTCCAAACTTTTACTTTTATCAGTATTAATTAAAGAAATTTCGTGATTTTAATTAATATGGCAACTCAATAAATTCTTAACTACTGTCAAATTTTACTGGGCGGAGAGCAATCAAACAGTCGTCGTGAGAGAATGCATGTAAATGCAATAATGCACATACACAACGATATTTGACCACTCTCTGTCCAGAAAGAACAAACAAAAGAAATTAACAAAGAGAGAAATAACTTACATGGCAGCAGCTCGAAGAAAGGCCTTTCGTTGAGTGATGCGATGATGTGATGTGTAGATTAATTTATCTCATGCGATATCTTCGTATGTGATATAAATGTATATCTCGGCAGCTAAAACTTAATTATTAGGTTTGGGGCACTGAGATTAGAGATTTAACATTTTGATTACCCTTATTACCCTACTTTAATCTAAGCAAATTAGCAATTAAATTTTTAATTACGGGTGTATCTGCAAGTAACACTATTCTGCTGTCACTGTCATTCTCTCATGCTCTTTTTTTTTTTTTTTGTTGCAATATGAGAATCACGTGTACGACAATTAATGCATGATTACATAACCAAATTAAACTTAATTAAGAAAATTTGGAACTTTTACTTATTACATAAACGAATATCTATCTGATCGCAAATGATGATTTAGAAGTAATTTAACATTTTACACTTTTTCTCTTTTACCCACACATTGTAGATCGAAATACTATCAATGGGGTTTTAGCACAGGTGGTTTTTCTTAATTTTTCTTTTTAAGTTTTTAACCAATTATAACCACTTAAGCCCATTTACGTCATTTTTAATGGTTTTTTTATACACTTTTTATCTCCCTGGGCAGCTATATCCGATTTTTCCCGTGCTTCGGCGATAAGCCAATTTGCGCGCGGTAACTTGCTCGACTTCGAATTGCATGTGCAGAGCGCAGACTGCAAGTGAGCTGTCACTGCAGATCTGCAGGAACGTAATTGGCTGTACTCCCTCAGAGTTGCCGTTTAGAATTATGCTGAGTTCCTATCAATTGCATTTTTTTAGAATTATAATTTTTAAATAAATTCATTGTTTGTTCGTCCGGAAAGAAAATTTACCTTTGAATCCAATACAGTTTGTATAATAAAATTTCGCCCCAGGCAGGAATTCCTAGAGGCAATTTAGCCTGAACTGAAGTTCGTTCTACAAGAAGGAATTTGCTATATGGCTTGCCGGCAATATTAATTGGGCTAAAAATCGACTTACCAATTGAAATATTCAATAAATTATATAATTTATTGACAGAATAAAGTTTTTCACTATTAACACCAAGTTTTCTTTTCTGTTTTTTCGACAAAACGTTTTTGCTATTGCGTCTGTGGTATATGCAACCAAGTACGTCTTACTGCTTCGGTGGCTAACAGGAAAAGGAAGATCTTTCACGTGCGTAAGAAACTTTGCCATGGGTTGACATTTTATCAACTTGGTAAATGTAATAGTTTTTCATGTGTGGCCTAGTGTATTTTATCGAAAATTTATCGATAGCAATTTAAGTCGAGTCTATTACAATAAAGTTTGAATTTTTGAATTTATTTTTGGGACAAGAAATTTTGAATACTAAAGCAAGAAAAAAATTTACGAAAACGAAAAATTGATTTTGTCACGCCACCCCCTGGCGTTCATTACACACCGGATAAGATTGATATCCTTGATGGAAAATCTTAGCAGGAATTGCTTTTGTTATTGTCGAATGTCTTTGGCGCTAAAAGTTCCTATTAACCGTCCTTGTAAATCTTCTAGAACATAATAACTTGCTCCAAGCTTTTCTCTCACTCTAGCTTTTAAAAATGTTGGACTTAGCTTCGAGTTAAAATTTTTTTGAAAATTACTTTGTGAAAAATTTCGTCTAAAAACTTCCTGACCAACTTTAAAAGAAATGGGTTTCGACCGTAAATTGTATTGATCTTTGTTACGTTCATGAGCATCATGAATATTGCTTCTTATATGCTTGCGTATTAAAGCCAACTCATCTTCTCTTTTCAATTCGAAATTCGGTTCATCTAATAATTTAAGAGATTTCAGCAATGAATAGCTTGATCCATGCGTGAGCATATTAAACCCAAAGAGCGCAAAGTACGGAGAGCATTTTGTTGCTTGATGTACTGCATTTCTTAACGCACAAGAAATGTGTGTGAGATTTTCATCCCATTCTCTATGGTCGGTGTTAATGTATGCACGAATTGCAGCAAGTAGTGAACGATTCACTCGTTCTGACGCATTTGATTGCGGTGAATACAATGCCGTTAAATTATGTTTTATTCCTAACTTGGTCAAAAACGCTTTAAATTCATTTGATTTGAATTGAACGCCATTATCCGATACTATCGACTCGGGCACTCCATACGTATGAAATATTTCTTTGCAAAGGTATTGTTGAATGTTTTTGCTGGTAAATTTTCGCAGCGGACATAGCCAATGGAATTTTGAAAAATGATCTAACACAATCAGTAAACCGATGTGACCCTTGCGACTTCGTGGATATGGTCCTAACAGGTCTATGTAGAAACGCTGAAATGGTCTAATCGATGGCACGTAGTTAGCCATAGGTGCTCGCAAAATCGTGTTTGGGCTTTTTGTGCTTTTACACACCTCGCAATCCTGAATATAGTTTCGGATATCTTTAACCATACCTGGCCAAAAGAAATTTCTACGCAACAAGTCGAGAGTTTTACCTACACCTCCATGTGCGGCGATTCTACTATCGTGAGCACGTGAAATGACGTCATGACGCAACTTTTCCGGAACCCAAAGTTTCCATGAATTTTCTTCTTGCATTTCGTCACCTGTCGCGTGTTCTTTTCGAATATACACGAATTTATCTACAACTTTTAGATCAGGGAGTTTCTCTTGTTCGCGTTTAATTTTCTCCTTCAATTTTGTATACTCTTCATCGTCAAAGTGCGGTGAAAGTAAGTCAATTTCTGGCTCGGGAAGATCTAATGAGCAAATTTCTTCAATGTGAAGCCTAGATAATGCGTCAGGGACTACGTTGTCTTTTCCCTTGCGATGACTTATTTCAAAATTGTAACCTTGTAGTTTTAGCGCCCAACGAGCCAGTCTTCCACTGAGCTTCGGTTGGCGCATCAACCATAGCAAGCTAGAATGGTCGGTGATAACCTCGAACTCTTGCAGTTCAACATAACAACGAAATTTTTCAATTGCCTCTAGAGCAGCTAAGCACTCGCGTTCTGTTACGCTATAATTTCTTTGCGCGGAATTTAATTTTCGCGACATGAATGCAATTGGTCGTTCTTCGTCATTGTCAAATTTTTGTACTAAAACAGCACCTATGCCTACATCACTAGCGTCACAATGAATATAAAATTTCCTATCAAAATCTGGATTGGCAAGAATCGGAGCTGTAGTTAACTTTTCCTTTATTTTCTTGAATGCTTCATTGGCTGATTCCGTCCAAACGAATTTCTTTTTCGTCGACAATGTCTCAGTAATTGGAAAAGTGAGTTCTGAAAAATTATGAATGAATCGACGGTACCATCCTGCGAGTCCCATGAAACCTCGTACTTGTTTTATCGATTTAGGAGCAGGCCATGAAGTTATCGAATCAATTTTGTCTGGATCTGTCGATATCCCTCCGTTACCTATTATATATCCTAAATACTTAGTTTCAGTTACGCAGAAACTGCTTTTCTTGATATTCAATGTCAAATTTGCTTCTCTGAATCGGTTTGCGATTTTTACTAACGCTGCTAAATGACTTGGAAAATCGTCAGAGACTATACAAATGTCGTCTAGGTATCCAAAAGTGC
Organism: Neria commutata; assembly: GCA_963457695.1. NCBI lineage: Eukaryota > Metazoa > Arthropoda > Insecta > Diptera > Micropezidae > Neria > Neria commutata. The sequence continues at coordinate 57,025,807 of OY735246.1, forward strand.
AGTGACATAAGTCAGGAGGTATCAATTGATCCATCAAACGACACATGGTAGAAGGCGCATTGCAAAGACCGAAAGGCATAACTTTAAATTGGTACAGCGGGCGACCTGGGATCGTGAAAGCTGTCAACGCCTTGGCTTTGTCTGACAAAGGAATTTGCCAATATGCATCTTTCAAATCAAGCTTTGAGATGATGTTTGCTTTTGGTAAGCGAGCAAAAATTCGTTCTATACTTTGTATTGGATAAGCATCTGTTTTGGTTGCATCGTTTAACTTTCGTGCATCGAGACACAAGCGAACTTTGTTAGGTTTTAACACCAACCGCATTGGTGAACTCCAACCGGAAGAAGATTCTTCTATCACGCCTAAATCTAACATACGTTCGACTTCGTCATACATTAATTTTTCAACAGCCGGTGAGACTTGATAACTGCGTTGCTTAATCGGTTTTACAGTACCCACATCGATGTCATGTTCGATAAATGTGGTTCGACCTAATCCTTCCTTTTCAAAGTCAGGAAACAATGTTTTCACTATTTCTAGCTGATGTTTTTCTACTGGTGATAAAGGATATTCCTTTTCGTTGTTAACATTTTCTGAGGAATTTTGCACCGAGAGAGAACTAATAATGCCTGGCGCAAGATTAAACATTTTCCAAAAATTTACACCTAATATAAGATTTTGAGCAATAGATGGAATAATGTAAAAACGGAGCTTATGCGTTTGATTTTTATACTCAATGTCTGTGTCAATAAATCCTATTACTCTATGATTTTTAGCGTCTGCAGTTTTGACTTTAGAACTAATGGCTTTGTAATTTGAAAATTTTGTGAAATCTTCGGTAGCAAAACTAGAGCCTATGCAACTGATATTAGCACCGGTATCCAGTAAGCCAAGTTCTTGTTTGTTAAGAAGTTTAACTTGGGCGTAGAACCTGTTATCTGCTGCATTTAGTATTGATGAAACTAAAAGATTGTTCGTGGCACGCAGTATTTTGTAAAAATTACGTATACGCAAAGTTGACCTTTTCGGCGATGACTTTGTGGGAATAAAATCTTGAAAAATTCTTTTCCGTACTTTTAAATAATTTTGTAAACGTTCATGATATGGACGTTTGGGAAAGTTAATTTTGTTTATCATCTCTACATCGTTACTATTGTCTGTATCTTTTTGGTGTATTTTTATTTTATTATTTGAAATTTCGGACTGAGCTTCTGAGCTAGCCGGTAAATCTGACTCGATTGCGTGTTGAAAGTTGCCTACTTCGGAGATACTCTGGCATTTTTGGGCATCCCCCTTTTGGAGTTTTCCGATTTTTTTGCGGAACAAATTAGACACTGAGGCTTATAAACTTCGGGCAATCCGCAGCCGTAGCAGAAAACTTTTCGCTCCTTCAAACAGTCTTCCCAGTAATGGCCTAATTCTTTGCAATTCCAACAATTGATTTCTAAAAGTTTTTGGGCATTTTGATGCAATGCATCTACACTTCCTTCAAATTCATTATCAGAAGGTTGATCTGAGTATGCATTTTCGTCAATTGCAGAAATATTCTTGCGGTATTGTGGATTGGTTGGATTATAAGTTCTGTTTGGAAATCTACGATAAGAATCTTCAGATAGAAAATTTTCTCTTTTTTCTACTAACTTACGCAAATGACCGATGGTCTGTATATTCACGTACAAAAGCTCATGACGGATGTCCGGCTTTAAATTTCGAATAACTATTTCAATTAACTCCTGTTCGGATATTGGTTCTGTCAACCGATCAACTATTGTAGAAATAGAATCATAAAAATCTTCAAAAGTTTCATTTAGCTTTTGTTTTCGATTGCGTAATTGCTCGCGAATATCGTAATTTGATTTACAATCTTGATATTCGTATCTTAATGCTGCGCAAAAGTCTTGCCATTGAATAGAATCAACTCTTTTGTGATAACGCCAAAACCACTCGCGGGCCTTGCCAGTTAATACGACATGGAGATTTTTGCATAGAGAGCTAAAATTGTGGTTTAGACTTTCGGCAGTCAAAACTCGAATTCGGTATAAGAATTCGTCAACAGTTAGACCGTTAGACGATCCATCAAATTTTACGTTCCAATTTTGAATTATATTGGTAATTTTATCGGATGTTAAAGCAAAGGAATGTGCATTTGTATTATGCGAAATATTCGGTGACGTAGTCATATTTCTGTGACTTCGTTGTGCATTGTAATGATCATTAGCGACATTCTGTGTATTTCTCTGAGGTTGCGTTGATCCAAGACGCAATGATAGCAATCTTTGAATGCTTTGTTCTACAATTTGGCTAATTTGTTCGTAGTCCACTGTAGACTGAACATTTCGTGTGTTGTTAGGCGTATGAGCGATATTAGGAATTAATTGTTCAACAACGGAACTAGCCGTTGGTTCTACAGAATTGTCAATATTTAGCAAAGGCAATGAATAATTGGGAGATGGATTTTCTCGTGCTTGATTGGAGACATTTAAATTCTCTGCTAAATTTTCATGACTATTGCCATTGCGGTAGCTTCTAGTCACGTATCTTTTCGGAGTGGCACCACGCCTTTGGTGTCCTCGCAAAACATTTGAATGGTTATGTTTTTTCTTTTTGGTTGTTTTAAGGTCCTTCAGGTGTAGCAATTTTCTGCACTGTGGACACTCAGGATTATCTTTTAACCATATTTCAATACAGTGCTTGTGAAAAAAGTGGTTGCATGGAGTAACTATACCGTCCTGTTGTTCGGAAATATCTTGTAAACAAATAGTACAATGGGATTCCATATTTGTATCCAACAAACTAGATACGTTTTCGTTACTATGTCTCACGCTCATTAAAAGTTCAAAAAAATTTTTGATTTCCTACTTTGAGGAAAAGGGATGAATGAATGAAATATGTTTGTGTTTTACTGAAAGATAAGGAATACTAAATTTTTTTTTTGTCTATGGATTAATTTACTTTCTTGATACCTTGTAACAACTGAATTAGGGTTTCTTTAAATCCTTGATGCTAGGACAAAATATGCTATAGTAACAACATTTTGTAATTCACTAGAAAAATTTGACTTTAAAAGAAAATTCCAAACTAACAATGAGTTGTTAGAACGTATTCAAATCAAGAGAAAAAGCTTCATACCAGTGGAATGTTATACAACTGAATTCTAATCGGTCGCAAATTTGGTCTATAAATCCGCCAAATTTTACGCAATTCCAGAAAAGTTTTACAGTGTATTCCAACTTAAGTAGTCGTTAGCTATTTTGTATTGAAGAATTTTAATTTAAATAGAAATTTGGATGTAGAAAAACATTATCTATGAACAAAGATAACAATTTCTACGATTCGGACTAGACAAATAAAATTAAATTTCACATGCCTAGCCCCACGTTGGGCGCCATTTTATGTAATGAGTTTTTGTCTTGTGTATACATATGAATGTATGGATATATGGGTGTGTAGGTGTTGTTACACACATTTACAAGGATTTCGGTGCAGATGGATTGCACCTTTCTATACACACGCTGGGCAAGAATAGCCGGGTAGGGACCCATTAATACGGCTAGCAATACGGCCTGTGGGGAGGTTCGTGGCTACCTTACTCGCAGCTGACACTACATAATTTTATATAGAGTCCCTAGATTTTAAGAATATTAATATGGACCGGTAAACTACTCTAAAACAGAAAACAAAGTATCAGTCAGTAAAACATTTAAAGAAAGGTATCGCGCAAGGTGTTAATTGCGACACGTCTTTACCCGCCCATCCATGACCTTTAATCTGGTAAAAGGTCCCTCAAACACATTCACTTCATCCCTCTTAACCTCGTAGGAATCAAACTAACATTATTCACTCAAATTCATATTTTAATTCACAATAATAGATTTAAGTTAACTACTACATATTGTAAACGCATTGTCAAATAAGGATAATGACTTGTGATAGACAAGGCATAGTGTTACTTATAGTCAAAAATAATACTCGGCAAATTAAATCCTTATTTATATTCCTATTATATTAAGGAACATCTATTTAGACGAATTAAACTTCATGTTTTCTTCTTTATTAATTCTGAAATTTAATTTATAAACATGAGCTAATCTATTTTCAAAGATTTCCAAACTTTTACTTTTATCAGTATTAATTAAAGAAATTTCGTGATTTTAATTAATATGGCAACTCAATAAATTCTTAACTACTGTCAAATTTTACTGGGCGGAGAGCAATCAAACAGTCGTCGTGAGAGAATGCATGTAAATGCAATAATGCACATACACAACGATATTTGACCACTCTCTGTCCAGAAAGAACAAACAAAAGAAATTAACAAAGAGAGAAATAACTTACATGGCAGCAGCTCGAAGAAAGGCCTTTCGTTGAGTGATGCGATGATGTGATGTGTAGATTAATTTATCTCATGCGATATCTTCGTATGTGATATAAATGTATATCTCGGCAGCTAAAACTTAATTATTAGGTTTGGGGCACTGAGATTAGAGATTTAACATTTTGATTACCCTTATTACCCTACTTTAATCTAAGCAAATTAGCAATTAAATTTTTAATTACGGGTGTATCTGCAAGTAACACTATTCTGCTGTCACTGTCATTCTCTCATGCTCTTTTTTTTTTTTTTTGTTGCAATATGAGAATCACGTGTACGACAATTAATGCATGATTACATAACCAAATTAAACTTAATTAAGAAAATTTGGAACTTTTACTTATTACATAAACGAATATCTATCTGATCGCAAATGATGATTTAGAAGTAATTTAACATTTTACACTTTTTCTCTTTTACCCACACATTGTAGATCGAAATACTATCAATGGGGTTTTAGCACAGGTGGTTTTTCTTAATTTTTCTTTTTAAGTTTTTAACCAATTATAACCACTTAAGCCCATTTACGTCATTTTTAATGGTTTTTTTATACACTTTTTATCTCCCTGGGCAGCTATATCCGATTTTTCCCGTGCTTCGGCGATAAGCCAATTTGCGCGCGGTAACTTGCTCGACTTCGAATTGCATGTGCAGAGCGCAGACTGCAAGTGAGCTGTCACTGCAGATCTGCAGGAACGTAATTGGCTGTACTCCCTCAGAGTTGCCGTTTAGAATTATGCTGAGTTCCTATCAATTGCATTTTTTTAGAATTATAATTTTTAAATAAATTCATTGTTTGTTCGTCCGGAAAGAAAATTTACCTTTGAATCCAATACAGTTTGTATAATAAAATTTCGCCCCAGGCAGGAATTCCTAGAGGCAATTTAGCCTGAACTGAAGTTCGTTCTACAAGAAGGAATTTGCTATATGGCTTGCCGGCAATATTAATTGGGCTAAAAATCGACTTACCAATTGAAATATTCAATAAATTATATAATTTATTGACAGAATAAAGTTTTTCACTATTAACACCAAGTTTTCTTTTCTGTTTTTTCGACAAAACGTTTTTGCTATTGCGTCTGTGGTATATGCAACCAAGTACGTCTTACTGCTTCGGTGGCTAACAGGAAAAGGAAGATCTTTCACGTGCGTAAGAAACTTTGCCATGGGTTGACATTTTATCAACTTGGTAAATGTAATAGTTTTTCATGTGTGGCCTAGTGTATTTTATCGAAAATTTATCGATAGCAATTTAAGTCGAGTCTATTACAATAAAGTTTGAATTTTTGAATTTATTTTTGGGACAAGAAATTTTGAATACTAAAGCAAGAAAAAAATTTACGAAAACGAAAAATTGATTTTGTCACGCCACCCCCTGGCGTTCATTACAGAATAGTTAAAAGCCAACTAAGGAAAGGTAAGAGGAAAAGATTTATTCAAAAAAGGAGGGAGCGGGAAACCACCGATGCCCAAATCCGAAATAAACGAGAGTAAGGAGAAGAAACAATGGTGCAATAAATGAATAATCAACTAAAAGGGGCAATTGAAAAGTCGAATATGTAAAGGAATAGATAAACTGAAAGAAAAGAAAGGAGCCTTAGTAAATGAAAAGAAGCGAAAAATGGTAGAAGGCACAGCTTTGAACCACGGTCCCTCCAGCCAAGTACAAGCATTGATAACCAATAAGGCGTTACCAATGTCTGTTTGCTTTTAACTTGTGCCATTGACACTTTTCAATTGTCACTAGGGAAAAGCGGCGTGTGCTCAACATTCCCTTGAGTAACTCCCGCTGCTGTCGCCCCCATACTGACGCATTTTTTATGTCTTTTTATTTGAATATTAAATGTGGTGTTATTTATGACACAATGACTGGGCATTGCCTATAGTCAGAGCATGGAGTGGCTGGAGGAGCGTGTGGCAGAGCAAGAAGGGCGCGTGTCGTGCGAGCTGTCATGGCGTTTGGTCAGAGGCAACAGCAGTTCGCATTACAAAATATGACGCACGCCTAATGAGTTTGTTTAAGTTATAGCACCCGCCCCCTCGCGCCAACGCCCCTTCCTCGCACTTCATGCACGTTTAACATTTTTTGTGGTATTTTATTTGTATTCATTTCGGCTTTTTGGTTTATATTTATTGTTGTTGCCAGTTTTGGCTGCTTTCACTGCATTTCCCAGCTTTTTATTGAGTTGTACAGCTTTGCTGTTGTTGTTGCTGTTGTTTCTGTTGTTTTCGTTTTTGTTTGCTATTGTGCGCCATGATAAATGACCAAAAACATGTTTATTTTATAAATTAGCGCGGCAGACCTATAAACGGCAAAAAGCGCTATTAGCCATTACAAATGCAACCCTACAAAAGCGCCGTTTTGACATCTCAAACCACACACACACACACACACACACACAACACACACACACACATACATATATACATGCATAAAATAACAATGGCAAAGTTGCCTTGCCAACGTAATTATTCAAAACTCACATTTCCGCCCGTGCCCCCCTCTACCTCACATCACACCAACTTTTCACTGTGCACTGAAAATGCCAAAAAATCAAAAAGTTATGCCAATTAACGTAATTTTGCTGCCAATAACAAAAAAAAAAAAACAAAGAAACGCAACAGCAACAAAATGCTTGTCGCATATAAATTTCACCTCAACATAGAATGCCACACACACACACACAATACACAGAGCAGTACACCCATTACGCCCACACAATTAATCACATTCACAGCTTAACACCATAAATAGGGAATATATCCCCAAAAGGCGGGTAATTTACAAATTTCCTACTGGCGAGGTCCTGCAGCAGAAACAAATGCTGGCCACGCGCAAAAATCCTGAAGTGCTTTCGCTTACACACCAGCAAAAAAAATTAGTAAGCTTTTGTGGGACTGACGCTTATGAATCAGATAAAAATTTAGAAGCCCATTTTTATAGAAATCCTGATTAAAGTATGCCTTTTAGTCGAAATCGTTTTCCTTAAGGCGGATATTCGCCTGAATTTTAAACATTTTCGAAAAAGCCTAATGTAATTATTAGACCTTCAAGAAATGAACTATGCCTTCCACATATTTCTCTGGCGCTAGTATAAGACTCTCTAAGAGGCTGATCTATGTAGAAAACATCGCAGTTTCGTCGTAGTTAGCATCCTTCGATTACCTTTGTCTTGTTAGTTACCTCTAGCTGCTTGTCTACATCAACAGCAGAGTGTTGTTGTTATTTTAGTTACATCGCAATTTGCCTAAGGACGCTCTGGGATTACAATCTAGAATATTGCATGTAAACAATTTTTAAATTTATAGAGGTGACTACATAGACTAGCTAAATCCTTTGATACTTTTTACAACAACATCTTCAGATAAGTGGATTTTTAAAGCGGCTACGGTAAAAGTAGCATATATATATATAAATGTATGAGAAGATGCCGAAAAAATTGTACTTCGGAATGAGAATAATCTCAGCTGTCAAAATTGTCAACCGCTTCTGGTCTGCCGCGTTTCCTTGAGTGTATGCTCAGTTGCTGCCATGGTCGGTCGGTCGGTCCCTGTGGCCACTATAGAAGTCAACGCCATGTGACGTTGCTGCAGCAACAACAACAACACAAAGCAACAGCAAATTGCTTTGTCCACCTGCGCGAGCCCGCTGATCGTTGAAATGCGCGCCACAGCAGCAGCGGGAAGGAAACGTGTGGCAAAAAAGGCGTCTAAATAAAAATTTCCGAGATTTTTCATATCGTACTTTTTTGTTGAGTTGTTGCTTTTTTAGATTTTGTTTGTCTCTGTCGTGCTGCTCAATTTGTATGCGTGACAAACACACACACACACACACTTTTAGCCATACATATAGAACTCTACATATACAGCCCCTCACAGCAGTTGAACAATTTTATGCTCTTCAGGTTTGGCCTTTTCTCTTCTTCTTCTTCTCTAGCTTTGCAGCTACTCACCTTCGTCGGTTGCGCCGCTTGGTCGCTGCATATTATGCCACCTATAAACTTTAACGGAACTTTTGCTTCTGCCTGGCAGCCTCTCAGTGCGCCCCCTTTGTCCTTTTGCCTTGCCTTTAATCTCGACTGCCTCATGCATTTGTGTGTTGTTGTTGTTGTTTTGCCGTTTTTATTACGACCACGCTTTTTGCTGCCCCTGCGTTGGCTTTTCCTTTCTAATATTGTACGGCAATGGCTCAGGGTGACAATAAGTGTAAAACTTTTCCACTTGGCATTTATTGCAGGCACCCTCCCCAACTGCCCAACTGCCCGCCCCCCTGGTTGACACGGTTGGCACGCAACTTCTGGCTTTAGTTGCTCTTGTTTTTGTTGTTACTTTTTTACAGTGGCTTATTTGGGCATATTTGAAAATTACTCTAAATTGGGTGTAGAAAAAAAAGAAAGAAAACAACAACACCAAGAACAAGAACAAAAACAATGTTTTATAGCAAAAGGTGTACAAAGCGGAAATAATAATAATGGCAAAATTTAAATTATTTCCGCATATTTATGCAATTCCATTTTATGTGAGCAGAAAAATGCAGTTCTGCTTTATACGAGCGAAAGGCTATTTCAGTCGGCAGAGCAGAAGGGGTAAAGTGAAGGTAGGTTTCGGCTATAAGGTAAATAGATCAGGCAGACTGCGATAAGAAGCAGATATATAAGAAAATTATTTTTGCTTTAAAATCTTTATGTTAATTTAGCTTTAATGCCAGACAAAAAAGGGAAAATATAAATATTTGCCTTTCAGATTGATCTATACCAAAAAATTCGATTTAAAGTTTTATTAGGGAATATAGCTTGGTTAAGAAGAAGAAATATCTACTGTTTGCCTAAATCTGAAAGGAGTTTTGTTTATTGTTTAAAGGTTTCACTGTTTTAGATATGACAGAGACAGTTGAAAAGTCCTCTGCCTTATTTTTCAAAGCACTGAGCCTGCCTTTTCTATTTCAATAGTTGAATGCATTAAACGAAAAAAATGTATGCATTGTAATTAACTATTTAGTAAAATTATTGCATTTGAATACAAATAAATTTCATTTAAAACTAGAGAATATATTTTCCTTCTATATTTCTCATTAATTTATTCCCTGGCGGAAAGTTTTCATGCAAAGAGTGTAATCGGAAACAAATGATATGGTTTAATTTCAATTAAATAACTTTTAATGACATTGAATTAGATGAAAATAACACCAACCTGCTCACAGTTACTGTCTCAATTACATACACCTGCAATTACATGCTCACTCATAACCATATCACGCACTGTTACTCACACATGCACATAAACAAAATTAAACAAAACAATCGATTCTAGGGAATTTATTTAAATTAATGTGTCTGCGTATGCGCGCTTGCATACCTACGCATTTTATTGGCAGCACTTGTGTATGTGTGTGTGTACGTGTGCATGCCGACAAAAATAGATAATTTTTCATATTGAATACAAACACACACACATGCTCACATGCTCACAGCAACGCTAACGACATAACTTATGTCAATATCAATAATTCACATTTTGTTTTGGGGTCTTTTGTTTTGTATATATCGTGTGTGCAATTTATATAGCAACAGCAACAAAACAAAAATTTTGAAACAAACAACAACAACAACACTAGCATGTCAAAAATGTAAACTCAGCGTTGCCACACGCACAGCAAGAACAAGAAAAACGACACTCATTGGCGATAAATGGCTGTAAGGTTTCCTTTTGCAATTTCATGCGTAATTGCAAGCTATTAAAATACCACCAAACACACACACACACATGCACACAAACATGCCGTCACACTTGCAGGCACACCGCTGCTGTCCCCATACAATACAAATTATTGACATTATTAATGGCGCAAGGCGACAAGGCTTTTGTCCTTGGCATTTTTGTTTTTCCCTTTTTGCTGTTGTTGCTGTTGTTGCTAAACAAGTTGTTAGCTTTTTTCTACTTGAGAAATTTTCGGAAAAAAAAAAATTATAACAAAACATGTTAAAAAGTCTTGCTGCTGTTGAAAGAACAACAAGGTAACAGTTCATACACACACACAAAATGTGCATTTACCCAGCTGGAAAAATGTAAGGAGCTTGCTTTTGTAAAACGAATTTTAGGCGTAATTCTTAAAGCCAGAAAACATTGCAATAGACATGAAAAGAGTATATATTTTAGCTGAATTCTTAGGTTCTACAGTTATATAGATTTTGCTGGGTCTTTAGAAGAGATCTTTGAGTAGGCCTATTATGTAAGTTGGCAAACATTTTGCTGAGAATTTATAATTTGGCAAATTATCATGGAAACTAATTATTGGAATTTCTTCTCCAGAAATATTTCAAGATTTTATTAATGGCGTTTTTAATGTCCACAATATTGCATAACTATGCGGGCGGTAGCGATGAGAAAAACCTGTTTTTCAAAACTCGCTTGAGTCATCTTGAGTCCGATAGATTGACTGTGTGATCGTCACCATCACGCCTATTGACACACTGACTTTGAATCATCTTAATGTCTTTTGAATGCCGCGTAGTGCATATGAATATTTCAAGAATGTCATTTGAATTCGACATATTTTATAATCACAGAATTCTAGCAAGATTTGCGTGTCGTCTAAATTTTCTCGCTTTTTATTCAAAATATTTTTTGAATAGATTAAAATAGGAAAACGGCAAGAGTTAAGCTCACATCTCAATTATTAAACATTTTGACCGAAAATTCAGTTATGCATTCCTTTATTGGAAACATCTAGCTCATAGCATAATGGCTTCCACTCAGCTCTAATAAACATTAACACATATCTTTCCTGCTGGGTGGCTTGTATGCATTCGTGTAGCTGCGTCTGCATACGTCTGAGTCATGGTAATTCAAACATGAGGCAGAAAATGAAATGAAAAATGTCTGCTCATCATTAATTTCTATAATATTCGTTATGAATTTACGTGTCACACATAGAAGCAACGCCTACCACACATGCAGCGTTTTCCGTGCAGATGTGTTGGTGGGGGGAGGGGCCGACCATATGCTCACTCTGAAGATTTTCCGGCTGAAGTGGAAAATTTAATGTGAAGTGACGTTCTGAAATTGTTTTGCTGAGCTTGTTTTGAAAGAATTGTTTAAAATGTTAAATAATGAGAAAGGTTTTTGAGTTATTAATGATTCTGAGAAAAGTGAAGTTTATTCAAGTTGCATATTGATTAAATTTTTTGGTTTATTAAACGTTGTTATATATTGATGTGATTATAATGCACCGTATACAAATGGTATAATTTTCAGCTATAAAGTTTGGAGGTCCTAAAGAGCATACTTGAGCATATAAAATTTTCAATAAACTATTGCAAGTCTTATATTTTGACTTTCTATTATTCTTTTTATGACACTAAAATTTGCTCTATGCCTTTATTCGAAATGCCAATGTCATATTCTCAAAGGCACACACACAAGCACTCTTGTAAAAGGCATAGCCAAAATTCTGAGAGTGCAAAAATCTATGCAAATGTCTGTTGAAAGCAATGAAGGCATGGCCATGAATAAAAACTACACTCTCTCTTGCAGGCAGATACATGCACACACACACACGCACAGTGTTGAAAATGAAACGAATAAATGTTAATATAACCCGAAGGACCAAACAGCCTGCAACACAGAGGCGAGAAGTACGCAAGTGCTTTTGTGTGTGTGTGTGTGTGTGTGTGAAGAGGCTGTGTAAGGCAAAGCAATGAAATGCTGAAGCATATTTTCAGGGATCGTGTGGAACGCGTGGTTGCACAGGTTGCAAGCGCATGTTGCATTCAGTTAGAGCAGCCGTTATTTGCAGTTACTGCGCGCTTTTGCAACACACAGGCACACACATGCACATATACGCACACACAGCCACTCGCATGTGTGCCTCAGAAGTTAAACATATGCCAAAAGGCCAGTCAGGCACCGAAGGCGAAGCTATGCTTGAGTGAGTGAGTGTGTGCATGTGCGCCTGTATAAGAGTGTGTGTTATACGGTAGTGAATAACGGAAACTGAAATAACAGCAAAATATGTAATAAAATGTGCTTAAGATGCAAAAGGAATGAAATGCGTGAATATGGGAACAATGAAGAAAAACAGAAAAAATATTCGGCATACAAATTAGAATCTCACATAAAGAATAGAAATGGAATAAAGATTGTAATATATTTGATTGTAATATTGTATCTGAAGTAGTTGCACCATTCTTTTTGTAAACGATCGTTTACACTCACTCGCCTATTGTAGGGGTATCGCAGCAAGTGCGGCAGAAGCTCGCGACAGAGTCTGTCCAAGGCAAAAGTAGTATGATAACAAGTTTTCCATTCGTTGTTAGGAAGCGTATAAGACCAGGCCAACTGTCGTTGATAGTGTTGCTCGTGTTGTTGTTGCTGTTGTTGTTGGAACATTGACATTGCCATGGCAAAAATCTTTGCCTGACAGTTGTTTATGATAGCAGCAATAAAATATATTCTGCATATGACTTGTTGCCAGAGACGCTTTCAGCAGACCCGCTCCCTTACATACTTCCACCATCAGAGCATGCTATTGACTGCGCTGCCCCAGGAGTGTGGAAAAATAAACAGGAAAACTATGCGAATAAGACGCAAAGAGCGCAGGAAATGCAAAATTTTAAATGGAAAAATATCAAAGTTCACGTCGAGAAATGCACACACGCGACGCTAGATGGCGCTGATAAAAACGAGCAACGACGGTGCGGGGTAGCATACGCTTGGCTGCCAGCAGAGCTGCAGTGGAGTGCTATAAAATAGAAAGTCAACTCGAAGGCATGCATATGTGTATGTGAGCGTGTTTTGGTGTGTGTATGAGTATTTGCTTGTGTGTATGCAAAATTAAATAAGCACTCAAACAAACCAGCCAAGAAACCAGTTTGCCTTCAGGTGACATGTTAAGCATCTTGTAAGCATATTTTGCCGAACACCCACACACACACACACATATATACACGCGTATGGAAAGGAAAAGCCAGCATAAATTTAAATTTAAAATTTTTGTAAAACCTCTGCTCCTTGGCGCAGAAGTCAAAGAGATAATAAGATTATTCGTATTTTGTTTTAAATCTGCGTGATACTTTTTGAATTTAGTTGCATCAAAGGCAGTCGCATACGAATCAAGATAAATTGTTTATGAAGTTTAGTTTAGGTGACACTGGTTAGTCACATAGGTCACACATAAAGTTTGGTGGATCCTTAGTGATACCAGATGCTGATCTGTTAGAAGCTTAAAGTTTCTAATGAACTTCAGTAGAGAGTTAGTTGCTAGCTTCAGCAGCTTTAAAAGTCAGGGACCAGCTAAGTAGAATAGACGAGAATTTTTCATGAAAATATAAGCCAAATTAATATGAACGTCAAGCCAAAGAAGATTCGAAGCACACCTCAAGCGCACAGTGGAAACATTTGTTAAAAAATTCCCTTCTTCAAATGGTTCAATATTTTCGCGCATCGTTTAAAAGAGCTGTGCCCAACAATCGTTGCTATCCACTGCTTCTCTGCAGGCAATTTGCGCTTTCTATTTTTTCAATCATTCAAAAGCGCAACAATTTAAATTCATTGATTCAGCCACTCTCTCTCTCTCTCTCTCTCACTTTCGGCATGAACAACTTTTTCCGGCCGTAAATGCGCTTTCAAGTTTAAATTGCTTTTATTTGTGCTTAAGTGCGCGCTTTTAATGTGTTTGCCTTTCCCTTACATTTTTAGATTTTTCCAATTTTTTTTGTTTAAATTGATTTTGAGCTTGTGCATTTTGAAGAGGCAGCTTGAGTGGGCGTTCGTCCCTGAATCGCGCGCTCTTTATTTGCGACAATTAATGCATTTTATAAATTCTTTGTTCTTCACAGGCGCTAAATCATAATGTTTAATGCTTGTCAGTAAGATTATACACTTATCACTAAGCTGCTTTTCAACTTTTCAAGATTTTTATAAGCAGCTCAATGCGCAAATTCTGACATTTTTGAAAAATCAACTTTAATTGTGCTTTGCATATAGTAACTCTGTATATACATAAATCGCCTTAGATATCGCCTTCGATTGCATTTTAGCGATAGTAGCCAGCAAAAAAGGAAAATACTAGAATTTAATTGAAAATTATTTACATTTAAATTGCACTTACCTTTTGAAGGTATTTCGGGATACGCGGCAGCCGTCAAAAGGAATATAATCCAGCTGAGCACCTGCCAGACGGCCATGCTGACACTTAACTTTCAAAATTGTTCGGCGCTTTCACTTGCCCCTTTCCCTGGCACTGTCACTTGCACTGCACTCACACAGCCACAAGCGAAAATCAGTTGCCGTCAGCTGCACGTAAAAGCTTCGGCGACACGTTCTTGACAGCGCTTTTCAAATTCAACATATTTTCTTTGTAATTTTGTTGTTGTTTGTGTTTCTATTTCGCAACAAATTCACGACTTTTCGGCTGACTTTTTAGCGCGATGCCTTTTAATACGTTTTTTTTAATGTTATGACTCGCTTTAAGCTAATTTTCAAAGTAGTCGATTTGTATGTGTATGTGCGGATGGCAAAACATCAAATTAACGCTTAGATGCGCACACACAAACGCACACATACATACACGCGTAACTGGCGTGCATTTTTCGTGTCGTTTCGTACATTTTCACTCTTTAATCACTCATACGCCGCGTAGTACTCACGGCAATGTGCCTCAAACAGGCACGCACACACACAACTACACATGCACTAATACTTGAGCGTCACTGCTGCAGGCGGCTGGCACGCCTCTTTTGCAAAATACTCTCGATTTCACAACAACAATTTAGACGGTTTGTTTGAGCGGCGTGTTGGTCTGTTAGGCGGCGGCTTCGCCCCTGTTTTGCCACGTGGGCTGGGTTCGTGGCTAAAAGCTGCCAATCTCGCTGTTAATTTGACGAGGTGGCGGGCGGGTAGGCGTGCTTGGCGCTATCGGCACTTTGCCTCGCTTTCCTCAAATCGTTGCTGTTGTTGTTGTGTTGTTGTTGGCGGCACGTTACGGCGCGCCGCGCAGCGATTTTCTTTTTGATTGTAGTGTATTTGGCCGGGAAATTCAATCAAGCGTAATCGCTTGACTTTGATGGGACGCGCTTAAATGGCTTAAGCTGTCTGATAAATTGAGTAGGTGCTTCGGCGTGTAGATTGACACCTCAAAAGTTGTTTGAAAGCACTTTAAGCATTTTAGCAGGTGCGCTTGTGTGTGTGTGTGTGTGTGTGTGCTAATTGCACACTTTAGAGTGAATAAGACAGCAATATGACCAACTTTAAACTGGCATACGTAAGAGCATTCTAAATTAAACAGTTAAGTTGAAAGCTGTCAGTGGAAGAGCAGTTACAAGAGTTTTCATGCGAGATCTTTTAAATAAAAATTTCAAACAAATTCTAATTGAAACTTTTTAGATTCCTTTCATTTATTCCTGCATTGATATGAGCTTATACGAAAATATTTGGTACTCATTCTTCACAACTTAACTATATTTTTGAATTTTACAATTTCCTTTTATTGAGATTCTGATTGTAATTACTAATAATCTATGCTAAAAGAACAAAATGTGTTGATCATAAACCAAATACTTGAAAATCAATGAATAATAGTCTGAGCTGGGCATAGCAGAAAAGTTAGTAGCCAGTTGCGTACGCATTAGTTAATCGTTTTTTGCTAGAATCTCATCTGTCATTTTCCTGTGAATTCTAATACTTTTGAGACAACCAATCATTGGAAGTAGAATTATTCTTGCTAAAGTATGCAAACACAGGATATTATGTCTTGCCTGTCTAGGTTAGAAGGTAATCCTTTCAGTATTTCGCTTCGAATTTTTGTGATACTTTGCAACATTATGTATGCTTTGATATTGGTTTTAATTTAGTTCCAGACAAAATTTTTTATATTTTTGCGGTTGTAATCTTGATTGCCAAAAATTAAGCACTACACTTTAGCGGTATCAATTAAGATACTTTGTACTTATTTCTTTATTTTCTATTAAGTACATTTCTAAGCTCATGCTCTAATATTTGAGAATAAAGAAGTTAATTTGAATAAAATTTAGCAAAATTCAGTTGAAAATTCCTAAACAACTTCAACCGCAAAATTTCATTTCTGCTCTCAATTAAATAAATTGCTTGCTCAATCAAGGCGAAAACGTGACAACTCACTGCAGCAGCAGCAACATATTGCAGTTAAACCGACAAAAAATTTAGACCTCTCAACAAAATGTGCAACAACTTCTATTTTTGCATGTCTTCGCGTAGAGGAAATATTATCAGCTTGGAACGATTTAAATGCAAGCAAACAAAAAACAGGAGAATGGCTTCCTCTTCCGCTTGCAAGGAAAACGCTTGTTAGCAAATTGTTGTTATATATCTTATAGTTGTTATGGTTGTTGTTGTTTGTGGCATGCCACAAGAATTCGTTCTTAACTCTTCAGCTCCGCCCCGACTGGCAGCTTTTTGCCACAAGCTTCTCCAATTTGCTCTGTCGATTGTTGCTGGCAGCAGCAGCTGCTGCTGCTCTTGTTTGTGCAGCGGCAGCAACAAAAGTGCAGAGCTGTTGTTTCACTTGTTGTTGTGTGGCCAAAGGTAGCGGCAAGCTAAAAAGGCTAACGTGTCTGCGGCAGCATAAAATGCGGCAAGACTGTGCTGCCGGTTGCAATTGCAACAACAAAAGCAGTTGCTGTTGTTGCCTGCAGCAGGCCTCCCGCCATCAACTCAAGCACGCTTTGCCCTTCTCACGGCAATTGCTGTCTCGTATTTTTATCGTTTCTCTGTTGTTTGTGGCAACAAGAGCTAATGCGGTGGCATGTCGTGACAAAATTCCACTCTAAACTGAATTTTTTAAATATTTATCGCTACAAATTATTTCGGTCTTTTGTAGAAGCGTGTGAACACTTGCCAGTTACGTTAGTTCGTGCCTTTTCACGCTACGGCAGCGGCAATTTGACTTATTACGGCAAAACAATATGCACACACACACACCAAAACACACAAACTGCTAAAATTTCAAAACTTTTTGGCGCGCAAAATTTGAAAATTTTTACAAAGCTGAAATGCAGTTGAGTGCAAAAAAAATCAAAAAACCCACGTTAGCTCAATCGAAATCTGCAAATTTTTTTCTAAATTTTTAAAATTACTTTTCATACAAATTTTCGAATTTTATATAAAGCCGCACGACTTCACTTCACTATTTTGTTTAAATGAAAATGCCGAAAAAGGACTTTGCCGCGTTCGCAATTCCGTCCAATGCTAATACCGACGTCAGACTGAATTGTGTCCATTGGTTGAAAATTGCTTTTCCCTCGTTTGTTGCATGCAACATGCGCTGGCAGACAGCGGCAAGCAACTTCGTGTTCGTGCCAAAGCACGAAGTTGCAGGTCCTTTAGCTTTTGTCTGTGCCTACGATGGCTTGTGGAAGCTGTTCGCTGGCGCTTCGGCCATGTGTCGTTTACATTGAAAGCGTACCGAGAGCGCTAAAATGACAACAAGAGAGGGAAAGTCATGTGTGGAAACTGGAAATGGCTTTTGTGTGGACTTTAAATTGCTGCTGGGCTAAGTAGCATGCCTTCTGTGGGCAGCATGGCAGTGATAAGATTGATAAGAATGCATGGTGGATTCTTAGGATTCTACAGAGTGAAGGCTTCAATTAATTAATGGTCTTTCATTAGTTCACTATTGTTTGATGCGTCCTTAAACTTAGATTTGGAAACTTTTATAATGACGCTTCTTCAACAACAGAGAACATCTAACTTCAATGTGAATAAAACAACAGTCACTTGATGGTAATCCATTCTAACATTAGATTTTTATTACTGCGCAATTTTTGTGAAGAATTAATATAACAGGAATATAGTGACTAAATCTTAATTTTTCTTCCCTTAAGCTTTTGCAAAACGATTCATTTTATTTTCTCCTACTAAATTACCAATATACCTCATAAATAAGTTTGATAGAATATAAGTATAACAAATATTTCTAGTGAAGTTAGAGTGAAGTACTCTTGAGCATCTCTTGTGTCTCTGTTCCGCCATCTTTAGATCCCGCCTAACTCACTTGGAAGGCCCATTGCTTGCTGAACTGCGGAAGGCCTAAACGTTGGTAGTCAGCTCTCTTCCGAAGCACGCGAAAAATCTCGCATTCTCTACTACAACCCGTACTGTTAGATAGATTGCTAGTTGTTATCCCAAAGGATCCATGAGTGTACAATAACTTATGTCTATTTGATGTCCACACTTTTATTCAATTTCTTGCCGCCAATAGGAAATGCAGTCCACAATTCATTGCCCACAAGTGGCGTATAATGACAGCGCCTTAAGTGTTGCTCTCAGTTTTGTATTATCTGGTAGCTTAAGAGAACAGCGCAGCATATTTTCTCTTTCGAGTGTGCCACATTGATAGACAAATCTACAAATCTAAAAGAATCTACCTGAAAATATAAAAAAAATTTCCTTATTCTACATATGCACTATAACTTATGGTTTAAAGATTGACTTTCAAGCTTTTTTGACAGTCAAAATATTTTACCCCATCAAGGCTTTCAACAGATATGCGTAAAAATTTTCCTTATTAAGCTTTTCAGCATAACAATGATATTAATTTGAGGCAATGTTGCCCTTGGCAAGCGTAAAGTAATTGAAGCCTTAATTTTTGGCACACAAACTAAATCGCATTAAAATGTTGCACATTTAAAAATAAACAGCTCATATAAATGCAAATCCAATTCGCTCACACTAACAGCAGCAAGCTCAATTATAACTTAAAAACCATTGAACCCAACTTACCGCTTTATCTCGCCTTATAACTGCAACAAAAAAGGCAACAAAATTAAAAGAAGCAAGCGTTTCCGTTTTCCCTTTCTATATGCCAATACGCTCACAGCATTGCCACACTTTTGCAAAACAACATTCCGCCTCTTAACGCCACTTACGCTGCCAACCCGTTTTGCTATTCTCTGTTAGCGTTTTTGTCAGCTGCCAGTGTGACACTTTAAAATAAACGCTTACGAGCATAACTTCTAAATACATTTTAATACGCTTTGAAATGGATCCGACGCAAGTGTGTCACAATTGAGTAACTTTTTCCTGCCTTTGCACACACATGCACACACGCAAACACACAGAACTAACTTGCTAAAAAGTGGCAACAATAACAACAACATGCACGTTTGACACTGCCAGCCAGGAAACGAGCATATCAAAAATGTCGAAATGGCGTACAAAAAGCGGCCACACACACACACACACACACACACACACACACACACACACACACACACACACACACACACACACACACACACACACACACACACAAACAAACAGACAAACAAAAATACACAAATTTGAAAACAAAGCAGAAAAGTGTAAAGAAAACAAAAGCGAGAATGAACACACTGCATATGCATCTGTATGTGTGTGTATGCAAGTATGTGAAAGCAAAAGCATTGCTCTATTGCAGAACCCTTTTGCCTCGGCTGCCGCTGTTCGCACAGGATTAAACTTTTTTCAAGTGCCATTTGCGCCTAGTTTTATGCTTTATTTTTTGGCATTTATTTCCAGCAAGTTTTCGGCTCTGTTTATGTGCCCGAATAAGTGCACATAGTTTTACGTGCTTTTGTCTCTGCAGCTGAAATAAAAGCCTATCACTTTTATTTCACTTGATAAACGAGCGTGTATCTCTTAAACTTGCCTGCGTCAAAGTTTATCTGCACTCGGCCACAAATGTGGGTCATATTTCGGGCAGTGCTCTAACATACACAGTGTATGTGTGACATGGAAATCAGTTAATCCCACATTTTCATATCGTCTGCTCAACATATCAAGAACAGGAACCGTGTGCTTTTTGCTTTAAAATAGCAAACTTTCAAGTTCTTCCCATTTTAACAAGAAGAAATTAGGTAAATTTATAAATTTATAATACGTCTGAAAATGTCAAGCGTAAGTCTGTTGATTGGCAGAACATTTCTTTAAAAATTTTTAGGATTTATTGCAAAAGTTAGATATTGAAAAATAATATTATTGTTTTACCTATGAGTAATATTTTGACACCTTTTTTCTCAGCCAAAATGAACATAACCCAACCAAAGCTAACCTTATTCAATCTAGTCGAATACATATAATTTAACGTAATAACTGAGGTCAAAAGTCATAACCGTCTAAGTCTGTTTTGAAATTTATTTCGGAGAGCAGTTAAAAGTTTTAAATTCTCACTGCAAAGTATCCTAAGTTATTAGGTTTTTGATAGATGATAACCGTTCTAAAAAGATGCAATCATGAAAAATTTATGGCAAATTAATTTAGACACGTTGAACACGATGGCATTAAAAACTAAATTTTGTGCTAACTCGAGATAGGACTCGATTGTTTGGCCACAGCTAGACTATCGATTTTTGGGCTACCTTACGGAGTGTCGTCTTAATTTTTCTTTGATGAATTCTCTGAACAGTTTAACATGCATAATCCGCAGATTAGTATTTAATTTTTACAACTTTGCCAATATATCCTTACCTATATAGTAGTTCAACTCTTGTTCTAGTCTTTAACGCTTTGCTCTTCAATCAATTTCTTTCCATATCGACAGTTGACTATAAAAAACCTCCTTTTATAGTGCATTGTATAGTAGTTTGTTTGATGCTTTAGTAAGTGCTTTCTATCCATGCTTCCAAGGTTTTTTTTGCAGAATTAAAATCAAGCAGTCAAATGGTTGACTGATATGAGGCGGAGTGCCTCTGCTGCGCTTAGGTAATTCAACAGGCTATGCACGCTGTTAAAATCGAATGCTAAAATGAGTTCACACATGCATTTACAATAACTACGCACATTTAAATAAAATGTTTAAAATGCGCATAAATTTAAAATGACAAACAATTTCTGGCGCCCTTTTGTTTGCATGCGTGTATGTGTGTAAAGGCTCTGACTCAAATACAACAAATACAAAAGTTGAGAGTTGCGTCGGAGTTGAGAGCCGCAAGCGTTTTGCCGTTGGCCTTGTTGTCTTTTGTATTCATGTCCTTTCGGGTGACAGTGCATGCCTGCTGTCGCATATGTTGACGCTCATATTTACTCGTATAGATCTGTGTGTGTGTATTTTTTGTGTTTGCATAATTGACACCTTCTTGCCACGACATTTGCACACACACACACACACAGCAGCTGTTTTGCCGCCTGTTGATGCCTATCTGTTTGTGTGTCTGTAATGAATGTTAATTTAATTAGTCATCAAAATTTTGTTTGCCGGGCAGAAATAAGCACGCACTGTTTATAAACAATTCATTGAATTAAATTATAATTCTCGCTGGAGTACTTTAAGGCATGCATGATTATGTGATTATAAATTTGCTGTTGATTGTTAAATGTTGCATTTAATCGAAGTTTATATGCATACATATTTGAATTCTGGCATGGATGATTAACGATCAAAAGATGTTGAGAATTATCATAAAATAAACTAAGGCTACTTTTAAGGAACGTACCGAAAGAAGTTTACTTATATGAAGCGTGAGATACCCTCATGTCAATATTTATTACCAACTTGCTGAACTTTTCTTCGTAAATTTTCTGGCCTCTTTTTCCATAATTTCATAATACAAACTGATTTCGGTATATATAAGTTCAGTACAGTCCCCTGCTTTCAAACAATCTACATAACCGATTAAAGTATAGGTAATATTAACATATTTCCAATACGTACATTTGTACATATATTAAGAATTTCAACAAAAATCACATTTCTCATCTAAAATTCTTTTGAAAACTTAGGCGCAAAACTATAGCTCTGTTTTGCCAAAACAAAAAGCAATGAAATTTTCAAAACGATTTCATTGCATTTATTTCTATTCAAAACAGTTCACGTAAGTCATTCTCATAAGCACAGCAATTACAGAAAATAGCTTACAAAATTCCATACTAGCTACGCAATATAAGCTGGCAATGTCATGTGATAACTGCCCTTCTTCCCCCCGACAACCGAGCCCATCATTTTTATCCAATTATAATTTAATCAAATTTTCAACTACGCCACGCTGAGAATTCCACTCGCTTTTTGCACATAAATCAAAATAATATGCAGCTAATTTTCACCATTAAAATGTTATTGCTTCAACAATTTTCACTTTTCGAAGTAAAAAAGTAAAAAGAAGCATAAAGACTAAGAGCAAGAAATATGGGGAAAAAACAAAGCCTACCAACATGGCTTCATAAATTGAAGGCAAAAGCAAAAATTGCGGGCTTTTAATTCGTTGGCCCCAAAACACACAAGCACTTGCCTGCACACAAATACGCTCGAATACCAATACATGCATATATCCAACAATTGATGTCGGCGCCGGAAAGTATAGAAATCAAATATAAATACAATACTTTGTTGCTTTTCACCCCTGCTCCTCCGGCATGCGTGCCGCTTTTGTCCCACACTCATGAAAATAATATATCTCAATTTGAATGAAATCGCTTTTTAACACCACTCCTAGCGAGCGTAAGTGCGCAGGCAGGCTATCAGCGCCGCAGGCACGGCATTCATGGGGTCGCTCGTTCGGCCTGCACGGCGTATGCGTATTTATTGTTTCTGGAACACGGCATAAATCCCCATTGCCATCGTCGAAGCCGCGCGTTCCCTTCGGCACCACCTCGAGCAGCCTCTTCTCAAAGCTCAAGTGCTTGCTCTGCGGCGTCAAACTCGCAGCACTCCCTTGGCATTGCCTCCTGTCTTGGAGTTGCATTTCATTGCTGCCGGGTCTCCTGCCCGCCACGGCGCATTTTTTATTGTCTCTGGTAGATTGTGGCCTCAGCGCCGCATCAGCGCCCGGCATGCTGCTTTGTAGTTTTATCGGATCCAATTTACTGCGCATTTTTCTTTTTTTCCTTTCTTCCTTGTTTTCTGCCTCTACGCTTTCGCTTTACTGTCACGTGCCCATCTTTTTAGCCGCATACACTGGCTGTTCCTTTTTCTATTTTCAGGCACGTAGTTCAAGGGAGCACAAAACAGGCGGTTTCCAAGACCGTTGCTCGTCTTAATTTATTTTTAATTTCTGAACATCCTTTTTAGTTCAAAGATGGCGGCGAACAAAGAAACTGTAATAAATTGTTTTTCTGTTAAATTAAAATGGCTTTGCCCGGGTTAAATTTAGCTGGGGGTCCTTCCAACAGAGATCCAGCACACTTCCACGGAGTCACTTCTGCTCAATGTTAGTGAAATTAAACTCACATATTCTTCCTACATTGAAGGTGCCCAAGGCAATGAAAAAGATCTGACAACATCCTTTCACAATTTTCATGCAACGCTGTAAGTTATAATTTTCAAACACCAAATTTCTGCCTATCTAAAGCCCCCCACAAATTGGATACGCAACTACGTGCCTGTCATTTTGTTGGCTTTTCAGTTCTCGGCTGCTTGTGCCGCTGCTCCACAAGCAGCAGCTTCTTTTAGATTCTCGTAAGGTCGTTTGGAGAATTGTTCTTGTGATTTATGTTAAGGTGATTAAGACAACAATTGCTGCCTGATGGTAACAACATACGTTAAATGTCCTTATATCATTACCTTTTGTTTGTCGATCTTTGCGTGTGATAGATGGCGCTGCTGTGGGACTTTTCCGCTTGTATTCTTTGGCGTTTTCGTCCTTCGTAAATTTTTACTACTTACTACTGCATTTTGTGGTATTAAGTGGTGGTAAGATCTTTTGGCGGCGTATATGGCGTGTTCTTGTCATGCTTATCAGCGATTGGCTGTTGGAACGATTGCTGGGGCACCAAGGCAACAAGGATATTCTCAGTTGTTGCTCACTTAATGCTGTGCTATGAGTTAAAAGAGCTGAGGAACAACCTTTTGGACTAGAAATTTATGCAAACAAACGAATAATTTTTTGTAGAATCGAGTGGAGAAAGTCAAGCAAAAGAGAAGGCATTGCTCTGACTAAAGATTTGCTTCTACCTTTAATCTACTATTGAAAGCAGAGTTGCATGATTAGCACAACCCTTAGATATCTCCTAAGTTTTTAGATAAAATACCTCATTCAATAAAATGCATTTCAAAGTGTATTATCGATAGAAAAGTCGAATTTGTTTACTACCAAAACTGCAGATCTCATATTTTTCAATTTATGTAAATACCTAACATGAGTAACTTCTTAAGTCATTGCTTCTTTAGACTTCAGCAATTTAAAACAAAATTCTCAATCAAAATGCAATAATTTTCTTGGAAACCTTTGCCTGTCTTCGTTCCACTTTCAGCAACAAAATCTCTGAATTTTTAGCAAATCGTTGAAATAGTACTTACTTTTATATACACACACATACACAGACGCCCATACTTACACATTTGCATAAGAACAATTGCTAAGAACTTGATCAAGCTAGGCAAATGTATTCGAACTTAATCGCAAAAACAGAAATCAGATGTGAATGCCATTTAAGGACAATTTTGCTGCTCTGATGCATGCGCGAAAAGTGAGCGCCAAGAGGGAGTGGCAACAGCAGCAATAAGCTGTCAAACTGCCATGCTCAGGCTGGAGGCAGAAGCCAGGCAGAGAGCATCAAGACATAAGAAAGTGCTTCGAGAGAACATTTGAATATTTGCAGGTCCTTGCTGGCAGGCACCAGCGGGAAATAAAGTAAGTAAAAAAAGATTTCCGACGCATAAAAAAGCGAAAAAATAAAGTAAAATGCCTGTTGACAGTGCGAAAAAAATGCATTTCGACAATATTTGTTCAACACTTGAATTTTTGCAATTTACGCCATTAGTGCAAGCTGCTTTACGGATTTTCCCGCAATGATTTTTCTATTTCTCTCTGCCCATTTCGTGCAGTGGCTGCACTTTTCGGCTATGCCGAGCAAAGTGTGAAGTTTGTAGGCGCTGTTGGGGTATGGCGGAGCATGGCCGCTGTTAAATGTGTATGATGATGGCTCTAGGATTAGGACTACTAAGCGGTCTCAATGTGATTAGCTACTTTTTGATTACTTGATTAAGTATTATCTAAAGATTGCTGCAGATGACAGAATTTGCTTTTAATTTGAGATCGCAGACAACTTTGTAATAAAAAGGAGACGGTAGCTCAATTTGTCTGTCACTTTCCAGCTCTATTCTAGACGCAGGAGTAACACCTTGGGTTAGCGCCGTTCTACAAAACCCTGTATTAAGGGCTGCTCTTAGTAAGACTGTTTAGTTTAAAATAATATCGCTTGAGCTAATACAACCTATATTGCTATAAATTTAAGAGGAACAAAGGAAGACTAATCTATTTAGAGTTGCCACTTGGGCATTGTCGCAATTTCTGCATGCACTCCCCTAAGCTTTCTTCTTCCACATACTTTACTTTTATATTTTCATAGAAATTTGCTTTTCTTCGACAATCTGCTGGCACGCACTTACACACACATACACATTCACATGCGCACTCATTTCGTTTTATGTTACTTCCACTTGTTATCGTTATACTTTATCGGTGAATTGCGTTTATTCTCTTGGAGCGGGGGGTACATGCGCATGTTCAGTGGTAGAGCAGCAATTTTCAAAGCTTGCTAAATGTCTTCCACACTATTCCAGCAGCTGATGCCGATTGCCACTTTGCCGATTGCGGCCGCATAAGGAAATGCAGCCATTTTTTAATTTCGTATCACAAATTGGATTTCTTTCTATGCTTTTGCTCTTTGTTGTTCTTCACTCTTGCAACGGTTTACAGCTAGTCTTATATGCAAGCTCGATAAAAATATTTTCCCATATTTATTTCGACTTGAAGAAATTCGGTTGCTTCGGAATTTGGCTATCTAATTTTTATAGCCTGCACCCTATGGTAATAGGATATATGTATATTAACTTTGTGTCAAAGTTTTGAAGTCTTAAAGGAGCCGTGCTACGTATCTACGTATGTACATATATACAGTAGGGAGCACAAATGAGCACAAATGAGTACATGTTTGTACTTCGTGCACTTCTCATAGTATAACAAAAGTAATAACAAAACCAACCGGAAAATTTTTGTTGGTCTTTATTTCTTGTTCAATTATCAACAAAATCGTTAATAAAATAAAAGGGAAAGGGAACAAATTCTAATAAGATAATCAATAAAACTAAAACAACTCGCATGTACTAAATTTTGCACTTTTCATCAAATGCAAGGATGGAACCTTTTTTTAGTATTTAGTCAATAGTCCTTTATTCCGAAGGACACTTTTTATATGTTGTGGAATATTTTCCACCAATTTCTCAGTTATCTCATTTGGAATACTTTGCCATTCTCGCTGTACACGTTGCCATAGCTCGTCCCGGTTCGTTCGGGTTGTTTGGTATTGTCCCAAGAATTTTTTTCAGGATTGACCACAAATTCTTAATCAAAAATAGCTTAAAATAAGTCAACCAGTGGTCATAAGAGTCCAGAAAAGGCGAGGTGCTATTCATAAAACGCAAATCAGAGGCCTCAGAAAACTTTAAACGGATTTTTCTATTTGTTGTTATACCCGCATAGAAAATCAAAATAAAATTATTTAATCAGCGATTATTTGAACAAGAGCTTTTCAGCTTTAAGCACTGCCTTAAGAGTCCTTTAGATTGCTGCCTTTGAGCTCACAAATCAATTGCAGTGTTAACTTGCCATCAGACTCTTCTCACTTGACAGTGACAATTGCGCATCAAGTGCAACAAGATATGTCTGACACTGCTGTCAAAACAATGCCGCATACGCACACACACACACACACATCTGCAGACACACTTGTGTCACTCTTGTCAGCACATGTCGTCCAACAGCACGTCCATCTGCTTGTCTCTCCTTTCACCTGCCTATTCATCCACATGCATAAATGTATATAAAAGACAAAACAATATGCACAATGCATAAATTAAACTTATACCCTGCCAACAAACACACAGATGCGTGTATGTATAGCCTGCATTCTCGTTAAATATCCTGCCGTGTTCAGACACGCTCAAACTACGAGCGAATTGTGCACGGCAGTCCTCGCCGCTCTTATCCCCAGCAACACATCATGATATGCAATGCAAATTGCAACAATAATATCTAATCTAAGGATAACAATACAAATTGATTTTGCTTTGTTGTATTGAGCGCAACACACACACAGGCACACAGGCACACACGTATACATCTTTGTAGCCGCCTTGCTTGTATACTCGATAGAATTCAAATTTTATATGATTCCCATGACTTCTTCTTAATTGGCTTTATTAGAAGACTCGTCTGGCTGAGATGTCGTCTTTCTCCATTTTCATTTGAAGAAGACTAATAAACGCAGGAAAGCTTGTAAATTATTTATGCAATTTGTTGGATTTGTGGCAACAAGGAATTAAACTTTGAATATTAAAAAATTCTAATCCCATATTCTAAGCGAGTTATATGAAATGTTAATAAGAGATATCAGCAGTTCTGCAAGTGTTGCATATTAAAAGGATTATAATGTATTGTATATAGCCGAAATTGTTAATCAACAGACTCGATAGATATTAGAAGTCTATAGCAGCTTGAGTAGATTCATTTTGTTCTGCTTCCTTTTCACTTCGCGCCATTTTTCAATTATTCACTCACTGCAAAATGGGCGTGTATAAGTGTTGCCATAATAATATGCATAATTTCTAGCTGAATTGTTCAACTTACTGCAATTTCCATGAAAATTATTGCGCATTGCTGATTACACCGATGATGTCAGTCAGTCTTGCTGGCTCTTTGTCTGATTGTCTGCCGCAAATCCTCTCGCATACATTATACCACACAGCTGTCACTATCGCCATGACTTTAATCTGACTTAACGCCGCATGCAGCAGCGCCATCTGATGCGTAAAGTTTCAAACTTAATTTCAGGCATTATCACGCAATTTTATTATGACATTTGGTAGCTGCTGCTGCTATTACTGTTTGTTGCGATTATTTTCAAGCTAGGGCTGTCAATACGCAAGCATTTCGCCAATTATGAAAGTTCACGTAAAAAGAAAATAACAATGTTGATACTCGAAATTTTTGCATGCAAGCTTTTGAGCATCATAATCAAATATTTCTTTCTCGCATTCTGCTCTTTCCCTATTAATGTATGCAAGTGAAGGTTTCATTGAAAAATTCTGCAAATGTCAGAACTTTTCGAAAGTGAAAAGAACAAAAGAGGATTTTCCGGCAAGAAAATGTAAATACCTACTAATCTGCTTGGATTTTTCCTCTCATGCCTTTGAATTCGATTTTCAAAAAAGCAAATATTTCCATGTGCCAAATTGCACTATCGCTTAGTCAGAGATAATAGCTGCTATTAGAAATTTCTTCTAATATCATCAGAGCATCGTATTTGGCATATTTCAACTTCAAACGAATTATCGAAATGTTGATCAGTTGCAAGATAAAATCACTATATACATATTTGTATGAATATTTGTCTATATACATTTAGCGCAACAGCTCGTATAAGGCCGAGCTTTCTCCCATTGGCTTTTGGCTATTGAAAAATTGAAAACTAGTTTATATTAATATTATTTAAATTTGTGAAAAATTTGTTTTCGCAGAAAACGCCAAAAATTTCAGCACTTTAGCATTTGAAATCTTGGAATTGTGGAATGAACAATCTTATGCACAGCAAAACCAGCTTTGACATTCCTAGTTGCTGGCTGCTATTGCCACTTTTCAAGGCTTTGGTTTTTTTGTTGCTACTTCTTTTGTTGCTGCTGCTGAGCTCTTATTTTGTGTTGTGCCATTTTCTGTGACCCACTCCTCTCCACTCCGCTTCTTTCTGCTGCTTCTGAAGTGTTTTGTGTCAATTTTATGTGTCAGCATTTAAATTAGTTTGGCCGTGCGTGCCGACGCCTCCGTGCTGCCACGCCTCGAGTGCCACCAAACCAAGTTAAGTGCGCAAATGGCCATAATCAAATGCCGCGCATAAAAGCTTTACGCGCTGCAAAGGCGCTTAAGTTTATGACTTGGACAAGCGGTAATGCGATTTGCTTTGAATTTGAATGCGGAGCGACTGGGGCAGCTGCAGCGCAGTGTTGCCATTACGAGCTCGAGTTATGTGCTTTTGATGCAGTTCCAAGTGCTTGTAAAGAAGCACATAAAAATTCAAACAAGTGCAATGCGCTTATTTTTTCATGATCCTGTGATGCGGGATGGTGTTTAAAAAGTGTTGTTGTAGTGCAGCCAAATTGTAGATTTTGCCATATTTTAGCAAGTTTAACTTGAAATCATGTTAGGGTAGGTTCTAAGTTGCATCGAAAAAGCAACAACAGTACCAGCAGCACTTAAATCATGCAACATGGATTCGAAAGTTGACTTTGAGCTGTCTACTCCTAGAGCTAGAGTCCTTGCTGTTGTAGCAACATCATTTGAACACCAAATACGACGTACTCTGCCTATATAAAGGTCGGGTTTATACTATTGTTAAATAGTCAATATCGCAATTATTCCGTTAGTCGAATATTTAACAAATACTTTTGATTTTGAGTTTTTAGAGTTGAAATTTTACTGAATGAGCCGACGTTATTCAAGTTGTCTCGTCATTTTTATAAATGATGAATTTGTTATATAAATACTTCAATTGCACAATCAATTAACTGCAATTTCTGAATTTGATAAAATTTTAATATCAAAACACCTTGATTGACTCTGTATACTTGTTTAATATTCCAAAAAAATTTCCTCATAAATAATATAAGATAACAGAGTCTTATTATTCTAACTGTATAATATTAAAAAAAGCTTGTAGCTATGACAACTTTCAAGTTGAATTGCCAGCCGCTGTTTGCTCCTTCCCGCTGTGCACTTTCAAAAACATTTAATTTGAATATTGTTCGAAAATATTTCAGGCCTGGCGTGCATCAAACGAGCTGTGAGACATAACCAAATGGCCACTTACATTTTGTGGTCGAAGTGAGTTGTGTCGCTGTCGGAAGACGATGAAGTGGAACATGGAAGATGCAAACTTTTGTGGGGCAACAACTGCTGCAGCAACATTTGCGCAGGCGGCAGCAAATAACAGCACAGCCGAGTGGGAAAATGCATTTACAGGAAATCGTATTTCGAGCAAGATATTTTTGCAGCTGCAACAACAAAAACAACTGCAGCAAAAACAATTCAAAAAGGCCTACAAACTGTGCAATAGACAAGGCGAACAGCAGATTGGAACTGCAGCTAAAGCATGCGCTAGGGTAGAGCGCCAAAGAAGGCTCTCGTCCCACTCTGCCAACTGCTTCCGCCCACAAGGAACAGTGTCAGTTGGCACTTCCGCTCAAAAATGTGGTACTATGCTGTTATTGCAACACTGTGTGTGTGTATTTGTGTGCAGTTGCATGGCTCTGTATTGGTGTGAGTACATCAGTGCCGTACCGAAAAAGACTATATGAAGGGTTTGTACATATTAAACGAAAATATATGCATTTATCGAAGAAGTTAAATGCAAGTTTTTAACCCACTTTAGCATATCAATTTTGCTTGCTAGCTCAAGTTTTAGCACAAGTTATTGGGACCTACAATATTTTTTCGTTTACTGCCATAGTCGAGAGTGTTTGAGAAGCTATATTTTCATAGCAAAGAATTACAAAGAATCAAAGAACATTTCAAAAATTTTTAATGTTTCTCTATCATTCTCTATAAATATATTGAATTGAGCAATTTTCCGAAATATAAAAAATTCGTACTTTGCATAAAATCGGACGAAGTTTTCGAACCCCAAATTTTGTCTCAAATACATTTTGTTGTGTGCTGGTGGCTGTGTTGGTGCCTACTTTCAGAGTTGGTTATTTCTGTGTGTTTCTTCGCCGCAACAACAAAACTTTTCGAAGAGGAAATGCAAGCAGCTGGCCGGCAGTTGCTTGTGTGTGTGTGTGCGAGTGCATGAATGTGTTTGTGTTGGTTTGAATTTGCTGCAACCGCCTGCAGCATTGCATTTTTGTTGCTTGTCACTTAGCATGCACATTGCTTAACAGCGCCTGAGAGTATGCTGTAGTTTATTTGTTTGTTTGCATGTGTATGTGTGTGTGTGCGCCTGTGTATATTATGCCTCAATAAATATCAACTATCTGCCGAAATTTTTAAATGCAACATGTTCCCTTGAAATTGCTTGCCAAACCGACACACACACACACACACACTGACACGCTCAAAGTAACCCTACTTGTCGCCGTCTGAGTTGCCAGATTAAAATAACGAAAACAAGCCGAATTCGTTTGTGGCCAAAATGCGTAAGTGACAATCTTTTATGGTTGTATGTGTTTGTGTGTGCTTACATAACTGCAACAGTGTAGGTATGTGTGTATGTAAAAGAGCAGATTGTTATTTTGATATTCATAAATTTGTTAACATTTTCCATAGCGCACTTCAGCAAAAGCAGCCACTTCCTTTGTCGCCCCTCTCCCATTGCCTTACACACTTTCATCTGCTCATATTCATATCTCCTCTCATGCACACACACACGCACATATTTACACTTACTTTCGCCGAAGAAATAAGTTTTCCAATTTGCATTGCTTCCTGCGCATATGTGGCAAGGACTGCGGCAAGCACTGCCACAAGCTTGTGCAATAATTTACAAAACTTTGGATTGTTTCCGTTTCTTCAAAATGAAAAGTAAGAGCTTTCAATTTTTGGTATAAATTTTGAATAAAATTGCAGGAGTGTGTTGCAAAAATGTGCGCTTGATTAGGAAAATTAAATAAAAAGAAATATAAACCAATTTGAAAATAATTTTTTCCATAATTTTTCAGCTTTTAAATGGGTGGCATTTTAAGGAGCAGAACGAAAGTGCTGTTTAAATTCACTTATTAGTGGTCCAACTAACAGCTCTAAGAAGACTCAATACAGGTCCTTCAGAAATCGTTGTGCATGTATAAAATTTCATCTGTATTTCACAAGTATTCAGCGAACCATAATATTTTAATAACTCGAAGATAGACTATCTAACGAGTACATTGAAGATTTTTAAGTAGCTTTTGAAGCACAATCAAATGCATTAAAACCTAGTTAGTAAAAGAGACTAAAATATACTAACCAACTTTTCCCAGCTCATCATAATAGCCTTTGCAAGCTTGGGCTTTGTCGTCTACTCTGCTTGTTATAGCTTGAGACTACTAATTGCGATTATTCATAATAAAAATCTTCACAAAATGAAAAATAAATTTACTAAAAAGAGTTTTTAATATGCTCTTTTCTTTCGCAAAGCAAAATGAGCTCATTTAATAATCACTTTTTTATAAGTTTCAAATTAAGGGATAATATAAATAAATAATAGCGCAAGTTCGTAAAAGCAAGGACTTACTCAGTAAATGGAACAAAGCTCAAACAAAAGACTCATTATTATGCAAGGCAGCAACTGCCGCAAGTAACTTATAGCCCGAGAAGCAGCAGCAGCAACAACAACATTTTGGGTTGCCACAAGCGAAACCAAATGCCTGAAAGAGGGAAGGGTGACAGAAGAAATGTGCAGATTTTTAACCATAATCTTATTGACGTGATAGGATTACACTTTGTTAAGTGAATTAATAAAATGTGCGCGCCACAACAACAACCAACAGCAACCTACAACAGTTAATATCACCACCGAACGCAGGCACTCAAGCAAACGCAGAGTTGCCAACTTGCACACTATGACGACATCCCGACGAAATGCTGCTGGCAAAGTCATAAGGGGCTGCCTTTTGGCGGAAACTTCTGCGACTCTTTTGGACAAGTTTACACATACTTATAAAGGAAAGAAGCAAAATCGAGTTGAAGCAGAAGTAAAGTATGCGAAAAAAATGAAAGGGAACGTGTTAATGATGTTGTGCATGAGTAAATATTTTGAGCGTAATTTCGCCAACTTTTGCTTTTTGCCATTTTCTTAGCAAACTCATCTTCATTTTTCTCAACAGCAACGGCAACGACTTTATTAACATAATTTATCACAACAGCTACAACAACAACAACGGCAAAAGCAAAAACAGTGGGAGGGCATGGTTAATATGAAAAGTATCAGTTCTTGAAAACTTCATGAGCTGCGAGAAAAGGATGTTGATGCAGTGGGTTAGTCAGAGTTCATTTGGAGAGGGATATAAATTGAGGCTCAAAATATTGCATGCTATTGAAATATGGAAAAATATAAAAACAAACCAAGAAAACTGTTTTAAAATTATTATGTTAATTTACAGAACTGGGGTCCCCTTCATCCTTTTCCTTTTGTCATGTGATGTGAGGTCATTAGAAGAGACTTTGACAATTTCGTGGGAACAGTTTGTGGAGACGCTGAGAAGACTTTTCACAGTTGGACTCAAAATTGTTCAGAATCAAACATTTTTATTCCATGCTTGAAAATGTAGAATTTTAAATGATACTTTAATCATGAACACATTTTTGTACGATATATTTTTGTTGGAATAAATTATTTGATATTTTGAAAAATCGGAATAAAAATCTAAAATTTTTCCTAGTTTCAAAGTGATCGGTACGGTTGCTTGCTTGTTATCAACTTTTCAAAGAACTTTCCCGAAAAGCATCTCGCTTTGGCTTATGAGGCCCTTCCACAACGTCTGTGTCTTTAAGAGCGAAAAAAGTTATGCTCCCACTTGGAAAAAAGTTGCCAAACTCAAGACAAAACAGCTTGAAACTTGCAGCCGAACCCGCGCGACATCGCCTGCATTTTGAATAGCTTGCATGCAGCTCCTGTTTTGCTTTAGGCACTGGTGTCTGTCCGCCTACTTCTGCCACTACTTCAGTGCCGCCTTGATTCCCCCATTCCCCCCATAGCCACATTGCAACTGTCAACCAATTTGTTGTTGTTGTTGTTGTTGTTGTTGTTGTTGTTGTTGTTGTTGTTAATATTGGACAGCGCGAAGTGTCAAAAGTTTTCGCTTTATTGTCAAATAATAAAGCCGAAAGTGAAAAATAATTAATCATCGGCTGTGAAAATGTGGGTGGGCCTATACAGCACAGATCGATGGGCGGTTCGGCATTGTGGCATAGAAAATCAGAAAATCAGTGCTTTTTAAGTAGCCCTAAGGGAGCTGTTAAACTATGACAGCGCGTTTTCTGTGGCTTGATATTGCGGCGTGCGATAAAATCCGATGAAATAATTAAAGTGCCACAAATGGCTGAAATGGCTTAAATGGCCCTGCTCTAAATGCCACACAGCTCAATATGTTGAAAATGTTAATTAATGACTGTCAGTTTTTTTCCCAAATAAATCACTTTGCGTATATTT
This sequence comes from Neria commutata, assembly GCA_963457695.1. Lineage (NCBI taxonomy): Eukaryota > Metazoa > Arthropoda > Insecta > Diptera > Micropezidae > Neria > Neria commutata. Next base: position 57,060,300 of record OY735246.1, read on the forward strand.
ATTTATGCATTAGTTTGTATTGTGCATACAATCCGATTGGGCAGATCTGAGCATAGCGTATGCTTCAGATTTAAAGTGAAATCGAAATACTCCGCAATAAAAATTGGGCGTCATAAATTAAATCACTTTTCAACCACATGGAAATGAGGCTAAAATGCAACTAATAATACTCACTTCATTCTTCGAAAGCTCTCATTTATATTCGTCCATGAGATTAGTGCTTGACACTATTTAGGTAGCTTAAACCAATTTATATACCTCAGACACTGAGAGTAGTCTCAGCTCGCTTGCAGCTGCCTTTCGCTTAATCCTAAAAGTTTTTCGCACGCCTAAAGTTTACCCATTAAAAACTTTCTCGTCCGCCATTTTTCTCGTATTGTGAAAATTTGTTTTGTTGATTTTTATGACTTGGTGAATTTGTGTGCCACTTGCATTCCGTGCGGTCCACAAAATCTCTTCGATTTGAAATCGCAGTCAGTCTCTCTTTTCCCTCTTACCTCCTCTCTCTCTCTCTCGACAACACCGAGCACAATTGTCACAATTTTGCTTGCGAAATCTGTGCCGAAACTTTTGCCTTGGCTGGCATTAAGCAAAAAAGCAGGAAAACACTTCTTACAGCTGGCGAAATGGCCAACGACAAGGACGAGTGTAGTTTCTGTGTCAATAAATGTAAATTGGCTGCCAATTAGAAGCATGCCGCGCCATCCGCCGGCAGTTGTCGTGCTTGCAACATGCTGTTGCTGAAAAGTTTTTGTTGAAAATGGTTTTTTTGGGAATATAATTTGACTTTGATGAAATGGAAACTGTTTATTAATTTCACTTGCGGCCAGTTCGACACACTTGCAAAGTGGCGCACAGCCAATAATATCTTAATTTGAGGGTCGCACTTTGAAGCTCAGCTGCTAATTGGCACTTCGAATTTGAAATTAATTTGCTAAATATTTGTAGGCATTTGAAGGGGAAAGAGAGGTATGAGACACAGAAATATTGTTACATTTAGAATGATCTTTAGCTGCCTTTACTAAAAGGGCAAAAGGAAAAATTTATTTTTGGAATAAAAAAATATGCCACTAAAAATGCAAATGAATAAGAACGAAGCATCGCAACTGGTCTTGAAGAAGGGTAATGCAGAAAATTAGCACTGAGTAACAACGAAATAAAATTTATATATTTTGTCGTTGCTCTTTTGCCACTCTGTCAGACAAGTTGCACCGCTTCGTGAAAACCGCTAATGTTGAAATGAAAACTTTTGACAGCACCATACAAAATTTGAAGCAACATAGTTTTGGAATTAACCAAAGGAAATAGCAACCAAACTCAATCGAATTATGTGCTTATTGAAACGGCTCTAAGTTTGTAGGAAACCAATTAAAATTTAATTTAATTTAGATCAAGTTGAATGAACCCAAACCTTTTTCTAAACAGGAATTAGATATTTATATGTGGAATTCTAGTACAGTAGTATATAAAGGTTCAAAATATTTTAAATTGGATTTGGTTAAAATTTATATGGATTTAGGGTAGCTGTTTACATATTTTAAAGTACAAAGTGCTTCCATGCCTTCTCATAGAATTTACACTCTGCACTATGAACATATTTCTACTTTAAAAATCATGTCCATTGTCATAATTACAAATTTTAATAAAGATTTGTGCAAAGTTGAAATAAGCTGCAAAAAAAATTTTACAAAAAAGCACACTGGAAAGGAACACAAAAATTCTATTTCTATGTAGTAGTTCCTTTAGGCGCACGGGAACAGCACCTTTCTTTTCAGCAGGTTAACAAGCCACAAACTATCTCATTCCGCTCAATGATTAGCCCGGAAAAAGGCCCAAAGATGTAACTCACAAGCCACGCGGCCAACGTTTTGGAACTTATGCCTCCCGAGCGTATAAATTTTCGGCATTTGACTTTGTGTTTAATTTTGCCGTGCGGTGCAATTACGCAATGTTTTGTGAGCGCGCGCACATTTTGCCGCGTAATTAATGCAAATTATATACAATCTGCTGTTGTTGCTGTTGTTGCTGGTACTGTTTTTTGCGGTACCTACGGCTGAAACTAAATGAGTTTTTCATCAAGTCTAACAACATAATTAGCTCATAAAAATTACGCCCGACACGCCGCGTTGCGGCGCTACGCAGAAGCACAGATTGGCATTTAAATGTGAATGTCGGGGGTGGCTGGGGGGGTTGTGCTGCTGGTTATGCAGTGGGGCAGGCAGCTTGGGGGCAGGCCAGTTGTAAGTGCCCGGGCTAATTAGTATTAAGTGCGGCGCTGCGGTGTAGGTGTGTGCGTCGCCATCTCCGTCTGCCCTTTAACTCAGTTCTTTATATATTTTGGCTATGACCCGTGAAATTTATGCTAAACGCTTTGCCTACATATTTTGGTTTTTGTTGTTGTTTTCGTGGTTGTATGCCCCTACCCTCCCGCTGATCCTTGGTACAACAATGCGTGCGCGTTTCGTTCGTTAGAAAAAGAGTAAACTAAAATTCAAATAGCTTGCATTTAGCAAGTTTTGAAGTCGCCCTGAAAGCCAGACAAATTTCTTCAAGCGTATAAATTTTAATAAAATTACTTGCAGAGTCTGTCGAGTTTGCTCTGGAAGCAGTTTTTAAATTGTAATTGCCAGCAAAAAATTTGTTTATACTGTAAAAAGATTGGCTTAGTTGCAGAGGCACTTTAAGTAGAAATTTGAACTGAGAAACTTTTAAATGTTACAGCCACAATAACGAACTTAACTAAACTTCGTTTTAAAAACTGCTGCTTTTACTATCCTTTGGATTTCTTCTACTATTGACACAAACGCAGAAATTGAATCAGAAAACTTTTCGAAAGCTTGCATCGTTTTTCATTAAATACCAAATTCGTTTGATTGTTTACACACATTTGATGGCTAGCTTCCAACACACCAATTATGTCAAAATATTACTGGTTTTATTGCACTTTTTGGTAGAGCATGTAAACGTATTTCCACTGTCAAATAATCCATCAAAATTACAGTCTATAAATCAAACAACCATAATACAAATACAATTTATCGCCTGAATTTTTCGCATTAATAAATACGCTGTCACTTTTGCGCTTACAAAACATCGAACACAAACACCAAAACCCAATCATTCAACACAAATCACCGTCGAATGAGGCAGGTGCTTACACCACACCATCTAACAACAAAACGCAATTCAAAGTTATTAAATAGTTTTCGCAATTGCAATTGTGCAAATATAAATTGTGCTCAAAATTATGATAAATATGAAAAATGCCACGGGGGGATTTTCAATTATGGTTGCTGTAATTGTGGCGGCAAATGCACGACAGGAAATGCAGATGAGCCTTTTAGTATTGGCACAACTTGCATATCGCTCGCTTACTAATCGGAAATAAGCTGCAATATCTCATATGAAGTGAAAAACGATGCATGATGAAGAAAGCTGAATCGAAAGATTTGAATGAATTTTAACTAAAAGCTACTTGGAAGCTATGTAACTGGCTCTTGGTCCACCATTACTAAGTGCAAATAATATGAAACGATTTATAGACTGGGCTATCCTCCAAAATCTTACCTTTCATAAATGGATACTTCAATTGCCAAATCGATAAACTCCAATTTCTTAAAAAAAATGCTCTGAAAATAAGACTTATTATTTTATACTTCCTATTAGAGAAATTTGTTTTGAATATTATATAAATAAAGTACATATTTTGAAATTGAAATTTAATCAAATTCAGAAATTGGAGTGTATCGATTTGGCAATTTATGCATTAAATAGTTTTCTAAATGATTTGACAAACATTTTTTATTCTCAAATTTAATTAAATTACAATTCATTATAATTACAATAAATCAATTGAGTTGAAATTGCCGTACATCGATTATGATAATGGTTTCCTGCTGGGAGGCCGCCTGTTAGTATGAGCATTGCTTTCGCTTTATTGCCTGCCAGCGCACACCTACACACACACTTACTCTGTCTCTCTCTCTCTCTCTCTCTCTCTCTCTCCCTCTCTCATGCACATAAAAAGACAAATACCAACCAGCAAACAAAACATATGAAAGCGAGCAATAAATTCTAAAATAACAGCGGGAAATTTCGCCACGTAAATGCCACCGCATTCGCGCATGATTGCTGCCTGCCACAAGGCGCGCTGCCATTACAAGCCGCTGCCCCCGCTGCGCGGCACAAAGCGAGCGCAAATTTATCATTACGAATTTACGCTGGCGAAAAACCGAAATTTAGCCAAAATTAAAAACCAAAAAGCACAATGCAATTTCTCCACAAAAGGTAATTATGCTATTTATTTGCACAGCCGCGCAGAAAAGTACAATTGCCGGAGAGCAGGCAGGCAGCTGCTTGAGCACGTACGCGCAATGTGGCTGGCGGTGGGGCGCTGTGGCCATGTGGAGCATGTGCGGCGGTCAGTGGCAATGCAATTTGCGCCACTAGCCATTTTCAATATTAATACAAATACGAATGCCAAATGCGAAATGTTTGCACTGTGAGTGCCCCTAAAAAGCGGCCATTGCATTTGGCCGGGGGTAGTGGACAATTTGAACCTTTTTCGAGCAAATTTCAATTATGCGGCGCATATGTTGCTTCAAAGAGCACGTAGCTAGGGAAATAGTTGGGGGCCTTCAGCTTTGCTCCTAAGTGTTCACTCTGAGATCTGTTAAGGATTAGGAAAAATATAAATGATATAAAGAATCCATACATTTTATTCAGAAACATTGGAAAACAATTTCATTAATTGTTACCGATTACTTGACCAAAATTGGAATTAAAATACAATAGCAGAAAGTTTTTATTACGCGATAGTAGCTTCATCTGAAAAGTTGTTTTCTAAATAGCGCCAAATAAGTAAGTGTGAATTTGAAGAAAACTGCGCGTGAGAAGACTCAGATAAACTTAGGTTACACTGGTGGACCAAAGCTACCCAGATGGCTACTTAGTGATAACAGTTGACGATCTGTCGTCGAAGAGACCAGCAAGTAGTAGAAAATACAAGAGTTTCCAGCAATTTGCAGTAGAGAATTGGCTACCATCATTGATGAACAGACTTAAATCATTCTATACATATTATAATAAAAACATACATCGATTCTCCTTTCTTTCTATTTTATTCTATTTTCCACAGACTATTGTTGTCCTTTCGACATCCATAAGAAATTGATAATTATTTTTCATTCTTCTTTCAGATTTGGTCCTGCATCCACTTATGTCACTACTGACGTAAATTTTTGGCTACGCTGCTGCAACCCCTCGACATGCTTCTGCCCGAGACGGCCGCACAGCCGAACGTTTCAAGTTGATGCGTGCATATCTTAACGCCTTTTCGCACATGTTGCCATGTTGCTAATAAAATTTTATTGAATTCAAAAATTCTATATGCCCCCTTACCCTTTTAAGTAGTAATGCCAAAAAAATTTCACTTGACTCCTTTTTTCTGCTGCAGACAGCGCTGCTTAAGTTTCCACTCAACTACAGAGCTCGCTCATACGCACTGGTGTCCGCTATTGCTGCTTACCGCTGCCCCTCAGCTTCCTACTTTTACGATTGCGTCCGTTAGTGCTTTGGCTATTGCTTTAGCCTTCGGTCTCATATCATTTATTTTATAGCTCAATTTCTTCGGCACTTCTTGTTACGCCATTGAATGTGCTCATTTGACGCGCGTGTGCATGTGTCTGTGTCTGCGTGTGCTTGTATGAGTGCGCTGTGTGTTCAGTGCAAGCATTCTCCTTTTCTTTAGCCCAGCAAATTGTTCTGATTTCTTGCACATTTTCCAATGCTTTTGGGTATTATTTTGTGTGCCAGCGAGTGCAGCATGTGTGTGCTTGTGTGGAGGGAGGGCAGAAGGGTTAAAGTTTCCTTAAAATGTATGTTTATTGCTTTGGACATGCTGTCGTCCACACACACACACACACACACACACACGCCCTAGTGCAACACTGTCTGCCTCCAGCTGGAATCGCCGTGTTGCCGTCTGCACTGCTCAACTACTTCCACCGCTATTGGCTTGTAATCGCTGCTTGTGTTTGTTGTTATTGCTGCTTGTTGGAACACACAATGCCAGCAATTGCTGTGATAAAATCAATTTCTAATGAGTTTAAAATTTTTCTTTCTTTACAGTTTTCTGCTTCAAGAGTTTTCTTCGGGGTAATTGTGAACTGATTTCAGTCTTTAATATAAAGATAAATTTTGAGTAATATTTTCAAGCTAAATCAACGATTTTAAATTTATTAGAAACTTTTTTCGCAACCAATTTTGATGTAATCTTTGGAAATAATAAAAATTTTAAATAAAAGAGCTACGAGTTAGATCGAAAATATTTTTCGTCTGCTGTTAAAACAGATTTTTGACATGTTTGTGTGACTTAAGTTTGGATCGATGTTGAAATATGTTGACCACAAAAGTCAAACTTGATCAGCTCATTAAAAATATCAAACACATTGTAAAGCAAAATAATAAAGTTTATATTTTGAAAAAAATATTGCACGTTTGTAAGCATAAAAAACTAATGGCAAAACTTTGCAATAACAAAAGACCAACTGCAGCCAAATAAAAATGTTAAAATTCTCTTATGAGTGGGCAGCTCTTTAAAAAACTTTCCGCACAAAAGACTGAATTTTCAATAACAGCGCAGGAGAGAGACATGAATGAAAGAAGGCAAACTAGAAAGTAGGCAAAATCACACAAAAAACGCATAAAAACTGCAAGAAATTTGAAAGGCGGATATGCTGATGATGATGATGCTGGCGATGGCGATGATAAAAACGTAAGCGATGGCAGTGCTTAGCGGCACAAAGGAAAACACAGCCACCTACATACATATGTAAGTACATCTGCATGCATATGCAATGAAGAAGAAAGTATTGGTGTGCCTACAGCGCAACGTGGTAGTAGTAGTGGCATGTGTAGGAAACGGAAATGAAATTGCAAGCCTGCAGTTACAACCAATGGCAGTGGAGACCAGCGTTGGCAGCGGCTGAAGCAGTTGAAGTTAACTCAATGACTTTTGCTATTTATATGCATTGAGAACATAGCAGAGTTTTCTTTTGGGACTCTGGATATTTTGCACTTATTGTAATGTGAGTTTTTGCTTTTATGAAGATTGAAGCAGTTGATAGTTGATAAAAGAATAAATGAGCGAAAAAGTATTGTCAAACTATTGAGCATTAGCGTATAGATATGAACTACTGCTAAGAGATGAATTGATTTCCTCATAGCAGAAAAACTATTTTGTTATGAAAAGCTGTGTTATTGTTGCTGTTTTTAGCTGGGTCCTTTTGGGAAGCAGTTTTATTTTGTAAACCAAAATTCTCTTGCCAGAAATTTATAGCTATTCTGAAAGATAGAGCGAGAGAAATTCTGAAATCGTCCTTTTTTATTGGGGCATATAGTCCCAATAATTCCAATTTCACTAAATTTGTTTCGTTGGGACATATGTATTGTTCCCCTAGTCTCGAAAGGGTTAAACCAACGATTCTTCTGGTCTTTTGCGTCATTTGCTTAAGTGCCAGTGTTGCACTGAGCATTTATTGAGATGGAATACGCCTTTGCTATTTGGCTTTTTCAATCAACTTCTTTTCTATTTTCTGCTAGACTCCACTTATAATCCTTTCCGAACCAAAAAAGCACTTTACATGTATAGAGGACATCCCCTGAGTATTGCTTTATGTGAAAAAAGCAATGCCGAAGTTGCAACGTAAATTCCATGAGCAAGCTTGTGAATTCTTTCAAACTCGAATACTTCCTTCCTTTTACTTCTTGATGTTTCCGATCTGGAAGAAATGACTCACCGTATGAAGATTTGATGGATAAGGTTGAGCTGAAAAGAGACGCCTACATTTTTGGTATATTCTCTTTGTTTGAAATGCGCAAATTTGTATTACATATTTAATAAAATAAAGAAACTTTTCTTTGATGATAACGCTTGCATAAATATTATATAATCACATAAATTTTACATAACCTCCAATTTAAACTTGCCTTAACAGCTACATTTCAAAAAACCATAAACGCTTTCACTTTTCTGCAGGGCAGCAATTTTTTAAAATCAGCAAATGTCATGCATTTCAGACGGGGTGGGTGGGGCAGGCAAGAAATGCTCAAGGGTGCAAATCCATCAGTTTGAGTGTCAGCGTGACAAAAGCCAACACGCAGACACTTTCACACACGCACAGCATCGAAGGCAGAAACGGAAACGGAAGAAAAGAATTGTAGAAGAGCGTCAGTGTTGCTGAGTGGCTTGTGTGGAGGGGTGAGGGGCCTATTTGTGTGCCGCGCTATTTAGCATACAACTCAATCAAGCATAAGACAAACACACAGCCACATGCATGCCAGCAGATGTATGCTTTTAGGCGTCTGCTTGCATGCCTTTGAATTGCGGCAGCCTCTTGGCCTTTTGCCTGTCTGTTTACTTGTGTGTATGCGTGTTTCTGTGTGTCTGCCTGAGTGTGTAAAACATTGTCCCCTGCGGCTTGACAGTGTTAATGCTGCTATCTTTGACATGCTTGCTTAAACAAGTTTTGGGAATACCCTCCGAGCATACAGGCCGCCATGTCCTTTTCTGCGCGCGCCTGAAGTTATGCTCCTATCTTATGTGTGTGTAAGAAAGCAGAAAGAAATAAGTTTATTTTTCCGCATTGTTGCCTGGCTGCCGCTGTCTTTTTGTACATGCGTGTGCACATGTATAGGTGTCAGACTGTGTGACTGTATGTTTGTGTTTGTGTAAATAAGAAGTAAAAGAAATTGCGCTTTCAGAAAAAGCAAACAAAGCGTGTCTTCTGCTCTGCTTTCTGTGCCTCAATGCCTCAGAGATTTCAGCCAAAGAGCTAAGGCTCACTGCTGCTGCTCTATAATATGGCGCGATGGCCACTGCGAGGGTAGCGGGGCATGTCTAAAAGCAAACAGCAAGTTTTGTTATGTTAATTTTATTTATTTGCTAATACCTTTTCAATATTTCTGTAGCGTAGTTTAAATAATTTATTGGAAACAGCTTGTTGAAACGCTTCGAAGAAGCTATGAACTTATTGAAAGCTTAAGTAAATATTTTATGAAAGTAGACAGCAGTAGAAATTGAATATAAAATGAGCAAAAGGACTTAGTAAGGAGGAGTTAGTGGCTCGAAATGAACTAAATCTGGCCAAAGAAGAAGATTTTATTTGGAGTGGGGATCTAGTCTGCCAGCCATGGCCGGAAAGGCCTATTGTTGTTCTGCTTTTTAGAAAATTCGCTAAGTAGCTATAATACCATTTGAATTATATCTGTGTCTTACAAATCAGCACATCGATAAGCCGGAATTACAATTCAATAAGAAAATTAGGAAATTTAATGGATTGATCTAAAGCCAATCGAACAAAAGTAAAGCAAATCTGTACTGCACTTGCTGGCATGTGGCAACCCTGCAGCATGCCACAAATAAAGCAAATGCAACACATATTTCAAGCGCAACAAAACTGAAAGGGGGTCAAGTAAAAGAGAAGAAGGCAGGAAAAATGGCAGGCGGCACTTGTCGTTTTATTGCTACGTGCCTCATTTGCCATAAATTGTCTTTACTTGTTCTAATAAGATAGCGGCGTAGGCGACTGTAAGCGGGTCAGCGGGGGCAACAATTGCAATTGCACACACACACATACACACACATCAGCGCTAGCAATAACAACAGCACTTGTAGTAATAGCAATGACAACGTAAAGCAGATTGTTGCCAGCAACAAGATACTAACAACCAAACGGAAACGGAAATGTTAAGCAACATGCACACACACACGCTCACACGCACACGCACGCAAAATATTACGTTACAACACGAAATAAGTAGATATTTGCTATCTATTTACAATGAAATTACCAGCGTAGTAGAGCATAGAGGAGCTGAGCAAAAGGACGCACAACAGGACCACAGCACCACAGCAGCTATGCATGTCACCCACATTTATATGGGATCACGTACGAAATGACCATGTACGTGCAGTTTTTGCGGTTTTGTGCACAGGCAATAAAATTAGCCAACCACTCAGGCGCACACACACACACTCGCACTCGCACTCACAGGCACTGCATACAAGATACTTTCATTTTGCGTGAGGTAATGCAGGATATGAGATAAGTACGCTAAGCGGATGTAAATGTAATGAGGCAAAATGAGTTTGTTGATGTGTTTCGCACACATAGGCGAGCATTTGATGAAAGTCTGTAAGCGTGTCGGTGTGTGGAAAGATGATAACGCGCATGGGTTGCTGTCATATGAGCTTTAAAACAACAACGCATTTTAAATAATCTACGATTTATGGAATTTTTACTAGGCACTGCGCATTAAAACTGCCTACACTGAAAAATACGGCCTACACAAACAACAAAAAAGAGCATAACAAACTCCAGCATGACACTAACAACATAATAACATGTTGTCAAATGATATGAGGCGTGAAACGTCACAGTCTGTTACAAGGACAATAACAAGCATCCGTCTGTCGTTCACTTTTTTGCCAATTGCCACTTTTAACTTTGTTTTTGTGCTTGCTGTTGTCAATAACACTGCAAATTGTTAGCCAATTTGCGCATTTCGCCAGTGAAATTGCGCAGCCATTCTACATTTTATTTTGCGTTTTTACGCAAATTCTACAGCAACAAAATTGCAACAAAAATGTGCCAAGCATATTACGCACTTGCAGAGCAGTCGCTACTACGTGTAGAAATATTTTTTTTACCATTTTATGCCTATTAAAATGTAACTATTATGGCGTGAAATTTGTATGTAATATTTTTGTACAGCGTTTTTATTCGAATTGAAAATTGTATTTGAAAGCAATCTGTTGCATGCCATAGCAACATATGCCTTGAAGTTGTTGTAGATAAATTTTTTGTTATAAAATTTTACGACTAATTTTAAATAAACTATTAATTGATTTTTATTGCATTGCAGTTTAAAAGTTCCAACGACTGTTTTCAATATAATATTTTAAAGATATCTCATAACTAGTAATCGAGTCGTTCAAAACTTATCTTAAATAACTTTCCAGTTGACACTTTTTTCTAAATATAATTTTAAAGATATGCCATAATTAGAAATCATGTTCATGCTCATTTCATCTATTGTAGCTTTGATAAAAAAAAAGAAAAAAGATATACGGGTCAGAAAAGAAATCGAAAACAAATTTTGAACGACACCTCTCCGATTTGAAAGTAGGCTAACGTTTATCTTTCACCACATTCGTCAATGTTCCTTCCAGTTCCTTCAGTTTCTATTAATCTGCCAAAAATTATTCAGATCGAAGAGCAGTCATTCAAAGCTTTCCCTCTTTCATGAAATGTTGCAAACATATTTCCTTTTATTTTTTGCAGCAATTTTTATTGATCAAACAAACCACCAAGAACCAAGTGACTTCTATCTAAAAATTTGTGTTGTATTAAGAGCATAGCAATGCTTATCGAAATTCCCTGCAACTGTGAAGCCTTAGATAAATTATTTCGTCTAACTAATCGATCTGTTAATCAGCTTTTATTTTTTTGAACTTTTTATTGCTGTTTCATTTAATGTCATTAAAGACAACGAAAAGCCTATCGATCAAAGTTGTCGCTTTTTGCATTCCTTTTTTCACTTAAGTTATAGTTCATGAAATCGTCGAATACAAAGAAATGCCTTCATGAAAATGTAATTAAGAAGCGATTAGTGCGATGACAAAAGATTTCAATATTTGATGCCCACCACGAAGCAAAAAGATGACAGCATCGAACCAACAAAGAAGATGTCACAAATTCAATTCCTTTTACACCGCAACTTCCAGCTACTGGACAAAAATACACGAAATAGCACAAAAGCAACCGAAATCTGCTGTCCGCATGTGATAAGAAAAGCCGGAAAAACGTTTTCCTTCGCCGCGAAAAATTCTTTCAACAAAACTGTGGGCCAGAACAGCAGCAGCAGCTAACAACTGACAATATGCGCCAAAACGGAGGTGTGACGGCCGGAAGTTGGAATGAAAACGTGATGGAAGCGGATGCCGTTGAGACACTCTCAGGTATGAGCACAGCACAATGCGAGTTCAGAGTCCACTTCGCTGGTGGGTGCAACGTCCTACGTCCTACGAAATCGTTGTTGTATAGGTTCTTCTCAGTACGATAGCAATTTCATTACTCTTGGTAATGGGAAGTACCGTACGCTGGTACACTGAGAAAATTAAAACTGAGAAATATTTTCAAATTTTTATATTCTGCTTAAAAGCTCTTAAACGCACTTTCTAGGAATAACTTTTTCAAATATTCATACAAAAATTTCTTTTCATTAAACTTTTCAAATAGAAATTCTGCTCCTTCAGCTAGCTTGCTGAGAGCGGGACAGCCAAAATGGCTAGTCACTGCAACCCATGGAATCTTTTGTAGTCAGGCTTTTAGAATGAACAAAGCAATCGCTTAAAAAATCGAAGGGTGCTGGTTTTAGCTGTGCTTTGGCTTTTGAGTTCAGAGGCTTATGTTTCCGAAAGAATTTAGATAGACTACAGTAACAACTGGAATAAATAAATGAGTTTCTTTTATAAAAAAAATAAGGAACTCTCACCTTGTCTAGCTTTCAGTGTAAAATAGTTGCGTGTATGTGCGCGTGGATCAGGTCTGTGTGTTGGTAGTAGTAGCCCTCTGTTATGAGGATATTTGTTAAGTATGAAAATGTCATTAATCTCAAGAGCACCAGCAGCAACAGTGACAGCAACAACAACAACAACAACAGCAACACGGGCACAAGTAGCTGACAAAAACAATGACAACAATTTTTTTTTGGGGAGAGTGAGAGGAGCAAGCGGAAGTTGGGGATGGCATGGCAGCAAATAGAAACTAGCACAAGGAATAAATAGAAGCGGCCAACGGCAGGGTCTGCCCCACTCACTCGACAAAATGAATGTTTCCATAATGACGCATTACTGCCAGTGGCCGGACGAGGCCGCTGGCGTCGCTGATGCCTGCTGATTGCCGCCTGCCGTGTTGCTGCCAGCCGTCTTGGCCACAATCTGTTGCTGGCTGTTGTTGTTTTGGTTGTTGTTGGCATGCGAAAAAGAAAAGCATTAAAATTAATGACTTATAAACATGGCCGCAACAAACAAAATACAAACGTGAGCAACAACAACAACAAAAATGTCTGCAATTTATGCAAAGCCAAAAAGTAACACAAAGTTGCAAAAAAAAAGCCACGATAAAAGCAGCAACAACGCAAATTGCTGCAATTTTATTTGAGTTGTACAGCTGCATTTAAAAGCAGCATTGAAAAATGTTGTTGTTGTTATTATTGTTGTTGTTGTTGTCATGGCATGTTCGCCGTTATGTTGTCGCACTATGAGCAGCATGCATTTGCTGCTGCTGCTGCTGCGTTGTTTATCTGCAATTGTGCTGCTACACAACAACAACAACAGAACAACAACAACAAGAGGAACAGCAACGGAAAAGCAAATTTTGCGAAAATGTTGTGGAAAACCGCGAATTCCGCTCTTTTTGGCGCTGAAGAAAAAGTTTCATTCTACAGCAGCTTCATCTCCCCGCTGCTTCCCGTTGCTGCTGCCACTTATACGCCAGGCTGCAGTTCCGCTGCTGCCGTTGCTGCTGCCTTATGCTTGCTTAAGCTTCCTTATGTTGCCTGCTCTGCTTGGAAAAATACAGCACAACCCTGAGCTGCTTGCATTGCCGCCAACCCTGCGCGCCTTCTCACTCCCTCCCCCTCGGCAGCCGCCGGAGCCACGGCAACAGATTGAGCAGCGGCGCGCGTGTTTTATGGCGCGGAAAATGTGAAGGCAAATATTTGCCACGCAAAAGTTATGCGCTCACAATTTTCGTTATGCCGCTGAGAAGGAAGACGAAGTGAAGTTTAGCAACAGATTTTGTGAAATTTTTAAGTAGAAAAGAAAATGAGCTAAAATTATTACCTACTGTAAACTCTGTTGTCTATCAAAAGCAGTGGCAATATTTTGTATCAAATTTATTGCCTGCAACAAATAAATATTTTATCGTATATCGTGTTTCATTCCATTCAAGAATTAGCTTAGTTGATCAGCATGTAAAAATATATACAATATTATTTGTATCTTTATATTTCCTTAGTGACACTGGACTACCTGCTCTTACTCTTTTCAACAAATTTCCAGATTTCATTTCTCTTAGTTTATCCTTAATATCAAAATCTGGATAATTTTTAATTTTCGGCTTGCAATTTGACATTAATTGAATTAGACTTATGGCCGCATTTCGTGTTTGTAATCAAATTTAAAAAGGTATTTTCAACACTAACACCAACGTCAGCACGTCTGCCAGCCACAACAAGCCGCCGCATACAACAACAATAATAGCAATAATAATAACACTTGGGCGTAATGACGTTTATATCAACACGTCTTGCGTGTAACGTCAGCCATAATCCACTCCAAGAGCACAACAACCACAAGCACAACAACAACAACAACGACCGCAACAACAACAACCGCAACAACAACTCCATTGCCATTGCCACTGCACCAACAACCCACACCAAAACTATCAACCCATGCCTCCATCATAATCGTCAGTGCAACTCTGCCACTCGCATGTCGATGCAACTACATATATGTATATGTATGTGTGCAAATAAAAATATAAGTGTGTGCGTGTGAGACTGTCAATGTGTAAATGTTGTTCTCGCTAATTAATTAAATATCCGTTGTGGCAGTCAGCGCTGTAAGCTGCTATTAAGGACTTCACTCTTTATGCGAGCGTGTGTGTGTTTATGTAGTTGTGTGCTGCTGGCAGCTGATTGCTGCAATTGAAAGCTTTAATGCATGTTTCCCTTTGCTTGTTGTGCTAAACGCTTTTCGCTCGAATGCTAATTAGAAAGCTTCGAGGGAGTTCTTTCAAAGAATCTCACTTGATTGCAATTGAGCATGCTTAGATACTAATTGGCATGCATGTGTGTGGGAGTTACCTACACACGAAAGTTATTTTCTGAAACTTGCATATTGGGAAATATTTTTTTAAAATAATTATTACAGTTATTTTATATTGAATTGCATCTGCAGATGCGTCTAAAAGCTGGCTCACACGATGTAGAAATGCATTAGTATTTGATTTGATTCAGGCATATCAAAGAAATTAATTGTCTGTTCTGAGATAAACTGTGCTGAAGTATGCTTCCCTTAATGGTCTTCTATTCAACAGCCTGGAAACGTCAGCCTGTTGGAGGCTTTAAATTCGAAACAAATTTAAGTTTATTCATAAAAGACATTTTTCACACACACATACATACATGTGTGGGTAAGCGTGATATCAATGCAATAAAATTTTTTTTTCATCACAAGTGCCAACGAAAATCGTGAATTTTCATCAGGCAAATAACTTTTGAAAATGACATACTCCTCAAAAAGTCAAAAAGTCAAAAAAATTCAAATCAAATTAAGCGATTATAGCGAAGTATATTAAAAGATAAACAACGCAATTCTCTTGTAATTTCTTGTATGTGTGCGTGTGAGCGTGTTTTTGTAATATTTTCATAACAATTTTCGCGGCAACAATTGCGTAAATTAGCGCATTAAAAGAACATAATTTGCATGCTTTATTTCGTTGGCAAGCCAAAGAGCCACGCGAGTGAATGAGGCAACACATACACACAAATACACACACAAACTTATTGAAGTGCACAGAGACAAAAAGGAACACATTGTGGTGGTATTAAAAGCACGCATACGACTGAAAAGTAAGTACTTCAGATGGTAATTGGCAGGAAGACCAGGGGAGCAAAAGAGATTGTAAATAAAACGTTGAAGGAAGGGATCAAGTGAGGCATGCAGGCAGAGATGCTGAAGGGAAGCACGCCGAATGAGATGAAAGAAGGCGGTAATAGAGAAAGAACGTCGAAGACAAAAACATGACAAAAAGGAAGACCGCAAAAAAGTGAAAAACACTTGAATTACGTTTTATCCTTTATTAGTGTTTGCTCTGCTTATGTGTGCTTATATAAGTGTACTACAAGCATGTGTGTGTTTGTTCGGCGCACACACACTCATTTCCATTACAAATGAGCTTATTATGTGTGAGCGCGCGTCACAAAGCCATAAGGGCACATAAAAGTGTAAATAGACGCAGCGAAAAACAGTGTGAGCTTACACCAACACACACACAGACACACACGCATGCGAACGTACCAAAAAGGATTTGCATGTGATTAGTGGCAAGTCATGTGAACAGCGCGCCGTCAGCGTTCTCGCCAAAAGCAACTTCACCAACAAAAATAGCAAAAACAACACAAGCGAAAGTTCAAAGCAAATTTTGCACCTACAATATTAGCTGGAAAAATAAAGGAATATTAGCATTAAAGCAGCAGCAGGGGGCTGCATATAAATAACACTAATTTCACGCCCAATTTGCAAGCACAACAATCAGCTCAGCGCTTACGAGCGAAGGCATCAGCCAGGCGCAATTGAAATTCTGAAATATGCAAAGATTTTTGCATAATTTCGGCATCACTTTGCAAATTAAGTGCAAATTAAATTATTATTTGAAATAATGCACACACTCTTAATTTTCTACCCGCTCCAGCAACCGCGCACCCACAAAGCCAAAATAGGCGTCAATAATTCATATAATGCGCCGCCATTGTTGAAAAGTGAAATCTGCTTGCATAATTCATGGAGGACTTTTGAGCAAGGAGACGCTTCCGCAAAGAGGCGACATCCTTCTCCTCTCTGCTTCAGCCTTCATGCTTCGACCTTCGTTCGTTATCTGTTTTTGTTGCTGCTTTCGCGGCTCTTCAGCTCTGCACTTCGATAGCTCAGCTTGCTTTTTCCAACCCACTTTCCTCTTATGCCCATGTCCTCACCCCCGCTCCAGCTGAAAATGCAATGGCTCGGAAATGAAATGTAAATTTCACTTGGCACATAATCGTTCAACTTGGCAATTGAAATGGCTTAAATGGTCATTGTATTGCCTGAAATTAACTGACGCTGCCGCTGGCTTCCAAAGGCGGTTGCGCTTTGCATACTTTGAATAATGGCATTCAGGATGGCGCACTTTTCAATGTTTTCCTTGCTTCTACGCAGAGTGAAGTTATCTTATATTTTCGAAGAGGCGCCTTTGCCACTTTTTGCTACTTTTTGTTTGGCTCCATTGAGTTTTCTTCTAATGCGCGCTGAAGGTTTACCGTTCTTTGAGTTTGTAGTTTGCAAGAGGTATTCACGCTTTTGTTACACGAGTATTTGGTATTCATTTAGTAGCTAATTTAGTTGAGTCGTTGCTTAGTGCGAATTATTTTTGTATTACTTTCTTAATAGAAGAGCTTGCATTTATAGTTTCTAGCCCCAAATTTAAAGAACTCAGAGCTGTTTTTGAGAAATCCTTACGGCTCTTAGAAATGTTGTTCTGACAACTAAAATTTTTATTTTGAAGCATTCATAAAGTTTGAGAAACATTTCCAGGAGAAAGAACATTTTCACAGAACCGTGAAAGCTCATGGCGTACAATAAGGTTTCTTTTATTGCATTAAATCGTCTTTGCCAAGTATCGAACTCTCAACTTTTTTTTGCCTAAAAGTGAGCAGGTCTTTATGAGAAAATGTGCTTTCAGGATTACAAGCGAAATGCTGGCAATATGACGCATGCAATATGAGCTTTTCTTTCAAATATTTCAGTTAAAAATTCCCATAGCAAATTGTCATGCATCCTGCTGGTGCGTTCGGACTTTACGACTGCTGCCACTTGAATAAATGCAAGCCATAAAGTCCAACTGCATTTGCCTCAATTAAATATGGCAAGCTAAATATGACATATGCCAAAATACTTGGCAATTTCCAAGCAGCAGCCAACAGCAGCAACCAAGGCGGAACTAGTTTAATTATGTCCTTCTGCAGCTTCTGTGTTTGTGGCTGCTATGACTGCCGTCTCCCAAAGCCACTAATATCCCCCTTGCACTTACACGCTTGCTCTTGCTACGGCTACTTTCATTACTGCCTGCTCCGTTGTTGTTATGGTGGTTGTTGTTGCTGCTGACCGCCTGGGACCAAACTGCAGCGGCATAATTAATCTTTGCGGCATAATTATTTTTAATGGTCATAAACACAGACAGAGGCAGCTGCCAGCGGCATGCAGCCCGCGCTGAAAGTCGCCTGCAGGCAGTCGCCAGCAGACCGCTGCATTAGAGCATCCTGCAGACGCGCGCATCATGCGGCATGATTTATGGCAAAAGTTTTATTTATGCTTAAATGATTGCTGCTAAATTAAGCCAGTGTTACTACATTCATTTTTCTCATTAAAAGGACACGATTTTTAAGAGCAGCGCTACTTTAAAGTAAGTGCATAGAAGCATATCTTGGAATAGCTTCTGCCATAGAAAACACAACAACAGTCTCTGTAAGTACTGTATAAAAGTAAGCAGATTTTAAGTGCACAACAACAACAATAATTAGATTTATAAATTTTTGCCGGAAAGCCTGAATTTAGAGCACTGACGTTGTTAACATTAGATTGCCCAAGCAGTCCAACAGTCAAGCAGTTAAAATGACTGCTCTTGGGCAATATGAATATAAAACATGCATATATCAGAAACAAAGAGGGGAGGGGGATGTTAATACAATCATTAATAAATGCATTTATGTATGTTATAATTAAAATTTTTTTCCAAGTGAAATTAAAGTAGCCAATTTGACTTTTTGGGCAATCTAGTGTTAAATATAAAGCATTCACAGTTGACTAAAAAGCTTATAAATTTTCTCTGCATTTTTCTAAAGTGGTTTAAATCAGGCAATACGATGACGAACAATATACAATTTTAGTAGTCAGCGCATAATTGGACAAATCGAACTTTTCTCGATTTAATGCAACTTAAAGCACATTCCAGGAAATTGATTTTTTCGCCCGATATCCAAGCTGCTTCAAAACGTTCAATTTTTTCATTTCATGAAACGTATAAAGCATATAATTTATATTTCGAACGCGATGTGCTGCTCGCTCTCTTCCTGCTGCTCAACCACTTCAGCTCGTTCGCCTCTACGTTCCCAGCCTCGCTTCCTGTTTTGTTATCACAACCGTCGAAGTAAAAATTATTGGTGTAACGTTTAACAGCAATAAATACGTTTGCTTTGGCCAATTGCCAAGAAATGCGATTCGCCGCTTTTTTTCCCTGCTATGGCCACAGTCGGAGCAGCCAAAGCAACAGCGGAAAATGGAAAATGAAACTTGCTTTCAAGTCCAACAGCAGCGTTGCCTCTAACTGCTCCTTCCCAGCAATTTTAGTTGAATTAGCGTTTCGTTTTGCTGCTCCTTTCACGGCAAGGCAAATGGAAAATATTGTTTGAATGTAATATGTCTGTGTATGAGTGCGCTTGTGTATGTGGCTGTGTGTGTGTATAGCGATAAAATATTTTCGCTTTTGCTTGTAATCAGTTTGCGCAGAAAGGAAATCATTTTCTCTTTTGCTTGCAGCATCTCTTTACAACTTTGCAGCGTTTAGCGGGGAATGTTTGCAATTGGCAACACTGCGCCGCGGTCGCCATATTGCAAGCAGCTATAAGAATATGGTTAATACGACCAAACAACATATGCACATCGCTACAAAAAATACCTAAAAGCAAGTTTCGCTTGAGTTGGGCCAACAAAAATATTGGTACGGAAATTGAGACAGAAAAAGAATAGGACAAATTTTATTTGCAGTAGTGTGCACTTCAATATTAAGAATTATAGCTGCTACTTACATTCTGAAGAAGTGTATAATATTAGCTAGTGGAAAGCAATAAAAAAATTTATGGAAATTTCTTTGCGCTAGAATTTCTGCATTGGAAATTTAAACATATTCCAGCGCCATACAATTAATGTTCCTTCAGTTCGATCCCGATGCTCTTAAGTGATTGGAATACAGCAACATTTCATATGGGCCCTCCAAGCCAACGCTTTATAATTCTTTATATTAAAGTAATGTAGGGAAAAATGGCGCCCCTAACGTCTTAAATAAAACTCACTCCACTAATAATATGACTAAAGTTAATCCTTATTTTAAAAGAGCAAGAACGTTTTAAGAACTTTATTTGCATACATTTATAAGAACATAGTCTTGGTATATAGATTCAATGGAATATTTTTAGCAATATATATTCCATTGTCAAATTTGTGAAACTGTCAAAAACATACTACTAACTTTTTGCAGTGAGTGTCAGCATGCACGTGCCTGCAAGCAGGAGAGGAGCATTGCAATTTGTAGTCGCTGGCTTTCTTCCTTACGACACGCTGCGTTTAGCTGCTTGCCCGCCGGGATATGGGAAAACGCAAAAGATTGTGGAAATTCGATTACGTATTTTTGAATTTCCGCATTAAATGATATTTCCTGCTTTGTAGTTGAGCGCAGATCTGAAGGAGTTAAGAGAAGGAAAGACGTTTGGCAGGAAGTAGTAAAGGAAACCAATTACGGCAGCCGGAAAATCGTGCAGTGCAAGGAGTAAGCGAAGCTAACTGAAGACTAGCAAAAGTTCAAATGTTTTTGAAGTATTTTTTGCAAATACTTGCAGCAATTAAATGGACTTTCAATTGCTGTGCATTTTAATGTAAATTAAACTACTTATTGGCACTTGAACTGCTTCCTTGCCGGTCTTCGCTAGGCGCCATTGCTGCCACGTTAATTGCTCAAATGTTCGAGCAAATCATGCAGCAATACTATTTGACATTTACATTGCATGTAGTAGCAAACAACAACAATAACAACAACAGCAACAACATGCGAGTCAAGTGCAATTAACAAAACAAACCACATCCGCACGCACGGCAGCACAGTTGCACAGTCCTGCTCCCAATCATCGAGGCGCTTCAATGCAAATTAGCCTGACAAGACTATTGAGTAACTGCGTCTGCGGTCAAATTACAACAACACCGCAGGCTGCTGCCTATGACATTTGTGGGTGCAATGTGAAGAGCAAGCAGCTCTTCAAGCAAATGCTCACATGTAATGTTAATTATTGGCATGACAAAACCAATCAAGCCAAAATTCTCTGCGGGAAGGCTGCAATAGTTTTGAATAGTTTGGTTATTGCGAAAGAGTCGAAAAAATCAAATCAAATTGCTCTCTAACCATTTATATATGAAAGTAATGAAATTCTTTATATCATACGCAATTTTCCAGCAAAAAAATTACACAGCCTCTTGGGTACCAAATTACGAGTATCCTGAAAATGAAAATGCTTTCACTTGCCTTTCCGCTTTTCATGCTTGACCTAATTTTTTGTTCTTCTCTTTTACAATTCAAAGCAATGACTTCAAAGCTACGATTTTTTTGAATGTACCAAAGATTACTTCACTTTTTCATATACGTATACAATACATGCATGATTGCACTCATACTCGTAAGTGAAAGTACTACAGATACTCTGCAGCTCAATTGTTTTCACTTTTTGCTTGTTTTCTTCGAAACGTCAATGAAATCATTTTTATGGAATCTAATCTCGAAGTGGAAGCATGCCTTTATCAACTATTCAATATGCTGAGAGGTGTGCGTAAAGAGAGAATGATGCTTATAATGGCACATATACGCATGCACATATATACATACATATATATACATTCACATTTACACACATGCATAAAAAATGCTTGTGTGTAGTTGTTCCGATCGAATATGCCATTGACGACTCACCTACAAACAGCAACAAAAATAGCACCATAGTCATGGACATCATGCACTCATACACACAAAGAAACAGAGTTACACGGGGACACACCTACACACTCACAGCATGCAGTGCTTTCAACATTTAAACTGCAAGTTATGCGCTCTATTGAACTTGAAGTAAGGTGCCGCCGCATCAGTCAGCATAAAAACAACAACAACAACAACTTGTGCATGCATGTTTATATTCATCGAGGCAAAATACACACACACATAACTTGATACATGTCTACGTATTTGTGTGTGTTTAGTACATGTGAAATAGGTCAGAGCTAAGCGTGTTTAGTGCGATGAACACTTTTCAGAAAAGCTACACTTTTTTTCAAGAAAGAGAGCGCAATAGGGGGAGGGACAGGGCGAGCACTCGCATTGAAGTTAACAGAAAAGTGTATAAATTGATTGCTGCCATGCAACGCTTATGGCACTTTTCGCACTACAATCGTCACATTTTTTCGAAATCAACATGTGCTTCATATGTATAGGCGGCATCCATTCACAGGGGAGGGGACAACAAATCCAACGAAGAAAAAATTTACGCTATCAGTTCCTTACCAGCTGACAGTCCCTTTAAGAGTCCAAAACTGTTAGAATATGAGAGTTTTCAGCGATCTTTAGAAGAGAACTGACTCCCAGCTTTAAAAGCTCCATCAGTCTAGTAAGCCATGGCGCTACCAATATTACAAAAATAGCATTAAAAAAAATGAAGATAACTTATATTGAATCGCTACTGACATCCGGTATAGAGTTATAAGTAATTCGCTCTTTGGACTAGAGTTCTTTTAACTCGCGTCTTATCGCATTTCAGTTGCTAAAGTCGAATTTTTTATTAAAGTGCAAGCAATTGAACTCCATTTATGCTCTTCACAGTTGGCAGCAACTTTGCAAAGTGAATAAATTTTGCAAATTTTATTCAATAAAAAGGCACAATAAAGGAAAATCTGCAAAAAAATGTTGCATACAAAAGGTGAGAGTTGGAGAAGCAGCAGCCTTGTATTGCTGCTCTTTTTGCTAATGTTGTTGTTGTGAAAATATATGCGCCAATATTTGCTACTAGCCAGTTGGAGTGGCAATAAAAAGTGCGCCCTTGAAGCAAAATGCGTAACCTTTTACTTTGTCGAGAAGGCAAGTGTAGTGAAGAGAAAAGGAGCAGCGGAAGGGCGATACGAGTATAACATTATTAAAGATTTCACATATTTCAGTTGGTTAAGCTCACGCAAAACCAATAGCAACGACTACAACAAAAACGAAAATAGCAAGTGCGTGAATAGTAAAAAATACAACAACAACAATAAGCTGGAAACAACAGCAAAATGTGAACTTCAGCGCGGCCAACTCAATCACTGTAAATGGCTGGTAGTTTTGGTTATGTATGCATATAAGTGTATGTGTGTGAGTATTAATATATTTATGTGTGCATATGCAAAAATATTTCGTTGTAGTTGTAGCACAAGTTCATGCAATATTTGCGTGTATTTGTGTGCGTATATATGCATATGTACTCTCCAAGCTAGTCTAGAGTTGTCAAGAGCGAAGTAGAAGTAGTCTTAGGATGGGCTCTAAAGCCAGAAATGCCGAATTAAGGTTTGACGAACGGCGCTTGTAATCGAAAATATCGACAACGATGCATACAAATATTCTACGATTCAAAAATTTCAATTTGTTGATGAACTGAAAAATAGCATGGGAAGGATATTAGTGTTTTTCAGCTATAAACAGTTTAGATATGGAAGTTCCAAATTTACTTTCCGATCAAAGAATATTGAATTTATATGTTGAAATGGATTGTTATTTAACTGAGCCCACTCTACTCTACAAATGGTTGATTATAGATTGAATGAATATAGATTTTCAGTCAATTTGAAACAATTCTCTTTATGAAATCATCGAAAATTTTTTTTGGATTGCAGTATATTGGAATTATCGGTAATTCGGTTTGGCGAGTGCATGCTGTATATATATGTATGTGTGTTTCTGTATGAATGTAAGTAGGTACTCGAATCGTATTCATGTGAGCATCAATGTATGTATATGTTAGAGCAAATTTGGCTCTACTCCCATATGAGTCGGTGTATGCATATGTGTGCATATTTCAGTATATACGCCTCTGCTGTAGCTGTTGCTGTGTGCGATCAAGTGCGAGTGTTTGTGTATGCGTGAAATCAGCGCCGCCGTGCGCCATGTTGTCTTTATGTAAATTTACTTCCGTTACATTTGCGCTTTTTATTGAAATTACAACGGTTCACTCAGCGCGCCCACGAGCCAGCGACAAGCAAAAGGATAGGAAGGCGTGTAAATAATGTGCCGCGCACTCACACAGCAGCGCAAAGCAAGCGCACACACACATACACATTTTGAAAAATCGAATTTCACTCAATATCTTTACACAATACACAATACAGGGTGTCAAAATGTCATTGCCTGCTGTTGCCCTTCTTGCGCCCCATTCACCGGAGAGGAGGAGACGTCCTGCCGCCAACGACAGTGTTTACACTTTCCCGGGCGCGCTTATCACAACTGAACGAGCGCGCACCTATACATAAACTTTTATAAATAATGTCGATTTTATTTTGTATGCAAGTGTTGCATGTCACAGCTTCCGTTTTTACGCCCCTCACCTCAGCCTATGTTTACACGGCAGAGATACGCCTTTGAAAATTTGAAGAAGAAATTCAAAAATGCAGGTAAGCATGTAGCCTTATGGGCTGTCCATTGAGTGTGACTATAGTTGGAGTTTATGGTAGAGTTTATGGTCGGAGAAGGGAAGGGACAGACTGGGACAGCAAAACAACGGCATAAATATTGAGCGGCAGTCGCTTTGTGTCTGCTGAATTTTGCTAATGCCGCCATGAATCACTTTTAAATATTAAAATATGTATGAGTTTTTACTCGGTTAAGTTGAATAGGTGAATGGAAGGTTTAAAGGGGGCGGGTAAAGCTGGAATATTTGAATAAATTGAAAAGAAAGATAATTAAAATCCGCTATATTTATTTGTGGCTATAACTTTGAACTGAAGATAGTTTAGTAAACCTGTTATAGCAGACTTTGAAATGTACGTATATAATTTTCGAATCTTCTTTATAGTTTTCGCTTCTGACAGGGATCCAACCTGTAATTATATGATATGAGGAACTGGCCTTAATAAGTGGCCAGTCTCTCTTAACAAAAAGTTACTGGCCTGGTTCCTGGCAGAAGCGAAAACTATAAAGAAGATAAAGCATATTAATTACGAAATCTTTTCCAAAGTAATTTTGCCTAATCATCAAAAGTAAATTGAAGTAATTGCTTAATTTAGTGGCGCTTAAGCTTCTCATGAAAAGTAAAATATTTTAAAATTGAAGCAGCATCAAAAGCAGACGAAGCCAGACCAGATCTGCCTTCATTCATTAAACACGAACAAGCGCAGCAAAGAGACGGAAATTAGCATTCTTTATCGGCTTTAGTTTTTTAATTAACTGCACAAAGCACGCTTTGTGCCTCTTATTTACTTTACCAGGAGCACAGTTCTGCAGTCCTTCTCAATTCATAAGATCTTGTATTGAATTTGAAGTCATGCAATTTGAAGTACTATTTGACTTTTCAGAATATGCTTTTTCAATTATGGCTTCTTGTAGCATGTGCACTCACTCATACACACAAAGGAGCAAGTGGATTTGTTAAGAATATATTGACATGCGAGATTGTAAGTGTATGTGTGCATATCACTTACAAACTTAAATTATGTTGCCATAAGGGAAATGTGCAAAACTTTGCCAATGAATAGAATCGGATGTGTTGTGTATCTTTTAGAAATATTCGTAGTAATTATAATTTAAATATATATGTACATATAAACAGTGTATCTTAATCTTCTTTTATCTTAATTGATTTGGATAGCTCTTAGATAAATAATCTATACTGAGTCATAGTGTAGATTCTTATACGAACATGGTGAAGTTTGAAGTTGTTTACGATTAAATAAATTTTTGAAAGAGCTTTTTTTCAGCTAAGCACAAAAATGTTTACTCCATGAGCCTAAAGCATCCAAAAGGGCATCAAAGGAAACTGAGCGAATTTCTTGCTCTCCTTTTTTTTTCTTTTCGAGGACATACACAAAGTCACGTACGTTCTTAGTTTCTTTGTCGTTTTAGTTTCAGTTCCGCCGGCTTATTACTTTCCGATTCCAGAAAGTTACGCTGCGTACTACATTAGAGAGGTCCTGAGTACTGCCTGCACACCACAACAAAAATTGCAAAATTATGCAGAATTTTCACTAGAAGCCAGCACTTATACACACACACACACCCAAGCACATGCATAGACACACCCAAACAGGCACGCCTCGCGCAAATTAATTCTGCAGCATGACGGCCAGATTTGAGGCAGCGAGCCGAGCCGCCTGCATCCGCTCTCAACTTTGCAAAAGGCGAACGTGTTGTCAGCTCCCATTTCCGGCAACGTGACACATTGTGCCACCATGCTGCTGTACTGCCGGGTTGCCGGGCTGCCGCATTGCTCCCACTTGCCGCTGTTTCTGCAGTTGCTTGCTTCCTCATTGTTGGCCGTATTCCGGCTCGAAAATGATGGATGCATCGTTGAATGTTTGACTTCAGCTCTGCCACATGACCGCTGATGCATTGTACCACCCCCTCACACCTCTCTCAGCAGAATTGATTGACGGACCTTACTTGCCAAAACATAATTTTGCGCGCCTGTTGACAGGCGGCCTTTTTGCTTGGCGCGCCTTATTTGTGTGTAGCAGTGTTTAGTGCCGTCTTTGAATAGTTTGAACGCTAGGGCCGAATTTATGAGGGCCCCATTTTATGCAGAACATTTTTACTTAGTTCATAAATAAAATAATTTTTACAAAAATTATCGAATTATTAATTTCTGACTGTGCATGACTGGGCGATTTCGCACGTTTTAGATCTTTCCTATATTACGAACATGGACGAACCCAGAGAACAATTTTCTGTTTAAGTATTCTTCGAGCTCCTGATATTTTTTCTTAATTTACATGACTTTATGTCTAATGTACTTTAGTGACTTAATCAAAATTCAAGCCGTTCACCAAGGTTCGCCTGAGGCCTTATTTTTGGGCAAATGAGCCAAATATATAATCGTATATATTTATTTGAGTACTAAGTGTTAATAGTTCGCGATTTCAATGTGAGGCCCTTTTAGCTTTGCGGCCCCAGTATGAGTGAGCGGACATGTTCATATGAACATGAATATGATTGTGTGCGTATGCTGTAGTGTTGCCACTGCATTGTTATTATTTGGCCAAAAATATTTCACAGTTTGTTCCATAGCCTTTGCTCTTGGCGTTCGTTCTCCTTGCTCGTACGCAACAGCAACATCGGAGCTGTCAACGGAGCGCGTTGCTGAAACCAGCCTAAATACTCATACGCCCCGCAAGAAATTAATCTCACGCATATTCAGCATGCAACATGCCGCTAATGAAAATTGATGCTACCGCGCAACGCCCAGACAGCAGCAGCAGCAACATTCCATTGGCGCTTTCATTAAAATTCATGCGGCTACAATTGCAGCGTAATGAGTGAACTATTA
This sequence comes from Neria commutata, assembly GCA_963457695.1. Taxonomy (NCBI): domain Eukaryota; kingdom Metazoa; phylum Arthropoda; class Insecta; order Diptera; family Micropezidae; genus Neria; species Neria commutata. The sequence goes on from OY735246.1 coordinate 57,087,498, forward strand.
CCAACGATGTAGAGAGCTTCTGCTGGTGGCGAGTTCTTCTGTTCCCTTTGATTTAGGCTCTAGCTTCTATCCCAAATATTGGTTGTCTGTCTGGCTTTTGAAATTAATTATCGAAGATTATTTTAGAAAATTCAATTAAAGACTGTGGACCGAAATTTGAAGACAGAGCTCTGCTCAGTATTAATCCTAAAGGATTTCCCAAAAATATAAAGTTGCTTTGACAACTTTATGATGATATCTTTTCTCGTAGAAAAACAATATTGCACGAGTATTTTTGAACAATTTATAGGATTCCTGTTTGAAGTCATTAAAATTAATCCCATTTAGTACAACAAATACACTGAAAATCTTCAGAAACTTAGAACAACTTGGCCAGTGAGGAGAGAGAGAAGAGAGTGCAGGGAAAGGAAGGCATAAGAGTGCAACATAAGTGCAAGAGTGACTTTTAATACAGCACACATGCAAGCAATTGTAATAGGGTGTGCATACAACTGAATGGGTGTGTGTGTGTGTTTGAACCTTTGTGTTACGCACACATACGCAATGTCCTTGCTGGCAATGTAAATGTGCGCCAGTCGAAATTACAACAGCAATTGCATTCGCAGCGAACTGGTTTTCTTGACTCCGGGCTTGGCCTTTCGCCTAAATCCCTACGTATGTATGTGTACAAGTGCACACGCGCACATTTACACATACATTCGTGTGGGTGTACTAAACCATTTCTCAATCTTAGCGGCAACCATTTTGTTGTTGCACACAATTAACGCAATTCGCTTTCGTGTTTGTCATTTCCATTTCCATTGTCGAGTGTGGTGGCGTTTTGGCAAGGAGTAGGCGGTGGAATGCATTTGTGGGTGTGGCAATTTATTGTGTATACCGCTACAGCATTGCAAGTGGCATGTGAGTTCTGCTTTAAGTGGCTATTGCCATTAGAGAAAAGACAGCTTGCAATGGCAATTGTAAACCACAAAAAGATCCAGAAAAATAAACTCTTTTTTGGAACGAACTACTTCAAATCGTTGCTTTGGAGAAAAAGCGTTGAAGTTGATAGAAAGTGCAAATATTAAACAAAGCAACGAGGGAGGCAGGTCACCCTTTATAAAAATTGAAGAAAGTTCGTCTATCGATGCTATTGGAACAGTCTGTAGGAGGTTTTATTATTCAATATTATAAATGACTTATGTAATTAGTATAAAAAAATCTCTTTTTTCAATACATCTAAATATTTTTTCCAGTTTTGTGCAGTTTTTCTTTGAATCTCTATCGAGATCTGATGAATTTGAGTTGACTTTTCTGATAGCTACCGAGCCTATATTATTAATTAAAAGATTATTAAAATTGATTTCTGATGATTCTACGTTCTAAAAAGTTTAAAGAAATATATCTGACTACTTTTTTATATCACTTTTCCACTGTATTAAAGTCCAAAACACTTTCAAGGCATGCAAATGTCAGGAACCTATGTCAAGAGTTTGATTCGTTCGAAGATGCCTTGAATTTGATAGCCACAAACCAACTGAAATTTACTTACAATATCACGAAGGATAATCTGAAAATACGAAAGGTAAACAAAGCATGAATATCAGCCAAGTAAACAATAACAATCTAGGCAACAGCTTTTTAAGTTAAAGAAACAACAAGTTAGCGTCTCTTAAGCTGCTCTGCGCCCGCTGCTGCTGCTGATGCTGCTTCTGCCAATATGCTTCAGAAATATTAATACGAAAAACAATGAATCATTCATTTTTCCAACAACCATCCACACTGCCGCTCAGCAGCCGCACCCCTCTTCAGCGACTCAGGAGCCAAGCAGATAATCGACCACTGAAGTGGCTCTGTAGCAAGTGACAAGAGCCCGAAGCGAGGGGAGGGAGTAAGTGTAGCAGGGGTAGGAGGAAACAAATTTGCATAAATGTTTTGTTCGAAAGCAGCGCGGCTGCGGGCGCATTTTGTTGTTGTTGTTATTTGTCTCTTGAGTTTGTTGTTGTAGCGATAAGAACATGAAAAATCAATAGAAATGACAGCGACAAGTGGATTATCACTCGAAATGTCAACGAAACTAACAGTTGTCATTATGATAAACGATTTTTCCTGGAGCCTTACTGCCACCCTCCCGCCTCTAATTCACTTGCTGCAAACAATGAATACTCAATCGGGGTACAAGCTGGATTACGGCGCTTTTATGATTGATGACATTGTTGGACTATGGCTGAGATTGTATTAGTATAGGAAATATCTTTAACTTTGCATGTATTTGTATTTGTATCTGTCGCTATGTGAATGTATTTGTGGCAAGTAATTCGCCACTTGCTTCAATTGCAATTGAAAGTGGTCTATAAAAGAAGAAATTTCCTATCAATACATAAAAATATTCGAGCATATATATTCTTCAATTAAAATGTCTGTCAGTGCGTCTGGCTGTATTGCTGCTATTATTCATCAATCAAAGTCATATTTGAGCAATGGTCAGTTGTGGCCCCTTTTCCTCTCCTCCTCCACCAATATTCGGCATAATCAGTGAAATGCGCCTGTAAACTTGGCATGATTTATCGGTGCATAATTAGAGAGCTTTCCTGGAAGTAAAACCTGCGAAATAGAAAATACAAATGCAGCGTATTAGTACCAGGGCTTGCAGTTCGTTCGATATTTACAGTAGTCTGTATTAGTTTTTCATATAAAAAATAATCAAACTTTTACAAATTGAGTTGCTTTCCAATGTTTGGCTTGATAAGGCAATAATGTAAGGAATCAACAATAATCAACAATAAGTGCCTTGGCATGAAAAAATCTGGCCAAAGCACTCCTGTCATAGCCATAGTCGTTTTTTTTGTCCGATGAAGGCGAAATTAGTCCATTGTACTGATAAGTAATTTCTATGTACTGAAATCTTCCTGATCTTTTTTGCATAGCGCAGAATTATTGATGGTGGCAAGAAGCAAAGTGGGTCTGGAATATAACTGGAATATAAATGCGATAATGAAGATATTAAAAAGGGGAAGGATAAAAGCAAGAGATAAAATTCCTAATTAGGAAAAGTATTTAAAAATTAAATTATTCAAAATAATATTGATTATTCCTTGCGAGTATTCATCCCATTGCTAGGAGTCGTAGTTAAATGTAAACAATTATGTATGCATGTATTTCGCCAGTAATTTTTAATATTTCTGTCAACCCTGCTTGCTACAAAAGCGCGTAGAATATTAGATAAAGTATTTGCGGCAGCTACAAAATGCACGTAGCTGCCACTTTTACACTAACAGCAGCATGTTGCTGACATAAGCTGACATCACTGTTGACATTAATGATGCAAGCCATCAACAGCAGCCAGCGAAGGCAGCCGCATCAATACAACTCAGCCGCAACAACGTCAGTCCAGGCAGCGGTAATTTTTGTGCTGACACGTTGGGAAGAATCTGCAGCTGTCTGAGCGCGCACACACACACACATGCAAACTGACACACTGCAAGGAGGCAGCTATCAACCCTTTGCCGTGCATTATCGTGCAAATCACTCATACGCCTACGCTGCCGTGCCCCCTCCCCTTCGCCGCTGCTCTTATACACGTATGCTATATGCCATTGCATTTGACGCTGTCATCGTATCAAAATCACATCAATTATCATTTCTTTGGTATTGCCTGTGCTCTGTTATCTTTGTTGTTGTCGCTGTTGTTGTTATTGCCAGCAGGCAATGTTTTCTTTTCTCTGCTGTGCAAATTAGAAAAAAGAAGCAAATCATATCGCAACATATCAGCTTTCACTTGCCATTTTTTTTCCGCCCTAGACTTAATCACAGGCAAGTATCATCAATATATCATTATTTTGCTGTAGTACGTGCACGTGTGTGTGTGTGAATGGCAGCTGCAATATGTTGCAGATAATGATCTCATGTGTTTGCGGCATGTTTGTGGCATAATTTAGTGCGGCAAATCACAAACAGGAGTGAAGGAAAGGCAGCAGCAGCAACAGGAAATGAATTTCTTCTGCGAGCTGGATTACAAGGCCTCAGAAGGCAGTGAAATTTAACTTCCGCTAATTGAAATTCGAACAGCATTATATACACAAATTCCCCTTAACCAATTGAAACATGCATACGCTTTACCAAAGTATAATCAATTAAGAGCTTAATTTAGCACAGTTAGAATGATTCGATTAAGATCCTTCTGAGTAATCGAAGCTGCGCTTATAAGATGGTCGAACTCAACGATTTCCATGATTATATCTTCAATTAAAAAAAATTTCGAAGATAACAATATTCTAAAAATTTTACATCGAAATGCCACTAGCCTACATTTATAGTTGCACAATTTCAAATACTAAAAAGCCACAATTTAATGCAAAATGTCTTCGAAGCACATTCACACATAGGATGGCCCCATCTGAAGGGTGCACTACGTGCTGCATATGACATTTGCATATATTGGCATTAGATAAAATGCCACAAAACTGAAATGGAAATGCATTTGGCTGAGGTGAGACAAAAGAAATGTTCCTCGAAGGTGGCTGGCAGCACATGGAGCAGCTCTCTAAAGAGCCCGTTGCTTCTATTTGTAATAGGTTGGCAAATAAAATTACATTTACAGTGCACATATTCCTGCGGAATGTGGTTTCTTGCAGGCTCTTTACTTCAAGCACGTAGAGGGGGATTCCGGGATTCCCCTCCGAAGGTAGATAGACACTTTTCAAACAGTAGCTACACTTTCTATGTTAAATATTCTTTTGTCACACTGAAACATCATTTAAAAATTTTAATGAGTTCGCTACTCTAAATGAACCTTCAGCCTTCCCCCTCCCCCATCCACTACATTATAGTCCACGCTGCTGGCCCTTTTGCAAATGGCGCCTCTTCACGTCTTTCGAGTGTGCCTCGAAATGTGCCAAAATATGCAACGAAAAAGCCAACATCCTTTTCCAATGCACACCTAAAAGAATGCTACGTTTTTCCAATATTTTTAGATTGCAAACTAAAAGCGCTACGAGAAATCTTCGAGAATCGTTGAGCATATTTTACAAATGCTTGGAACATAAATTTTCTTGGCTTACCGCGCGCACATGTGTGTGTGTGTGTGAAACGTGCTGCCACGCAATAAGAGTGCACGTAGCGTGCATGTGTGAATGTGTGTGTGCAAAGTGCTTGCTGCGTGCCACACATGTGATAAGCAGAAGTGCCAGAGACAGAAGCGCAGATATTCCAAAATCTTTTGCAGCCATGACTTATTTCAATTATTTTAAAAGCGTGTCAGTTGAGAGTTGACAGCGAGCGCTTCTATTGTGATTTCCATGGCAATAGCTCAACAAGTCGTCAGAGCACTTGACACTAGTGATGTGAAATGGCACACTTTTAAGTATTTGGTGCTCAGTAGCAATTATTTATATGAGCATCTCAATCTGCTGTCACAACAGAACTTTCAGGCCACGGTGACTAGCAGACTGCAATCCTACTACTAATATTTGGATACTCGATAAGTTTGGCTATCGTTTTGCTGTCTGCAGAAACTTCTCCATAGCTTCTATATCGATCGACTTTTTCTATTTTTATTAATCTTAAAATTTATCAAACTCCAACGGAATTGTTCTTATAAAATGGGCATGTTAGACTATGAGTTTTCTTATTCTCGAATACGTTCTATTTGTACGTAGGCCAATAATTCTCGTATCAAGTATGCATATACCCAATACGTGATTACTCGATATTTGAACAAAGCCCTTGTGCTTAACACTTGCCGCACACACACTGACACCCATTATTCACACATCATTTCGCACTTGATTCGCACTGCATTTTGCATTGAGAATTCAATGGAAAACGTTTCGAGTCGTTTCGTTTCGTTTAATTTTATTTTATGCCATTTTAGATTTGCATATGAAAAGGCTGCGTCGCTTCGCACACGCTCGACATGCCACAACAATGCGCGCTGCGAAAATGCGAGTCATGCTTGAAGTGTCGTGCTGCCTTGACATTTGGCAGCCCCCCGTGGGCTGCAAGAAAATGCCTTACTTCCTGCCTGCCTCACTATCTTATCTGTCTGCCACTTCACTTATCGCCTGCTCCACATGCATATTTGAAAAAAGTACAAATAATGCAAGGGAAAAAAATGCATTGAAATCACTTCAGCGCATAAATCCTTGCAGCTTCCTCCCGATATATGTGTGTGTGTGTATGTTTATGTGTGCGCGTAATGCATTTGGAATTTGTGGCATTTGCCTTTCATACTTTGACTTCGCAGTCAGCGTGTGAGCGTGCTCTTTGCCTTGTTGATAATTCCATTGTTGAAGTCAAATTCTTGGAATTATTGGTTTTTATGAGCGCATAATATGCTGGCAGAGCCCGGAAGTAGAAATTCGAGTCAAGAAGAAGAATGTCAAACACATGTCTGCTTTGAGCGATAATTCATATTTATAGTTGTTAAAGTTAAAAGTAAACATGATCTTGCTTAAATTTGACTATAACTATATGCCTACCTTAAAAAAACAACCACAAAGGAACAAATAATTAAGAAAATATTGTAATCTTTGGTCAAAAAGCAAATCGAATAGATACAAATTCGACCTTTAGTTTATGATACATCTCCTTTTCTCTTTTCCCTAATTGGTTCTAAAAAATATATTTCGGTTTTTGTCTGCTTATTTATGTGGATACTTTTCGGGAATGGATACACAGACGAATCTCTTCTTCAGTTCCTAAAACCTAAAAATATTTCCTTTGCACGTTCTCGTATTTTTTGATTAGGTTAAAAAGACGACTGAGTGTGTGTTTATTCAATCAGACTACCGCAATTTTCAGTGGTATCGAAAAGAGTATGTTTTAATGATAGAATTATAAAATTTATATACTATATAATATACTATATAAAATTTAAAGGAGTAACTAAAGAAGACCTCCAAGGCAAACAGACGATTTCGATTTGATTTGGAGTAGAGATTCAGTCTGCTAGTCAAAGCGGCTTCAAAGATCTATTGTGAACGTTCTACATGTGCTTAAAAATTCCATTAGATGCATAGTTTTAAAAGCGAGGGAGCAGTTTCGTTTGGTGGGCAGGCGAATGAGCATTCGAACTTTAAGAATATATATATGTATGTATCTTATCATGAACACAGTTGAGCTATATTTCATGCCATTATGAGCATACTATGCTATACAGCTTACACTCTAAACGGCTACTCATTATCATATCAAAAGAAGTTGACTTTGTTGTCTTGCTAAAGACCTTTGAATAACCTCAAGTGGAAGTCAAATAATGCCTCAAATGCTACTTTGAGTCTGCGACAATAATCTTAAAATAATTTCAAACAAATCAAAGCAATTCGAGCGCACGACAGCAATGCAAGTCAGTCGCTGTAGATACAATTTACAATAACAATTCGACAATGCGACAATGACAATTGTTATGCTGATGCGCTGACAATAAAAGCGGAGCATGCTAGAAGCCACGCACACAGCTACACAAACATATTTGCACGTGGCCGATACGAAATACGACAGCAGATAAGAAGAAAGGCGTTCGAGCGCTGTCTTTGAGGGTTGCTGGCGCGTATCTGTGTGCCTGTCGGTTGCTGTGTAAGTGTGCGTACCTGCTGGCAAAATGCGAGCGCGATAAAGTTCGCTTCCTTTGCTGCGTCTTTCACTTGTTTCGCTGCTTGTTCTTGCTCTTCTCCCGCGCGCTTTGATTCAATTCGATTCGATTTGCTTCGTTTCGTTTTTGTTTTTATTTGTTTGACAGATGCTGGCATTACATTGACATTGAAATGGCATTGTATTTGCATCTTGTCTGTGTGGCTGTGTGTGTCTCTGCGTGTGTGTGTGTGTGCCGACAGCGCTTCCCCTTTTTGCTGTCTTGTCTTGTCTTGTCTTGCCTCGCTGCTCAAGATTTGACAAAAATAATTCCAAGCGAAGGTAAACATTAACGGCATTTTCCATCTACAAAATATATTTTCCATGCAGATAAGCAACGCGAAGGCTGTAGCATTTCGGCTGTAGCAAGGGCAGGGAACATGTTAAAGCATTTATTTTTGATTTGTGTGGAAATTGATGACTTTTGAGTAACAGTCTCTAACACTTTGTTGAAAGCTTAAAGAGTATTGGAAATTGTATTGGAAGTCTGGGTATGGAAGTGGTAAGCAAATATGCTTTTCAGTCACTGTGACCAGTAGACTGAATTTCTAGCCAGTGAAAATGCATGCGCGCATCTTTGCATTTCCTTGAAACCTATGATATTTTAGAATCAATTGACAAGTAAAATTTATCTCAGATAAAATTAAGATACGCTTTTCCAACTGGAAAAGTCGTATTATTTATGAATTCTTTTAGCTTGGCAATATGCTTAAAATTTATGCTATTTTCATCAATATATCAATGAAAATATATTCTTCAAGGGTTTTAACCGTATATTCAAAATGCTGGACATAGAAATTTAGTATTCTCTTCCTTTCATTCTTTAGTCGGAATGAATAAAGAGCACGGCCGAAGAGACTACTTCAATTCATCTTTTGCACGTTATTCAGAGCTTGCATGGTCCATATGGAGAAAGCAGAGATATATTTATGGCATAAAGAAAAAGTTAACGTTTGCAAATAAATTATTTTGAAATATTTTCAACAAAATTTATTTATTGAAAATTAAAACCCAATCGAATCTGTGCAAGCACCATCTTTACTTCAGAGCACAAAGCAACGCTACAAATAATATTTACCTCTGTTCAAGTACTGCCGCTTATCTGCACCCTACGATGCCACATTTGTTAGTGTAAGCAAAGGGTCTACCGAAACGAAACAACCTCGGCAGCAACAAAAGAATCCTTGCTTTGAAAATGTTCGGCAAGTAAATTACAACACATTATCGACATTTGTCACCTTCACGGAACTTTAGCCAAGGACGGCAGCGCACTCACACACCAACAAGAGGCGAACTCACTTAGTAATGTGCTACACCCACTCCGCCTGCTGCCGCCTCCGCCCAATCACACTGAATAAATGTGCAAATAAATCAATGCAGTGCAATAATGTGCGAAAAATCGGTCGGCAACATCATGCTACACACACTCACACACACAAACAACCCTACAAAAATACAGTTACTTGCATTAGGGTGACCAGCAGTGCTCTCAGTGGCATGTGCTCTGTGTTTGAAGTCCATATATTCAAGAAATCTCACTAGTTTTTCTCTCTTAACTTGCTCTGCTCTCCTATATGCTTATATACTTACATACTGCAAATATTTTGTATTACATATTAATTCCAGCTCTTTAAATTATTTTGAAATAGGGTCACTCTATACCACACAAAAAGGCATACACTCACACATGCACATGTATGTACCCATGCAGTATGAAGTGATGCGAAACATCACGTCGGCAAGTAGGAAAATCTGTATTCCCACTCTTTCGCTTTATTGGTTCTTTTCACAAGAAACTCTTCCGCTCCCTTACGCACCCCCTCAATTGGCGCACGGCATTGTGCCAAAATCAAATTGACAAGATTTCCTTAACGCGTAAAAATCAGCAGAAAAAAGCTGCCGCCACGAAATCGGTTTAAAAATGCATGAAAAGAGGTATTGAACAGCTTTGTCTGTCTGTCTGACTGTGTGCATGTGTGTGAGTGTGTTTGTGTGTGTGGCAGTGTCTGAATGCGGATAACAATGTTGCCAACAAAATGTAACAACACAAAATGGCGTAAAATCTGCGACAAAAATTCCTTCACGCCAAACAAACACACAGACAGACACACTTACACAAATAGACATATAGACACATTTACACTGATGTGTATTATGCTGATATTTTCGCACGACATTGTTATTATTGTTGCTGTTGTTGTTATTGCGCCTGTATTCTGAATATTTGGCAAACGCTGGCCGAGCGAGACACAGAAAGAGTGAGAGAGTGAGAGAGACTGCATAAAAAATTATTGTACATATGTATATGCGCTGACATTTATTTTGTAAAAATATTTACTTTTCAGGTGAACACATTTATTTAACCCAGCTATTCCAACAACAACAATAACAACAACAACAACAACAAAAATGGAAAAGTAAATGACCAAATAAAATGAAATGGAATTTTTTTGTGCCAAATACATTTTTCACTTTTCGTAGAATTTTAATATTTTATTTACATGCCATTGAAAGGTGGTGACACATGGCAGAGAGCAGAGAAGTGGCGGCATGCAGAAAAAGAGCGATTGTGTGTATTTTATTAATTTTCAAGCTTGGCATGTGAAGAAATGCCTATGAGATTTGTAATCTACGCGTTTTAATAAATTTTTGTAAAGATTCAAGAAGGTGTGGGAAGAGTGCGTGAAGCTCACATCCTAATGGCGCAAGTGATATTGAAGAACCGTTAGTAAAAAGGATTCTTTGATTTATTATAGACACCTTTGTCATCTACCGAATAATATAGCTTTGGATATATTTTGTAGTAGGCATCCAGTTACCTTAAAAAGCTTACATATATTCTTAGGAAGATTAATGCCAAACGTTCGACGACGTAATACCAATATCCCTGGTAATGCTCCTTTAAGAGAGGAATAGCAAAAGGGTAGTACTGAGGTCCGCCTATTACTTTAGTAATAAATTGAATCTGTCTACAATTTCATATCATACACACCAGCAGATAGATCAATATTGGATACTTACAGCACGGCTCGAATTCTCAAGTATGAGCTCAACTTCATCACTTCTTCCACTTGGCGTAGAATAGGACTGTGTCAGTTAAATCCTACTGTTTCATTTTGCTTGTTTTTTTTTAAATATTTCGTTTCAAAAGTTGGTTCATTTGACTTTTGAAAAATCATCTTATCTAATTGACGATGTTTTTTATAATGGGTATCTTCAAGGCATTCTTCCTAAATAAATGTTACCCCCTATTTATAGCTACATATTGAATCAAAGTCAGAATTAATTTGTGCTGCTACTACAGTTAATTTTCTTGTCTGAATATAAACATTGTCAGACCTAATAATATAAAAATAAGCTTTAAATATTCAGAATTCTGCTTGGATGTCTACAAAAGGCGGTAAATGTCATAGACTGGCCACCATGCTGAAGCGTTAACAAAGCCCGGCGCCTTTCACATTGCCATAATTATTGAAATGTAGAAGTAGCACAGCGCACAAACGTACGTGATCTGGTGCAAGGACACTAATGACGTTTGTGTGTATGTGTGTCGGCATGTTTATGCCCACAAATCAATAAGAAAATAAAGCTTAGAGCTAATTGAATGGCGATTTGTGTGCAATTGATAAAATGATATTAATTTCAGTGCCGGAGCGAGCGACTTTTATGCGCTTATAATGATGTCAATCATTTGTGAACAGGACAATAAAAGGGCAGCTCTGACACAGCGACCACCACTACTAACACTATTAAACAGTGACAATAAAATAACAATGCCTTCAACTGTCACAACAGCAGAAGAGGAGAGGCAACTACTAAATAACAAAAACAAAGGCCAAGGCAAAAAGCAATACAACAAAAAAGCAGCACAAGGTAATGACAAGAAAATAAGGTTCAAAATAAGATTGTAATGATGAGGATTTGCCAAAGCACACAAACGCACAAGCACAACGACAACATTTCAAAGGACACAATTCAAACAGCAGGCGGCATCATTTTCTCTACGAATTTACTATGGCGAGTTGACAGTTTTCGAGGGAAGGGATTTGTCGTCTTGGAACGTGCTACTTGGAAAATTTGATGACCTAAACTTCGTGCTTGCGCTGCCCCCTCAGCAACTTTCTTCGTGCCTGCTCCGAACAGTCAAAAGTAATGCCAACATTATGATGAGCATATTGAGCAAAAGTTATCATCAATCTTTGCGCTTCAACACCTCGCGCTGGCAGTTAACACAGCTGCCAGGATACGGTCGATGCAAGCGGGCACACCGAAAGTGGCAATGTGGCCAAGTGGAAGTGGCGCCTTGAAAGCGGTTGGTCTTAAGAACTGATGGCTGAATTACTATGAAATATTGCTTGCTTAATGTGAGAATGACAAGGAAATTGATTTGGTCTTTTCGCAGGCGACCAAAACTTTTCGGCTTACATTTTGAGGCAGAAATTTACAAAGCTGAGAGTGTTCTTAGACCGAAAATGAAAACTGTTTTGAGATCTCTATTCCTTCAGTGTTAAAAAGCAATTAATTTCCTAATCTTATTTTTACAGTCTCATTGAAAAGATCAGATATAAACCAAATATAGTGAAAGATATAAATTTTTTTTAAATTTAATTTTGTTATCAATATTTCTTCTGCAATTGACTGCCTTTTAATGCACTTGCACATCATCCTTATTGTTGTCGGTGTGTGTGTGTGTGTTGTTGTTGTTGCAGCCGCCTGCCAGTGCATTGCACACAATAAATCCGATTAAATTTAATTGAAATTAAAATATTTTGCATATTACAACGTTGCCACACGCACACCTACATAAGCACACATATAGGCAATGTTCCCGCATAAACAAACACACACATATATGCATGTTTCTTGTCTGTGTGCGTCCGCCTTGGTCGATATGTCGTATCAAGTGTTAAATCAGAATTTATTGAATTGCAAATCTACAAAATAATGTTCATTTAATTTCATTTTCAGATTATGAAATGTCGGCGATCTGTTTCTGATACATTGTAAATTTATTACACATTATTAAAGTTGAAGCAGATTCTTGCGCTTTATAACAAATTTGCATACAAAAGGATTCAAGGCAGAATATTTTCAGTGTCCATTTTGAAAGTGCCAATTATGTTCACTTTGATAAAAAAATCGGTTAGATACAGACAGAAAAGCGACACTCCAGTCCCTACATAATTTAAGTATTTAAACTTCATTTGCAGATTACTCAATTCATTTATATTTCTATGCATTTGTTGTTAGGACTAAGTTTTATTCGAATAAATAAAGCCCGCTCACATCTCCTTTCTTAAACAGTCGTTGTCAGTCGCTCAGATTCAACATACTGAACAATTTAGTGTAGCAGCTGCGAACGGTAGGACTGATTGAAGGACTCGTCGTACTCCTCTACTGAGAATCTCTTCCCCTTCCGAGTGTGCCTTCTTTCTAAAGCAAGATGACTGCTGCGGTTGTCGGACGTGCTGTCCTCTAAGTTCTCTAATTCCCTCTAAAATGTGCTTTGCTTTGAAAAAGACTGTATAAAAAACTACTGTATTTACGTGCTGATTTTCTTATTCGTACGAAAAAACAGTAAAACTCAGAAAGAACGAAGGTAACTAGCATGTTTGATTATATGGCATCAAGGATGTTCTTTCAATGTTAATATATGCCATTGGCGATATTATTGAAAAATAGCTTCAAAATGTTTCCAATAAGCCACCGACTTCACAAGTGGGATTATCCTTTATTAGAAGAGCAAATCCTTTAACATTTGCCACAAAAACAACGCAGCTATCTATAAAGCTGTTATTTTCGAATTTTGCTTTTCGTTCAAAATATATCTCAGCACAAATATTTGCTACTGTGCATATTTAAAGCGAACTAATGATCATTAAGCGATCATAAAATGTATGCACATTCGAGCAAACAACAACAAAGAAAATGTTATTATGAAGCAAAGAGTAAACAACAAGCAATAAAATTGAGAACAGGTCAAAATCCATGCCGCAGCTGAGGGAGGCATTGATAAGGATTGAAGTGCGTTGGCTAAATTTGCTACCTACGCGAACAGAGTTGATAATTTTGGGTTTGTTTACCAAACAAGCGAGCAGCTCTCGTAGAAGATCGATCTTTTGGAGCGATTCGCTTTGCACTTATAAAATATGACACTGCCTCGAAATGAGCAACAGTTTCGTCTAGCAGTTCAGTGAGTGATGTGCAGCACCTTCAGTGAAAAAATGTTGGTGTCAATTGTAATGAATTAGCTAACATTAAGTAGTCAAAAAGTAGGCAATTTACATTTGCAAACATTGCCTCTTATTAACTACTTTATGTTAATTGATTCCAAGCAACAATTCTGTACATTTTCGCAAAATTTATTGTGCACGAAAGTGACTTCATTGAAAAAGGACGAAAAATTTTACTTTACATTAGTAATAGTAATTTACATGAGTGACTTCATTGAAAAAGGACGAAAAATAGTACTATTAAGTAGTCGATTCGTAGGCGATTTACATTCACAACTCGCCCACAATCACCTGCTTACTAGCATATTTTTCTAATCAACTGCTGGACGAAAATCGAGAACATTTCTGAAGCACTTCAGCCAAGGAGTCAGTGGAGTAAAGGAAGCTATATCTTTCCGACATGAAAAGATATTGCCTCGAAGCATTTGAAGCATATATTATGCATTAAATAAACATCAACTGCACACCCCCGCGCTACTGCCTATCCTATCGAGAGCCATAGTAACTTCAGCGCAAATTCACACGAATTGTTGTGATTTACAATACACATATGAACACACACAAATACAGAAGAAGGCATGCACACACACACATTTGCAAGTATGCATATGTCGAACAAGCGCCAGCTGTCTCACATGAGAGTTTCTTTAGCAACACACTCGCACATCCGACAACAGCACTCATACACTCACCCACACACACAAACACCCATACACCCCTACACCCACAGTAATACTCACATGCGCTCAACAGCAAATTTACAAGGAAATCCTGCGGCGATAATTTACTCCGCAATTGTTGCGCAAATTGCTTTGATTTACGCGCGGCAACGCCAGCCGCTTACACGCTCGAGCAGAGACGGGCGGTGGGGGGGAGAGGGGCACGAACTACAGCACGCAACACATCAAAAAAATGCCGGAGGAAGCTGTAGAGGGAATCAGACTGGCAGCGCGCATCAATTCAAGAAGTTTGCAATTTTACTCCGGCTTGACTTGCAGACGGGAAGGGGCGGACTAGCTGACGCGCTCGTTTTACGTACTTGAATGCTTCACACACACACACTCTCGACTGCAAACACGCATACATCCGTTTGTCGGATTTTCACACCCAATTTTGCGCAGTTTCCTTGTAGGGTTGCCAATGCTGCCGGATCAGCCACTTAAGCCAGATTTTATAGACGCCGATTTTGAGACATCGATATCGCTTTGAAGGTATGAAAATAGAAAGACATTTCAAATATTTTATAGCTTATGACAAAATTATCAAAAGTTGCTTGCCTTTAAGCTAGAAGGACTATAAAGAAATAATTTTTAGGGCTTTCATAATTTAGCAACATCTGAAAGGGGAGAGAGTTCTTAGAAGAACTTCTTGACAAGCTTTTTAAGACATCGAAATTCCTTATTAATTCCACTTATTTCAAAAATGCTAACTACTCTTTTTCAAAATAAAGAGAAATTAAAAGGAGCCAACTTTCAGCTCAGTATGCCTATCAAATATACTGCCAAACAGGACTTTAGAATTAGAACAAACCAAAATTAGGAATCAGATTTGGGAAATCCTTTCAAGCAGGTTCGATAATGTTCTCAAATCAACGACTTCAACTTAAATAAAAAACTCTGCTTGGCAACTCTTCAGGCATCCCAGAAGCATATGTAAGTATGTGCCTGTGTCTGTTCGGGCATGTAAAATACATCCAAATAATGGTGAACTAAATTGAGTGAAAATTTGAATTTATTTTGATGTGTGGAAAAGCGCGGATATGCGTTAGTGTATGCGTGAATGTGTGGGAGTTCAAGTGCGACATACTTACGGCATACTTACGTCATTACAAGCTGTTGACTCAAGTCCTTTTTGCTATTCTTCCACAGAGACGAATGACATTTTCCAATTGGATGCTCATTTCTGTGAGTAAAGGATTTCCAACTAGCATGCTAGCTTTTTGGTTTTCTGTAAAGTATATGATTCTAGGAATTCAATTGACATAAATTTTCGAAAATGTTGGCACTACTGTTGTTAGCATTACAAACTGACTCGATGCTTAGAAGGTTAGCACAGATATATGAACGCTAGAACTTCCTTTAGGGATTTTTAACAGTTTTTCCTGACTTAAGGCCCAGCTTTTCAATGGACTTCATAAAAATTTTACAGCTGCGAATGTTTTTAATAGCACATATTTTACAGAACTTTTACATACAATTTATGGCATAAAATCCATTCTGTTTTTAAAATGCTCGTTCCTTGTTAATATTTAAATTCTTCTGTCATTATTTTTCTCGAATTATTTCTAAGCATTTAGGAAATAAAAGCATTCGCAAGAAGCAAAAACATATGCAATGCACCACTTTGGGCCAATTGTTGTTGGTGGTGGTTGTTTGCATTTTCCATTTCCTGTTTTCTGCGAGAATTTTTCTGTTGCAGCGCTTAAACAAGCAAACAACTGCAATATTTATTCAAGCGCTCCACAAAAAATTTTTACTTTTGCCCTTTTGCTCTAGTCAACTACTATTAAGTTCTTTTCACTCTTGGTATGTTTATTGGAAAAAAAAAGATAGTAGCTGTGGAGGAAAAATGTAATAAGAACATTTTTGTAGAAGCTTATTTAATAGAAAGATTTGTTTTATAAAAAATATCTACTTATGTTTATTTGTTTCAGCAAAGGAGAAGGAGAGTGCAATATAAAAGAAGTACTTAAAAAAATTCAAATAGTATTGATACTCTTTAAAATTTCTCTTATATAGGAACTTTTGGCCAGATTTTCTCATCATAGGCACTTTAATCTTTTTAAACAAAATGTATAATCCTCACCAGACGTTGTTTACTCCGGTTCAAATATTGACTTTTTTTGAAGCTCAATTGTCAATTCCATATTCACGGACTAAAGTTTATGTTCCTTAAAATTTTTCTCTGCATTTAGCAGATTTCCTACCTTTTTCGAAATAGGAATTTATATTACTGGTTTTTGGCTACAGATTAGCTTATTTAATTTATTTTAGAAAATTTACAGAAACTTTTTATTAAATAATTTTAAAATGTTCTGCACGTGCAAAACTAAAAGCCTAGAACGAAAAACTTCATAAACGATGTACTCGAGTTAGTTGCACTGACATTGGCCGGCGGAGCATGTCGAGTCGACTTCCAGCTCCTGCACGTTCGTGCCTTGTATTCGTGCCTTTCAATTAATATGCTCGGCAAATATTTGCGGATGCGGCAATGTGAAAATCCGGTGGTAGGCCGCACGAAGCAGCCAGCCGTAGACCGTAGACCCGCAGGCCGGCAGGCGGCAGGCAGCAAGCTTTGAACATTAATTAGAGCAATTGAAGCGCAACGAAGACACACACAGAAAAAATGTGGCATGCACGGAATACGAAATCATTGTCACGTCAGGCGACAATGCTACGGCCTCTCTCTCGTCCTTTGACTGCCGTGTCCAAAATAGACAGCCAGCCAGGCTGTGCCGTCTGCCTTTTACAGTTCGCAGACTCGAAACATGTCGCCAACTGAACTCATCTTGCCACATGCCACAAGAAAGAGGCAGGCGTTGCAGCATTATAGCGCATCTCAACTTGAATCGATTTCGATTTTTACGACATTATGCGACCATTTCCATTTGTAGCAAAGCGAATCTCTTCAACTCGAATGCTGAACTTCAGACGCCACCTGGCTATAGGATAAAGGATAAAGTTTGAGGCAACTTAGAATGCGACGCGACGCGTTACAATCGAACGCGACAACGATTGTTACCTTCCTTTCTTTTTTTAGGAATTTTCCCCTCTGAAACTTTTGCTTGTTCGCTGTTTGTGTGCAGTTGTTGGAAAATTGCTGAACACATTTTATTGCTGTTGTTGTTGTTGTTCTTCCTATGTGTTTGTTGATTTTCATTGCGGTTTGAAAATGCAAGAACGTATGCACGATTTATTTTCGCTGGGCAGAGACTTGAGCTGAAGCTCAACTTCTTTTCGGGAGAGACCTTCGTGCTGAGAAAAATAAAGGATTCCACTGAAAGATGTTGTGCAATGTCTGCTTGCCTTCCATTCTTAATTGTCCAAAACAAGCCGTTACCGGGTTACCACCTGACGTACGGTACACACCAGGCGCTCTTGCTACAAGCGCGCGTTCTCCAGTTGGAAATTCCAAGCGTTGCCAGTGCCTGCTCTGCTTGGTCTACAACTTCTCCTTAACTACACTTAAATTTTTCCGTCCTACCAAAAAATAATCTTAGAGCTTTAATCAAACATTTTATTTTGTAAACATGGTTTTTTTCGGCACATCATATACAGAAGCCGTCTTCCCTTGAACTTCATCATCATCAGCTTCAGCCCTCGTAGACTTAAAATATCCTCTCTCCCAGTTCTCGAATCGATCTTCCTCAAACTTAACGCTTTCTCTTTGACTAAACCCCCGGAATTCATGCTTTTACTTACGTCATATGTTTGAAGTACCCACAGCTGCCCCCCTTCCTCAACCATGTGCTCTTTATGTTGATTTGGTGGGAGAAATCGGGTAATATCTGCGCGTGTTACGCGGATTTTTCGCTTCATTTCAGCTGCAAACATTTAGCGTAGGTAGAAACTTGCCATGACAACCTGCAGCAAAAAAGACAAAATGATTTCAGCAAACTCGAAAGTACACACACACAAACACAAGGGAGCAGCAGACAGCCACGAACTGTAAGCAGCGCGGCAGAGTTGCCGGTTGTCTCTGCCAATAAAATGCTGTAAATGCACAAATTGCAAGGAAGAACTTTTTGTCTGAAATCAGACAGAAATCAGTTCGATTTGCTGCTGGCACACACACACACACACACTCAAAACTTTACTTTTGAAAGTCACGTGCCAGTTTCTGTTCCGCATCAGCTGCGCTACTCACGCTTAATTTTGCAAGTTTTTCTTTAAATCTGCAAAACTTTAAATTTTTGTATGTATTCTGCGCGGGGGATGCGCCTTGCATAATACACCAGTATGAGTACCCCCTCCCCTACCCCCGCTGCACTGTGGCTACAATGCAATTAAATAAAATTCCACTTAAGTATTTGTTTATTTATTTAAGCTTGCTTGAATTACTTGAGGAATTACTTGCTTAAGTATGTCACGTCCGGCGGAACGAGTGAGACGTGTTGTGGTTTGTTTATCTCGCCAACTGTAATTACTACAACAATCCAAATGCACAGACACACAGATAGACATAACAGACAAGTGCGAGAGCACATGAAAAATGGGTGAAGTCTATTTGGTGAGAATTGAGGCACTGAAGCAATGTGGCACATGACACAGCAATGCCTGATAATAAACTGCGACTTGCACGTAAAAGGAAGAAGAATTTGTCAAATTTGTGTGAGGTAGAATATGAAAAAGAAAGCTTGAAGTGGGAGAGCAAATGCAATAATTCTGAATGGAAGTCGAAATAACTTTGTATTTTCTAATAAAAGCCCACGCAACTGTCCAGCGCTGTAATTAAAAAACCATACATCTCTCGCACAAATAGTATGGCAACTACGTGCAATGCTAGCGAAGGCAAGAACCCTACAACACTCGCCGACCATTTCCGACAAGTATGTCCGTCCAGGCTGACCAACGGCAGCGGTAATTTATCACTATTAACCCTGACGCTGGCTGTCGCTCACACAGCTGTCATGACTGTCTGGTCTATTGTGCGCACCTCCGCACTTCCACTGCCACCCTGGCCATTACATGTTGCTGCTTGGTCACACTGACAGCCGCTGTTGCGCAGCTTCGGCACTGCCAGCTCTGCCCCTTGCCCAGTTTATTCATCATTTCAATTATCCTTGCTTTAGAAATATTTCTGCTAGCACTCGATCCAAATTGCACATTTTCTTCCTTTCAATAAATCATTTTCAAATAATAACATTTCAATTTCGGTTATTTGCTAATTAAACGCTGCACTCGAGCGTTCACCCAATTTGGAATTGTGCACCCACTTCGAAAGAATCCGCTTTATTGCTGCAGCATGCTTAAGTGAGCGCTGCAAGTGCCTCATTTGCTATTTGCATGCATATCATTAAAAATTCGAAAGCCACCAAAGACAGAGGTGTAGCCACTGTGTGTTATATTGTGGAAGGGGTTACTTTAAGAAGAAACAAAATGCTAATAGCTTCCAATGTCTATGCCTTAAAATTCCCGAAAATATTTTCAAGAATATTATCTAATGCAATATTTGAATATTTTTACAGTGTTCCCTAATCCACTTTCCGGCAATTTAGACCCAATTTCGAATTTAAATTTAAATATATTTTATCGCATTTTTTCGAAGTGAGCATTTCTTTAATATACTTATACAATTTTAATATTTTTCTTTTTCTGACTTATAAAGGACATTCATCTCAGGGCAGACATTGAGAAATTTCTTTCAGTTATGCATACATACATATATGTACATAACATTCCTAATAAAAAATATATTCACAAAACGTTTCCCTTTGCTAGTTAAAAATATCTAAGCTAGAGAGTTAAATGCCTTGAAAATTTTTTATGAATTTCTTTGTCTTATATTTTGTTGAAAGTCCGGGCTTTAGTTTTGAAACCATAGAGCATAATAGAAAAGCAGCAAAAGTGTTCTTGATTTTAATTTTTTTAAAGGTATAACATAAAAGAACATTAAATTAACTCACCCCCACTGACTACGTGCATCGCTCTCTTGCTGCTCGCTAGCTCGATAACCAAAGAATAGCGAAATCGTAAAATGCGCTGAAATTACGAGCGAACAAATGTTGGTATATGAAATTAAATGGAAACTTTGCATATATCAAGGCACTTCACTTGCCCAACTCGCTTCCCCTGCTGCTACTTTATAATAACAGAAAAATATTGATGGCAAGTCAAAGGAAGCTAGCTGAGCCAACCAAACCAAACCGAAGCAATCCAATTTATTGCATTGACCATGGACAAAATTGCAATTTTTATATACGAGCAGATACATATAGGAGAGGGGGGTAAAAGCGCGCGCTGCGCGGCAAGGCATTGATTGAATTGCAATTGCATGTTATTTCTTGCAATTGAAATAAATCTCAAAATTTTAAAGGATACACGTAGCAGCGGTACCTATACGTAATACGTGCTGTAGTTGTGCTGAGCAAGTGGGAGCTCGGTATGCCACTGTATGGGACAGCGAGTGCTGGTTTGGCTGCCATGCACTTCAGTTTTCAATATGGCGGACAAAGAGTTGGGATAGAGGCAGAAAAGAACTCGGACTCGGCACAGCAAACTCCTTTATTCAGCGCTGGTAGCAATAAACTGCTTCCCTTGATTATTGGGCACTTGTTGGAGCGTCATTGAAATCAGCGCACCACAAGTCAGATGAAGTGAGCATGTGGCAGCTGGGTGCAGGTTAGGCAAGTTTGAAGCACTTTCTGTGCAAATTTAGAAAAGCAAATTTTAAGCTACTGAAGCTAGAGAGATTTTAACATAGGAGAAGCAGCTTAGCGAAGAATCCTTAAGAGAGCGAGATAAAATGCAAAGACAATGTTTGCAGTTATCTTACAAAAGCATTTGTTAACAAGTAAGGAAGCAATCAGTCGGGTTTCACCGACAGAGTAATACCCTACACCATGTTCCCAAGTAGGGTGATAATTCACTGAAATTGTGGTCGTATTTGATTTACAACCTACATAGTGGGCGGACCACGCCCATTTTTGGCAGACTACAAGATATACCTAATAGGACTATACATGCCAAATATTAATGCTCTGACAGGTGTACACCAGATGTTATCGGCATATTTATTTTACTGCCCCCATGGTGGGCGGACCACGCCCATTTCTGGAGAATTAAAAGATATTCCTACCAGGAACGAAGTAACCAAATCTGGACTCTCTGGTGTATATATTATGGAAGTTAAGAGGATTTTTCGTTTATCGCCTATATAGTGGGCGCACCACGCCCATTTTCTTCTATGGCATCTAAGACCTATATATCAACTTGGGAACCGAATTTCATTCATATATATTCGTAACTAGTCAATTGGGAGCCATTTTACCGAAAAAATTTTGCCGGCTATATAGTGGGCGGACCACGCCCATTTTTTCCTGAGATATAGAAGACCTACCTCTTAACTTGAATACCAAGTATTATTCTTTTCCATGAGTAATTACACAAATTATAGCAATTTAATCGAAAAAAACCCGAGGTAGTGGGACTTATAGGTCCATTGGGGGCGTATCCTTCGACCGATTTAAATAATTTTAACACTTTACCTAACCCGAGGTTCACTGTGACTGTGTACCAATTTTGGTCCAAATCGGACAACTCCTTCTTTCTATTTTATCCGAACACGCAGACAGACAGACAGACAGACGGACAGACGGACAGACAGACAGACGGACAGACGGACAGACGGACAACCGGAAATCAAAAGAGAAAGTGATTCTGATCATTTCTATATACTTATGTCTATACCTAGGAAGGCTCCTTTAATGCGTTACAATTTTGGCACAAAGTTATTATACCCTATTACCATAGGTGTAGGGTATAAAAATATACGGTATTATGTTAGAAAATATTTAATTTAAAAAAAAATTTACAAAAATGTTGCAGTTATATAAATTGTGCTGCTATTATTTGACACGAAAGTGTACAATTCGCAAGAAAAGAGCGCTACCAACAGTTGCTGAAGCCAATGCAGCGTTTTCTCTAATTAACATTTAAAAGCCAAGCAAAAATCTCACTAACACACACACACACACACATATATATACAGCGGCATGCACGCGCAATTGCACACACATACGCGGTGTTGCGCTCTGCCCCCAAAATAAAATTGCTCTAACTTATTTTGGCTTGAACCGCAGCGAGAAAAAAAAAGCGACTCAAAGTTTGGCGCAATGAAAAACTTTTCCGTTGCCTGCTTCAGCCACTCACGGCCTCCGGGCTGGAAGCCAGCATGCAGCCGGCGGAAAGCTTGACGCACAAAGCTGCCCACGCAAGGGCACAGCGGAGGGCAGGCAGGGCAGTCTGATTCTCGCTTTATGCTCGGCTGATTTTTGCCAGTGCGTTCCTTCTTAACCCTCAGCTCAACAGACCATACGCATACAAACAAACACACATGCACCCTTGCTGGCGGCCTTCCTTTACTTACGTATTCCTTCACACTCCGCTTGCGTGCACCCCCTTCTACCCCTCCACTCCAGCCTGTGTGTACGCGTCTTGAGTTAATTTAATAAATCTTCAACAACTGAATAAGCTTTAAATTAATGACCCTGTAAAGTTCATATAAATTATTACGTTATCTTGGCGCAGAAACGCAGGCGGCATATTTTTCTTACGAGCGCGCTACGCGATTCCAACTGGCATGTATCGAGCGAGGTAGCCATTTGGTGCAGCTGAAAAAATTTAGCCATTGCTCGCTACCATCTTTAAAAATATTTTCAAATTCAATTATCTTACTACTAGAATTGCTATTGTAAGATATTTGTAATTCTGAATGATATTTGTTATTTTTCCAGTAATGAAAATTAAAAAAGAGGGCAATGCTGTTAGGAGAAATTGAAAGCTGAAATTAACATTTCCGTTTCCTATTTAATGAATAAAATATTTCGACTGCAAATTCGATTGCGTTTTAAGCTGAACGATTTTTTATAAATGCTGATTGATGCGAACCAATTTAAATGTATGCTAAAGTAGCTCACTTGACAGTTACTTATGACCAATTAGAAGAAGAGGGCGTAGCGTACTAGCATGTGCGCTTATGCCTACCAAAAGAACTTCTACGCTCCTTTTGTAAGGCATTATTTTCACTGAAACCTTCAGTGTGTGTGCATGCGATTGTTTGTATATGTGTGTGTATTGTATTTTGTACGTGTGCGTTTCGATACATATGTATGTATGCATGTATATGTTTGGTAGCATTCTTAGTTTAAGGTTGCCTGCCGCTCTTTTGGCCGTAGCTAACGACCCTCAAATACGAAAATTTTTGGGGTCATTGGCAACATATGCTGCCTACTTATGTGTAGGCATTTGTGCCAAATGTTTCTAGTGCCACTCCCCTCCCGCTTGCTTTCGTTTCTCGGCCTGCCTTCTTTGGCCTATACTCAGTAGCAAATCAAATTAGTATCAATTACAAAAGCGTTAACAACTAAAGAGCAGCATGTGTGCTGAACAGGCGAAGAACTTGGTAAGGTCATGAAGTGGAACAGTTCCATTTAAATTGAAGATTTCAGCTGCAAGTGCAAAGTTTTGCAAAAGCATTGACCTACATTGAAAATTTGTATTTAAAGAGATGATTTTGAATTTAATTCAAGTTTGTCTTGAAGTTAAATTTTAACTTTAATCGCAAACTTTTTTATATTGCTTGCCTTTAATTTTGGCCTTAAGTGTTCGAACAAAAGAGCCCATTAAACTGAGAAGACCACACGACGGTTTCATTTGCTTTAAAGCGAAATTGTCCAATTTGCCTTGTGGCTAATTTTGGGCCACGCTCTGTCCGTTCGCATAAAGCGCTTCATGGCTAATACCACATTTTACGAGTGCAGCTGTTCCCCCTCTCGACTTACAACTGCCTCTTTTAAGTCGCGCTAATTAATGCAAATTAAATTCGCCGTAAAAAAGCGCACTCACACACACACACAAATCTACCGAAAACACAGGTAAATGAGCTTCTCATTGACTTGGTACAACATCATTTTGCGCTTCGAGGCAGGAATATGGCGCTCTTCAAATTGCCTTATGCCACTGCGGGGTGTGGAGAGGACTTAAGCAGAGAGGTCTGTATGTGTGCGTGTGGTCTATGTGTGTGTTTGTGTGAGCGAGTGAATGTGGTTGAAATGCCTTACTGGTGTTATTTAGGGTTTTCAACGCTAATTAGTGTGAAATGCTTTCTCTACTCTGCTCTGCCATTTTGTTTTGTTTGTTGTATGTTGTTTTGTTTATTTTTAAGCTAATTTTGTACGAGTGTCGGCTATCGCATTCATTTGTATGTTTCTGTGTATATGTTTATTTTTGTAACTTTACGTGACTAGAGTCATAATAATTTACCTTAAGTGGCGACCGAAAATTTGTTAAGTGGCCCTGATGAACTCCTTTTATATGCGGAAGAGTGCAGTAGGGGGGCAGCTGAATTGCTGGTAATTTTAAGATTTGCTAATTAAGCTTGTACAAGTTTATTAGCCTGAAGGAGCTGCTGGCTTCTGACTTCTGGAATAGTTTACGAAAATTATGACCGAACGAGTGAAGCAAGAGGAACAAGGCAACTAAATGGGCACTAAAATTCTCTTCTTAAATTAGGTATTTATTTTAATTTTTATCTTGCTTCACAGTTAAAGTTATTAGATTGTGCTTTCAAGCATTTTATTTTCAAGAAAAATACTTTCAAGCAACACACTTATGATAGAAATATTGCCTTTTAACTCGTTAGTGGAAATGCTCTTCCAGTGAGGCACAAGCTCTTCGACCCTATCCTATCCTAAAGTATCCTCTCCTATTCTAATATATCCTATAATATATTCTCTCCTCCTAGTATATTACACAATCCATATTCTTATTATTATCTTACCTTCTCTACCCGACTCTACATCAATTGCTCCAGTTCGAATTCTGATTTCTTCAGAGCAACTTTACCTCTCCCTCTTCATTTCAATACCATTGTATCTTAGCTTTTCGCATGCATTCTACTCATACTTTCAAGTATTTCTGCTATCTAATTTTTCCATGATTCCCGAAACCTTACCTTAGGGTATATATGCAGAATTATATAAGTCTAGTTCCTGTTACCTACGTTACCATTTATAATTAATTCCTCTTTATGCGGCTTCTAGTATTTTCTGCTGTAAGCTACCTTAACCATTTCCATACAATCCCTTCCTTTGTTCACCAAATTCAAAATTCTTATCAGCTACATTTACCTCACCGCTCCCTTCCCCCTTGTGTGCTGTACAACATGCAAATTATGTTTCCACTCCGCGCAAGTGCGTCGAAAACGAGTCGAGTTAATTTCGCTGCAATCAGCGCCGTCATTTCAGCCATTTTACATTCATGACAGCCATAAGGAAATCACACTTAACTAATAATAAATTGTGATGATTATGAAGTTGTCGCAACATGGCGAGAGTGCTGAGTGGAACAGCTGCTGTTGCTGTTGTCGGTTAATGTTAATGTTGCAGTTGATGTTGCTGTCATTGTGTGGTTAGCATAGCCATAAAATGATGCGAATGTTGCTGGAAACTGTAATGTGTCGGTGTAAATATTGCGGTATGGAGGTGCTTTCGGGTAAGGTACTTTAGTTTAAAGCGTGTTTCAGAAAAAAAAAGACTGGAATCAGTTTCAGCGTGTTATTTTTGATTTGCCTCAAGGAAAAATATTTATAAATTTAATGTTCAGACGAAGGTTAAAGGCCTGATCCGCTCCGGGGTCTGCTGCTACAACTTTTGTTCAATTTCCCTTTTTTCACATGCAAATTCAGCAAATACTATTACCAAACCGCAACTACCAACCATCATCATTATTATGCCGGCACTGAATCTCGTCCTCCTCTTTTCTGAAGTTAAGACTTTTACGTTGAAGGAATTTAATTAATGAATTTTTTCGCTGCCTTATCCTGATCTGAGTGTAAACATCTCAACACACACTAAGGCCTTACTTTTTTACTAAATGCATACAAACACTTGCACCGATACGAATTAGAAAATAGTTTAAAAAAAATCAGCGTAGTGTTAAAAAGTTTTAATGAATGAAATTAGTGCACTGCTGCAATGTCTGTTTGTCCGTCCATCTGTTTGTCTGTCTGCTTTCAGTCTCCTGTGGCCAGCATCTCTCACTCGCCTTGGGAAAGACGCTGTCCAAGTACAGCTTCCATCAAATTACTCTTATTAGTGCAAAAGGGCACTTTCGTTCAAGCAGACTGCGGAACTCTCTCTTCCCTCTCTATCGTCTCTCTCTGCACTCACAATCCGCGCCACTTTTCCGTTTCTTTGCTCTGCTTTCCTCCTGCTTTCCCAGCGGAGTTAGTTGGTCACATAGCTTGTAATTTCCCCGTAGACGTGGCAATAGTTTCTCGCCTTACACACTTTTCTTCCGCTTTCCTCCTTTCATATTTCATGTTTAGCTTCCTTAGTAGCTTCCATTTTCATTTCCTTGCACTTTGTGCTCCTGCTTTTTTTTGTTGTAATTGTTTTAAACGTGCCACATCAAAGTTGCTGCACCGCAAAATGTTGGCAACTAAAATTAATAACCTGCCATCGTGGCATGGCAGTTCTTCTGCTCCAGCAGAGGCGTCTAAAATCGACAGTGGGGAAAAGCGCATAATTCCGCTGCAATTTGCAAGCTCTCTCTCTCTCTCTCCCTCTCTGCCAAAGGACAAAACTTTATTATGCAAATTATCATTGCTAAATGAATTTAATACGCAATTTTGAAACTTTTTATTGGCGTCTCTTTCTGTCTCGGTCTACTCGCACCTTCATAAATTGCTACAAATTTAATTCAATTCAATCGTTTCGAGTGTGTCTGCTATAAAAAGCCTGCCTTCGCACCTTCCACACACACACACGCACACAGACACACTAGCCGCAGTGTTATCCTTTTTGTGGTCGCTAACTTTAATGCGCCCCTTACACTTTCCTCTTCTCCCCGTTTGCCTTCCCGCCACTTGTGGTTGCCCGCTCTGTTTGTCTTTGGCAACTCACTTTGGCGTTAACTTTGCCAGTCAGCCGTAAGCAACATGCCCAACCAATAGCGCATATGTGTGCGTGCTTATGACTGTGTGCGTGTGTATTGAACTTCATATGTTTGTGTTTGTATGGAAATTAGGTCTACCGAAGCATCAATAGTTGTCCTTTCGAGCTTGTCTTTGAGTTCAAGTGCTTTTGATAGCTGCCCAGTTGGAAATCATGGCATCACTGATGACAGTGTCATCAATCTAGTCATTGATGAGAAAAGTAAAGTAATTGAAATTTATTGATTGAAATACTTTTATATTTTGTTTTTGGTGCATTAGCATACGATTTCTTTTTACAGAATAACTGGAGATTGAATGGTACTTGGAAAAAAAATTATCAATGGGAACAACTAAATTTTAATAAAATATCATTATGACTCTCTTTGCAGAGCAAGAAAATGAAAGATTAAGTGGCATAAAAAGTACATATACTGAGACTTCAGTAGAGAACTTTACAGCTCTACCTGCTAGCTGTTGACTGTCATCAATCCTCAATCAGAAATTCTCAATCAGGATCATCGTAGTCATCAATAGTTTTCCAAATGGGTGCACATTTCACTTTGTATAACTGTGGGTATATCTATGCATGCGA
The DNA here is from genome assembly GCA_963457695.1 of Neria commutata. Classification (NCBI taxonomy): domain Eukaryota; kingdom Metazoa; phylum Arthropoda; class Insecta; order Diptera; family Micropezidae; genus Neria; species Neria commutata. Next base: position 57,115,587 of record OY735246.1, read on the forward strand.
GACCGTAGTTATATGTATCTATGTCTCAGCTCCTTCTTTGCTCCAAATTGGTTACAAGAGCTGTTTGCATTGTGTCGGTGGCTTGTATTGATAGCTGCTCAAGGAGCCAAGTGCCAACCGAAGAGAGTTGATTTGTTAATTTTGCGGGGGTGTGTACAAATAAACTTTGTGTGTATGCTTGTGTATGCACAAGTGTTGCCAATTTAATATAATGATTTTAAGAATATTCAATCATGCCATCCGACTTCAGTTAGGCATTAAAATTGTAGTTAAAATATAAGAAATTTCCTTCTTATTTAAATTTTCTTGATCTGTTTTCAAAATGGAGCATTTTGGATGGTGGTAAGGAATCTTCTTACCATGCATGCCTTCAGCAACTGTAATCGTGATCTGGAAAAGGCAGGACACTCGTATAGAAGCTTACTACAATAGTACATTCCCACAAGAACTTAAGAACAAGAAAGTAAGAATAGGACTCTCTCATCTTTGAGTCATCTTGCGAGTACTTACTCTTAAGGGAAATACGTACATTGGAAGCTTCAAACTATTTTATTATAATAGCGATGTGCAAAGAGGCTAATTAATGCTTTGCTTTATAAATGTGCCATGAATCGATAAGAATGTCCTTTTGCCTTTAATACAATCAACACAAAACGCAAATTAAGTGAATTATTTTTTAAATATTTGACCGAGAAAAAAAAGTGCAACACAATTGCCGCGACCAAAGGCACGCATGTCCTGCGGCGGACAGAGACGCAGCGCATGCAAAATGCCATCGGCAGGCAGGTGTGGCACGCAGATTGGCTGCATCGTCGTAATTAAGAAATAACTGCAGCGCGACCACATGCGGCTTGTGGCATGCGGCAAACAGCCAGTGGCAAGGCTGTTGCACGCGGTTTTCATGCAGCTAAAGAAACAACCGCAATTATTGGAATGCCGTGAATAATGAGCTACGCCGAGGGACAGCTCAACGCCAGGCAATGTGAAAGCATCAAATTGCTTGTAAAATAAATAAAAAGCTTAATTATTGCAGTGAAAAATCGATTATGCCACTGGCGAATATACACACTCACACATATAAGAAAAATACATATTATTTTTTGCATATGAAAGGATATTGAATGTAAGTCCTTGTTATAAATTTTACTAAATTTTCTTATAAAAAAGTATGAAATTACTGCAGGCAAGTTTTTTTGAAAATTATTTGGTCTGTCTCTATCAGTGTCTGTCCATCTGTTCAGCGGTCCATCCACATAAGGGAGAGATTCCAGGATTTCTGAAAGCCACCCAGTTAGTTTTGAATGGCACAACCTGAGTTGAAGGTAATTATCGAAAAGGAGAAGTGGAAGCTGTGCTGTGTGAAAAAATTATCAATATATTGATTGCAACTTTAACCCCCCACCACTAATTTCCAACCTTCTGTTACATTTTTTCTATAGCATTGCAAGCATTAGATTCGCGCAGCTTGCAATAAATCAACTTAATTTGCACAATGAGTCCTTTTTTGCCTTTTAAGTGTGTGTAACACACATGCATATGCAAGTGTCTATGTGTGTGTGCATTTGTCGCATTAAACTGATATGACTTAATAATGCCTTAATGGCGCTCTAAAGCAGTGATTCATTCGTACACACACTTAAGCACTCACCAGCACATACACCCGCATAAAACATACATATGTACATGCATATACGCTTGTACGTTCGCAGCAGCAGCAGCAGTAAGCAGCGCTGATTATTATCTGCAGCAATAAAATTTTAAGAGGTAAATGCCACTTGCTGCCGCTTGTATAGATGTGTGCGTGTGTTTGTATAAGTGCATGCGTGCCTTCACGTACGAGCACTAGCGAGCTTGTCTGTATGTGTGTGTGTGCAAGTGTAAGCTTACGTGCCTGCACATTTCCACACGCAATGAAGTATTTATGAGCGCGTTAATCGCTTCTACTTTACGGGAATGCAACTCTGCGTGAAGCTATTTGTATGAGGGTTGCCAATAGGCGGAAAATTCCCGATTATATTTAAAAAAAATTATTGTAAATATAAATGTTACTGTTATTCCTTTCTTTACATACAAATACTTCGATGTTACATATTTCACAAATTCTTTTCTAAGCTCACTCCTGTCTGTAAGGGATTGAACCTGAAACTCCTAACCTGATTTTTTAGCCAGCTTCACAAATAAATATTCAGCAAAAAGTTTGAGTATTGAAGAATTTTTATTTACAGATTGAAGCTTTCGAAACATTGATTGGCATCCCTGGTGCATGTTGTTGTCTGCCTGCCTGTACGTGCGCCCTTTAATAGTTATCAATATAAATGCATTTATGCCGCTTGATCGTCGTGCTTAAATGCCATCAACCCTGGCATCCCTGCTCCGCGGACACAAAAGTTTTACGAAGGTAATTACAAAAAATACTGAAGTGCATTTTTTGCGTATTATTTTATTAACTCTTCTCTTCGGCAAGTGACGGTGAGTAACCAACTATTTATAGCCCCTTTTGAAACCCCCGCGTGGATCGTCTGTAATGTGGCAATTTGATGCATATAGTTTCAAGTTTATTTATGTAAGTGAACTGCATAATTAATCAAACATTCCGAATTCTTAAGGATTCTTTTAATTGCTGATGAAAAAGACTTCCTTTTACTTTCAGGTGTATCTTAACTAAAATTGAAACTATTTTGAAGTTTCATTAAACGCTTATAGCACGAAAAACAATTTAGTGGATTTAATTGAGTCTAACTTTTGACGGATGGACTCTTGATGTTAGGTATTGAAACACTGCACTCCACACAACAGCAACAAAGGTAGTTACATTGACAGTTTTTGGGAACATCACACATACGCTACAGTTTACCCACACTCTCCCTAAATATGCTTCCAACCAAGCCAACAGCGCTGCAAAATTCAAAAGCCGCCAACTATCAAATTTAAATAGACCGGAATACAACTTAATTTGCATTATGCAAAAGTGCTGCCGAGCTGCCAGGAGCCGCCAGCCAAATAGGAAGTGGCAAGCAACGGAAGCGCTGACTCGACGACGACAGAAGACAATAAAGTCGAGCAGCAGCTTGGCGCCCCAAAAAAACATTGTGTTTGTCCGTCGTAAGCTCACTTCATGCAAGGATTTCGATGGATTTTGCATGCTTCCCGCTGCACGTTGATGATGCATCTGCCTTAAGCATGCTTCCTGCCGCATACGCTGAACGGTGTTTGCTGAATGAAGGAGCCTGGCACCCAAAAGCACGCTGAGCCAACGAAGTAAACAGAAGACAAGTTTTTCTGCTGCCGCTGTGCATTTTAACCCCCTCCCGGCCAGCTTCAATCTTTGCACCTATACCGTTCTTCCAGCTTCCTGCATAACCCCGTTGACGACGCGTGGAGCATATAAATTATTCGCTTAATGCAAATGCCTGTCGCCTGGCAACACAAACACATGCACTACACATACATGCAAGAGGCTGTGTGCACTGGAAAGATGACAGCAGCGTTGCATTGCCTCTGGTTGGATTTTTTTAATGCTCCATATTAAATATGGCCAAAAATGTTTGTCTTTTCTAATGAAACATGATTTATATTCAGCGTTAATTATGAAACAGCATTGGAATATTTGTTGTTGTTGTGAGCGAAAGCGTTACATTTTTAAATATTAATGCATGAAAGGATATGCAGGCACTAAATAAAATCATCACGTATAGAGTAGAAGGATTTGATAGTGTGCTTTTTTTGATGAGCATAAGAGTGATTTTAATATATTTAACGACACATTTATGTAATCAAATCCTTTAATCAAAATTAAGCACAAATAGTCTAAGCTCAAATTTCACAGTGCCTATTTTAAATCTAATTTACGTTAAAGTAAGGAACAGCAATTTAAATGAAATTAAATGAGCACTATGAAATGGAGCCTTAGCCTTTCTTCAATCCTTATATTGTACATACCTTTTTATTATATTTTCAAATTATATAAAAGAATGAAAAAATTCATCTTCTCTGCCACTTAACGTGCCGCTCTCAGAGCAAATCAATTGAATTGAATGCAATAAATTGCATAAATTACGTCAATGTGATAAAGCAGAAAGAAAACTATAGTTTCCGATATAACGAGTATCTGCGAGTAACTGCATTTATTCATTCAGCTAAAACAATTGGCAGCTAATTTTATGAGAAATTTGCCATTTCCTGCTGAAGCGCCTGACTCACTTTACTTGCTCCGTTCCCGGCTCCCTTGGCCTGCTTAGTTGTCTTATTCATTTCCAACTTCTTGCACTGCAGGAGTCACTTGCAACGCGCAACAAAGACCATCGAAATTGCATTTCCATAGTGAATCCTGCTCAAGGAATCCTGCAAGTGCCACGCTTATTTACATGAGCTGCTTTGCCGCAGCTCCTTGTTTAAATGCCAGCAGCTTTGGCGAACTGGCCGCGATTTGCTATGTCTATTGGAAGATTTATTGTCTTAGAACTGGCAGCACTTTAAATCCTTTTAATTTGCATTATTAAGTTGGCAGGATTTATTTCAAAGTTGCAATTTAAGTTAATAGGAAATTTTCAGCTGGCGTTCATTTGCATTTGAAATGTTTTGGAAGTTAATTTCCAAAAAAGCTTGAACAATTTGAAGCCAGATTTGAAACTAATATGCAGATCAAAATTAATCAGAAAATTTAAGCTTATAACCAGAAACTCTTATTCTAGGAATTGTTGATGGATATAAGCTCTACATACAAATTATTAATATTTTGAAAACTTTCGTGATTTGATTTCGTAGATATTTTAGCGAAAATTTAGATCGTATTCGAAAGAAAAAGGAGTAAAAACTTATTAAATATGCTCTAATTCTCGCCTAAAATGTCTTCGTCGCGCACCATACCTTAAAAATTTCAACAACTATTTCAAAAGTGTTCCTATTATTTAAAAAAACCCAGTATTTGTGTGTATATGAAGACATCAAAAGCGTATTAACAAAATGGCTTTGATATTGATTGAAATTAGCAATTTGTGGTTACACAAATCGTGGGTTTCTGCTCTGCTTGCCACAACATACATCTCTACAAACTCACACACACATAAAATGAACAAATGCTAAATCGCAAAATAAGCCAAATTACAGCAACAAATCGCGAAAATCAGCGGCAACCGCAATGGCCTGATTAAAAGAACAGACACACATACACACACACACACACAAATGCAACAACGCATAAATAAGCTTACACACACACACACACGCTCATACATATGTATAAGCATTCACTACACCGTCAACACAAATGCCAGCAAAAATGCCCACACAAAATGGAAACGCAAAGCGACACGTGGCAGCGCTGCCAGCTCGCCGCCGTGCAACCGCACAACTCAGTTTTGGCTTGTGTCAGCAATAATGAATCAAATTTGTTGTGCAGTGTTCAGTGATTTAATGCCAATTTGCCGAAAACGCGTTCGACCGCAAAAATGGCTTCCTTGCATGCAGCGAATTTCGTGACATATTTTTAGGCGCATTACAGTGCAGCTGATGCGATTTGTGCAGCGAATTGGAACTGAGCGCTTCTCTTGGTAATCCCATTCAACGCCAGATTTCTTGATCTGAAATATTAATTTCTTCAAACGCTGAAAGGCTGCACAAAGCAACAACAAGGCCTCGTTATAACTCTAGAACCACAAAACGTTTCTTATCATTCTATATATCGGTATATTCACAATCAACAAAGCAGAGGGGACATGATTCTGAAACATAGGGTCGTTGGCTGGTTCTCCTTTAAAGGGGCCAAGTGTCTTCTTCCACTTCTTCTGGAGAATGCAGGAGTACTTTTATTCAATATAGGAGTACCTATAGCGACCAGCTACATGAGAGCGAAACCTTCATCAAGCTGTAGTGGCCATATAAGTAAGAAAGTAATGTGAAAAATTATTTTATGCAATCAACAAACTTCATAAAAATTTCATAAAACGAACGACATTAAATAAATAGATTTAATTATTATCAACAAGTCCACAAATTTCCGTTGTTCTTGCCTTTAAATGTTTAATTTCCTTTCCGAGATTTGAGAAAATGACGACAATAATCATTCTAATAGCACACGCACACCCACCACACTTCACAACACTTGAGGTCATTTAACTTGACTCGCAAGAAATTGTATCGCAGTCGCTGCTGTGGGACGGCTGCCAGAAGAATCATCAGCCGTCAACGATGTCCCTCGAGGGCCGCAGCCAACAGCCAGCATTTATGAATAATTAATGAGAAACGCCATTACTTGTGCTCCTCCTCCTCATTGTTGTTGTGGCTGCGCTCTACTACAGCCAGCACATACATCATTGCTGCAACATGCTGTTGTCAATGTGTGTGTGTGTGCCAAGAAACATTGGGCCTGTGGGCACTGCCGATATTAAGTGCGGCCAACGAAAGGTGAAGACGATAATTTGACCTAATTGCTTAGGGATGCCGCAAGTCAATTTGTGGCAATATCAGCGTCTGCAAGCGTGTAAGGCAACACCGTAGAAAAAGTGTTGCCGGAACGAATGAATTGGAAAAGGGCAAATTATCACTCAGAATCTTAAGTAGAAGCAGATCGTAAGATTTGCATTCAAATGTAAAATATATGCGCAAAAGTTTCAAATGCCTTTTTTCACTAAATGAAGGCATGAAAAGTTGAGGCAAGTCGGCACTTTGTAGGTGTTGACGTTCCCACTTCGTTTAAGCATGATTGATGACTGGAAAAGGATATGGTTGCGCACCCCAGGCATTAAATTATTTATTGAGCGCCATTAAGAAAAGGTGCGTTTTGGAATTATTTCTTTTATTATTTAACAAAAGCTCAGAGATCAAAAGTCGCTGGGAAAATAAATTGCAGATTATTGCTTTGGGAAAAATAATGGAGACAAGCTGGCAAAGGGTTTGAACAGATGATTTAAATCACAATATTAACTTCATATTATGTATCTAAGAACTTCACAATCGAATCTTCCTTAGAACTGTGATAGAATTGAATCGTGGATAATAAACGTTTTTTGTGATTCAAATTCAATTTTGTGCTACAAATTTTGTAAGAATAAAACTTCAAGGGGGATGAACATTGGGAATGAACCAATACAAACATTTTCAAAAATATGCAAAAAGTTCACAACTCTACGTACTAAAAGAAATAGTAAATTTGTTATCTATTATCTATCATCTTAAGCTTGACAGCACCTTCTTTTTCTCGGCGTTTTTTTGTCAGCTAAGTTCAGTTTAAAAGAGTCTTACTTCGGTGTCAGTTCCAATTATGATGATTTTTTTCTAAATATCTTAATGAGTATCATTTTCCCATATTATCTATCAAAAAATTTTCTAAATACTTCTTGATACCTGAGTAAGTGAAGTATTTACTTAAATAGTTTTCTCTAGCTCAGCGATATTTTACACTGCACCAAAAATTAATGTACCTATTTTTACATTGACTCAATGAATTTTTTTTGGTTTAGTGTAGGAAGCTACTGTACCAACTTCCACTGCCTTACTTAGCCTTTTTACGCTGCTGAGCCTGTTCACACTTAATTTTGTAAAAGTTTTGTCTGGCAGAGTTGCCACTGTTACTAGTGTTGCCATTGTTTACGTTTTTGAGCTCATTTTAAAATCTTGCCTGTGCACTTGCTGCCATTGACAGTTTTCCTTAGGCTCTTCTTTCTTCGCCCCTACATTCTTACCCTATCCCTTTTCAATGTGGAGAAACTTAAGGCACGCACACTCTCACACAGTCGCACACACATACACGACGCTTGTATAAAAAGCTGGCTGGCACATACAACTACAATAAATTTCAATGCGACTGTAGTTGACATGAATAATACCCATGAAATTTGTATCCAGTTGGCATCGCCGAAATCTTGCAACATGTTTCCTGTTGAATTGAAAATTTATGAGCAGCTGCAAGCATGTGTGTGAGGGTGTTGTAAGTGCGTATTTGTGTTAGTGTGCTGCTTCCGCTGCTGCCACTGCTTGTGTGAGTAAGCTCCAAATACCATTGTTCAACTATATTGGTAATAAGGATTTTCAACTTCTTACTGCGAGCCGGCTTGGCGTATATGTTGTTGTTGCTCCTGTTGCTGCTGTTGTTGCTGCTGCTGCGACTTAATGCGTTTACAATGCGGCATAAGTGCTGCAAGCTGCTGGAATTTCAAACCTGTTAGGGTAATGCGTATTAGAGTGAGTTCATATTAAGTTTGTGTGTGTGTGTGTGTGTGCGTATGCGAGTGTGTTTGGGACATGCACTTGAGTTTTGATCCTGTTGAAAAGTGAAAAGAATATTAATGTTTGCGTCGTTTAGATACTTTTAACGTGGAATACTATTAAGACTATATTTGTATATACTATTTCGACTCTTAAAAAATTTTATTTTTTTATAAGCTCTCTCAAAAACTGAATTCCAAGTTGAATTTAAAATAAATAAATAATTAAAAGTATATTCAAATAAACCTTTACCTTTCAATTATCCATTTTAATACATTTTTCACACATTTTGACAGGATAATGAGAAACATTAAACTTTTACATCGATTTAAGAGGTCCTTTTTCTTGGCTTCATAAAAAGAGCAAACCCACAGAAGTAAATTTTCTGAATAAAATCTGGGAAAACAAAAGGAAAACTTTAAAAGAATTTCGAAAGTTTACATGCATACAAATTGTGCAAGACCACTCCCTCTTCGATGAAAATGTCATTGAATTGAAGCAAACAAAATAAAAATCATTTGGCCAAATAAAACACCAACTAAGAAGAAACAAAACAAAACAATATCGAGTACGAATGTGACTAATTCTTTGACTAAGGAAATGTACATGAAATACAAGAATAAAAATCACAGAATTACAGGAACATAAACAGAAGCGGTAGAATGGAATGAAAAGCTGAATGCAAAGCTCAGCTGAAATGAATTTGTATGCTATGAATGAGCGATTGCAAACAAAAACAGGACCTTGAGATAGCATAGCTCGTAAACGAGGTACAGAAAACAGTAGCAACAGAGGGATCAACATCATTAGGGTTCTTAATGTTTCAAGCGTTAAATATGGAACGTGATATTCTATTCGGAGTGGTTCTCTCTGGTACAGCTTTTTGGTTGGAAATTTGTTTGTGGTTGGCATTCAGATCTCAAGGACTAATTCTCTATGCATAAATGGGAAAAGTGTTTCTACTTAAGAAGAGATTTAAGCTTCATCTATCTACATGAAATGTCACAAACATTTTCCACATTATAAGAGTCCACACCAAAGAACGCATAACTTCATAGAGGTGTAGGCTCAAACACTTCCTAAAAAAGTCGTGTTCAACTTTTGTTAATTAAAAATTTTTGATGCAGTACCACTTCCGTAAATCGAACAAATTTCGAACCAACTCGATTCAATTTTATGATAAATACATTCCATCAATTTATTGCTGCCTTTTACATTTCAACATCTAGAATTGCCAAATCTCAGTTTTTCTTGCCAAAAAGAGCCAATGTTTTTGTACTATTTTCCAAATTGCCAAGAAATTTTGCACAGCACGTCACGGAAACCCCAACTTTCAACCCCTCTCTACGTGCCTTGTGAGCAATCGCTCAGCACGATTGAGCATTCGCTTACTTTGCTTTGCTCTTTCGCTACATTCTTCATAGTATTTTTTGAAATGAAAACGGAAACATCATAAAAAATCAAATTCAATCGAGAAAACGTTCAAGGGAAACGGCCGCCAGTTGAGACAAAGCAGCTGCAAGAGGGCGAAGAGAAAGTAGTGCCAACTTGGCAAGAAACTGAAACTGAAGCTCAAGTTGCCATATACTCGTACGTTTCGCTCGAACAGCCGCGCAGATACAGAATGCGTATTCGTATCTGTGGCAGGCGCTGTATGCTTGTAGTGGTAGTGGTGTTGGGTGGCAGCATTGGCAACTAGCAGATTCCTATCTGCGAGCATACTAAATTGTAAAGTACGTGACAGACATTTGGAATGCATTTCAGGTTCCTTCGTTGCTATTTACAATTCAATTGTTCTAATTTAGTTTCATTTGTGTTGCTCTTCTCTCCGCATTTTCTTTCTTCTTCGGCACCTTTTCAACTAAACTCAGGCTTAAAGAAGGGAACCAAATTAGATTGGCAGCTCAACAATTGCAAATTAAATAGCAGTTATTGTCTTTACTTAAAAATTTATTAAGTCAATTTTTATATTACCAACATATTTTTTAAATAGTCTTACATAAATAATGTTTCTTTACATACAAAATTCTTTATATCGTAAAAATTTGTTGGAACATTAACGATTTTTTGTCACCAATATTGCACATTTTTTTGCCATATGCACCCACTTATTTTGCATTTAGCCTGCCTGCCTGTGTATCTGCCGCATTGAAAGTATCTATGTAATTTATTGTTGTTCCAGTGCATGAACCGCTGCCTGCGGCGAGCTTGATTTATGTTGGAGTTCGTGTTTATTAAGCTCACCAACGCATAGATAGATGCTGCAACACTACAACAAATATCCCTAGCCTACAACATCGAAAGCAACAAACAAGCAACAGCGATTGCTGCCCCACCAAAAAACCACCGTTCATGCAACCAACCACCCTCAACATGATGTTGTGGCCAAAATGTGGGCAATATTTCTGATTTAAATGGCAGCATAAATTTAAATTTATTGCACACTGATTTCCGCACTTCTACAACAACAACGATTACAACAGCAGCAAAAACAACAACAAGAACAAGAAACAGGATAGCACTAGCAGTAGGTACTTGCCATATCGGTATGGCTCTATCTTCACCGCACCATTTTCCACTTTCCACTGGCTTTACTCTTCTTATGCTTTTTTTTCTCTTCCCGCCCTCAACAACGCATAAAAGTATTTACCAATTTCGCATTGCTCAAGCTGTATTTTAAATATTTCTTTTCATCTGCACGTAAAATATACATATATGAAGAACAGAGACGTAGAGGGAAACATTTTTGTCAGGCATATATCAAAATTTTGTGACTATCGAAGTCTAGATAGATTTTCAAATGCTAGAACTGAAATCAATGATTTTATAAAATCCTTGAATCTCTTCGACTGGCAAGCTAATATCTCGTAAAGATTTAAAAACTTTGGCGGGGGTACAAAATTTCTCATGGTAAGCGTTCGAAAAGAGAAAACAGAAGATTTAAAGCTCAGCAGAAACTGAAATGGTGCACCCGTAAATAGCTTTCAGTTCGTTTTCGCGCAACCAAGTGAAACTTCAGTGGAGAGCTTAACACACACTCTCAAAGAAGTAGTACGTACGTAAACATACGGCGTAATTTGTATTTGCATCTGTATATTTACGCATACATCAACACATTTCCCGCGCACTGATTGAGTTGCAATTTTAATTTATTTTTCCAATATTGATTCCATATTTAAAAGAGGAACTGCAGTTGTTGCTGAATTTATTGAAATTAAAAGTACTCAAAATAGTTTCTGCTTTAATCGATTCTTTTGGTATCAAACTATTTAAAGCTTACATATGAGGTTACTTGCTTAACCTAGTAATGTAATACTTCTAGCAACGGTTCAATTTGATATTTGTTAGGATTAAAAGAGTTAAAGACAGTCTTCTCCACACTCGTATCAAGTTTTCGAAATATAAAGCTCGAAAGAGTAAGTTAGAAAGAGATAGATAAAATATCTGAAACGCTTTTAAATATTTTGCTACAACTTCTTAATCCATATCAATTTTATAGCCTAAATCAATGGAGGCGCGTATATGCTCCTTTAGATTGATGTAACCATTGCGTAATGATTCTTGTGTGAGAAACTCCCGTATCTTTTCCTCATTCTCACAGAACACCAGATTATCGGTGGTGTCGATCAGTTTCTGCAAATTCGACTGCATGCGATACAGTATGAGCAGAGCTCCACTGGCGGCATCCTGGTGACACAGATCGCCGCAGATCTTCAATACGCCCTGCGCGGCAGTGTAGTCCAGTCCCGTGATCTTGTGGCAATCAACGACGACGGGTATTTGGAATTCGGCTTGTATACAGGCTTTCAGCACTTTCTTGCGCAGATGATCGATGGCCGGAAAGTAGATGCCATTGCCCGGAGTGACGCTTATGTACTGCATTTCATCCAACTGATGGCAGATTACATAAAAGAAGTGTTATAAATACATTGACAAGCAAACTGGAAAGTTACGATATGCCAACCTCTTCAATCTTCACCACTATTTCGGGACGCGCCCACAGATAGAGCAGATGAAACACTGTGACTATGACGCTCACAATCAAGCCCACCTCCACACCGTAGAGTATGGATATAATAAAGCATAGCAGCCATATGCAAAAGTCCTGTTTGGATTCACGCCAAAGTCGGCGTGGCAGTTGAAAATCCAGCAACGTGAAAATTGAACAAATCAAAATGGCGGCCAATGTGGGTTCCGGTATGTAGTTGAAATATGGACTCAAAAAGCTCAGCGCAAGTAGTACAATTATGCCTGCAAGAATTTAAATCTTCAAGCAATAAAATGTGTTTATATGACAATATATTAGTTGCTAGTAGCTACTAGAAGTACTTAAATCTTAAATTACCTGAATACAAATTGGCCATGGGCGTCTTGAGGCCACAAGCATTCGAAATGGCGTAACGTGTGAAAGCGCCCGAAACGGGCATCGATTGCACACACGAGCCGAATATATTGCACAATCCCACAGTAAGTAACTCCTGGTTCGTATCCAGACAATGTTTGCATGCTGAATAGAAGCATACATTTTTATAACAATCTTGACAATCAATCATTGCAAAAACTTACCCAGCTTGCCAATGGAAATATTGGTTAAAATTCCGATAATCGGTATTACCAAAATGCCCATATTCAACTCCTTCAATATATCCATAAAGCCGTATTCCTTCTCCGCTGTCACCACTTCGAAAGACGGCAGCGTAAAATTCGGCAAGCCGGAGAGCGCACTTTTGCTCAAGGCATACGGCACGGACTGCTCTTGAGCCAGCCAAATATATGATATGATTGCTGTTATGACCACGACGAGTGTGTTGCGTAGAAAGGACAAATAGAGACAGCACACACGTAAGGGTTTGCTCAATTTCGTATTTTCCGACACTTTTTCCAATTGCTGTAAAAGAATCAAAAGGATCGAATGCACTTTCGATGAAAATTTGCATACATTTCGAGGTTAACAGGAGCTCACCGTGAGTGCTATGAGAAATATAATGGCACACACGCCCATTACTAAATCGCCCATATTGGCCTCGCCGATGCGTGTGGTTAACTGCGTGATGGAGCCGATGATGCCTGCCACCACATATTTGATGCCCAGTAGCACTTTAATTTGAGATTCGATGACCAAAATCGCGGTGGCTGAGGAAAAGGCCTTGATCACGGGCATCGATATGAATTCGAATATGAAGCCTATAAGTATGAACAAGGAATTGCGTAAATCTGAATTACATAATACATATTACGTATAATTTTAGTAATGCACATTTTTCTTTAGTGATTTAGATTTAATGTCTCAATAGGTGCCACATTTTCTTAGTAGTTATTTAAATTGTGACGAATCAATATCACGAAACAAAAATCAAATGATAAAATCGACATAAAGCCGACTTCTGCACTTTCACCTAGAACTGAGTCATTCTGAGTAGTTTCCGCTTATCTCTACAACAATTAACCGCACTAAAATGGAACACTTTCATTGCAAGAATGCGTACTCAAGTGGGAGTCAATTGCGGCAAGTGGCAAAGTGAGTGGAAGATAATGCCTGCCTCTTCAATTGCTACACAAGAGTCACAGTCAAGTGTATTTATCGCTTCACAACGACTTTCAATGAGCTTCAAGCGCAGGCGGCATACTCACCAACGCGTAGGCAGCCGGCAATCAGCTGCACGACGCCACTGAGAAAGGTCAACAAGAAGGCGAACTCGATGGGCTTGCCGACGGTGAATTGCACGCTGACAAGCGCCACCAGGCTGGTGGGTCCGATGATGACCTTGTCGATCGAGCCGAACAGCAAATAAATGAACGGTCCAATGAACGCCGAGCAGAGGCCGTAGTGCGCCGGCAGCCCGGCCAGCAGCGCGCATGCGATGCTCTCCGGTATGATGGTGAGGCCGAGCGTGATGCCCGCAATCAGATCATTGATGCCCCATTCCGTGTTGTAATCAGAGATCCAGTTGAGTATCTGCACGTGTCGTCGCAGCAGCTTCTTCGTACGCGGCGCACAAGCACGCGATTCCGAGCGCAGCGTAAAGGGCGTGCGCGTCAACGCTGGCGGCGTAGTGGACTTAATTATGGTCGTAGGAGTGCCCGCAGGCGAGTCCAGCATGCCGCGCTCCTCCTGTAACCTTTCACTGCTCGAGAATGGTGATTGCTTTGGCATTTTCTCGTCTTTGGAATAATTTTCGAAGAAATTCAGTTCAAGCTAAATTGTTCGCTTCTCGGACGCACATTGACGACGACCCAATGGCTGCGTGTGCACTTTGATAATGCTATTGAGATACTAAAATGATGTCGTTGCTACTTAGTGGCGAGTTCATAATTTGAGCACATTCTGCTACGAACTACTTCATTGCGAATATTTGTACTAAATATTTAGAACTTTACGTAGGCAATTGCCGTCGGTCGTAGTGACTCTGCTGGAAGCAGTACTCTTCGGTGCACTTCTGAAAACTGCAGATATATCTTCAACAAAAGACTTCAAAAATTGCATCTGGTAAATTTTGTCGTACCAGAGAGAAAATCGATCATCGATTTCTACTTTCGACTTTTGACTGCGACTTTTTCCTTATTGTATGGCTGTATGTGCATACCATCCTTGAAGAAAGAGCTTTCCTTCCATTCTTAAGATGGAGGATGAGAGAGGGTTGTGCACCTATAAGAACTCACTGATTGCTTTGGAGGGTACTTATGACAATCATTTATACTTCATATCAGAGTTCTACAAAAATCTTACATCTGAATCAAATATTCAGGGAAAATGGTAACTCTTATCACGTATGACGACTATCGTCTGACGATGACGTTTTTACGATGGTTTCACTTCACGTTGGTCTCAAACTGTAGCATCGTTTTTAACTTCATGTTGAACAGCTGTACACTATATTATATACGACACGATCGTATGGCGTTAGATGAATCACTGTTTGACGATATCTTTGGCATGATAATCGATTATAAGTTACTTGATCACAGTTGATATAGTTTTAAATTGTGTCACTGAAAATAATCACTTCGATATGAATATTATTTCGATCAAAAGATCACAATATGCTTGCATAAAAAGCTGATATACATTTTGTTTACACTGACCGCGTAGCTCACCCACTCACCTGCTAATAGAAACGTGACCGACCATATGTACTCTCGCATTTATCTGGATTACTTTTACAATGAGTTCGTAGTCGTCGTCGTTGTTGTTTTTGTTTTTGTAGTTGTTGTCAGCGCTCAATTGAATTGTCGCATGAAAATTGCAAATAGGCGCGAATCAGTAAAAGAGACAAAGTAGAGATAATCGTATCTCAACGCATCTACAATACTTGAGATGGACAAATAGAAGCACCGAATGCTCAGTGGCGTATCGGCGGCATGCTAAGAAGCGGCTCTGAAATTCATAACTGCATGAAAACTGCAGAAATCGTTGTTTAATATTTGTATATTTATTTTAAAAATAGCCACTGGTATCATTTGTTGTTTTAGTCTCTAACAGATTGCCAACAATGTGTGAAAATTCTAGTGGAAATTTTTAACTGGTGCTTAGATATTCCATTGTAGATAGAAATCAACCAAATTAATTTCGAATGTCACAGTTAAAATTACTGTCATGGTTGCCTACTAACGCCACTGCTTCCATGCTGGCCAGCATTGTATTGTCTTTTCCAAAATTTACATAAAATATTTGCGCGTTTTCTTTGTAGTCATTTGCCATTTGCACGAAGAAAGCGATGCGTTTGACGCAATTACCTTCCTGCGCTAAGTGGTTTTTTTCTGCATAATTATTGAACTAAAAAGTTGGCGGATTATTGTTAATTACTGTTGATTGAGTTTGCATGCAACCAGTATTCGGACGTATGTATGAATATTGATCATATATCAACAATTTGACTAAGAGCAGTAAATCACTGCTGAATATAAAGTAAGAAGATATATTATGGCCCGCAAAAATGTCACCTCATGAGGAGAATTAGGTATATATAATTATTCATATATATATTTTTGTTAGACTGAGAAGGTCGTCAGCACCAAAAAGAACATCGAACAGCGTCATCTCACCATAGCTCTTTGCAAAGCTTCTACATATTTTCGAAGAATTTTAGCCAAAATTCTTGGAAATTATCTTTTCATAATATGCCTAAAAATATATACCATGAAAACTCATTGACCTTATAAGGGCATTTTTTATTTTTTCCCCAAGCAAAATTTTTATCAAAAACTGCGCCATAACAAAATTTTAATAAAATGTCATTTCTCACACCTTCGAGTAAACATTTGAATAGCCTTTGTCAGCGTCGCCAACACGAAAAATATTTTTAGAAAAAAAAACCAGCGACAGCTGCTTAGGCATGGAAGCACGTACGTCACTTGAAAAGTTTGCTGTTGCAGAAGGAGGCGGGGCCCGGGCGACAAGAGCCAACAGAAACGTACAAGACATAAAAGTTTTGAATTTTGTTTAAGCTAAACTTTAGTTCCACTCCTTCCAACAACAACACCAGCGCGACTGCCACTGCCACTACCATTACAACTACAGCTGACTAACACATGTGCGTACTTTTGGCTTCACAGCTGTACTGTATTATTGGCTTGACACACTCGAAAGTGAGAATATTTTCATAGCCACGCTGAGATAATAATAACAATATGCTGCACTATAAACACACATACATGTTTAAACTTTACGCACACGCATGCACAGTGACACAAGCTTTGGAAAGGACATAAGTTTTACAAGCAAAACTACTGACTAGGCGAGCAACAACAACAACAAGCAACAATTTCTTCAGGGGTGTTAATAAAAAAGCAAAAGTTTTCATTTCATTTTTATGGCGTGAAGAAAGAAATACCAAAAATAAGATTTAGCTTTTAAAAAATGCAAGTGCGTTTGTATGTGTGCCTGTGTGACTGTATTTGTGTGCGTGTTCGAATAGTTTAATAGGTGCGGCTACTTACGCCAGAGAAAACCGGCATACATTTACATAAATGCCTTTAAAGCATGTGACTGAATTTATTTGCTGGCATAATCTCAAATCACACTCAAGCGGCAATTTTATGCAAAAGTACTAAGTTTCATGTCATTTTTGCCCTTAGAATTTCTTTATAAACTTTGGCGTCGACAAAGAGTTAAAAGGCAAGCTGCTACTCCAAGTGCAAGTCACAAAAGTCACATAAATTCTGGCTTTGTCAACGGATTCAAGTCAGCGGTAGCAAATAGTAAAAGTGGTAAAGGCAATTGTTGTTGTAGTGATGGTTCCTCAGCGCCTGGGCATAAAGATTGGCAGGCAAGCACACACACACAACTAAACATTTATTTTGTGTGTGTGTGAATGTGAACGCATTTTAGTGTCAAGCTTAAATCGTACTCTGGAGTCTGTTTTCTAAGATGGATTCAGCTTAAATTTAGAGATATGATTCAAAGCAGGCAACTGAGAGCTTCAATTTATAGGAATGTTCTCTTGCTTATTTTTGAATAAGTTTCTGAATTTTAAGAGCAGATTAACTGATGGATTTAGTTCGATTGTCCCTTTAGTAAATACATATTGAACTCAAGAGCTGTTGAAGAGTTTGGGCCAAGGTCATTCGTGTTAATATCAGTGTTCACTAGGATCATACTAACTTGTAATTAATCTTTTTAGATATCCCATATTTATTTTTATCTAGAAATTTGTTATTCTGCACGCATTTTTTCAAATGTTTTGATCATCAAACGTGAAATTCAAATTCTAAAGTTTTATTTTCTTTTGTCACAAATTCTTAAAGCATTATTTCACGAATTTATATAAAAGCTTACGTATTAGAAGTATTGAAAAATTACGCTTACGCACACTTAAGCATCACTTAAGGGATTAAGGTCGACACTCTTGGCATTAGAAAAACTTTCGCTTTAAAAGTTCAAGTGAAAATTTCACACTGCAGCTAAAGTTAAATCCAAAATCCAATTTAGTAGCCTTCACACATGTCGCCCTTTTGCATCTGCTCCGGAGTGGCCGGCCTTTGAGCGATGTGCAGTAAGTCAGACTGCGCTGCTCAGCAATTTTGCTATTGCATGGCTGAGCATGTGTGTGCATGTTGATGTGTGTGTGCGTGTAGAAAGCAGAGAGCTAAATTCACAGCTTAACGTTTTCAGTTTTTATACTAAATTTACACACACATACACATATATATATATGTAAATGTAGCTTTGTGTGTGCATGTGTGTTTATAAAATAGCAACAACTTTTTAATCTCAAAAGATAATTGCCAAAAGTTTTAAACTTTTGTGCGAACTTTTTCTCAGCTGCGTATGCGCTACTGCGGCTGCTGCTGGTGCTGCCCTCTGCGGGTCATCATAATAACATGTGATGTGAACTTTGCTCAAAGTTCAAAGTAGCCGACGACAGCAGAAGCCAGTGTCCAAAGCCAAAGTGCCCGAGGTCAATTTGGATTACTTTGTCTAATTGAGTGCTTTAAAGTGTTTAAAAACTTCTGCTCATGCTTCATCAAATAAAGTTATAAAAAAATAGTCAATTCCCTAAATAAAATGTGTGGCAAAATGCGCTTTTAGAGACTTAAATTAAATGCGCCTGGGAATTTAAGGATAATCCTCTTTGATGCTGTGTATTTCGTTATATTGACAAATAACTTTTGTTGAAAATTAATAAAGAATGTGATGGAAAGAATTTATGTGGATTAATTCTAACAACTTTTTGGTATCATTGAATATATATCATAGATCGAAGGTAAGGTTAGGTTGAGCTGGCTGCCTAAAAAGGCCACGCATAGACCCTGCTGGGTCCTTAGCGATGCCAGTTAGAGTGATCCGTTTAGGAGTGGTAAAAGTAATGATCTGTAAGAATGTGGATGTGTTTCACAAATTTCCATCTACCAAAAGCGGCTTAGCTTCATATTCAACGCAGTCATCCAGCTGTTTGACGTAAAGACAACGAAAATATCATATCATAACTTTCGCAATCATAGCATTCAACGTATTTTCAGACACCATCCACCACGTGGACTCTATTAATTTTACTTTTCTCTTTTTAAACTCTCTAACATTTCCCACACATTTTAATCGACTCTCTTTTTCTTTGCATACAGGCGAAAATTATACGCTCTGCGTTCATCGACCACTGGAAATGTTAGTGCGCTCTTCATTTCTCTCTTGCACCGTTTTGGCTGCTCTCTTAAAAGCATTTTCAGTGCTCTTCAGCAGTCTGAGTGTGAAATGTTTTTCGCATATAAACAAACCATCAACAAAGTTGAGCCCTTCCTCTTTTTGTGTTTCCTGTCTGTTGCTTTATTTTTATTTTCCTTTTGTTGTTAAAACAATCGCATTTAAATACGCGATAAATATCGAGCACTGCCGTTTTTGAGCGCCAACAGGAAAGCCACAGCGAACAGCAGCAGCAAAAATAGCATTCTCACACATACGCGCACACACACACTGATACACATCACCACTGCAAATGCAGTGCAATATTAAATGGGTCACTGGAGCGTATACGTTACTTTTAATCTATCACATGCGAGTAAGTGTGATTAATGCCAGCATGAAGGTGATAATTTTAATGAATTTTGATGCATTCACCTGAGCGTGTGTGAAAGCAATACGAAATCTACCAAAAGAAGGGCGAAAGTTAAAACTTCAGCGCATGCTGTTAAATGAAAGGATGTCGCAGGTCAATGGGGTCAATGGGAGTGGCTGCTGGTGAAAACGAAAGTGTTAATGTGTCTGTTTTTCTTTATAAATAAATTTCGCTGGATAATTGCAGTTGCCACTTGTACTGCAATGCAGTTAAAGTTGAGAGCTAGTTGTTGGCCAAGATAGAGCAATGAATTTCCTTTAAACTGTGCCTGAAAGCGAAGCATGGAAATAATATTGCTTTAAAAATTAGTATGCTTTATGTACTCATAATATAGCTATAGTTTTAGAGTGAGAACTATCTTTAGTCGACGATTAAAACTTCAACAATGAAGCGATCAATTTTGAGGTTATGTAAGATGAATTTAATATTTTAAATCGACAGTAAAACAATTCTCTAAATTAACTTTACATTGCAAGAATGCGTGCATGTGAGTGTGTGTGTGTGTGTTTGGGGTGCACTCAAAAGAACCGCACATGACAGAAATTCATCTTGTTTGCGCACATATGCACACATGCACTCATACAACCAAACGCTCTCCATTGTGCTAGTGTAAGAGCAGCAATGTTGAACGTGGCTGCCAGCTACCAGCAACATTTTCCTTAGGATTATGTTGTCGACTTCTGTCGAGTTTTATAAAGTTCTTTAGATTTATCTACTCAGTGAATTGCCAGCTCTGGCAGCAGCAACCAGCAGGAGGGGCAGCAGCCGCATCATTGCAGGCGCCGGCACTCGTAGAGCGCATTATTTATGATGATACTCGCATATTGCACTGCTCGCTCTATCTCTGTCTCTCGCACTCACTCACGCACTGCTTCATTTTCGCACTCTCTGGCATAAGTTTAAGCTCCTTAAACTATGCTATGCCACACATATTGTGCATTTCATTTTACACATACATACATGCCTACATCAGTCTTTAGTTGGGTATTGTTTTGTTGCTGTAGTTGTTGTTTTTTTTCTTTCGTAATTTATGAAGTTATGAATTTGCACTATTTCTCACACTTTCACACAGTTTGCTAAAGTTGCAAAATTGTGCATAAGTTTCAAATTCCCAACCATTCAGAAAATATGCTTTCATAAATGGTTTTCTTATAAAAATTGCAGTTACCTCGGCTGCCTCGGAAATTTCCAAGAATGTATACAGAAAATTATTTATCTCATGTTGTTGATTTTGGTTCATAAAATCAAATAGAAAGCAGAATCAGTTTATGCTAGATTTTGTCAACTTATTCCTTTGTTATATAAAAAACAAGTGTTCCTTATTTCAGAGTAACGTAATCGGAATCATATTAAAAATTTGAATTATATCAAATTTCCTTAAAATATTTTCAAACAGATGTTCATCTATTATTTGTGCATTTTTCTTCAATATAACTGCTTTAATTTGAAAATTTTAAAATATTTTATTGCAAGCTTTTTCGAAAGATGAGTTAAAATCGAAAAATGCACCAAATTCGTTGTATTTATAAGCCAAATGTGACAAGGGCTCTCGCTCAAATATTTCGCAAAATGATCATTTCATATGCATGCCAAAATGTAGCAATATTTTCTGCCACTCCCCCTTACACAACAATCCACCTAGGCTGCAGCTTATGCACTCGCAGAGGCACAGAAAATCGCCAACACGAATTTTCCATTTGTTTGCATGGCCATTTTTTTATTTCTATTTTGCATTTGCTATTTTCATTTCTTGTTGTTTTTTTAAATAACAGAAACTTGGCGTATTTTTAAAAAAACCAACAACACCAAAACCTTTTAACAGTTATTGTTGCTAGTGTTAACGCATAGTTTGTGCAAATGTGTGTGTAGAATTTTCTTCACTTGGCCTTTTTTCAATTTGTTGAAAATCCCTTGGGGCTATTTCGGAAAAAATGCAAAATGCAACCAAACAAAAACTAAACAATTTATAACAGCTTTCAATTTTTAGCGCATTTTTAAGTTTTTTTGTTGCTGAAGTTCGAATTCGGGTCAAATTCCGCAATTTATCAAAATCCGCTACTTTTTGCATACCCTGCACTGCCGCTGTCTTTTATCCTACTTTTGCTTTGTACTTTTTAAAAGCCTGAAATTTAAAGGGCACGCGTTGCCAGTAGTGACGGTATGAATACTCGTACTCGTACTCGGTATGGCAAAGGTTAAGTAAATATATATTGACTAGTTTATTATTAAAGGCAATATGAAAATTGTTCCGAAACCAGTTGAAATTAGATTTGGTTTCACTTGGTTTTCGAAAACGACTTAATTTTCTTACACAAAAAGACTTTCAATGACGTTTCCGGTTCCGGTTCCCTTTATGATTACGGTTACGCGCTACTTTTTCAATGTATCTATTAGAAAGTGTTACATTGCCATTCAATAGCAATATTGCCGCCAACTGTTTGTGTGCTGTTGCCATTGTTATTTGTTGCTATTACATTTGTGTGTATTTCAGCGACTGTTGTTATCGTTGTGTTTGTTGTTGTGGTTGCTTTAACATTTTTTTAAAATACTGTTTGCTTGAAAGCTTTATTGCGAATGTTTTTTTGTACTTTTTTGCTTCAAATAGATTAAAATGCAACGGTTTAGTTTATTTAAATTTTTTTGTTAACAGGCTTTGTTATTGTTGTTGCAATGGCATTTGTTGCTGTTGCTGTCACGCTTGTTGTTGCTGTTTCCGTTTGTATTTTTCCACTGCATTTGTTGTTGCAATTGCAGTGTGTTAGTTTGCTCTAGAAGCAGAGAGAATACTTTTGAGTGGTTTTCCATGTTATCTTCTTCTCTCAACTCATCTTCCATAAAGGAAGCTCGAGTGCATGTGCTGGAACAACGTATCGATTTAGGCTTAATAATGCTTAACTTACAAAAGTGTCCTTTTTGTTTGCATTTCGACGACGCATCTTTTTGTGTTAGCATGCATATCGCGAAATATGAAGCCTGCATAGCAAACAAATGCAAATGGAAAAAGAAGTGGGAGTCAAAACAATGCCATTTGGTTGCATATTTGTATATTGAAAATAGCAAAATTTTTATACTAAAGGACACCTTATGTTGGCTTTTAGTAGCTGAAGCTACTTGGAGATAATTAAGATGTGTGGCAAGCTTTGAAAAGTTGCTCTTTGAAGAACGTAGCCTGGATCGAATCCTAGCTGACAAATACCATCTTAAATAAAGGACTTTTTTCGTTTCGCTCGGCATCTTCTCCGCAACGAAGTTGGCAATTCTACGAGAGCATATTTTTTTCAGCATATATTTCTTACAAAATAACTTAACAAAAAGCTTCCCGAGCAGACAGGGCTATAGAATGAATATGTATGTACCGTTAAGTTGTTGAAATATAGAATGTGCATATACAAATTGATGCAAGAAAGCAAGGTCTTAGCCTCGTTCGCCAATTTTATACACAGCGATTTTATTGGGCTAATAAAGATAAATCTTGCTTTGGGTAAAATCTGCCATTTTCACAGTTCCAGCAGAATTACATTGCAATTTTTCTTTGAATGTGCTGTAATTTGCACTTTTAATTAAAATTCTTGCACTCTAATTTAAAAGCCACGTATCTAACAATTTGCGAACATTGAATGCAACACTGTGCTTTAAGCCACACGCTGTGCCAACTTGGCCCATATTATCGTAAAATATGAGAGTACAGGCAAAAGCAGAAGAACTTTAAAAAGAATCGAAATCCCTTTTACTGGCGTAAATTGCGTAAAAACTTTTTGCGAAACTATCATAACATTCGCACTTAATTTCTCAGTTTTGCCTTCAAATGCCTTTTAGCGCCAAAGTTGCAAGCAGATTTCTGCCATATTTTTGCTCCGGCCCTCTTTGTATACCCTACACAGATTATTGGCAGCATAACATGATTGTAAGAAGATGATGGCCGGCTGAAGACAACAAGACAATCACATATAAATAAATATAGATAATCATTTCATTGATCGGCGTTTATCTGTTGTACCAGATTAGGAAGGAATTCCATTTCATATACGAAATCCTTCATGTCTTTTTTAGCTCCGAATGGGAAGCAATTAAAAAGAAGCTGGCGGGACAAGCGTTCTTCAATATATAAACAAAATTTTACAATAAAAAGTTTCTGAATTTGAGATCCAACTATTCTACACATGAACGTTGACATATGTATGTGTGCTTTATATCTTATAAAATTTTTCGGAATATACACTCTGATACTTCAGAGTAGGTCGTCTCGCAGTCGTTTTAAGTCCCTAAAAATCGTCAGCACTGTTCTTCCTTTGGTTGCTGCTGATACTTTTGCTTCACATGCGGAAAAGTTTATCCTCTAAAGCTGTGGCAACGCATGTAAGGCTGCTGCGCCATGGCTTTGTGGGCGGTTTTTGGGGGCAGTGGCTTTCAATGGCGCCTGCTGGACACTTGCTGTTTGCTTCAGCAGATGAGCGAAGAGAATGTCCTTTAGAAGTTGTTGTATTTAATTAGTGTGTGGCTTCGTGGAGCGGGAAAGAGAGAGAGATAGAGATAGAGAGAGAGAAATGAGTTATAGCAGCATAAACTCAGCTTAAAGCGCGAAATTAACTTCACCTCCAAAATTCAGGAATTTTAGTTGAAAAATTGCTTATGGTTTTTTTAGAAGATTTTGCGTTAATTGCAGAAGCTAAAAATTGCAAAAATGTTTGGAAACAGCAAATCTGCTACAAAGTGTTAAAGTGTTTAACTTTTAATGTTTGTGGCTGTTTTTGTTGTTGTTGGGGCTGCCACTTAGCAGAAGCACATGCAAAGGTGAAACATAATCCTCTTATCTGTTGGCAATTAAAATTTCCATTTATTTCAGGTGCGAAAAAAAAATGTTGCCACATATTTTATGCAGGTTTGTATGTGCATACGCATGCAACACTGATTTTATAGCAATTAACATGGGAGCATTAACTTTTACAAACAAAAATTGTTATACTATAAAGTGAGATTTGGGTTCGATGTGCAGAAATTCCATCGCAGTTGTTAAAGTGAGGGAAGTGGAAGGAAAAGACTTCAGCTCAGCTTCTCGGTCACTGTTCGGCCTTTCCAGGGCCGCTGACAGTTATCCCTCTTCAACAGCTTTGATCTACTCAAATCGGTAAATATTGAGGACCTTCTGAGTTTCATGCAACTCTCCAAATGGCTTGAGCTAAACTCTAAGTAAATTTCAAGCCAGTACACCAACTCCCCTCCAGTGATATTACAAAGAGCCTACACATACCCAAAATATGTGCTTCTGCCAGACCATATGTGCCCTCGAGTCTAGGGGCCTAAACGAGCCTTATAACCATCCTTAGCTAAAGTAAGCACTTTTTAAATAAGTAGCTTCTTTTTTTACCCTTTCCTTAACTTTTGTCTCCCACACTCTTTTCCTGGTCGTAAATATTATGTCTACATGCATAATTTACACTCAGCAGCGTGTTTTGTCAAACTCATTTAATAATTTATGCCGAGAGAAGAGGAGAATGAAAAAAAGCACGCACGGAAGTAAGAAATGGGAAAAAAATACTTCAGTTCTGGAAATTCGCGATAAACCTTAATACTTTAACACATCGAATGGCTAATAGCAAGCGGTCATTTATGCTCACGCACTTACATACATACATACGATACACACATAACTACATCTATGCATACGTACATATACTCACGTAAGCACACACACACGCGTCAACGCGAGGGATTTTGTGGCTTAATCAATGCATTGCAATTTTTACTCCTTTCACCATTCATTACCAAAACCAACAACTATAACAACAACAAGAGCAGGCAGCAATTGTTGTAATAGCAATAACAACAGTAGCAGTAATTTTTTTTTAATACAAAATTATTAATTGCTTGTGCCACTCCGCTGCAGGTGCTGCAGCCATGATTCGCGTACAATCAACGAAATGTATATAGTTGCACCTGACTAAAATGTGGTATTCTTACAACTCTGATGACTGACTTTTATGTAAAATCGCTTATTTTGAGCATGAAGATAATTCGACACAATACTGCCGCTTATTACTTTCTCAGATCCACCTTTGTATTTGTAACAGGCTTGTATAGGAAAGAATTCAAAGGGATGCCAAGAAATTCGTTGAGTTAATTCCTTTCCTTTCAGATTTATATATAATTGCTATAATCGAAATTCGAACGGATTGGTTAAGTATTTCAGAAGATATTCCTTTAATATTTTCATAATTTTTAAAATGCTGAAAATTTTTCAAATTATCCGCCAAAAATCGTCAAAGTTTCTATATTCACATCCTATCACTTTTAAAATTCCACCAAAATAAGCTGTATTTGAAGTTAAATTTACTAGAGTTTCTTTTTAATTTTCTCTCACTTCTAGAATATGAAATTGCATGCCGAAAAAAACAGAGCAGCTTTTAGCACTCAACAAATATATGTTGCTATTTAAAAGTATTAAATGGATCCATTGCAACAAAGCGAAATAAAAGAAAGCCTTATAAAAGCCAAACGCCAAAGAGCAGCTGTAATTATAAAATTGCATCAGTGCAAAAACACACGCACACTTTTATACTTTTGTAAAAATATTGGAAATTTATTGGAAATTTTACGCGGCACCGCAATGGTGCGATTAATCAATTGCATTTGTCTGTGTGGCTGCGACTGTGTGAGTGCGGGCATACCTTTGTCTGCACGTGTGAGTCATTAATTTCGAAAAACATATTGATAATAATTACTTGCTATTTATTAACTACAAAATATTGCTTTTACATTCATTGTGGGAAAATGCTTGTTCGATATTTTGCAGATGAAGGAATTAGAGAAAGAAAAGTGTTATTATTTGAGATCACTTTTAAAGGTTTAATATAATAAAAATGTTGTGCTAAATTATTTAGGACTTTATTTTATTTTAAGATATTGCTAAGAAGCATTTCAATAATAAAGCTAATCTTCAGAAATCTTTACTAGGGTAGAAAAAGCCGTACACCAATCTGCTGAAACCTGCTCACGTCTATACGAATACTTCTGCCGTAACTTTGCATCTCCGTGAGGCTTCTTCCTTCTGGTTCCGATTTTCAAAGCTTCCAACATGCCTCTCCTACTTTATTGCTTTTACGTAATGACTTTATATAACAAGTGACGAACCAAAGTTCCCCCAACAATCCATCAGAACCAATCAACCTAATATCGGTCTACAAGTTTCACAGCAACAACAGCCTAAACAACAATAATGACGGCATAAGTAATTGACATAGATTAAAACTATACACATTACAGCAACTGCAATAAAAATTAACTCCAATATCACACAAATACAAACATCAAAACACACTTTAGCCGCCATAGCAATTTACCATAATTTCTAATACGAACAAAGCAAGCTAAAGGACATCAAAATAAATGTTGGCCATTATTGGCCTTGGTGCCAAAATATTAAATTGTTAAGACAAGTTGCCGTACTTCAACGCTGTCTGCGAGTGTTGATGTGTAAGTGAGGGCCGTGTTTAAGTGTGCGTGTGTGTGTGTGTGTGTGTGTTAATGAAGCACGTGCCAGACAAATGAAATTTATTTAACCTCATTATGAACGCCCTTTATGCCATCTTACACGCTCACATACATACGCACTGGCACTGGCACAGACATACGAACAACAACTCAAAGTAGTTTCGATTTTTGCTTACCATTACATTTACATCAACACGCACACCCGCATCCAAGTAAAGGACATTGGCACTGTCTACCTTCAGCATGCCGTCTCTTCATATATCACGCCTGTATCCGTCCAATACACAGCCACACACTCTCAGAGTCTTTGCATGTGTGCTCAATTTGGTTACAGAACGTTAGACCTCAAACTTAAACCTTTATTTCGAGTCGTCTCTGTAAGCGCTCTCAGCCAAGCAACTGCCACAAAGACAGCCGAAATGTTCAAATATGCTCCTGTGCTTACACAGCACGAAGCCTTTTTTGGCTGCTCAATGTGTTGCTGCTTCGTCGATGTATCTATGTCTACATCGGCCTCCCTCCTCTGCGTGACAAGTGTCCGTCCGGCGCGTCCATTGGTCTCTCGATTGCAGCCATTTAATTGTCCGTGTGGCGTTTGTGCTGATTTGCGGCCTCTGCCTCCATGTCATTTGCCATTAAGTACATTTTGCAGGTAATACCGTTAGCTTTATTTAAGGAATCCGAGGCATGTAAAAGTGGTCAACGGCTGCCTCTATATCACTAGTTTTTTGCTTGAGCGCCTTTGTGCACTTCATTCGCTGTTAAATGGAAATTAATTCTTCTCTGCAGATAAGCAGTTGAATCACTTTAAAATATCTCAGATTTCGCATTATCAGGCGTGATACTGGAACAAACAAATATGAACATATATAAACTGGCTTTCAAATATTGAGTAGCTCTCGTTTAATTGTGCCTCGCTAACTCGGCCAAATCCTCACCTCCTCAAATGTGCCACCAATTATGTGCAAATATAAAAATACAGATTTTAAGCTCATTTACATTTTGCTGTAAATACTTTCCAATGCATGGTTTCAAAACTCAATAAAAGCTTTTCATTTCCAAGAAAAAGCTACAAATTTTTCTGCGCTCTTAACAAACCGTTTGAAGCTTATTCGAGGGATGAGTTTTGCTGCTAGAAGATTGGCACAGCCATTTTGGAGCTTTTACATACTTAATTCATTGACAAAGCTTTTGCTGGAATAAGCTCAAAAGCAAAACTTTATTTGGCGGAAGCAGATGTCGCCTTCAGCTTTGAACAGAAAATAAATTACAAAGTGAGGCACATTACTCCTTTCAAATTCATTTGTAGACATGCTACAAACCAAATTTGCAACTTAAGAAACATTAAAAAAAGTTCTAGTTTGAAATAAAATTCCACAAATTTTATGTTATTATTAAATACAATATATCAGATAAATCATCTGAATTTCTTTTGCTCTCTAGGAAGAATTATTTCTAGGCCACTATTCAATGAATTCAGTGATGTCTGAAATTAAAACTGATATCCCGATAGTCTATTGAGGAGCAGTGATTTAAAGGTAGCTCAAGCTACTGACAA
Organism: Neria commutata; assembly: GCA_963457695.1. Lineage (NCBI taxonomy): Eukaryota > Metazoa > Arthropoda > Insecta > Diptera > Micropezidae > Neria > Neria commutata. The sequence goes on from OY735246.1 coordinate 57,144,384, forward strand.
AGCATACAAATTTTGCAGAGCTTGATGTAAAAATAAATAATGTGGCTTTAGAAAAAAAATTATGAATTTGAACAATATTGTAACTTTTCAAAATCGACTATCAATGAAGCAGTTGTTCATATATTTGCTTACCCAAAGCACAGCGTAATCAACGTAGCTACTCGTACATAATTACATATGTATGTACATATATGCCCATATGCATCTTTAGTCCTGGTAAAAGAAGCATTTACAGTTGCTCACATACCTATCCCCCGCTCATCAACCTAACAAATCACACCCACTGTTGCTTTTGCTACAAATTTTCAACATTTTCAATACCTACAATTTTCTGCGATTGTGGCAAAAATGAAAGAATAAGAATAATTCCTTACTAATTAGATACAAATATAAAACTTTGCATGCATTCGAAGGAAAGTGCTCATTCAGCGCAATATTCATACCGCACATATCAACGCTGATGTGCACATAATAAGTGCTTAATTGCTCGCGAGACTCCATTTTGGTGGGTCGTACAAAAAATCGCAAAGGAAAGGAAGGGCAATGAAAAGGGCTGTGCAAACACACACGCCGAATGGCCAAATTTTAGCTGCTCTTGCGACTTCCTAAGAATCTTACGAATTTCGCAGTGAAATTTTAGCTTGTTATGCAAAAAGGACGAAGGGCGCGATAGCATGTGAAGAGTTTATGCAGTGGAGGAAGCGTTCATGTAGCATGCCAAAGGAGCTGAAAGAGGTATGCAATTTCTGCCTATGTAGCCATTCCTTACCTGTATTGACTATATCAAGCAAATGTAATACAACTGACTTCGGATTACCACGTAATCCAGAAAACCTTAATATTTTTGCAACATATAAAATAACCCTTACTAGAATTTTCGATTTGCACTATTTCCATTACCAATACAAACAAAACTTCTTAAAGAAACTTCGGTATACCATTTTATTGTTAAATAATGAGGTATTGTAATAGTCTAATCGGTTTTTAAATATGTTAATTAATTTCTGAAATAAAGGCCTTAAAAAGAGAGACAAAGGTACCCCGGTCTCCCCTACACTCCCTATGAAATTATTAATTTTAGGTCCAAAAATATCGAAATCGTTTATCTTTGCTGCTCATGCATCAAATTATCTATACTTACATACTCATAAATTAAATTACCCAGGCAACTGCTTGACTTGCCCCACTGTCTGTCATAGTAAAAGTTACTTCATAAGCACGTGCGAAAAATATTCATGAATGAAATGTCCTTTCCCTCTCAGCGGATGTGCCGGTCCTACAAACCACAGCGGCTGCTTAGTAAATTGGCCAAACACGCAAGACACATGCGCGCTGGTTGCACGCTCCTACGCCAAGCCACACGGAGGCATGCCACTTCATTTCGCGCCGCTCGACACTTTGGCAGAATATTTGAATTTTTGAATGTGATTTCTGACACTGACGACGCGGCCAGGCGCCGTGTTGGTTTGTTCCTTATTATCGTAAGGTAACTTCGCGTTTTCGGCCGCTGCCACTTGACAGTCTTCCGTAAGTGGCAGATTCGAACGGTCGCGTTTTCTAGAACTAACTCTCTTTTGGCAGTGATTTGCGGCTTTTGTAGCAAGTGTTTTTTGTGTCTTTCAATATGAAATTGTGGACTATGCTTTTTATGTTGCATCAATTTACCGGAAGGTCACTGTCAACGATTTCGGAATTGAACAATTGTGAGTGAGAGTTCGAGTTTTATTAAAAAAAGTTAAAAGTGGTTTGTTTAATAGCACGATATTCAAAAAAGCTTTGATATACGAAAATATTAAATTTAAGGAAAATTATTTCAAATATGGCCTATTATCCTTGTTGTTGGGTATAATAACATAATCATGATATTATAATGAAGGGACTAAAAATTTTTCGATTTATAGAATGAAATTTTCGAAATTCAATGAAGTTTAGAATTTTAAAGCAATACACATTAAAAAATCTATACCATTTTTGAGGTCATGAATAATATTTAATGAACGATACTGTTCCTGATGCAGAAGATATTGGAACTGATCTAGTGTAAAAATGGGAGTGCTGTATCTGAATCTTATATTAATTTAATATTTTGTTATCGCTAGGGACCCAACAGGGTCTATGCATGGCCTTCTTCTTAGGCAGCCAGATTAACCTAATCTAACCTAATATTTTGTATTAAACTGTGACATTTTGTGGCACTAGAGATATAGTTTCTAGCTATGTACTTTTTAGAAATAAGATTAATACTATTTTTTCAAATCTAACTCGATTAATGCAGTTATTTCGAAGCATTCCTTGATTTGAGAATCTGTTCTTTGATCTAGTTTTTATGATATAAATACAAGGTATTTATAAGGTAGCTCTTTTCCAGTGGCAAAGAATACTCTCAAAGAGTTGCTTACTCTTCGCGAGAGAAGGTACCTCGCCGGATTAGCACTGTAAGGAAATTTTACCTTAATGTGACTCTGCCGTTTATGTCTTTCTCGTTTATCTTTAAAAGGCCAGCAATAGTAATTTATATTTACGCCATGATATGGCCAATTTAATTGACTGCTAAAGATACGCTCCCGTTAACAGCTGTTAATTATTTCTCTCGTCAGAAAGTTGGCCCATTGCCGGCGGTAAACGGCGAACGAAAACAATTTCGCACATTAAAATTCGCAATAAGCGGAAGCGCCTTCAGTGGTATGCAACAACAACCAAAAACTGCAGACTTCCGCTGGCAAAAATTTCGTTATATCTAGCCCCTTGGAATGTTACATTCAAAAAGGGGGAAACGCTGGAGAATGATATTCTTCGATATTTTGTAAATATTACTACTAGTCGCAGTGTAAATCAAAGCTTTAGACATATTGGCATGCTGAGATATAAGTTCAGCATATCGCCTGCAGACGCTTGCTCCTATGCCACAATCAGCCAGACAAATGTGTGAAGTTGAGAATGGCTGAAAAAATGGCGTGGAATATTATAAAATTGCGCTGCCACTTTAACTTGTTCGCTGTTAGCCAGGCGGGAAGTAGACAATTCAGACTTCCTGATTTGAAGTGCAACAACGTGTCGTTGTTGTTGTTGTTGTTGCTGTTGTTGGCAAATCGCAGACATTGCGTGTTTATTTTTTTGTCTATCGCCACAGTTTTTCATATTTCGTAGTTGCAAATTGGTTGTGCTGCTATGAAAATGCAATTTAGTCTGCTTTGTGTGGAGCCCCAAAAGCATAACAGCGAATTATAAATCAACAGGACATTCACATTTTATATACAAATATTTGTAGTTTACTGTCGCAGGAGCGTCTGGGTTTAGGCTGAAATCGGCATATGGAAATTAGAAGCATTTTCAATATTTTAAAAGAGCTTGTTTCAATATTTTTGGGGGAGACTGAGTTAAGCTATAGCACGCATATAGAAATGTATATCAAATATTTTACATTTTATATCAATTTATATAACGATATAACCAGTTGCACATGTGCACATATTTACACACACACGCACACACACTTTGCTATGGTTCATGAACTCTAAACACTCTAATTTGTAGCATTCAATTCCTGCGCCTGCGGGCGCCATTTAGACGAAGCATTTGCATGTGAAAGTAAGTACCGCCGTCTGGTTGCAACACCTCAATTACACTCACACTCAAACTAAACACAATACACATAAGCCAAATAATTAAAAAAAATTTAATTTTTGTACACTTTTCTTATTTAGTACAAGAAAGCGAAGCATTCCGTCAAATCAGATTATGCTTTGACTGCAAAAAATCTTAGCCAGACTATAACTATCGACGCTTTTTGCATGTATGTGTGCTGCTTCAATACATGCATACATCTGCCACCTTTGGCTAGTTGAAATAATAACAGCGACAAAAAAGGCTCAAAAGGCATACCGTAACGTATGAGTAACCTATAATTTCTGATCATGTTGTTGCTGCTGCTCTTGTTGTTTTTGAGCTTGCGTTCTTGCTGTTGCTATAATTTGGCTATTGCATGATTGCCCTTTATGGCAGCAGCATAATATCAGCATACATGTACGCCCACTAACGACTGTGGCAGTAATGAAGCCTTTTTGCACAAATTTTAATGCAGACAAATTTTATTGATTTCTTTAAAGTGTAGGATATGATTTATGTGAATAAATTTTATAATGAAACTTCGTGATTTTATGCTCGAGCTTATTCACCTTCACTTGATCTTCAGTTGAACTTGAGTTGGTGTTTCTTTTCGAATTCTTATGTTTTTAGTAACGTTTTTATGTCATATTTTTGTGTCTAAGTATCTTGTAAATTGAATATCAAAATTTCAAATTTTGCTAAAAAGAAATAAGAGAAGTGACAGCTTAATTTACATAAATATGTGTACATATATATACATAGCTTACTATAGTAGCACGATTCATAAAAATATATTCGAGTTCTCCAAAAGATAAACAGAATTTCCACGCCATTATCCTTAAAAGGGAAAGTGTAAAACCACAAAATTTCTTGAAATCCTTAACCGTTTATGACAACATCACAAAATTGCTCCTTTTCCAGCTGTAAACTGCCCTTTGACCGCATAAAAATGCACAATTCAATTTGGCAGCAATAAGAAAACCACAAATTGTTAATAAAAAAGATATGGTGTAAGACTGTGAAGTTATCAACCCTCGCATCGAACGCTTACCAGCCCGGCTGCCAGCCAGCAGCTAAGCTCTTAATTTATCTAATTGCTGGCAGCAATTGCACAGGCCTCGAAAATTGTCAACCGTTTCATAACAGCAGAAAATTAACGTAATGTTCAGTTAATAATGCTTAAAATGAAATTTATTAGCGCAATATGCTGAGGTCAGTTAATTTTTGAGCGGCCATCTGGATTTTTATAATTTTGTGAGCCGAATGCAAGGCAACTCGCTGCCTCAAGTACGAGAAGATGGAGTATTTTATAAACAGGAAATGAATTTTTAGCTAATTGAATTTCTTATTACGCATATAATTATAACTAGTGGGCAGAAGTGTGTAAACAAATATGGTTTATATCAGTTGCTAGAATATTTAAAGAAAATATTCAAATTAAATACTATATATTACTTTTAACTTATAAAGTAAATTAAGCAAAGTCGATATGAATGTCCTATGGCTGTATAGGGAACAAAATTTTTATGTAAGTGTTACAAATCTGGCTCAGTCTGATCAAATGTTTCTATCTTTTTCGTAATGCATCTATACATTAAAAATTATAACTATGATGCTTCATTAACTGCATACTATATGCCTGTTTTTGTGGAAAATACAACAAAAGTCGTTGGAAATGTTAACTTTTAAATGAATAAGCCATTTTTTGTAGAAAAGTTTTTAGCAAAAATTTTTAATATCGTATTTCAGCTGATTTATATATATTTCAAATGAGCAGCTTCCAAATTTTTTTGTTGGGTTTCTCTATTTACTGACTAGAATTAACCCAAATTTTTCCACAAGACAGCACACTCCAAATATACTAGTATGTACATATATTGCTCAAGTGGAATGGTACAGTTAAAATTAGTGGTGACCGAGATCTCACATGCACCCTGTCCTCATATCCTTACGCTGCTCTTTAAAGCTTTGTGATATGTTGGTCTCACGGATATTAGTAGACTGGACCTCCGCAAAGCCTTTTAATCTACAACCGACCCCCCTCCCCTCCCACAGCTTTTTGAAGCAAATCGTTCTTTACAAATGTTTCCCAATGGAATTCGCATAACTTTTTATATGCTACCATATTCCTACACACTCGGCTTAGCCCATGCGAAAAATTGTAGACTTCGCGTCATTTTATTACAAAATCACATGCATAACATTACAAAAACAACAACAGCAATTGCTGGAGACCGCAGTTTCTATGCCCAGACTTCATAATAACGGTTTTGAACCCTATTAGAGTCAACAACAAAAAAACAGAAAATTGTCTAAAAGCGGCGCAATTGGCAAGTGCAAGCGGCATTCTGGCGACCCCGTCCAACCCGCTCAGTCTCCCCTTTCTGCCAACACATACCCTCCCCTCCCCACTAGCGCCATTTATCGCGCATTATTGTTTGCGGTTAATATAATGCGGTAACAAGCGCTCATGTTAACACGTTGCCCTCTGCTTCTACACCCCCTGCCCCTCTCCAGCCACGCCAGCAGTACGTTTTATTTTCATACGGCTCGTGCGCACTTCGACCATTTCGGCGACTTATTAAATTAAATTGCCCGCCCTTTTCGGAGTGGCCTTTTGCGTTGCAATGCTGCTTTTTTTGCTCCCACTTATTTTCCTTTTGCATTTCACATACAATTTTCAAGCGTATTCTATTTTCTGCTTGCAGCCGATCCAAAATTCACCGGTCCCATAAATAATGTGACGGTTCCGGTTGGACGTGATGCAATACTGACGTGTGTGGTGCATGATTTACTGGCGTTCAAGGTAAGACCATGGCAAAATTTGGCCATACAATGGCGCTATCCAAAGAAAGGTTGGAGAAATTAATTTCCAAGCTTATTTATTTCAATTTAATCAAATGCAAGAAAAACTCTGAAGTTTTTAAGAGCGTCCTATTTGGCATGCCCTGATCCCGGAGATATCACAAAACGATATACTATGTATAGAGATCCATCACAGGCAATTTGTTTGATATTTGGCTTTAGTTAAACAGCTGCGTCAAGTTGCGTTGAGTCTCAAAGTAAATACATAGTATTCCAATCCCAGAGAATTATGTAATCTAAATTGACACGATCTTCAGCGATCTTGCTGACATTTGGCATAGGGATTGCATTTGTATGTGAAGATTTTAAATCAATTGACAAAGAACCGCACTTTTTTCCCACATTTCGCTGAACTATCCATTTTCTCTTTGGTTTCACAACAGGTGGCTTGGCTGCGCGTCGACACACAAACCATTTTGAGCATACAGAATCACGTGATCACGAAGAACCATCGCATCGGCATCAGCCACACGGAGCACCGCATCTGGCAGCTGCGCATACGGGACGTGCGCGAATCGGATCGCGGCTGGTACATGTGCCAAATCAATACGGACCCGATGAAGAGTCAAGTGGGCTATTTGGACGTTGTGGTGCCGCCCGACATAGTGGACTACCAGACCAGCCATGATCAGGTGGTGCGCGAGGGCCAGAACGTCAGCTTGACCTGTACGGCGACGGGATTGCCAACGCCCAACATTACATGGCGGCGGGAGAAGGACATGCCGCTGCTGTCGGCGAACAGACGTGACGTGTACAGCATGGAGGGACCCAATCTGACGCTGTGGCAGGTGAACCGCGCCAACATGGGCGCCTACCTGTGCATAGCGACGAACGGCGTGCCACCGACCGTCAGCAAGAGAATTTCACTTGTGGTAAATTGTACGTGGCAGGTTTGATTACTTCCTTCCTCTTTTGTGGTACTCCATAGACTATGCTATTAAGAAATTTTCGTTTGTTTGCAGTTGCGCCCGTCGTTTGGACTCGCTATGACACTATTTATGTGGGCTTTGGCCAGAAGGTGGTGCTGGAGTGCATCTCCGAGTCGCATCCGACTTCGGTGAACTTCTGGCTCAAGGACAAGGAGTTCATGCAGGGCGGCACCTATGAGACCATCACGCTGGACAATGGCTACAAGATTATCATGCGTTTGGCGCTGCGACCGCTGAAGAACAAGGACTTCGGCGAGTACAAATGTGCCGCGAAAAACATGCTGGGCGAAACCGAGCGCACCATCAGCATACATCGTGAGTTTACTTTCAGAATCTTAGCCCAGGTGTCCACTGAATTTTCTTGACATGAAATCGATTCTTTAAGTGTTTTTTGGATCAATAAAAAATAGTTTGGTTCTCTGGGAATATTAAAGAACATAGTCCTAACTTTAATACTTTTACGAATAAGCAAGTAACTCGGTTTGTCAGGTCCTTCAGGCCATTTTTCCTTACTACAATAATTCGGCAAGAGTAATCCAATTCGGCAGCTGCAGCATTTAGGACAGAACTATGCTATAGTACAATATATCCTTTCAAAGCACATCTATTAAATTATCCCATTACTTTACAGATAAGGCCAAAATGGACATACATCATTCCCACCAAACCAGCGAGCGTGGCAATCAGCTCATCCTTATCGAAGGTGACACTTTATAATAAAAATCACTTTATGGTAAAATTTTAATTAAATTTGCGTTTTAGAAATTATTTCCGGTGCTGGCAGTTCTCTTCATAAGGCAATCATACATAATTTAATATTTACTTGTGTTTTCCTGCAAATATCAAATAAATATGTATTTATTTAAAACTTGAATTTCTAATTTTTAATGTTATTAACTTTTAATTATTGAATAATTGTAGATTAACTTTAGTTCAAGCTAAAGGGACTTGAAGCCTGACTCTCTCGGTTGAAGGCATTGAACTTTATCAACAGCGTAGCCCAAAATAGTTACAAAAATAAGAATTAAAAAAATCTTCCGCAGACGAAATTCAAAAGCACCGATTTGCTTAAACTTTTCTACATTTTCCCATTTCCGATTTTAACTAAAAATTCTATTCCCTTTCGGAAACAGTGATTCCGATAGGAATGTGGAACATCTTTATAAAAACGAGTCGAACTTCATTTCCGTTTCCCTAGCAGGTTTCAAAGTTCAAGTCTGCAAATAGACACACCGCAAAGAACATCATTGAGAATGTTTTATCCATCACATTAATCAAAAGGTTTTCTTATTAATATTTTGAAATAAAATTCAACACGTATTTTATGTTTGTCTCCTTATGAGACTTTCTCAAGTGTTCATACAATTTATTCGGCAACAAACTTTCTTCTTAAAGCTGAAACGGAAATAAAATGGAAATGAATTGCTAAATTTCAATAAATGTTCAACAAAATATGAACGTCGAAATATTTTAAAAGCTAAAGCAATAATGAATGATAATTAAAATAAATTTTCAAATAACAATTTCGTTAGTCAATTTGAACAATTGCTAAATTAAAAAATTGTACAATTTTCAATACGATTAGCTAAAAAAAATTACTTTCAAGTTACATTGTCTAGTTTTACGTACTTTGTTAAGGGAAAATATAAATAAATGATTGGGTGTGTGGGTGTGCGAGTAATGTAGCTACCTTTTTCATATAGTATAGAATTTGTTGCTAACACTTACATGACAATTACAATTGCTTGCTTAATTACACTACGCCTGTGACACCCTTTAAGGGCCGTACTGTTTTCTGCATGTGCTCACTTCGAAACCAAGTCTTTCTTAACTTCTAGTGCACAATGGAAGTGCATATATCTTGAAAATGAGAATACAATCAAAATGTAAAACTATGCGAAGGAATCAAAACAACAACAAAATGGTTAATTTAATTCTACCAAACAATTGCATAGAACGTTCAGCAAAGATAGTGTGAGGTAGCATAAAAATCTACACAAAGTCAAAGATTTTACAAAGATATTTATTTAATTGAAGTTATAATTTGAATTACGGTATATTTAAGTTTCAAAATTCAATTAAAATTGTGTGTACTTTAAAAACATTCTACATCTTTGCTGCAACCTGTCTCTGTGTAATTTGATACTAAACAAATTAATTTAGAACCATTAAAATAAGTTATTTGTGTTCAATATTTTTAGTAAATAGGCAATGCCGCAAATGTGTTTAAATTTTGTTGTAGTTTCAAAGACTTTTGTTGCTGTTGCTACTTGCCGGTTACTTCTCATACTCGACTACTAACTACTTTTATCAGTAGGCGTACAATTAACTAAGCCACCATCCGGATTGGACAGTTTTCTATTTGCTACATTATGTTCAACATCATTATCAGCATCGTCAGCTTCCGTCACAGCGTACAATCAACTCGAAGCCGAAGACGAGCTCTCCTGCTGTTGTTCCTGTCGGTCGCTGTGGCCATTACTAGCGTACTCTTCCATATTGGGCACCTCGATTTTGGGTGGCGGCGTGGCGCCCTTAGCCTTGGCTAAACTTCTGCGCTGTTCGTAGATTTCATCGACGAGCTTCTTAACGAAGGGATGCTTGAATTTGCCCTCAGTCGAATCGAAGAATTCCTGATGTTTTAGCAGGCAATCATCGCGCTTCTCGTATTCAAACGCCTGCATGACCATGTCCAGCCGATCGAGATCTTTGACAAATTTCGACTCGGCGCTCTGGCCGTCCTCATATTCCTAATAAAAGAGCGTATACAAGAATTAAAAGCCTGCACACTCGATTTTAAAGCAATCAAAACGTACCTCGAACAATTCCATAATGCGCTTGCCCCTGGGCTCGATCAGCTTGCATATGTCGGCCATGGCTTTGAATTCCATGGCGCGCTTGTCGCACTTGGACACGCCGCAAAATGGCGTTATGTCGCCCACCAGGCTCTCGGCCAAATCGTGCACCAACGCCAGCTCCATGCAGCGTATCTGATTCAGGCCCTCGGTGCCGTCGAGCAGGAACGTCATCATGCTCATGCGGTACATGTGTCCCGATATGGACTCGCAATTGTCGACATCGCGCAAAACCCAGCCGGTGCGTTTCGTGTGCTGCAAGTAGACAAATAGTACAAATAGTCAAGAAAGACGTTAAGAAAAACATGACATCTAGCAATTAAAAATGTAAATTACAAATAATAAAGCAGTTTGTATCTAAATGAGGGAAATTGCTCAAGAAAAGGCAGAGCCAAATGCGGCATTTCAATTACGGGCGCAATTAACTCATTTGTATGCAAGGGTAGGCATGGATTGGTCGCCTTAAATAAAAACTGCCTTATAAAAGTCGCACCATAAATTTGAATATTTAGAGGAAAGCTTGTTGAAAGCTAATTTAAATTGAATTTCATTCGTATTCAAAACAATTTTAATAAAAAGTGGAATACTCTTCGAAAAGGTCACATACAAGAAGTTCTGCTTGGCAAAAAAGCAACCAAAAATGTATAACTTTTTTATGATTGAACCTCAGAAAGTTGTAATCTTTGTTACCGATATCTTTTTGATTTTGATTCAATCGAAAATCCTTGTTTCTCATATTGCTATATAGAAGTTCCTAAATAGTTGTAATGGAAGAACGCAAAATAATTCAAAACAATCCAACATTAAGTGCGGTAATTAGCAAGCGTAATTATTGCGAATTCGGTGCCAGCCAAAATCTACGCAAACAGACGAACCAACCAGAAACAGAGCAACCTTCAATGGCGCCTTAACCTTTAACTGTTGCAGTCTGCCCACCTACTTTAATCAACGCGGCATATTTGATCAATAAAGGAAACAAAATATTCTTGCGAAAAACAACAAGCGAAGAAAAATGTGCAATGCAACATTACACAGCAGCAAGGACATAAATTGACAAAAGAGCCTTGACAGCCACACGCTAAAAATAACACGAAATTAATTTAATTTTGTCAAAATAAATAAGAAAAGTAAGTAAAAGAAGACTTACAAGCAAATAGTGCATATTAAGCAAAAAATATTGCCTATTTCGAGGCGTAGTCGTAATTTTATGGACATGCCTTTCAACGTTCGTCAAACTTTTATGACTGCTGCTAGTTTTTTTCGTGACCATAAATTTAATATAGCACGAGATTATTATTTAATATTTGCGAATGTCTGTTGTCGCTAAGGGAGAGAAAATGTATTTGCTTGAATTAGCAACAGGCAATGCCGCACCTCCAATATTTTTGTCGATATTATTGGCGACACTTATTAGGCATGAAATCGTGTGACAACTGATTGATTGAATAAACTGATGAGGTTTTCCTACACTCGGCACTAGTTTAAGCAACAAATTTCACGCTCCTGAAGTATGACTAATGAAGTCATTATTTTCGTCACGCAACTACAATATTGTTGATTTTATTGATTTAGACGACATTAAACTTGATTTTATAGTTTCCTAGTTTTGAAATTTCTCTTTCAGCAGTTAAAAAAATTTGCTTGAAAAGCCTACAAAGCCTTTTCATTGAGTGTGCAATTAGTCAATGCTCATCGATAATCTTGACTTGCATACGTGAAGGGCTACTTTATTACTACTTTACTGTTATCTAATCGAACAGCTGCATATGTTAAATAGACGGTGAGTAGTTTTGCACAATTGAACAAGTATTAGAAAATATTCACAAATGTAAAGCAAGCCAGAAAATACCCCAAAATGTACCCCAAAGAGGCAATTCAGAAAAAAGTAAGTATTCCGAGAAAGACGCTGGAATGGTTTAGTGTATATCTGTTGCGAGAGATCGCAGGTTCGAAGCCCAGCAGACTAATGCCATATAAAAGAAAGAGAATTTGCTTCTTTGCACGGCGCCATCTCTCACGAAAAACTGGCAACTCTCCAAGAGCATACTTTGCCATGAAAGTAAAGCAACTCTCTATATACAGGGTAAAGGAATACATCAAAATTGTTAGCTAAAATATAACGAGCAAACACGAATTAATGCAAGAAAGCTGGGAGTAAGCCTTGCTTACATGCCAATTATATATATTTATTCCCAATTATATATAATATATTTCGAGAAATCATTCAGTTCTGCACTTCTTCACATGTTAAATATAAATAAAATAAAAACAACAAGAAAAAACTATTCAAAACTGCAAAAAATACTAATAAACTATAAATCAAATCAGTGAGTCCATTTTCAACAAAATGAGCACTCAAAACAGTGGAGCATCAAATGAAGCAACAAACCATTTGCCACGCTATAATATTTGTAAAATTTCAGTTACAATTTGTTATATGTTCATTATATTTTCTTTATCAGCGCAAAATATTAATGAATGCTAACCGACAACAGAAGAAACGCCGACGTACGTGAGTAACTCGAAACTAAAACCACTTAAACGACTTTTTTGTTTTGTTAAAAATGTACTGGCATTGTTATTGTTTTAAAAAAGTGTTGTGTAAGCATGTGCCACCACACTCATTCACAACAAAGTACCGACGCGTACATAAGTAAATAATCACATTTCGTGTGACTTGATAAGTTATAAAATCAGTAAACGCTTCACTGCATAAACAAATTAAAAGCGAGTACGGGTGAAACGACAAAGCAACCACCAGCGAGCGAGCAAGGAGCAGTAAAAGATTAAGAAATATATGTATATGTAGATGCAAATATAAAATCAAAAAATAATAAATAAAAAATTGTTCGTATGCTCACGTGAGCGTACAAGCCCAGAGCTCCCACTCGTTTTCATGAGTAAGCGAAAAAGCAGAAAGCTGCCAACAAACTTGCGCGGAATTGCGACTTTCAAACGAGCAAAAATTATTTTTTGAATATTTCATTGCGTTTTTTGTGTTGCTCGCTGTTGACTGCGAAGTAAAAGGAATGGAACAGCCAATGGCACAGCTGGCATTCTCTGTTCATACAATCAAGAGCAGGCAGGGAAGCTCAGATTAACGAAAAATAAGAACATTCCAGCAAACATGAAACCACAAGCCAAAGCAACAAGCTTCAATGACGTCAATGAAGTTATGACATCTGTGCAAAGTCGCCTCTTTGACGGAGCAGAATGAATGCATTTCATTCCGAAATGCTTAATTTCACAAGGTTCAGTATTAAACTCATCTCTTATTGATTCATCATTGAGTCATCTCTAAATTAAGAAAAAACCATTGCTCTTTTCAATTAACTCAAACCGGACAATATCATTCAACTCTCCAAATGGCTTGAGCTGACCATTCCTTAGTCTCCTGGAAATACGCCAAATCCGGTGGTATCACAGTGGGCCTACACATGGCCCTGTTTTTCTGGCAGACCGTCTGTATTTGACTATTTCCTCGTATCTTTGAAGAAGTGGCAAAAATAATACCTATATTTCAAACAGAATACTCAATTATAGAAATCCTACTTTCACCGCCAAACGGAAGGGACCAACAAGCCAATGCATAATGCCAAGAGTCTGCTACTTGAAGTTCATGGCATGAGCATTATATCTACATACATATGTAAATATAATGTATATTATAAGAACACATATCATAGCATATATAAAATGTGTGTTGATCATTAAAATGCAAGTTTTCATTTGAATAGCTGGCTGTTGAAGAAACTGCTCTTATAAAAATCTTTAAAAATTGCTGACGCTACGTTTAATAATGTTGAACAGCAGAGAACAATCGAAAGAGAAGAACGAAATATTTCTATATTATAAAGCAGCGTCTCTGATTTTGTGGTTGAACAGCGGCGAATGTACTTTATTTTGTGTGACTTTGATCTTGGCCTTGAAGAGTTCTGTACCTAGATTTTATTAGCATTATTTGTTGCTTTTCGCTTGTTGTATTCTTGTTTCTGTTCTGTGTGTTAAAAAATTTACTCTTGAACAGTACAACAACAAAAATTGTCTAAGCATTAAGTGTCAAATACAATGGAAATACATTTTTTTTTAAAAGACAAACTTATAATATAAGCAGAAAGATAATGACGATATGAGAGAATGACAAGAGGGGAAACATAGAGAAGAGTTGTACTGTATTACGAGTAGACAGTATTTAATTCATATATTCTATATAAGATAAGATAAGACAAAAGTAAATGCCGTTTTTTGAATGCAAAAATTTGCATTCGAACCTTATACATACATATGTGAATTGTATTTGGAGTAGGGATCTAGTCTCCTACCCACCGCGGCCTGAAAGGCCTATTGTGGCAGAACCTTGTATGTACAAAATCAGCTGTTTTCATGAACAATTGAAAATCGAACAAGTTTTATAAATCACAAAAATACTAAAATACAATTTTATATAATGCATCATTCTTTAAATACAAAAACAGCTGTTAACACATAGCTTTCACTTTAAGCAAAATAATAATAAAAACACAGCATTGATTTTCTTGACGAATTTCGCTTGTGATGCAACACGTCCAAAAGTGATTTTCGGCTTGTTCCTTTTGCTGTTGATTTTCGCCCAATGACGCGGTTCCCATTTTCTTTTTTTACGAAATTTTCCGAGTGTTTTTCATGTATGAAAGCAAGCAATTAAAATCACACAAGATTTTAGCAGTGCAAATTTAAAGAAAATTCTCTAAACATTGAGTGATTTGTTGTTGTAAATTACAATATTCTCACAATAAAGAAACAGTTTGTACCTATACATATTTTATTTATTTATACAACAGCTGCTTTTGTTTATATTTATATAAACTATAGCGTAGCGCGATCTTCATTTGTTGCATAATATTATTAAGAGTTGCTTTCAGTGTCAAATATATATATAAATAAAATTAAACGCACAATTAATTTTTAAAAAGCGAAATAGGTTACTCGACTCTTCCTGTATTTCAGACGCGCAATCTCTCGAGCTCCCTTTTCCTACTTGGCTTAAGGAGGGAGGGCTGCGGAAGGCCTCAAAGCTGGGCATCAGCTCTCTACTGAAGTTCGGTTTGAACTCTAGTACTCTAACAGATCACTACTTCCCGGACTTTCATTGTATTTAAAAAAAAATCCACAGCAGCTTACTTTAGCATGTGACATCCAAACCATGACAACCAAAAGCCAAACTCCTGCTGTCATACTAACAGCGTAATCGAAGCGCAAAATTGCAAAATGTATCTGGAAGAACACACACATGACTGCTCTTTTTTGGGCAGATAGCACGCACTAGCCGTGCATATGGGTCAGGGTGGCTCTGGTTATAAAGACCATGAACTCGAAATGATGTCACTGATGCGTTGTTGTTTTCGCTTTTACGTGCTTGCAATGTTGATGAAAAACGTAATAGCAAAATTACACTTGGCCAAAAATGCAAATCAGCTAATTGGCTCGTGGCGCTCTCGCACATTTTTGCGTTCCCATAATTTCTATTATATTTTTTAGCAACATTCATTTAATTTCAATTCAGCAGCTGATGAGCAAACGGAAAAGAGGAAGAATTTCGCTAATAAATAGAACGTGGCTTATGTTTACAAAGCAGACTTGAGGTCTGTCTGCTTGTGCAAAATATATACCTGAAGTGTAGGTGCATGTATAAAGCGGAATATAATGAATACAGGGCATTTATATATGCAAAGGGCTGCAATGGTTCTTCATACCGAGTTATAGTTAGAGCTATTTTGGCTTCCTACTAAAATGGAAAGTATTATGAATTAATGGCAACAACAGAATAATTGAACTAGCTTTCGGTCAATCACAGTTTGCTTTTCTTATAAAAATCCAATTAGAAAATTATACACACAGCCAATTTCACTTTACACCAGTTTTGTTTTTAAGTTTATAGTACTTTCGAGAAAAAAAAACAGAAGTTTTCTGAAACGCAATAAAAGTAGAGAGCATCAGATTTATAGAAGCAGCACTAAAATTCAACTTTAAAGTAAAAACGAACTTTTCAAAAACAACTTGAAACATGTGTATAAAAATGTTGAAACACATTACAAAGTTGCTGAAGCTTGACAGTAAAATGTTGATGAAGGCACACAAAGTTTTCTAAGGAAATGCATTTCGAGGGTTTTATGTGTTGAAACACATTACAAAGTTGCTGAAGCTTGACAGTAAAATGTTGATGAAGGCACACAAAGTTTTCTAAGGAAATGCATTTCGAGGGTTTTATGTGAGAAAATTAAACTGGGTTCTGTATAATCGGCTCGACAACCGATTGGCCAATATATGTATGTTGGCTACATAAATGGAATTTAAAAACTAAAATCACTTTAAAGTTTATTTTCTCCACTTTAAAGTTTTTTATCTGCTGCGTTCATGCTGAGCATTAAATGCACATTTAGAGCATTTATCCATAGCAATTTGATAATGCAACTATGTTGATAAATAAAACGCTAATCGCTCTTTCCGTTATATATTAATTTATCTCTCGCTATTGTTGGAACTCGAACAATCCAAAATCTCAACGTCAGCGTGCGAGATAAACACAAATGGAAGATAGAAGCAAAGCGCAACTGTCAAAAAGAGGCTGACTTGGGAAAAATCGATGGCGTAACAACATATGGACTGCTTGTCGGCCAGCACATGTGACTGAAGAAAATGAAGAGACTGCAAATGTGCAGCACGCCCACAAGCGATGCACGTTTTGACTTACCTTCAGGTTTCCAATTAACTCCATGAATTGTAAAATCTCAGCGAGACCCGTATTAAAGCAGGGTTTGCTGCTGGCTGATGAATTGCTGCTGCTGTTCTGCTGCGCATCGGCATCCTCAACTGTGCCGTAGCAGTTGCCGGAGCTGTCATTTGTTGTTGTGGCCTTGGCTGTCGTCGCCGCGGGAGCGCCAGCGACATATTCATCCTGCTTGAGGGCCAGTGGTTCAGCTGCCAGGGAGGACATGGCGAATTGTGTTTGCTTCTGTTTGGCGCAGAGACTTTGATTGTGCTGCGTGTGAAAGTGGTGTAGTTGCTGTTGATAGAAATTCTGTATCTGTTCGCTGCGCCGCAAGCAAGATGGGACGTTCACTGTTCCTGTTGTTTGGTCTGTCGTCGCTGCTGTATCTGAAGTCGTAGTGCTATCGGCCGTAAGTGTTGCTGCTGCTGAACCGTACTCGTGCAAATACGAAATGAGACTGATGTTAGGCGACGGCGTTGCTGTGTGTTGTTGCCTGCCGATTTCACCACAGTCGACAATGCTGCTGACTGCCGATGAAGCAGTCGTCGCCATTGACTGTTGACTAGAATTACTTGTTTGTGGTTGTTGCTGTTGCTTTGGTGATGTTACTGCTGCCGTTGTTATAATTGTTGTCGGTGTCGACAGCCGTGGCGTCACAGCGTCGTGCTCCGCTAACAGTGACGTCACCATGCCTGGCGGCATTGCAGTTGGTGTTGCCGCTGGTGAGTTTGGATTCGTCGCTGCCGCGGCATACTTGAGACTCTTTCGTACCAGATCGCCGCCGCCGCTGCTGTTGCCGTTTTGTAGCTTGCGCAGCGCCTTGATCAGTTGCTGAATGGAGAGCATTTTTCAGCTGGTCACCAATCTCAGCGCGTTCGAGCTTACAAAGAGCTAAAGCAAAGAGAGCAAAACAAAAGGGAAAACAAAAAGAAAATAATTCGTTTAGTAATTGCTTAGAGTTGTATAGCGTACGCATACATGATGTCAACTCTATTAAAATTATCTAACATTCGATTGATTTATTACTTTCAAATTATAAAGTTTATCTTTTGAAAAAATTTGTTAGACAGTTTTGACCAATCTAATCACTTAAAAAAATCTGAAGGCTACTTTCGTATGTGAAAGCGAGATATGTAGATACATTTTCAAGTTAAACTGAAATACCTAACAAGGCATTGCTCTGAGATTATTTGTCTAGCGGCTATATTGAGTACTAATGATTAAAAACTTGTGATAGCCTCGAGCCGAATATAGTGATAATAACTGTCAATATTTGCTCTCTTTATAAGTCGAACGTTTTCATTATTTTAGCATTCGATTCCTTTTTGCGCTTCCTTCAACCGCTTCAGA
The DNA here is from genome assembly GCA_963457695.1 of Neria commutata. Classification (NCBI taxonomy): domain Eukaryota; kingdom Metazoa; phylum Arthropoda; class Insecta; order Diptera; family Micropezidae; genus Neria; species Neria commutata. The sequence continues at coordinate 57,162,737 of OY735246.1, forward strand.
ATCTAATAAATTCTTCAAGTATCGTCGTCAAATTTTAATAATAAAGCGCAGAGTGTTGCACATTTTTGTACAAGACATTCCAAATCGAATGGAAATATTTGTTGACACTCTTAAGAAACATTTTTGCATGACATGATCTGTTATCATTCTCTCAGAATTTTAATCAATTTCATTTATGGCTGCCTGTATAATCGCGAAGGCCCTGTCTGCATCTTATCTGGCCTCAACTCTACTCTGAGTTTTAAACTAATTAATAATGTTCACTGTTTTGCTACTTTTGCTCAAATAAAAAAACTTGTTGATTGGTATTTAATACTTTCTTTCCAAATGTGATTTTTAGACTTTAATTCTACTGCTCAGTTCTGAATGGCAAAAAAATGACAAACTTCGTTGAACAATTTCACCTAAAATTTGCTTTCCAAAATTTAAGAAAGGAAATTAGTGTTCGATGTACATGAATAAGCGTTGAAATTAGGCAGAAAATTACTTATTTTCACCCCAAAAGGTGCAATTACATTTGGCCCAGCTCTAAGCGTTGCTATCAGTGTTTTTGGTCTCACCTTGTTTGTATTCGCACGAGCGTTTCCGTTTCGCTGTTGCCTATCCCAGCTAGACGCTTTGGCACTTGACGCTGTGGCGCGTGTTTCCTTCTTCTTCGGCTGCTTCTGCTGTTCCTGCTGCTCGATAGTTTATTTTTGGTAATGCGCAGAGGTGAAGGACGCTAGGAGCTTACTACAACTACGCCTATTACTACAACGTCGACTGCGTGCATATACTATATGCGGGTGTGGGCGTAGGAGGGCACCCGTTTGTTCTTTGCGTCGTTTCAACGGTCACTCTGGCGCACGCGGCCAATATGAATGGATAGAACTGGATATATGGTTGGATACAATTAAAAATAAACCAGTCAGTAACAGTCACACGACGAGCCTTCGAATAATACGCCGTCGAATGTGGATTTCTTTAGCTCCAAGTATTATTCCGATTGCTAGATTGCTAGTAATGATAAAATCGAAGCTACCGAAAGCAGCAAAGAATGTTGACTAGAATTTTTCGACTTGAATTTTTGCTGTTGTCGTTGTCGACCGCCGATGATTTAGTTGCAATAATCCAAATTATTGCATTTCACATTTTAATTAAATTTTCCGCCATACCAAGCTGTTTGCCTCCTTCTAGCGCTGCTGCCTGCTGCTCTACTGCAGTATCGAGAGCCTCTGAAGAAAATTTTAATTGAATCACAGCTGGCGAATGCACAAACGCGGAAGCACCACTTTCGCCACCCCTCCTATTGACTATTGTAAAACATAGACAGGGCTTCTTGATAGTTATTTTTGGATAATTCGTTTCTTTTATACAATTTTTAGGAAGGCTCGGGGTGGTGTTTGGGATTCCTCTGCCACCTGGTACTAGTTATTTTTTTCTGTCGCTCTTGCTCTTACGGCAGCTCTCGCGCAATTTGTTTTTGCACTATATTTTACCACGTTAACTAATTTTGAATTACTTTCCAAATAATTACAGGCTAGAATATGCAAGCGCAGCGCCAAAAAAGCACCAGCCCAATTCAACAAAAATTTTTCACAACTGCCACAATCCAGATCAGCAGAGCTGCCACTCGCATTTTCTTTTTCATAGACTTATTTTATAATAAAAAGTAATAAATTCCAAAGATTTCGCAGTAATCGTAGTTACACAAAACTTTAAAAGCATTGATATAAGAGATACACATTGCACTTAAGAACAACAATAGCACAATAGTAAATGGAAAATATCAATTGCTTTTTTATTCTAGAAGATGGCAGCATTGAACGCTGCAAACGTGCTAAAAAGAGATGGCTACAATATGGAGTGACGGAAGCCTATCAGCTGTTGTCGCAATTCGAAATCATATGATTCAATCTTTGTAGCGTGGACCGAAAAGGGTTCGCGTATGGAAAAAATAATCTATAGTAAAATAGCGGGAAATGTCTAAGTCCGCTTTTACACGATGCGAAACGGCCCCGGCGATTTTTTCGCATTCCGCTTTGAAATCGCGCATAGCTTTTACACGATGCGACTCGCTCCACTCCACATATTGACACTAGAGTCTGCAGCTGGTTTTATTTCTGTAATTTGTAAACATTTAAAGCACTTATTCCACTCTTTGCTTAGTCCACTTTTACACGATGCGACTCGGCCCCGGAGACACGGAAGAATGTAGGAAAGAGGGGTGAAACGACAGGGGAACGCGCAAAATCGCTCGGGCAGCGATTGTGCTGCGATTTTCTGATTTTCTGACGTTCCTCTTTATTCGTTTTCGCGCTTCGCGCTGTCGACTGTAAATTAAAACTTGAAATCGAGTGAATACGTATTGCAAATAAACTGAAAAATTTACAGAACTTTACGCATAAAAGTAAATATAAAGAAGAAAATAAGCAAAGAGTGGAATAAGTGCTTTAAATGTTTACAAATTACAGAAATAAAACCAGCTGCAGACTCTAGTGTCAAAATGCTCGACACCAGCGAGTCGCATCGTGTAAAAGCTATGCGCGATTTCAAAGCGGAATGCGAAAAAATCGCCGGGGCCGAGTCGCATCGTGTAAAAGCGGACTAAGTTGTCAATGCAAAAATTCTAAATTCTCCAGCAAACATTAAAAAAGATCAGTACATCAATGTATTCTTAAATAAAAATCCTGGGGAAGGTTGAGTTCCTGTGAGTTTCAAGCATTTATATATTAAATCATAAAAAGTTAATGCGAGGAAGCTTCACCCAAAGCACAACATGAACAAGCAGAATCCAAAAGAAGGCTTTATTTTGGATTTTTAAATATGAAAAGATTTTAAACTTCAAATGTGTTGTTTTTAAATACATTTTTAATTTATTAACTTTTTTAATAAATGTTTCGCCTCTTGTTACTACTACTATTATACAACACTGCGATTATTAGATCATTTGTGCTTTCTCGAAACTGTCGGCAAATTAGTCATTTCACAAACATTGACATTGCTAAAACAATTAAAATTCCTATGCAGAACACCAGCAAAAATCTACTTAAAGCGAAGAATTTAATCCAGATACAGAAACGTGAAACGATGAGCGGAAATGTAAGTATACTTGAAGTGCTTGCAGGTTTTTATCAAAAATTGCGTTTGCAACATTTTGTTTGTTTGCTTAGACTGAAACGACGCCACATAAGCACGCCATAATCTCAACGGCTAAGATCTCAACGCAGACGCCTATCGAAGATTATAAAAAGTTAATTGGCGAGAAGGTGCAGATTGATGAAATAGTACCCGATGAACTGTTGCAAGATAATTTTACGAAAATAGCGACTGCAGCGCGTGAAACTGTTTGGAAGCTTCTCTTTGATAAGGATTCGATTTCTGAGGAAGCACAGAAGAAAGCAGGAGATTTGTTGGAGGCGTACAAGCGGGATGCATGCTTCTATGCACCAACGGAGTACAATAAATGGGTAGTCACTTTTCGCGATGAGGTGCTGAAGCGCAAGATTGTTGATTTCTGGCGGGACCAGGTTGTCAAGCGTGAATTGGGGCCGTGCTGGGCAAGAGATTCAGATTTCTTTGACGACCTTGATGATCCAGAACCAAGAGCGTTCTACAACCATGCAGGCTGTGTAGCACCTTTCAGTGATGACGAAGGCAGTGCACCGCCCACGCCATCGGCTGCGCTAGCATCACCGGAAGTCGCACCGCCTTCTCCAGCAGCTGCAAGAGATGCAGAAATTGCTAATTTTACAGCGCACATTTCGCCGGAAACAGCATTGCATGACTACCGTAAATTGATGAAAGAACGTGTGCTTGTGGATGAATATGTAGATGAGGAGGTGCTACAGGACAACTACAGGAAGATTGCAACAGTAATGCGTCAAGTTATATGGCATCTTTTGTTCCCGGAGCAGTCACCTGCGCAAGAAGTTTTAGCAACAGCAGCCACGTTGTTAGAGGAATACAAGAAAGATGCTGCATTCCACTCGCCATGGGAATACAATAAATGGATTGTCACTGTGCGCGACGAGTTGTTGAAGCGCAAAATGCTGGAATTTTGGCGTGAACACATAGTCAAACATGAGCTGGGTCCTTGCTGGGCCAAAGACTCGGACTATTTTGATGATATGGAAGATCCAGAGCCGGAGGCGTTCTATAAACATGCTGGCTGTGTAGCGCCCTTTAGCAAGGAATCTAAGAAGAACTAAATGGTTAAACAGTTATGGAGTTCTTTTGCAAAAAAAAAAACCAAGCCAGTGAAAAGCAGCCTTGAAAGTATGTACTTGAATACAACTTGAAGATATTAAATATGATATTTTTACTATAACATTCATAATTAATTGTTTTTGAAATATATATTGTTATTTTGATGAATTTTTGAATAGTGCATTTTTATTATTAATAATATTTACAATTAATACCGATACTTGTCTACTTTGGTATACTATGCCTTAATTTGATATATGTATGTATTGTAAAATGGATCGTATTTTGTACTTGAACAGAGATCAAAATCAATAGCTTGTCAGTCACGTCATTTACGCTCTTTGGTTTCACATTCAGCCTTGAGAGTTACACGTGAACAAAACTTCGCCTCACTTTTTTGTGAAAAAATAATCTCAATTTATACTTAACCTTTTTCTATATATCATTGAAACAATGCACTCGTATAACTGAAAGTTTTTTAATTAAAAAGGACATTTTTTTTAAGGAAGCAGTCATTTTTGTTTTTCCCTTAAAATGTCAACCTGCATCTGTTGTAATTCTAATATCTTACGATTCATATCGACTTGATCTTTAATTTCTGATTTTCGTAATTCTTCCATCTTGAGGTTATGGCGCTTGGTTTCCTGCAGCTGTAGATTTCCTAGTTCCTGCATGCGATCCAGAGTCCGGTAAATCTTTCTACCAATGTATTGCATCTCCTTATTGCTTTCTTTTATTTCCTCGACTGCTTCCCCCACTTTCGCACACAGCTCCTGCTGTACCTCCAACTCCTTTAAAACCACTTCGTTAGAAGTCATTTCAGCAGATTTTCTTCCACTGCTTTGGGTGCTCGGAGGAGTTGCCAGTTCGATGCTGCCACATGCTGCTTTGCTTTGGCGTAGAGGAGCAGAAGGTAGGCAATCACGGCAATCACTACTGTCAGCTGCAACATCCAGGGATTGATTGCGTCCTGCACATTCTTCGGCTTTTACCATGTTTTCCATTTCATCTGGCGCTCCACTCTCCTTGTCCGTATGACTTCTTTTTCTTTTTGCGGCTGGCGATGCACCAACGCCCTCCACTGCATCATTCATCGCAACGAGCTGGACAAAGGCCTCTGCCGCTGCCGTCCTGTTGGGTCGTCTACCTCCTGTTTTTTCTTCGTGCATTTTCTTTAAGGTAACCTTCTTCCGGACGTAACGCTTATGGTCCGTCCAAACCTAATTAGAAAACGTCTTCTTACCTATCTTATATGAAAGAACACAATTATTACCTTCTTCCACTCCATTTCGCTTTTAACGGGCGGGCCGGCTCTATTCAGCTCCAACGTCAGTTGTTTCCAAAATTTCGCCACTTTTGCGCGGTTTTCTTTTCTGAAGCCTCTCGCAATGTCAGGTTGTCCCTGCATTCTATTCAGTAGCAGATCGCTTTGAACTTTATTTGTTGTTTTATTCCTAATATAAAAATAAGCTACAATCGCAATCTAAATTTTTTTTTCCATAAAAATAAATAACTTACATTTCGTTGCTTTATTGTCCACCTTCGATTCGAAAAAGAAATGAAAGTTTCACCCGAAATAAGTGTTGCCGATAATTTTTTTAATTCGAACATGCCGAAAATTTCGGGCGAAATATTTCATTTCTCGGGTGAAAATCCGAAAATCACGTTAAAGCTGATTAATTCGAACATTATTTAAATTACTTGTGCTTCAAAAATGAGTCACCCTCTTTCATGTAATTCTTTTATTTCGAATTCAACTTGAGATGCAGATGTCGCTTTGAACTACAGCTGATTTCTGATTCGCCGGTTTTCGTTTCGATTTCACAACAAACATCATTCCCGCTTGAACTAACTTGTTTATACTTATTGCGTTTAAAAGTATTTTATAAAAATGGCCTACAACAAAGTGAGTGTCTGCAAAAATAATATATCTGCGTAGATCTACTGTAGTTTTGTGTTCACAGGAGTGTCTCGTAATTGTGCTGGATGTGCGCCAGAATGCCGGCATGGAATTCAAACAGAAATCAATCAAATGTGCAGCGGAAATACTGAAGGATAAGGTGGTTATTCTTTCTACTTTTCTACTTCAATAGAAATATTTCAATGTTTTACGATGCTCAGATTTGTGCTGGAAAAAAGGACTACGTTACCTTTGTGCTACTGGGTACCGAACGCACTTGCAACGATACGAACAATGACGGCCACCCGGACAACTATACGCATATCGTGCAGTACCCACATGCGCAGCTGGCCACTTGGCAGCTGCTAATTGATTTCCTGAAATTTGTAAATGAGGCAGCTTGCGAGGAAGGCGAATGGTTGGACGCATTGGTGGTGGCCATGGAAGTGCTTAGAAGGAGTGAAGAGTGTGTACCAAAATTGTCTCTTATCTGCCGAAATTTAAAACATTTGTCTTGTAGATCATTTAAATTTCAACGTCAACGCATTTTGCTCTTCTATGATTTCAATGACGACGATATCAATTACGAAATGTTTGACGTCATCACCGAGAACCTGTTGAAGGTGGATATCGGTCTGATTGTGGTGTAAGTATAGTCAGCCCAGGGCTTATACTTTTAACTTGTTGAACTATTCAACTGCACACTTTATTCCTCCGCCTTATTGCCACAGCTCGCCAAATATTGAGTACATTGACAATCCTGCAGACGACAAGCCACAGTCTATATTCTGCGATGCCGTCCACAAGAGTAAGCAACAAAATGCAAATGAGAAGTATGCATTGCGCTTGGTAAGCAGCTGCAATGCTAAGCTGTGCAACTTCACGGAGGTGCTGCAGACGGTTTTCCACGTTGCCAATTCGCGTCCTTGGTCGTGGAATGCCAAATTGAGCATTGGCTCTAAACTGCACATTTCCGTGTCGGGCATGTTGGCCATTAAGGACGAGAGCAACGTGAAATTGAAGAAATGCTGGGCGGACCCAGAGGATATCGTCACTCGTGAGTGGAAGTACTTTATCAAGAACGAAGAGGTGCAACCGCTGCCTGAGGATATGATAAACGCATACATGCTGGGCGCGACACCCATACCATACGATGAACCGCTAACGGGGCAGCAGGAAGCTAGCGCTAGCCTGAAATTCGTGGGCTTTACCAAGCGCCAGTCCATACCAGAGGAGTACTACTGTGGCAAGGCGCTGTACTGGGTGGTGCACAAGCGTGGTCAGGCTGCATCGGCCCGCAAGCTAGACGCACTGGTACGTGCGCTGCTGAAGACGGAAATGGCCGTGCTATGCTCGAAGATTTACAGCGCCAAAATCAGCAATCCAAAACTAGTCGTACTGCTTCCGAATGAGGTACCTACTTGCATCTTCTTCCACTTTTCGAGTATGCCAGAGTCTCAAATTGTGCACATTTTCAGTTACGCGCCGACCGACCGGCCACACTCTCCATGATCGAACTGTCCTACCACGCGCAACATCACTTCTGGGATTTTCCCGCGCTGCGTACACAAAAGACGGAATGCACGCCGCAGCAGCTGGAAGCCATTGACAATCTCATCGATGCCATGGATTTGATGCTCGACCCTAAAGAAGCGCAGCTGCCACGCACCACCTACCAAAAGGACCTGCTGCCCTTCGACACTCTACCCCACATCTACGAGCAGAATATGATGGATGTGTTGGAGCGCAAAGTTTTGCGTACTGCTAGTGAGGACGACGAGCAGTTTTTGGAAATGCTTGCCGATAAGAATTTCGTTGAGGTATTTTGGAAGGTGCCGGAGCTGCGCGAGCAACAGGCTAAACATGCTGCCAAGCAGGTCAAAGCACTCTTTCCACTGGAAAAGAGCAGCAAGCCGCTGGAGAAGGCCAAAGCACGCGCCATTCTCGAGGGCAGGCTTAAGCCAGAGGAGGACATTAAGGGCGAGCAGCTGATAAGGCCCCTAAACGTGTCGGCTGACATTGAGCAGGTGGGCGTGCTCACGCCTGCAGAGGATTTTGAGCAGCTGTTACAGCAGCAGGTTCTGCCGCTGAAGGACAATCTCACGTTACGCCACACGAAATTCAATGTGTTCGCCTCCCAGATACGCAATACCATTTGGAAGTTGCTGTTTGAGTCATCCGAAGTGGCCGCCGATAAAATTGCTGCTGCTTTGCGCGTCTATCGGCAGAGCTGTTTCGATTTCAATGGCATGGACGACTACAACACTTGGATAGCGCACCTGAAGGCGATGGTGGTGAGGCAGAAGCTCTTCGATTTCTGGCGCAGCGTCATTGTGCAGGAAGAGTTGGGCATCTGCATTGTGGGCAAACCCTCGCTGGACGAGAGGGTGTCCATGGAACAGTTTTACAGCATCAACAATAACGCGCCAGAACAGGCTGACCTCGATGACTCTGCTGTGGATAAGTTGTTGCCACAAAAATAAATGAACTTTGGTACTTAATGAATTTTTTTGGTTTCCCACTTGTTTTGTTTTTTAAGTATTTTTCGAAGATAATTTTTATGTTTGTTGTTAAACTGTTTTTATTACAACACTTTCCCCTTACCAATAAAATTTCATGAAATTTCAGTATTAGCAGGCAGCCAGCACCCCCTGGATCTTTCTTTTTGGAGCCATTTTTCCAAAACTCATTTTCCGTTTTCTTGATAATTTGTCACTTTATTTTTGAAAGTTTGAAAAGTTTGAAATAAAAATATTTCGACCAATTACATACAGTAGATATGGGGCACGGAGGGTGACGCCTTGCCTTTTATGTATATGATGAATTCAAATAAAGAAAACCTTTGCCGTTGTCTTAGTTTGAATTTACGACACGCCGAACTACATGCTCTGCAGTTCAGCATGTGACTAAGGAACGTCGGAGCTAAATGTTGAGTATTTTGGAACGGCAGTTCTTTCTTATAGCCAATAAAAAATATATTTTCAAGAAATTTTGTCTTTTCTTAAAAAATGTCCAATTGGTCATTTTAGTAGGACGGAGCGAGGGTCCCCCAGGAAAAGCTTATACCACCCATAGATAGCCGCACAACAGATGCAATTTTTCTGCATTCGCCATGCGCAGAAAAATGTGCACAAATTGCAGCTGCTACACTCCAAATCAAACAAGTGCTTGGGAAGGGGGGAGGGGATGCAGCACAGCGTCAAGCTGCAAAGTTGCCATGATTAATTTCATTGCATGCGGCAATAAAGTAAAATGTCCGTCCGCGACTGTAGCCAAAACTGGCAGCATGTATCTGCAACTGGCTATCTGCTGCTCGCATCTAGCTATCTGGCCATTCATGTTGCTTGCCCTCTGCCGCCGATGGACGTTATCAGCGCGCCCAATCTGAAATCTCTTAATAATGCGATCAAATCGAACGATAAACGTGTTGCATTAAGCCGCGCTTGTAACGCGCAAATAGACGAAAGCGGCGGACAGAGCGCCTGCAATTGTGGCCGGAACGAAGGCGTAGTGCGGTATTTCGTCCTAAAGGGGATGATACAGCAGGCTGTGTTCCGAAGTCCTCCTCAAATATGAAAATATGTAAATTTGTATGTTTATCTTAATACAACTAGGTCAGGTTGTAAGAGTAAAGGGTCTTTAGATATCATCCCAAAGCATTGTGGACACCATCTTAAATGTAGTAGTTAAATTGAATATTTAGTTAGGAACTAGTTGACTATTTAAGAACAAAAAAAAAGTTGTGAGAAATTTCAAAAATTCCCAATTCTTTTTCGCCTTCGTAAATTTTTTTAATGCGTACCAACCCCCCCGAAATTTAACCGCTTTCTACGCTTCGAGCGCTTTGAATGGGTTTGGTTGTTGTTGTAAGTACGACCTACTAAACGGCCAACTGACTTACCATTTGATTGCATGACTGCCCTGTTAGTTCGTTTGAATGACTGACGCACTGACTGACAGTTCATTTGTTTAAGCCAGACAGACACACGAGGCTAAAACCTCACTCAGCCCGCTCACGCGCCAGACACGCTGTCCGGCTGCATGCTGGCATGTAGCTAAAGCCATCTGTCAGGCTGGCTGTCTGTTTGTTTAGGTAAATTGACAGGCCACGGTAACGCAGCAAAAACAAAAACAAAAATATAAGTTGTCTATTTAGTTGAAGTCAGTCGCTTTCGGGCTTGCTTTATGTTCAACGGTTTGGCGATCTGTCTGTCTGTTTGTCTGATTTTTTTTCTGTCTGTCTGTCTGGCTTTTTGTTGTATAGAAGGAAAGCATCGAAAGCGCAGTCAGTGCGTGACTTTAATGTAAAACCTTCTCTTTGCACGGATGCTGCTTCCGGAAAAATTCGCTTTAAGTTCCGTGTCGTCATCGTAGTCTCTTTTCAAAGCCAGTTACTGATTTTATGATATGTTCATATGTAGATACTACAGTTAAATAAGTACATACTTTCAGTTAACTATAAAACTGAGTTGAAAATTAGTTCTTGTCGTGCTTACTAAACGTTGCATGTGCAAATCCATATTGTGCCACATGTGGCAAGTAAATCACGACGAACCAATCAACAAAAGAGCTATTAAAATGAAAATCACATTTAACATGTCAGCAACACGGTTAGCAACGCGACATGTCGCCAGTCGCCGTGTCACAACGTGATGCCCTGCCATGTGGCACAATGGCGGCGAACGAGCACGAGGCGGAAGTTGCTCTGCACCTTTCAATCAAGCGCACAGAGGGAAATGCCAATGCTAACAAAGCGCCGTCTATCACAGAGTCAGGCCGCACAAAGCCAAGCAACCGCCCACCCAACGGGCCCACTGTCAGGCAGGGCGACAGCCTGGCAGCACTATATTACCTGTCAAACGAACGACAGGCAACATGTTGCGGTATTTCATTGTCAACTGCAAGAGCGGTGTGTGCCAGGGGCGGGCAAGGTAGCAAGTTGGCAGGTGAACTCAAGATATGTGGAATTGAGTGGTCCGTTCGTTCGGGGGCGGTGGGTAAATCAGTACCGTAGGAAAAAATTCGGCAAAGGAGCACAAACAACGAACAGTCTTTATATAAAAAGTAAATTTAACTGTTTTCTTTCAACGTTGATTTTTTCTAACAGTTATATTTTGTTGAAAACACGAGATACGAATATTTGAGCACCTCGAACCTTTTCTGATTTTATTAAGTTTTCAATTGTTATTTTCTTCTATCTGTGAATTGTTCTCTTTAGAATTTCCAAGGGGTGCTGAGCCTCCCCAAGGCCAGGAGACTCAAGGGGTGGAAGATGGCGCTTGGCGACACTGTGTGAAGCATACAGAAGCGCCATAAGCCTGTCATTTCGTCTGTTGGCATGGTCTAAACAGCAGGGAAATGAGAAAATCTAACCTCACATACACACACATGTCCCAGCAAACCCACTCGCCGCCTGCTAACTCACTGGCAGTGTGTAGCACTGTCACAGCATGACACCAAACGCTCGTTCGCTCTGACAATGGCAACACAGTTGGGAGCAGTTGATAGTGCCAAGCAAAACGCACACCGAGGCACACAATGTTGCTTATTATTTTTGAGTGACATAAGCTGTCAATATTTTATTTATGCCACCAACATGCACACACGAACACATGCTAACACTTGAAATATGGCTGCCATGTTGGTGTGTCCTTTACAAGTCGTTCGCTTACCTGCTGTGTGAGAGTGAGTGTGTCGCACTGTCTTTTTCTCTGTCTGTCTGTCTGTCAGCTAGGCACATCTAACGTAATAAACGTGGCGTACTGAAATGCTTACGCAACGTACTCAAGCTGGCAGGTTCGTTGATATATGCTCATCCTTCTGGCTGCTGCCACCCAACTTCCCCTAATAACAAAGACATTAACAGCAGCGGCAACAATAATGCAAAACAAAAACAACAGCAACATGCCTTGACATTTCAGAAAACAATATGAAGATGTCATACTCATGTGAAATGGCTGTCATGTTTTAAGAATTATGACAACCTTAAATGTTGCTGAGGGGTAGCAGCAATTTAGTTTTTATGTGGCAGTGGCACAAGTCAACAACATACATTTTTCCTCAAATTTGGTTAAAGTCACATTTTTTCTTTATTCTTTTCGTATTTTTACTCTTTTATGCATTAGAAAATATTAAAATTGTTGTACTCTTTAGTATGAAGACATGAAAGTAAACTATTTTTATATTAAAAGTAACAACATACATACATACAATATTACGGCTGATTTTTTAATAATAGGAGCTTTACATATATGTATGTATCATTATATATGTGTGTACTTTTTGTTCGAAACTGTTTGTACAGAGCTAAGCAGAGGAACGTGCATTTTGAGAACTGGTGGCATCTCTCAAAGTGTTGTAAGTGGCTAGTACGCTGGTCCAACACTCAAATTGCAAGTAATGCTGCTGACTAAAAGCACGTTTTTCGGACGGTTTTTTGAATGGTTAGTTTATAATACATACAAGAATGAAATGGTATGTAAATTTACATCTTTGTTCATATGGAATTTCGATGTTGGGCTTGAATAAATTTTGCAATATCTTTTAAATGATTGATTTGGTAGTGCATTTTAAATATGACGATTTTAAAGCAAGCTACGCACTTCGAAACTGTTCAACGCAATGCGTACATTTTTCAAATGCTGCCAAACATGCCACTTCAAACGCCGCCTCAACTGTCACTTCGACCAAAAGTCAAAAACCAAAAACACGAAAAAAAGCAACAACAACTTGAGCCGCCTGGAAAAGAAGTTGACAGCTCAAGTTGTTGCGTTGCAAGTTTGTTGCACTTGCTTGGCTTGTTGTTGTTGTTTTGGTATTTTCGTAATAAAGAGCTGTCAGACGACAAGTTTGGCGGCGGCAATTCATTTTATTTGACTTACGACGATGTTGGCGACGGCGAATGCAATTGCCGCGAGCAATTTATAAAAGTGTTGCCAATTTCAACGCGGCCAAAAGTCGCCATACTTCAAAGTCCATTTTAAGCGCAGCAGCGTAGGGAGTTGTTGTGGCCGACTTGGTTGCCACATTGCCGCTTGGCGAGCCTGCCCCGCGGGCTTTTGAATAATGAATAATTTGGAATTTGGTTTACAGCGTGCGCGCGCAAAAAACAGTTTAGCTGTAAAATTGCAAATTAGCGGTGTTAAAAAATTGCGCGACGTACGGGGGGCATGCGACAAGCATAAATCTGCTAGCAATTTTTCTCAAAGTTACTCTTTATTGAGACTAATTTTTTAAATGGTTCAGTTTCCACTAACGTTGCAAGTCACATTTTACCGTTAATTGGCAAGTGCATGAGTGGTTGTCAGTGCATGTGTTGGTGTCGCTGCACATGCATATTTAATATGTCTGTCTTTACATCGTTGTGTGTGTGTGTGTTTTTGTGTTGGCCGAGATAACATTTTGACAGCTTTTAAATTAAATGAGGCACACTTGCAATTTTTTTGCTGCTCACCTCCCCACCTCTCATGCTCGGCAACTGACATTTGAGGTTAATAGCTACCATTTATGTTGACAGATTGCCTGTGAGCGACAGGCAACATGTTGCCAACGTGTTCGACGTGTGCTGAATTATGGCCGCACGCTAACCTCAAATGTCAAAATGACTTTGTCAATCGTGCTAATAAATTAGCACATATTTTTCTTGAGCATTCTTACAGCAGTTTTTGTCTGTTCTTTGCACATACGCGCACTAAGAGACAAACACACACACACAGAAGTGTACTTTTTCTACACATGCACACTTCCGCCAACATCTTCGCTGCTTCCGCCCTTTTTTTCTTAGCGGGTCTGCGTGTGCGTGTGTGTGTGTGTGAGCACATAAATAACACTTTTGTGCTCATGCCGTCGCCCTCTGTCAGCGATAAAAGCAACCATTAACAACACAAATTGTGGCAACAGCGCAAAAACTGTCAAGCAGTGAAATGAAGGAAAGGCAAATAAAATATAGAAATGTGGCGTGTAGAGACAAGCAAGTAGAAGCTAAATTGATTGTCGAGAAGTGTCAAAGATTTCCGTTGTGCATATCCTTACAGCAACACCAACACTAGCAGCACCAGCAGCAACACTGTCACTGCCGGCACAAGTTACTGCAGCAACAACACCATCGGCGTCGCCATCTACAAATGCCAGCAGCGCCTTGACAGTTCGCCTGGCATTTGCTGCCAACGCTGCTGCTGCTCTGTTGCTGCATGCGCCATTGTTGCTGCCATTGTTTGGCGTTGACAGATAACAAATTGTAGTGCTTCCTTCCTGTCACATTTACTATTTGTAACGAGTGACAGTTTGCTGCTACTTGGCCGTGCTGTGTTTTTGTTGTTGTTGCTATAATTGTTCATGTTCTCAGTGTCAATGTTTTTTTCGTTCTTACTGCTGTTGTTCTTGTCCTTGTAATATGTGGTCTGTCCTTGAAATTTGTTAGCTATTATAAAAGTTTTGCTTGGAGGCAGACATGCGAGTACTCAGAAGTGCAAGTGTCACTTGTAGAAGCTGCTGGATCTTTGGATATTTGGAACAAAAACGCAACGAAAATCGTTTAAAAATTTAATGGAATTTGATAAAATAATTATTTTGATTTGAGTGCTCACAAAAAAGCAATTTTAAGAACCAAAATATTCGCCAGCATAGCCATGAGCTATTAGTTTAGGTTAAGCTGGCTGCCTGAAAAGGCCACGAATAGACCATGTTACGTCTTTAGCGATACCAGTTAGAGTTCCGTTTAGAAATGGTCAAAGTAATGATCTGTCAGAATTTGAATGTATTTCACAAATTTACAAAGAGGCATCGAGATCTGTTCGAGCTCTGAAAAGACATGCGCTTCTAAACCAGTCAGACGAGTTCAAGCGATGGCGGGGCAGGAGTACCAGTATTGCTTTTTTAACACAATTCCTTGACCATGGAGAAATGCCATTTTCAACATAACTACAATTTTCATCGCACTTAAATTAAGTTATCCCAAAAGTCCTGGCTATTCCACCGCACAAATAAATCACAACCTCTGCAAACACAAAATCGTTTGGGCTCACATGGCGTAAGTAAACAAAATGCGAAAATGAATTATGATTGCAGGATAACATAAATTTTGTGCGCTCTGTGGCAGTTAATATACTTAAGATGGCAACACTGGACACCGTTTATTATGACCACTACTTCCTTCTTGCCGCTACTATCTAGCAACAAGGTGTAGGCTTGCAAATGGCGGCAGTAGGAAAGGAGAAGGTGGAAGACTTGCTGTCATTGCATGCAGAAATGCTTAAATTGCGCCGTAATTTGGCATGGTCCCCTGTTGCCGGCCCCTCTTCACATGCTCTTGGAGCGCTCTCGTAAATAACCGTTGTCTGGTGTTATGCGTTTAATTTATTTATACATTTATCCTTTCACCTTTAATCACCTTGAGCCATTTGAACACATACGCACGCACTCTCACATATGTCGCACACACATTCATATACACTTGGCCATTGGTACTCTATGGCCAGGGTTGCCAATTCGCTACAAAATCTGTCTACACATTTAAGTAGAATCCTTTAAAAGAGTTAGAGATATATATATATATCGATTCACATGTTTCACTAAAATTTAAGCTACCTAAATCTTATATAACAATCGAGGAATTTTAAAGGTGGAGGATTGAAGTGTATAAGCTGGCATCTCTGGCTGGGCCTATCTACTACAGAGGCATTGCCTTCAGTTCGGTAGCGAGCATCCGCAGCAAACTATCCTTGCAGCTGCAATGAAACAATAAATATTGTCTTAAATACTCGCACACACACACACTCACTTGTCTTGTAGAATATATGGCAAATATGCTTGGGTACGCATTCTGTGTCTCGGCCTGCTTATGCATGTGCTTATGCACCTCGGGTTTGAATCCTTGAATTGAAAATGTGCTGATAACCAGCTGAGGTATTTTGGCAATCCGTAATGGTTGCAGTCGCTTGAATACAAATACAACTACACCAACACATATATGAGAATATGCTCGTGAACAATTTACATACGCATGCATATGAGAGGACATGTATAAGGACTTCAAATAACCCGCTTGTTGTCTTTGATAATTTCTTCTTCTCGCTTTCTCTGCGCTCTTCTTCGGCTTCTATTTGCCGCAATCTTATCAACACCCTCCCAATCGTTTACAATATAATCAAGTGCATATATACAGTGCTACATCTGCACACACATTGCCATTAGTTGTTGTTTGCTTGTATGCACTAGTGTCGCTTAAGAAGAAATTCGATAATGAGAAAATTTCATTTGTAATTTTAAAGTTCCAATTAAGGATAATGTCTTCATATCATCAAATTATATAGGAAGCGTACAAGAGCCAAGTTTCTCGAATTTCACTTCTAACATTTTTCTAAGCATTCGCTTGTACTTCCTCACCCTCACTTTATCCTTATTCAGACTTTTCTCCCATCTCTCTCCCTCTCTTTTCTGTGCTTTCCTTCCTGCGTGCAGCTTACTTTAAATTGCTTCTTTATGAAGTCGTAAATTATGTTTTGTTCCGTTTGTGTGAGGCTATTCCGGGGCCGGAGCAAACTATCTCGGTCACTGCTACCTCATCTTCTCGGTCTGTGTGTCTGCGGGTGTGTGTATTTAAGCTTTATCCTTATTATCTCGTATGTATCAAGTGTATGACATTAAGGAATTAAGTTCATTTCTTGTGCATTTATCTGAGAATTTTGTAGCCAACATTTGTTATAATTTTTGGCTTATTTCTATTTCTTATGGCTTTCTCTGTGGTTGTAAGCACTTTTGTAAATGCGAGTGGTGTATACTGTTAGTGTATGTGTGTGTATATATGTATGCATTGTGTGGGTAGCTCGAACGTGTTACGATTGTATCTTTGAAATGTATTAAGGCATTTGTATTGACAAGGCGATTAAATTATTTTACACAAATTGAATTTTACAAATAACGAAAGCTAAACGAAATCTAACTGAAACATAACCTAAACATAATATCAACGTTATCCAAGCCTAACATAACCACATTGTAAGCATAGCCTAGCAAAAGCCCAACAAAAGCCTAATAAGAAACCAACCAAAAACGAGTCCGAACTTTCAGCCTAATCCAATCCAAGCGTTGTCTAAGGAAAACTCAAACTTTATGTAACCCAACCAAACTTAACCTCACTTTATATAGTAAATCTTTTTGAATGAACTGTTTGTTTTTATCGCAGTAAACTAATGAACATTCCAGTTTGACTACCAACAACAACATGAGCAACCTCAAGGTGCAAACAAACTAAAGACCAAATGGCAGAGACATCCTCGACTGGTGTGCCCAATGAAGCCCACAGTTAACATAAACAATTTGCACTATTTTAAAGGAAATCAATTGCCAACGAGCTGAGCAGCAATTAACAAATTTCTTTTGACCCTAATAACTTATGCAAATAGAAACAATAACAATAAAAATAACAGGCAATTGCTAACAAATTGTAACAACGCGAGACAAAAACGGCGCACTCGCACAAACACACTTACAAATTAGAGCTGTAGTCTAGTGCTGAGAGATATCGTTCATTTTGTGTATTTGGTACTACTTGGTAACACCGAACAACAACAAAATTTCATCTGAGCTTGTAACTTTTCTTTCAAAAGCAAACGAAGCCACTGATCCCGCAATCCGTTTTGCTTTGTCAGCTTCTGTTTTTCTGCAATCGATTTCTTAAATTTAAAAAAAATTTCTTTTATCTACATAAATCTTAAATCTCTCAACAATTTAACAGTTATTGAGTCATACATCATTTTTGTCGGCTAAAAGCTACTAACATTTTCATTAAGAAGAATACATTCAGGCTAAGTATTGACCACAGTCAGAACTGCAGATACGAAGTACGTAAAATAGGCCACTACCGATTACATTAGTACTCGTTACTTTCGCATCACTCTTGCCGTTACAACGAAACAAATGCATGGCATGCATGTGCACAGAGCGTATTAGATACCTTACAATTTTTATGGCGTGCAACAACAATGGCAACAACAACAACGACAAAAACAACTGCAATATTCCTGGCGCATATTGGCAACAGAGCAACAAAGTTGAATTAATTTTTACAAGTAGCTGCATTGATACAAACCGTATAAGACAATATCGCATGCGCACGATTTGTTGCTGGCCGGCCGCTTTAAGCCTGGCTTAAACTGCCAGCAACAGCAAAAAATGTGTAGTAGCGCACCGCAGCGTGGCAGCACAGACAAATATGGTAGCATACAACAAAAATAACAGCAGCAAGCTTACAACGCGCTTAGCACATTCTATGCTAACATGGCTGCCGGTTGGCGGCTGACGGCAGCAACAGTGCTGGGAGGTTGCAGGCGCTGGCCTCAAGATTGCTGGTGCTGGTGGCTGCTGTTGTTGCCACCGAGCCATGTCATCGCAACAACAACGTGTCGTTTTGAGTTGAACATGATCACTGCACACATAGCAGGCGCGTAGTAAGCAACAACAACGGCAGCAATGGCAACAGCTACAACAGCCGTGCAACACTCAAGCTGCTGTTGTTGTTGGTGTGCAAACTGGCAGGCAGCAGGCACATCTCGTTAACAGCAGCAATTGTGGCTCTATGATATTGTCGGTTTACCTTCTTCTACAGTAGTTGAATATTGCCGTCTGCCCCTCAATATGTCCCTCAGACTGCGCCTCCATCAGCTCGTAGGCATGCCAACAATTTAGTTTGTTGTCTCGTGTTCATAAATGGTGACACCAAACATTTATGTCGACAAGTAATTCGACCCACTCCATTGCTGTCGGTTGCTGATGTTGCTGTTCCTTTGCTGCTGTCATGCTGTCTTATACTATTCTAGTAATGTGCGTGTATGTGTGCATATTTGTACCATCGCAAGTTATTGTAGTTGTGTCGGTCTCTAGCACTTGATGCCCAACTTACTTGGAACACTTTTGTGAGTGGAGTTAGAGGTTTTCGAAGAACTATCAATAAGTGTATAATTAAGAGGAATGAAGCGTATCAAATTTCAGATATACTCTGAGACAGTGGACTGCAACATTTCAGAGATTTATACTGACAAGTTTTCATAAGCAAGATTTTAATAAAGTTATAAATAGTCAGTCAATTCATACAAATTGGTGGCATAATAGATAAATATCTTGACTGCAGACCTTTAACATATAATTTTTCATATATGTAAATGGTTTTGCTGATCACAGGAGGACCCGTTAGCAGGGACTAACCTGGAACGAACCACTTCAAACTCTTTGTGTTGAAAAATTTCTGAGTGTAGTGTAATTATTTACTCCATTTTCTATTACTCATTCAATTATTGAGCACTAAGTCCAATGCTTAGCTTGGCTTAAGCCACTCATTGGGTGCAAGGAGCCCCATCTAACCCAACCCCGTCTAAGCATTTGTGTAACTTTGCGAACTTTTTACTTCTTTTGGCTAAAATATTATAGCCAACTTCAATTGTATGTGTAAATCCCAATGGACTTGGTGGCTGTGACTATTTGTGGACGACAACAATTGTCAGTGTAACACCTAATAAACAATTTTATTATAGTTTTATTTTTGGAATGTTGCCATACCATAAGTAAGTGACTAAATATTATACGGACAAAATCTAAGATAAGATTTATACGGATATCTGAAATCATTTGATGTCTTAACTGCTTTATTGCATATGCACTTATGTCTTTGAGAGAGGGAGAAAGAGAGAGAGAGAGGGATCTTAAGAGAGCACAACTGAATTGGTTCAAGCTGGAAATTTACGAATTATTAAAAATAACTAGAATCGGTTTCTAAAATAAAAAGCTGTTTGATTTAAGTTAAAGTAAAGGTATACCAAAGATGTAAAGCTTGTTTTGAAACATATCGATTTATTGATAGCCTTCCTTTTAGCCGATTAGCTCCAAAGACCTTAACCAAGGATATGAAGAGTAACTCAGAAAATATTTTTTGAAGGAATCAATTAGTTCCAAATGCATAAGAAGCTACGATAAAATCGATGGATTGTGTGGAACAGCTGATTAAAGCTAGAGTTGTTCCAAAGCTGTTGAGCCACAAATAACTCATATAATGTATGGACATAACTAAAGCTATTTACATGAAAATATGAATTTGTGCAATTTAATGTTAATTGAATTTACTAGCGTAACTACAAATAGCTTGAAGCTATTTCATGCTACCAAGATTTCACTCGCTCAGCCTTCGGATTTTAACAAGCCAACAAGCTGGCATTTTGTGTGAAGACCGTGGCGCTTGACGTGATGTTAGCCGTTTTCCACTCGTCCACTTTATTGGCAAATATCGCTTGGCACACAAATTGGTGCAAGTTAATTACATGGCATGGCCATATCACACAACAATCCCACACACACACTCGCACTCGCGCAAGCGCCGACTCGTCAAGTAGATCGCCTATGGCAATGGCAGCCAACATGAAAATGATTATAAGCCTTTAATTAAGCTGTGCCATAAAAGCAGTGCCTGGCAGACTCGGCCAAGCATGCCTCGGACGCACGTCCATCAAACGTTTTATGGCCACTTGGCAGCAACACGAAGCATTAATAATTTTCAAGCAATTTTGCTCAGCAGCGGCAATTGATTTCGATCACACCTATTTTGGCCAACATGGAGCAAACTGGTTGAAGTTGAGCGTTTTATTTGTAATTTTGAAGATTTAGCGATATCGAGTCGTGTGGTAGGTTGCAAGTAGCAGGGTGGTGTTAGTGCATGGTAATGTTAAGCACATTGTTGTAAAGTAGACATTTTACACATTTTTCAGTACTTATTTGATTATTGCAGATTAACTAATGTAAATCATATAAAATAATAGGCAAAGTAATCAAAAGTAATGATAAAGTAATTTCAACTAACGTAAAGTAGATCAAGTAGTACTTAGTAGAAGTAATCAAAAGTAATGGTAAAGTAATCGTAATCTTGTGGTTGCCACTTTTATGTAGCGCCTCGTTTGTGGCATTTACAGCCTGTGTGTGGCAAGTGTTTTTTATGCCACGAGCCAGTTGCTGCCTGAATGCAATCTTTGGTCTTGGTATGTTGGCGGCTCAGAGCGAAAAATTTCAGAAATTTAAAAATATTGTCAATTTGTGCTTAATGGCTTTTGTGGCATGTACTTTGAAAATTGACGCACCCGTATTAAATCAATGCTTGCAACGTATCGCTGCAATTAGCACGCACACTGCAACAACAATAAACACATCAACGCCAACAACTGAATTCGTGGAATTTCTTCGCATTCGAAACAGCTACAACAACAACAACAACCAGCAGCGCATTTATAATTGCTGCCACAAACAACATGCCACACTGTGCTACCACTTCAAGCACGTTCGAACAACGGCACTGCAAAAACGTTTGCCAATGATCATAAATCGAAGTGGAACCCACAAACAGCAGCAACAACAATTAGAACGGCAACAATTGCAGTGCAGTGCAACATCTTCCTCCCCATTGGCGGTCAGCGGCACTGTGATCACGTCTGCGAAGCGCTACGCATTTTATCAGCTGCACTCCAGCGGCTGCCCCTCATCGCTTGCCGCGCACTCAAACATACCTTGCCGCCGCCTTTCTCTGCCTTTTGCTGGCGGCTCATTGCAATTGATTTATGGCGCAAATGCATGCGTGCCTGGCAACACTTTTGCCGCACATGCCACATGCCGCCTGCCGCAGAACCGATTTATTTGCCGCTTTCGTGTATTAATCGTCGCGGTTGTTTACTCTGCCAAGTTGCCACTTCTGTTGCGAATTGCCATGTGCTTGCTTTTTAAGCTCAAATGTTGCATGCCCCTTTGTGGCTGCAATGCCTGCAGCAGCTGCAGCAGCAGCACACTCTCAGCGCGCTACTCTGTATCATTAGCAGCAGGCAGCCAGCAGCAGCAAGTCTAATCTAATTAATGGCGCACAAGATGGTCCATTAGCTGGTCTCCAGCTTGTCCGGCTGTTGGATTTATGGGTCCAAAATAGCCCGAAGGCAAAATAAGCTTTGTGCAAAATTCTCATTTGGTGCTGGTACGAGGTAGAGAGGAAATTTGAATTATATTATTTTTATAATTGTTCATGCGCATATCTAGAAATATACCAAGTCAAGTCAAGGAAAAGAAGCTGAACTGATAGGTAGGCTGCATGCACAGCTTATCTACAGAATATGGCTAGATAAAAGCATGTGCAATGATTGAAATCATGCTGTACTCTGCCCTGCGCTAGTGAAGGAACAACAGACGATTTGCTTAAACTACCAGGATATTAGCCATTTTGCAATCACATACAAGGTCCTGTCGAGCGTGCTTTCTAAAAGACTTAAGCCAATAAAATTATTTTATTTTTTTTACGTATTTTCTAAATTAAAGACTTCGTATGCGCAAAGCTTCAGCAGTTCAAAGCATCTTTTATGTACAAACTCGTATCAAGAAGATGTTTATAAATATATATATATATGCTTGATGACGGGCACATAATTTATTGTATCTTATCTGAAAATTAAATTCGCGTGCGCAAAAAGGCAGCCAGCCTCGTATCAACTTAATGGGCAGCTCAAGTGTCAAGTTAGCAAAGTGCGCGCAATCGATATCAGCCAAAGTGCCGCCATTTTTTATTGCTTTCAATCTTCGTTGCTCAAGAAAAAAAATCAATAAAACAATTTATTACGTTAAGTTCAAAAACCTGCTTTCTCCGGCGTCTTCCTTTTAAGTGTGCTTTTTTTGTAGCGCCCAACGAACTGGACTTGGCTGGACTTGGCTGAAAGCGATACCCAAAAACAACGTAATTAAGCCTGTGTAGCTAAAAACAGCTGGCGCGAGCGTCAAGGTATCACGGTCAGGCAGTTGCTCATTGATTTATTATCAACATGTGCAATAATTACCAACATGATTGACACTTTGACTGCAGTTGAGTCGACTTGGTTAATACCCTTTCGAATTGAGCTGCTGGCTTGGAGTGAAGTGGCACGTAAGCCAGAGGGAAAGTCACCAAAAGGCTGTACAGTGCACACTCGGAAACCAGAGACAAGTTCGGAGAGCAGTAATGAGCTTAGATGTTTGAAGGCACCCTAATCCAACTGATGCGTGCTTTAAAAAAAGCCAATCTTGAAAAATAATTACACTAAAGGCTTATATGCTTGTAATGAAATAATGGAACAATCAAAATTCCAAGAAGTTCTTCTTCTTTTTTATAAAAGTTTCTTTTGAAACTTCGCGGCTAAATTCTGGGGGGATACTTTTAAATGGGATGTTCCTCTTTTAATAATTTTACCTTACTAAAAAATATTGCTAAAATCATACGATTTCGTGTTATCAAAAAAGAATGGGGATTCCAGCTTGGGCGACTGTTGTTCCAGAGATAAAGCCGGTATTGAAAAGAAGACAGGAGCTTGCCGGAACAAATGTCAAAAGGATGGCAGGACGTGTTGATGAGTTCGTTTAAAGTTCGTCTGTCTAGTCGCTGTTATTGTCACCTGGACCAAAAGACACTCAGAGAGGCATAAGGACAGGCTGAACGACATGAAGACAGACAGACAGAAGGTTACCTGTGATGCTGAACTGTTGCTCTGGCTGGAGGACAGCAGGCATTGAGTTACCAGGGATCAACCACAACAGCATCGCCGGAAACATGATCCGCGGCTTGCTGGTAACATGCCATGATGCGATGCTGCCTGGCAAGGTTCAGATAACGTGGCCTGTTGCAAGTATTGTAACAACCGCAGCAGTGAGCAACAGCCTCGTGCCTTGGACGCACCCAAATTGTGGTAAGTGTGGTTGTTGAAATTACAAAATGTGCGGAATTCATGTAATTGCATTCGTTGTTGTTGTTGTTGTTAATGCTGCTGCTGTTGATGTTGCTGATATTAACAATTGATATATGCGCGTATCACTTGAAGTCGACTGGGCTGACAGGCCAGCGTGCCTCAGCGTGCAAAGTGAAAGTCGCTCTCACGCATGCGCGCCGCGTGCACACGACCCAGGCGCCTGCTGTCCGTCCACTCATTCGACCATGTTTCCGTGCGTCCGTCAGTCGGTCTGTCTGTCTGTCGCATTGGCCTGTCATTACGTCGCTAAGTTGGCGGCAAATGTGTGTTTTAATCATTAATTGACATCTCTCTTACTTTGTAATTGCCATTGGTGGCTTCCGTTTGCCAACATTGAAAGGATACACATACGAAAATAGCAGCAGGCTGCAGGCTGTTATTTGCATTGCAATTGAGATAGGTAAGATTGCTTGCAAATTTGCGTTCTTTTTTTTTTTTTTACATGGAATGGAGCAGTCGGATTTTATGGGCATGAAAAAGCTAATGAATTAGACGAGTCTGGGCAAAACGACTGCCAGTTTTTTTGGAAGAGTATGCCTTGTATTTGTTGAATTGGAACAAAACTGCCAACAAAACCTTCTTAAAATGTACTTGTATAGGAACATGTACTAAGGACTCTCGACGGTATGAAAATGCCTACTGGGACTCAAAGATATTTAACTAGAAGCTTAGAGCTGCAGAAGTTAAAACATCGATCGATATCGATAAACAGCGCGAATGATGGTGCTTGTTCTTTATATCGACAACTCCGCATAGATTATTTTCATGAGAATAGTTCGCATTTTTTGTTTTCGTACAATACTTGCTTAAAATCCTTTAATTTTATTATATTAATGTAAACGATGTCCTTCAGCCTGACGAACTTCCCAGGTATATTAAGCAATATAATAAACTCTCTCCTATTTTTTTCACTTAACAAGCTGACTCTTTTGCAACTTCCATCACTCGTTTAAACCTTTCGAAAGCTGCTGACTTGGCCCCTTGGACACACAGCATAAACTGCTTAAATTGCTACTTGAGCTTCAGCGGCAATATTGTTGAGCCTACGCTGCCGCCGACAGTGCCAATACGCCCAACGTTGCCTCACAACTCACACCCCTTGCACTTCACTATATCATTTTCGTATCGTTATATGGGATCACATGAAAAGCAGCTACAACGTTGCATACATTTTGGCGCACTACCCAAAAAAAAACATGAAATTGCGATAAATTGGAATGGAAGGCGTGGCATGGCGTGGCAGACAGACAAGACGTGGACCGGCAAAGGTAACTGGCGCATTCTGTTGCCTTTTGCAGTGCACTGGCACCCGCACTCGCACCCACAAACGAATCCGCACCCCGCGCACACAAAGGTAATAAAAAATGAAATATTGCTGCTATTCGGCATGCCATGAAAATCGGATAACATATTTTATGCGAAAAAATATTATTTATGGCACACAGAGGGCGTTACATTTCATGTACTCCTCTTCTTTTCGCCTGCACCTCTTTTCTGCCCTTTCCACGTTCCATCTGCCTGTACCCCGCTTGCGCGGCTTTAGCTTGTTTTGCTTCATTTTTTCGCGGTACTTTTTGAAATTGTTTATACTTTTGTACATGCTCAGCAGGCAGCGGCACCCAAACTGGTGTGCCGTAGAGCGTTCTTCAAGGGTTTGTTACAATACTTAGACTCAGACACTACTTTCTGAGGATTTACACCAGATTTTAGGCTAGATTTGGTTCTGAATAGAAAAGTAATAATTTTTAAGATCATAAAAAATATTTGTTATTTTAGCTCATTTTCAGTCGAAGAATTCGAGTTAACAAAATTTGAGTTACTTTATTTAAACTTTTTACTTTCAAGTTTTGTGTCAACATACAAAATTCAAATTCGTAATGTTGAGTTTGAGTTTTCCAAATGTTTTTGCTCCTTTTTGATTAGTCCGGGGCTTCAACATTTGTTTACTTTTCTTTGATTAGGAATACTTTCGAAAAACTGACAGCTCATCGTAAAAGATGGCACCATACAAAGTAGAATATTTTCTATTGAAATTTAGTCGACCTGATTAAACAACATACCAAGCATCTATAGCTTCAAGGATCTTGTTATAGCTTCGAGAGGTGCGACGTCTTCAGAGATGGCTCTTGATATAAAACATTTGACAATCACTGCTACATAATATACAGTTCCATGTCCAGCTTTGAATATGTCAATACTGCTGTTTGTTGCAGACATTTGTAGGAGTCTGGAGTGGCGCGGTCCCTCGGTCCCTGCTCCCTGCCTGGCATATGCGGGCATTCAGTTGAGTTGCGCTGAGATGTTGCTACTGTTATTGCCTTTGCTGCTGTTCGGTGCAGCGCCGCGGCGGTTATGGTTTACGTTCGCTGCCGCATGTTTTATGAGGTTGAAAAGGCTTGCAATTCCAAATGATATACTACCTAAATATTGCATGAATTCACAGCAACAGCAACAACAAAAACAACAGCAGCATCGCCGAGAGCAGCACACAAAGAATAACGACTTTATTTATGATTTTTTTAAGCAATCTTTATGTAGTAGTAAAGCAACAACAAAAAACAGAAACCGCAGTCGCACAAAACGCACCTCCGCTTTGCGGCGAACAGGCGGCTATCTGAAACCGAGCGAACTTCCCTCCCACTGCTTTTCTTTTCAACATGGCGCGCTACCAATGCAAGCTTATGAGAATTATGGCAATTTTATAGGAAACATAAATTGTCAGAGCAAGCGCTACGTTGATGTTGCTCCACATGCTTGACGCTTCTTCGGCAATAATTTCCGTTTTTTATGTGGCACTTTTTCTTCTCCGTTACCTGACAAGATGCTACTAAATAAAAGCGTTTATATATGTGTTTTGTGGTATAAAAGTAATTTATGACAAGCATTTCCTATCTATGCTAAATAACATATTTCATTGCTTTCCATTTATCGTTAATTTCTAATGTTTTTTTTATCAAACCTTTTACTATTATTTCGCTTGTTTGTTAGGCATTTATTTTCAATCTAAAATGTAAAGTTTGTCTTTAAATTCGCGGTTGAAAAATACATTAAAATCTTCCTTCGATGCCGATTCGATGAATATTTAAAGTACACAGCGCTTCGTACTTTGAACTGTTGGTTTCAGTAAAGTTTTCGAAGCACTTCGATTATAGATATAGAAACCCATTTTATTGATATGGCAGATATTGTATAAATCGACAAAGAAAACATTTCAAGTGGAGTTTCAATTTTACGAATCCTGATGCTAGAAACATATTTATAGTTTATAGTTTAAAAAACGGAAGATCCAGAATCTTTTTCAGATTCCAAGAATAATGAATTGAACAATTACTTCAATTGCAGCTACTGATCAAGCCGTTGGTTTACTCATAGTTTTAATGCCACATTCAATGATAAATACAATTCCATTATTCTTCATTCACCCTCTTCCACAGGCACTACTCAACACAATTTATCACTCAACATGATAATGCTGGGAATAATGATAATCGATAATTATGCTCAATTACCATGGACAGACAAAATGTTGCGTTGATAGCTTCCGTGCGCAAATTTGCATATCATTACACAGAACGCTTCAAGTTGCCATTACGAGCGGACCGTAACTCAGAGTAATGCGGCACATAACTAACAACAATTACCACAAGTGGTAACACAGAAGCTCCGCTATTAGCGGGCAAAATCAGAAGCGAGCGATCGACAAAGGCGGCGACAGGAAAGAGTGCCCCAAGTAGCAGCAGCTAGGGAAGAGCGATATGCGTGGAAATATCGATAATAAAAATAATAGCAATAGCGCATTTTATAATGTCGGCAAAAAAGTTATCGATGTTTTATATATTGACACGAAAACTTAAGTTTCATAATTCGATGTCTGACAAAAAATAAAAGGCAAAATCTAATCGCAATTATTTAGTTAAACACTTTTAGGAATACTAAATTTTCCATTTATTAAACTTGGTATTTCCCCAAAAAAGTTTCAAACAACAATAGCAGTTTTTTTTTATAGATTAATATTACTGATAATGTCAGTACTTTCCCGTATATGCCATTAAAATATTGCAATTTTAGATATAAAAAAAATATTTTGATATTTTGACGGTACAATTGAAA
The DNA here is from genome assembly GCA_963457695.1 of Neria commutata. Taxonomy (NCBI): domain Eukaryota; kingdom Metazoa; phylum Arthropoda; class Insecta; order Diptera; family Micropezidae; genus Neria; species Neria commutata. The sequence goes on from OY735246.1 coordinate 57,190,721, forward strand.
TTATTTAAAAACTCTCAACTTTTAGAGATCGAAATAAATAGAATATCGCTTGAATTTGAATTTATAATGGCGCTTTCAATCAACAATTACATAAATATCGTTTATTTAAGACTCGAGAAAAACGTATTATTTTAGGTTAAAATAATCGATATTTGATAATCCGTTGCAAATAAGATATTTAGCTTGATTTACAGCTCATCTTTAGAAGGGGCTTTTGAGAAGCAGTCACAGAGAGTAGCAGCAACAAGTAGCAACTACTTTAAAAAAACAACAATATCTACGAATACAACAATTACAACAAACAGCAGCAGCTACACTAACAACACTATCTGCAACAACAATGTTGTCGGCAGCAGCAGAGGCAGCAGCACCGTCAACAACGATTAAGTGGCAGCAATTTACACGCCTGCCGCGCGATATGCCACACCGTCAGCGAGCAACAGGCAACTGCTCGTGCATGTTGCCATCATGGCCATGGCGTCCAGCCGCAACATGTTGTTGCTGCTGCTGCTGCGGCGGCTGCAAATACCACTGGCAACATGTCAATTATATCAAATTAATAATTGTGCGCAATTTCGTGTTGCTGCCGCTCGCAAATTTTATTGCAACGTTGCCAATTCGCGGCATTCAATAACAGCAACAACAACAACAACAATGGCAGCACATGAGCAGCAATAGCAGCACGACAAGCGTGTGGCATGTTGTTGCTGATTGCACGCCTTGTCAGCGTTGTGGAAAGTGCTGGCGGCCAAGCGCTGTGCCTCATGCGGCAGCTCGCCGTTGTGGCAGAAACGAGCTTGAACTAGCCACAGTTCATGTCGAATTCAATTTATATCTTGCGAGCGCGTCGCCGTGTGGCGTTGCTGTTATTTGAAGGCGCCTTTGAGAAGTCTAATACGGCCGGTTATGAACCAAACTGGCAATTTGATTTGAGAGTTTGACGATTGAGACGCCTGCGTAAATGTTGACGGAGGCGGGGTTTAAGACTGCCGTGAGAATTTTGCCGCCATTTTTAAAGGCAACAAAGTCAAGGGAATTTTTCCGATCAATCTGCAGAATGGCTTGCTACAATGTGTTCTAAAGATTGTTTTCTGTTGCATTTCTCAGCCGCTGTTCCGAAGAAGTTTCCCAAGACAACTTGGCATAAATTAAACAAGCTTATTTATATGATTTTTTTTTATTAATATGACTAAGCAAACTTTTTAATTGTAGTGCTCTTGTAGTTACAAGCAGTTTGCATATGCCTCGGCGACTAGTTGGCAGCACGGATCGCAGAATAGATTGGCTTGTAATATGCAAACAGCAATTGCTGCCGCTGCCGTTGTTACTCATGATTTATGCAGCATGTATGCACATCAACGGAAGCAACAAGTGCCTCCGAGCATGCGAAGTTGCAAGCAGAAAGCAGGCTGCCCCATGCCATAAATTAGAGACTGCCGGCTACAACACCATTAAAAACTCATCAGCTGCAAGCCGGGTCCAGGTTAGGGCACGAACGAGCCAGACTGAACAGCCTGAATGCACGGAATGGAGATTGTATATAATTTCATTGGAAGGCAAACTTAATTATAAGCCATCAACATTGGTGGTAATATCGACAGCCATGAAAACAAAACTGTATTAATTACTCGTAAGTCAGGCTCTGCCATAAACGTTGGCAGAAGTTTGCGTTGCGGGGCAGGGCGGGGACAATTTGCGGGTACGCCGCCGCTTTATAATAACAGGCGTTGGAACCACAACGACGACAACGACGAGGGGCTGCTGCTCCCATGCTGCCAATGATTATGTGTAGCAGGCCAAGACGGCAGGTTGGCCAGCTGAGGGGGTCAAGTCAGCGGCAGCAAGTGCAAAACCAAATAGCAACAAATTAAAATTAATATATTTTTAACACGAGCAAGAAGTGATGAGCCTGTAATTTATAAAATTGATAGCTGCAAAGCCCAACACACACACACATGCAGATACACAGATACGCAGATACTCAGCTACGGATGCTTGCATGCGGCTTGCCTCTACATGACAGCAAAACCATAAACAATTAAACTAGCCGTACGAAAAGATAGCCCGGCGATAAAAGATCGCGCTTACAATAAGTATAGAGAAGCGGCTCGGCTACGCGATGTTGCCTCCAATGATGTTATCAAAAATAATAATATAGTGAAGTTAGTAATAATTTTAAATGGAAAAACGTGTGTGCCGCAACGCTGAAGAGGTTGGCCGCATTTCAAGCACTAACGCAGGCGGAAATGAGAGCGAAAGGATGACGGAAATGGCAAAAGCTTGCTTTCATTGCATTTTTTATAGAACTAAGAGAGGGCGGATAGCATCCTTATTATAGTATGACTAAGATGTGTCAAAGTTCGTAAAGGACTTATGATAAATATGTTTGTAGTCTACGCAACTTATTATAGCCGAGCTTGCTCAACACTCTTATATATACAGATATCGAAATAAAGTACATACATTTTGTTCACCTTTTCATCTGCGACTAAAGCTCCTTGCTCTAATGTTTCCTGATATTTGAGAGAAGTCTCCTTAAGATCGTATACCGAAATGTTCTCAGAGTACTCCTGAATTCCTCTCTAACCCATTTGGCTTTGTTAATTCTTCTATTGTATCTAAAGAGATTTTAATACCCCCCAAAATGTTACTTAATCTCGCCAAATATCATGATCCTCCAAGAAGACTGCCGTAAAGCTAACTTCTAGCGCGTTCTTTGGATCAGGCACGCAGCGTAGAACAATGGTAGCAATTTCCACATACAAAATAAGCGGAAATTCATGGTGATGTAGGGAGGTGCGCTGCTTAAGTGGCAGCCATCAGCAAGAGCACCGTTAGCAGCTGTCTTTATTAATTGGTGGTTCTGCCGTAGCCGGACTACTTTTCCGACACACGTCACATCATACTCATGTTCATATCTGCCGCATGATGATAATGTAATTATGGAGTGCCACATTTAATGGCCACACTTTGTTGAAGTCACTTACTTTTTTATGAACTGCAGACGAATTGTGATGGCCAGCCTCTGCTGTTCGAGCTTATAATTAGGTATGCAAATGAGCCAGCAGAAGGAGGAGCAGCGCACAAGCGAACAAAGAACGAGTAGTGCCTTGCCAGCGCCAGCAACATCATCATAACTGCTGAAGCTGCTACTCAATGGCAGCCACACATAACGAACATTATCATCACTGATAACTGCTGAAATTTTATTAAAGAAATTTTATGAAGCCATTAATATCACTCAGCAGTAGCAACGTCACACGGCGGTGAGTGCAATCATTGACGGCGGTCACGATATGCCTGACGAGCATGTCAGGCGTGCATCTGTTTATCAGTGTTGGCATTTGAGTCGATGTTGTTGGCATCAAAGTGTGCTCAAAATAATATACCAACATACTTTAGTAAAAAATAATGGAAGCAACCTTTAGTGTCATTGTTTGGAAAGCCAACATACAACATACGTACATGCAAAATTTAAAACTTTACTCAAAATAAGCATAGAACTTAATTATTTCGTTTATTTTTCAGCTGCTTTGAAATAATAATAATGTGTACATTGAGTTCTTTGTACGTTCCAATTTTCAATAACAAAATTAAATTTTAAGGCAGAACATTAAATGCAACTGTATCTTCCAAAAGTGCCAACACTGACTGAAAAACTTATGCATATATTTTATATGTATGAATTTTGAAAGTCTGCATCTAAAAGTGATCAAATAACTTATTAAATATGTCCATAAGTTCAGCGTAAGCATAAAGGGGAACATGGAATGACAGTAGAGGGGTAGTTGAGGTGCTCAGAATTGCCAAACGCTGGCGTTTGTCTTATTTTTGGACTGCTCTTCATCTTACTTTTTTCTCCGTCACCAGCACCAGCTTCTGCTTCTGCTTCTTCAACTTTTTCGATAGTAATTTTTTAAATTTATTTTTTTACAATTTTCAATTCGAGTATAAACAGCAAATGTGCTGCGTTGCATGCAGCTTACTGCATTTGTGGCATGCAGCATTTTTCGCAGTTGTTGTTGTTGTTGTTATGCACAAAACAATTTGTTGCATGCTCTTTTGATGCGCATATAAAAATAAATTAAATAATTATACAAATAAAATTTTACTTAATGCGCTACTTTAATATGCAAGCATGTATGTGTGTGTGTGTCTGTGTGCGTGTATGCGTTGCATATGGTTAAATTATTGCCTACTGTGCATGTGAACACCCTTTGCAAAAAATTGCATTTCCTTGCAGCTACATGTGTAAATTAAATTGTTGCCTGCTTTGTTGTTGTTGCTGCAATGTCTTCAAGCTGCTGGCCATTTAGCTTTTTCTGCTCAAAGCGCCTTCTTTGTATGTGTTCGTGTCTGCTTGCTTAAATATATTATTAAGTAATTTTATATAATGCTGGTAATTTTGCAATTACCGCAGATGAGATTGATTTAAATTTTTGAGAAAACAAGTCATCAAGTGTTCAAGAGATTGCACGTTGCAAGGGGTCCTCATCTTGCAATTCGACTCGTTTTAATATTTTCCATCAACCATGCCGTGTTCCTACAATTTAATAATTTTCTGCCATCGTAATTTTGGATGCACCAGGCAGCTTGTGAATCATTTCAAGGTGATCGTTTCGCTGCCAGTTCGCTTCGGTTTAATCTGAAAACTGGAATAATATTCGCTTAAAATTTATTTATTAAAATTAAAGACTCTTTATAAAAGGGTGAAAAAGTACGAAGTGAAGAAGTAAAATGAAAATTCCCTAAAAGAAAATCACAAACTAGATTCTAGAACCGAGCGAGTTCTACTGAGAGATTTAAGTAGGTATGGTTTACCTTCCAAATTAAAAGGATTTTCTATGAGTTCTTCAAGAAAAACGTAGGCACTAGAGTAGGTATCGAGCACCCAAAAACTCCGAAATCTCACATCAATATTGCAAATGTGCTTCAAACATTGCCATAAACTCGCCGAAAAATGTTGTTGAAAAATTTTGCCGGTGTGGCAATAGCGGCAAATGGGCGACAGCAATTTTGGCCGGTAATCACTTTTAAAATTTATGACAAAATTTGCAGCTTTAAATTATGCCATTAAGCATGGCGTGTAGCGCAAATCACGAATTTGTTAGCCGCCCACCTTCAGTGCATGTGTGTGTGTGTGTGTGTGTGAGCGTTGTCATGTGGCATGCAACGCATTATGTTTCGCCACATACCGCGGCGCGCAAAATAACTCATTCGACAGCAACAACAATAACAGCAGTGGCAGCAATCGCCAAGTGTTGCATGCAACTCATGCCTTTGTGTGTGTGTGTGTGTGTGTGTGTGTGTGCGTGCCTGCGTGCGTGTTTACCCGCGTAACTCATTCGAACCGCCGGCGAGTGTTAAATATTGCAATTTATCACGCAAATGCGATTTTCAATTTTAACTTGCCGCCGGGCATCATAAAAATGTTTCGTCCGCCTGCTGCCGACGGCCGCTCGCGACAGCAGCAACGGCAGCATTCAATTTTCGTAATGAACATTCAACAAAATCGCCTTCAAGTGCGCAAATTGCCAACACATGCACACGCACACACTCAGGCGGTCACAGAAAGCGCCAGCGAGAGAACTGGCTTTTTGAAAAAAGTTGCCTTTTTCATTTGAGCTTCTTTTCTTTGGCGAAAGTTGGAAATTTGTTCACATGCTGGAAAATGATGGCTATAATGTAAGTCAATATCATCTGTTCTATATCAGCAGCGGATAGCTTAGATTGTGTCTTTGCTTTAAAGAGGAGCTCAAGAGAAACATAGAAGGATATTCCTTAAAACAATTCGAATTGATCGCAAGCTAAAATTTAAGAAATCACGAACGAGAGTTTAATAAAATAAATTTTATTTAAAGCACAATTCCATTATCGATAAATTTGTAAATCTGCAATATTTTCATTGAATTCTATTGTAAGGACATATCAACAGCTTTATTTACTTCAGTCATGCTTTATTTCATTCCATGCCCATTCCTGTTATTTGCATTCGCAAAGTTAATTTGATGAAAATACCAAGCGCACTTCAAACATTTGAAAAATTTGCAAGCGACATAACTCGAAAACAAGCTACAACAATTAAGGGACAGCCCGCAGCAAATCCACCCATGCGCATATGCAGCCACATACACATACATCTTAACTAACCAATTTGACAGGGCGGGCGGGCAGGCGGGCAGCAACGAGCCTTAACAACTTGCGATGCTGTCAACATTTGAACGTAGGCAAATTAATTTTTGCGTAACCTCAGCCAACAGCGCCGAAGGACACGGCAGAAGGGGATAGGGGATCCTTTGTAGCGCGCGCACACACAATTTGGGCACCACAAATGCGCTCACTAATGCGGCAGGCGGGCAAACGAGCGATCCGCCCTTAACTGCCGCGGCTCAGTGCGGACTGCTGGCCATGGCCGTCATCGTGTTAGCTTGTCCAATTATTCCGGCTCACTTCAGCCTCAGTTTCGCCGTTGAATGGGCGCCTTGCTCGGCTGGCCTTTGTGTGCGCTGCCATGACTACTGATTCCTCGCTTGGCATGTTGGCCATTCCACCTGCCCGCCGGCTGTTCGGCCTGCTGCTCTCGCTCCGTTGCCACTTAACCGCTTGCATACATCGATTGCTATGCTGTCGCTGCTGCATTGACAACGTTGCTGCAATAATAGAAATGCTGCCGGCGTCGTTATTGCTGTTGCTTGGCAGCAACTGATGCATTTGCCGCTGCCTCTCAAGCCCCTGCCCCTTTCGCTGCTGCCAGGCGATTAGCTTGTTCGCTTTGCGCTTTTTTCAATTTGAATCCACTGACATTTCGATTACTCTTCGCAGCCTTCTGATTGTTGTTGTTGTTGTTGCTGGCATGCTTCCGCTTTAACTTTGACACTTTTGACATATGCGTTCGCGTTTCTGTGGTGGAATTTTGTGTGACTACAATTCCTGATGCTTTAACAGCTGCATTTTATACACATTGGCCACATTTGAATTTTATTAATTTTAATTAATGAGCTTTCGATTTTGGGTTGATTGTATGGTTGAGTTGTATGGCACAGGGCTGCATTTTGGCGGTTAGGGAAACATATTGAATATATAGAAAAAATGACAGGTGCAAATAGTAAATTTGCCATTCGTCGGATGGAGCTAGCATATTCTCTGAAACTAAGGAATGTTCTTTAACAATTTTCCACTGAGCCGCTAATACTCAGTGAAAGTAGTGGTCTAGTATAGCGCAGATGGGATCAGTTTCTATTTTACTTACAGGCCATCAGATTCATCATAGAAACAGTCTCTAATGTATACGTCGTTGAGATAGGACTGAAGCTATATGCTGGAACTAAAAGCCATTTCTTATTTGCATACTACTCGCCACTTAAAGTCTCCGCCGCCTTTTGGCTGCCTGCGAAACCTCAGCCGAGCGAAGTGCCTGTGTGCGGGAATGCGCATGCGCGCTGCTGCCTCCGTTGCTGCTTCTGTGCATAATTTATTTTATCTCGTTTGCAAATACACGAAATAGCGCCCTCGGACAAACGACCATAAAATGTTGACATAAATTCGAATTGATTTATGGCCGCATTTAAAACGCAATCAATGCGAGGCGCGATAAAGGAGTGCGGAGTGGCCGCCAGTGAGTGGCGTGGCATGGTGTGTTTGAGAGCCGCTGCTGCTTTTCGCTGGCATTCACTGACATGCCACGTGCAAATGTTGCATGCCGCATGCGCTGTCGCTGCACAATGAGCATGCAACACGCCGCGCCACACGGCGTCCTTTGGGCGACTCGCCGCGCTGCCACACTTTCACAAAAGCGCCATTGTTCGGCGTCGCAAATTGCTTAGGCTTAAGTTCGGTACACTTCCTTCGAGTGACGCTGCTGCTGTTGTTGTTGTTGCTGTTGTTGGTTGTCCATTTTGCCCTGAGTTCGCGATAAAATTGTTAAAGTTGACAACTGAAATGCTGTTAAAATCCTTTCGACATTTTATTGCCTGCCTGTTCGAGCCGTCAGACTGTCCATCTGTCAAGCGGCAGGAGTGCAAAGGGAAAGAGGCACAGCAGGGCCGCCTTTAAGTATTCTGGTGAACTCTGGGCGCGTAGATTTTGAAGGCGCTTTTATTTAATTAGAAAGGAAAAGTGAATGGATAAAAATAATTTTTTATATAAAAGTTTGATTTCTTGATCACTTGGGCTTCAAACCAATTTTGAGGCCAAGGAATTTGTAAAGTAAAATTAATACTTTTGCCTTAATATGTCATTTAGCATAAATCAAATGGGGGAAACCCAGTTAAACAGTACCTTAGATTGTGTTTGAAGTAGGTATCTAGTACTCTCACTTCTGCTCCATTTTCTATTAATTAGTTGGCCCTCAGCTCGGGCCCATATTGTACAGCAGTGAAAGACGGCACTGAGACTATGCCAGCCATAAAAGGTTTCCATAAACTACTTGAAAGTCGCTCACAGCTTGTGTTGCATGCAACATGCTGCAGATCAGCCTGGCTGCATGCAAATCGCTGTCACTTGGCGGCAATTTGCGGCAGTTGTTGTTGCTGTTGCTGTTGCTGTCGCCATTGCGCTCAACATTATTAAGACGTAATCTTATGTAAGACGGTTAATTTGGTTCGATATTAATTTGCCGCAAGTAGGCAAAGTCTGAGTGCCACAAGCACGAATGACATTCGGAGGCATGCCGCGTTACGTGAATGTGGCTTGTGGAACTGGTTATGATATACTTAGCTACTCCTATGCTACAGCTCAATGAGAGTGGAAGCTTTGTTAATCGTAGAGAAATATCGTCAATATCTGCACTTGTTTCGGAAAATCCCTTCTTCGGTCTCTCACTTTTGTGGCTTATAGAGAATTGAATTGTAGAGAAAGCTTTCAAAAAATCTTTGGCGAATTATTATTTGACCAAAAAAGTGGGAAAAAGTGAAAGCGAAAAATATTGGTATTTGCTTTAGTTTAAATAAATTCTTAAAAGACCGATTTTAGTTATGATTAAAGTTCTTTTTAAACTTATGATATGCTAATAGAGGATTTTTAGGTATCTTTATAGTCCTGGTCCTGTAGCGATAGGTAGGCATTATTTATGAGCACTGAAATGGATGCTCTTAAATTCTTTTAGACGAAATTACTCGTCATTCGAACAGTCGGACACTCGAACCGCAAATCTACTCAGCTTTCTCGACAATGCAGTTGGATTTGAAATATACATATTAAAAGCAAGCACGATTGTAGCACAATGGTTCAAATAAATGGTCTTAGTGCTACTTTCTTATGCGGGTTTGCGTTGATTTCTCTTTGTCGATCTATTGCAGGCTCGATACTAATAAGTGATGCAGTGCCTCTAACGGGCTTTCAAATTTAGTACAAAGCAACATATCACATATTTTCGTATTAAGATATGTTTATATATTGCCGTAACTGCCAAATGTTGCGACGGATTAAAATTTTAATTGCCGCTTGCTGACGGAATCGCTTTCCAATTTGCGCGCTCTTTTGTTTCAAAATTGCTTAAAAAACCAATAAAAAATCAACACTACTAATGAAGTTTATTATAAAATTTTATGATGCCACTAAAATATGGCATTATAATGCCGGTGAGCCAACATAGCGTGTGAGCGACTAAAGGCAAGCCAAAAACAAAGCACAAATGCACAGACCAACAAACAGACAGACAGACAGACCGACAGACAGACGGACAGACAGACAGGTTCACGCCGACCAGATCACCGCAGATTGGGGCTAATCACGTTAAGGTATGAAAAGCGACATTTGTTCGGAGAACAAAGCAAGCCGCCATTTAAGCCGCAGAATTCCGCTGAACAAAAAATTATTTCAGCATTAAATTGACAGGAATTGAACGTGGCTGAAGCGATTGAGGAAGCCGTAAAATATGGTTTGTTGTACATTTTCGGTTAGTGGTGTAGAAACACATGCTATTAAAAATTGCTTGGGTGCCAAATTGATTAGTGATTGGAATGTGGCGCAACAGTTTAGTCTTATTACTGCTGCAACATCACACTTAAAAAAACAACATGAGCAAATTGTATTAATTCTTTCGATTTCTCTACAATTATACAGATTTCTGTTTTCGTTGGTTAGGATTAAGGCTCATAAGTAGATCAAATATTGTAAATTGGATGATAAATAACTTGATATGTACAACGACGAAACTTTCTAGTTTCCAGTTTATAGAAGGAATACTCTCTCTAGTTTCTAGCACATAGAAGGAACACAGTTCTTATAGCATCTCCAACTTTTCGACTTTTTGAAAAGGTTTCAGTAGAACCCAACGCAAAACCTGCAAAACCTTTATCAGAATTCTGTTTTTGAAACGAAATATGTATGTTCAGCTTAAGCTAACATTTGAGCTACAAGTCTATAATTTTTCAACTCTTATATTCGATTATACATACTACGCACTACTTCTTTAAATTATTATTAACAATGCTATGCTGAGGCACCTTGGCAACCCCCAAACAAATTCTTTGTGTCGTTCATTGGCCCGCTTCTCAGCTGGCAGACATGTCAAAGTTTCCATAAATTTTATAACAAAAATTGCTGCTACAAGTGGTTTTAATTTTTTAGTGTTGATTTTTATGGCATTTTGACATTTTATGAGATTTTGCATATGTATGTGTGCCGGCTTTGTTGAGCGCCTACTCATAGAATGTCCATAAAGTATTGAATTTTACTACTTTTATGCGTTCTGCCTTTGTTTAATGACTTGAGTGGTTCTACGAGATTTACAACTTGTAACTAGTTTCAATGTTTCATGCGAACTTTTTTTGAAAATTTGTAAAACAGTTTGGCTTTGTTTGAAAACTTGCTACTGCAATGCAACTGCTAAGGAGCAACTGGAACTTTTGACTATATATAGCAAATAGTTGCAGCTTTTATAGATTCTTGATCGTTTTGTTGCATATACGATATTTTACTTTTGTTAGGTATGCGAAATGCTTAGATATTTAAAATTAATCTGTTTTAAAATATAATGGGCAAACTGACAAAATTTCTGTTGCCAGAATATCACATGGAATAAATGAATACATGCATAAAATTGCTTGAAATTCAATGACAAATTGTTATTCTCTGTTTGGAAACTTGAAATTCATATACAAAACCGATTACTTTATAATGTCACTATTAAATTTGAATACTTTATTAGCCAAAGTAAGCAAATTGACAGCTTACCAGAAGCAATGAGCACAAATCTATTCACTCTGCAGGCATAACATTTATCTGGAAAAAAAATAAAAGAGCAGCATTATATGTTAATAATACACGAGCAAACATAAACCGCTACAATTATACACACACAAGGGGCAAGCAAATTAACATATTGCCAGAAACAATGGGCCACAAAATGGCCCACAATGCCTGGCGGCGGGTCGCCATCGCCATCACCAGCGCGCATCGGCCATCGCCCATTGTGGGCTAAATTGAGTGTAGCTATTTTGATGACTGCGGCACGATCGCATTCACTATTAAATGGCATTTTTATGAGCCGCTGTCAGCGTGCGCATTTTCGAATTGGTATGTTTTGCGTAAATTAAAGCTCTTCGGCGTGCCGTTGGCATCATAAACTCTCTGCTCGTGCAATTTGCATAATTTGTTAAAAGCATTGCCAGTTGAATTGATTTCATTTTGATTGAATCAGTGGCAATAAAATATCATTTCAACAGCGCTCGTTTTTTATATTCATACATTTGTTATGGCTTTTTGTTGGTTGTTGCCTTAATTATTTGAGGCTACGTGAGGCAGTTGAGTTATATTAACTTTTGAACGGCTACTTGCTACACCCAAAAACTAGGTGTGCCTTGGGCAGACATCTTTCAAAATTGACATTTGCCGAGCAGATTTATAAATATTTATCAATTTTATCAATGCTTGCCAATTTGTAGGGTAGTTTGTTTGTTTGGCTATACGTATGCAAATGTGGTACAAAACTAAAGCAGTTATTGGGCTGAAAATTTGCATGCGAAATTTTGTTGTACCATTACGTAAATGAGCTTTTAAAAAAGTATAAAGTTGAGCTTAACACGCTGAGCAGATTAAGCAAAGTCAAGCAGTTTGTCAGATTCTGTAGAAATTTGCACCAAAATCAAGAAAGTTATTGAACTAAAATCTCACATAAGATTAATTGAGGGATTTCAGCTACATTAATCACTGTGTCAGTGCATAAGAACTTTAGTCTATTTACAACTACTCAAATTTAATACAAAGACATGAGAGTTATTACACTGAAAATTGGCACATGCAATCAAAAATTTCTGTTCTTTAAAATTTACTAACATTGAGCATTGTATTTAACTGAATTCTCTCGCTGTCTGTCTGTAAAAAAGTGGCCGTATACAAATTTATGCTAAAATCGAGCAAGTTATCAGGCTGAAATTTTGCGCAAAAAATGTAGCTGCTAAATATTTCTGCTTTGTAGAAACTTGCATAATCGAGTTACAATGACGCCTACTTTTTGATGAACAAAAAATGTAAATATGTTATTTAGAAAAAGGCTAAAAGTAACAATTGCTTAAGACCGATATTTTGCATAATAATTGTGAGTGTAGGGTGCAATAAAGCTTCAGCAAGATCGATCTCTTTTTTTAAAATTTTATTTCACTAATTTTAAAATATTTTGCTTTTAACAATTTTAAGCAATTTTTTGTGTTTAACACTTTGGCGTGTTGTAGCGATTATGCGATGTTGCTGATCTGATCATTAGCTTGTTGTTGCCTGCATGCAATTAGCATAAATTTTATGGCTTTTATGTTCGGTTGCCGCATTTGACAGTTTATGTTCGCCGGCAGATCTGATCTGCAGCTGCGGGCTGCTATTTCCGCGCTCTGCCCCTACCCTACCTCTTACGACGGCTGCTAATGAGTTTTGACAGTTTGTGCCATATCGTAGAACTGTTAAGTGTTGCCGCTGCGAGTTGTTGGCCATATTGCGTCATTGAACCAGCGAATCAATGAGCACTTGTTCGTGTCTTTAAAATTATTTATTTGTCATGATTCAGATACAGATTGCTTGTTAGATTGTGGAATGTAGATTTATGATTATGTTGCGGATTTCAGTTCATAGCATTTTAAATTGAAGCTGACAGTTCAGTTATTAATCGATTGTTGGCTGTAATGCTAATTAACAAGTTATACAAACACTTGTTACTACGAGTCTAGGTTTTAAGTCAACTTATATATGTATTATATATGCAAATATGCTATTTTAGAAAGTACATAGTTTTTAATAAAATAAAACAGCCACCTATTTCTCAATAAATTTCGAGTAAAAGCATCTATTTTGAAAAGTAAGTAATATGAGCAATGGAAGCAAACCAATTAAAAAGTTGTTTAATTTATGTTCATGCCTCTTCTGTACTAACTTGGAACTAACTACTTGAAATTTACAGCGATATGTGACAAAGATTGACATCTTTATCAACAAAAAATAGTAGATCATTTTTGAAAATGCAGACATTGTTAGGCTGCTTACCAGCAGTGTGCAATGTGTCTGACTAAAGTCAAGCTATTGTTATATTAATTAGATAAATATAATTTTATTGATATACGTACATGATATATATGTATGTAGGTACGCAAAAATGATCTCTACGTATACAAAACGTTCTTTACTTAGTGACGCCCAGCTCCATCATTATAGAGAAAGATGTTGAATATAATGAATAGTGAGAATTGGTTGTTCGAAGAGTTCTAAAGAATTACTATATAGCATGTGCTAAAAACAATTCATACAATCATACAATTATTCAAATGCTGGACAGTTTAACAGCTATCTATAATATAGAAGGACAGGCCGATATACATGAATACCAGTTTAATAGTTTATCTTTTAATTTAAAATTTAAAAAAAGTTGACATTTAATGCAACATGCGCATGTCAGGCAACTAGGCGCAAAACCAACAACAACAACAACAACAACAACCACATTAGCCGTTATTCAGGTATTTAATTCAACCACTCTGTTCATTGCAATCACTCTGCGCATGCCTCACAGCTGTTAATAACCGCGCGCGTTAGCGTATGCATTACATCTATGTGTGTGTGTGTGTGTACACTAATAAATAATGATTATGACAAAATATAGAAAATGATATTCTGCGCCGCTTTGGCACTTAATCATGCTCAATTGCCAACGAACTTCCTCCGCAAAACATGTTGAAATGTTGTCTTTGTCTTTGTCGCTGCTTGTTGTTGTTATTGGCTTGACTTTTGCATTAGCTTTAAGCCTGTTCACATTCATTTGATGGTTTTTGTTGTCAAACCATAAACAAATAAATCAAATATTTTGACGCCGTGATTATAGATTCGCATTTCAAAGCGCTCGCATTTTTCTAGCTCTCTGCATATAGTATCTGTGTTTATATGGGAGTGTGTGTGTGCGAGTTAAAGGCTTTGCCAGGCACACAACCCAGTTTGTTGCTAGAGCTGCCACACAAAAAAGAAGAAGAAAGCGTGTCAATAGGTGTTGCCGCAGTGACAGCGGTTTTTAAATGAATTACGACAATCTGACAGCAGATTTATGAGCTTTGATTTTGAGTTGTTGTTGCCGCAATGACATTGTTGCTTTTGATTTTAGCTATTTTTGAGCAAAAAAAAAACATATTGGGTGTTCTTCGATAAATGCTTTTGGAATTTAATTTAAATATGGGCGTTTTCAGCATTATGCAAATTGCCTGCTCGTCGGCATAGTCCAAGTCGCCTTCGTCCTTGGCGCTGCCATCTTTATGAAATTTCTCAATCTATTTTGTTTCATTTAAGAATTAAATTGAAAGTTTAGTCTATCATTAAAAACTTTAATAAGCAATTATGCAAAATGCCGTGGCAACACAAGCCTTGATTTCGAACAGTGGCTCTCAAATTAGTTGTAGTAATATTTTTGTAGCTGCTATTGACGAGAATGAGCGATATTTAAACCCTTGACTTTCATGGTCAACGATTTCTATATGGAAATGGTATCTAAAGTATCAAACGATCTATATTACATATAAAAGAAAAATATAGTAAATCGGTTTCGTAAAAACTAAATTAACTAAATCTAACGAGTTTTAGAATTAGTCTTTATTTGTTAAAAATTCGCTTCACCAACATGCTGACAAAAATTTTAAAGCATGTCAAGGCTAAGCAAATTTAGCTATAGATGGAATTAAATCTAATTTTGATATATTTTTAGATACCATATTGGAGGATTTGAATAAAAACTAAGAAATATAATATCAAAATTAGATCATGCAAATTGCTTTTAGTTGACAAAATTTATGAACAGATGCAATTGAGAACAATTATTTTCATTTTAAGCATTTTTTGCTGTCGAAGCCTTTTCATCAGGCTTAGGAAGAGCATATACAAGTTTGGGTAACCCTGTAGCCGTGTACACCGGCGGCAAACATGCGCACAATTTAAATTGCACTTTTACAATATTTACATCGGCTGCGAACTTAACACATGCACATCTAATCAGCGTACATAAATCAATCAGGCTACCTGAGCCAATGGCAACTACAACAACAGCAACAACAACACCAACAACAACAAACAGCAAAGCCATTAAAAACAACAACGCGTGCGACATATAACGAAAAACGCTGCACGTCAAATGAAGCGTTGGCCTAAGTGCCACAAAACCGACGGGCTTCTTGATTTAGCGCAGTGCTGCAATGGCAAGCAGAGTAGCGGGCGGGAGGGCGGATGGACGAGCAGCCAAGCGCAGCAACCAGGCGCGCCACAATCAACCGAGCTACGTGCAACCAACTCAACATCAGTCAATAAAAATTGACGTTCGAGTGCAAATTAAGCCAAGCGATGGCGGCGGCAGCGACGGCAGCGGCGCCGAGCTGCGCGAAACTGTCAAACTGATTTATGCATAACGACGATACGACACAAAAACAACAACAGTAACAGCAACTGGCATGCATTGCTGCATCAAAAGACAAAAGCAACAACAACTATGACGACGACGACGACTACGCAAAATCGCTCAATTCGCTTTGAAGCGCAGCAAAACGCAGCGAATTGCAACCAGGCGCAAGGTAGTGCCTGATGGACGGAGGGAAGGAGCAAGGCTAGCACATCATTTGCTCAAAACACCAAAGCACCCGAGGGGCTTTGACAGAGATAAAGAGCAACGGCCAGTGCTGTCAGTTTTGTGGAACAAAAATTCCCAAAAGATAATTTTAAACTTCGTATGGGCATTTTTACAAAAATATTTTACAATTTTCTGTCTCATTTAATGTATACATTTTTGCATATGTATACGTACTTTTCGAAAATATAGACTTCGAGCAATTAAGATAGTAAATCTGCTCTTATGATGAATGTTGCTGTAGTCAAACTTAAAGTTTATGATTTCCATAGTTTAGCAGTTAAATAAATTTTAAACACAAATCATTGGTCGATCCGTCTGTTCAGTTGTACGCCCGATGTTAAAACTTCAAAGAAACAAAAAAACTTCGTGCCCCTAACCCAACCCTAATCCAACAGAACAGCCATGATCTTGTTGACTCAACAGCTAATACACGTTTTTAAGGCGTGCTTAACTTTGTAATTAAAATATTCTAATGCATTATAATAAACACTTGGAAAATGAAACAACTTATACTTATTCACCCTTCGCACGTGCACTTAATTAAAACATGCAACTTAACCTTAACTACCGATAATAGGGCATATCTGATCTCTAATTATAACAATTAGTGTAGAATAGTTGTGAAATAATGTTGACTCGACAACATTTTAACTAACGACTTAGTTCGCAATTTGTGGCAATTAGGTGCTATAAGTTGCATATGCTCCAATCTGTTTTTGACTAGTGAGCTAGTATATGCTCTGGAAGTATTAGTATTATCTACCATCTCTAGCCATTACAAAACAATTCTGACTTTATGGCGGAACTTCTTATAATTTATTTTACACATAGTACCAAAGAACAAGGAACGTGAATGGATGAATCAAGTTCTTTGGCAAAACATATATGAATCAATGCGACGACCTCTAGCGGAACTTGCGGCAAGCACGCCATCAAATTAATTGTAATTTTATGCGCAGCGACCTTAAAGCTTAACTGCTCGCTTCGATTTCACTTTGTTACACATGCTGGCATAATTTCGCTAAAATTTATGATCCATTCGTGTTTTCTTGAACTCTGCTTAATTCGCTTGAATTAATGTACGATTATTTCTTTACTTTTGCGCTGTACTTTATAGCACATGCTATAAATCTGTCAACAACACGCAATGCTGTAAAAGTGTACCGTAATTAATTTTAAAGAAAAGCCAAAGCAAGTAACATAAAACAACAATGCTATAAGAAAGTCAAGTGGCAACTAAGATTGCAGAATGGATATAGATTACGATTCAGTGCAGCTGTTTTATCCAAACCAAGCTCATCTAGCTTCCAAATGCTGCTATACTAACAAGCCTATCAACTACGCACGTTCTATATCAACGCACAGTGGAACAAAATTAAAATGTATGGCAAAAAAGAAGGAGTATCTATAATTCGAAGCAATTAACATGTATCAAAGAGTTCAACGTATTAGATCCTAATGGGTTCTAAGCGTTACCAGTTCGTGTTTCGTTTATGATTCCGGCAAATAGTGATCTGTTAGAATACAAAAGTTTCTTACAAACTTCAGTAGAAAATTAGCCCACAGCTATTAACCAACAAAAATAAAATCTTGTAATTTGATATCTTGATTTCAAGCCCTACCAACTCAACGATTACAAAAGCTACTATTCTAATCGTAGTCAAATTTTAATTAACCTTCACAATTTTCTTCTTGAACTTGCAAGAGTAATTAATAAATATTTTCGTAAATAATTTGTAAAATGAAAATTTTCGACTTTAATTAGTCACATCTTCTCCTCCTTCTGAAACCTAAGATAAATTATATGTAAATTATAATTATAATTCAGCTACAAATTCAAAAGGCTTAAAAGTAAATACTTCTTGATTTAAATACAAAATAATAGTTAGTTTGAACAATGAAGTAATATTTTGCGACACTGTGCAATAGAAGCATACGCCTTGGCGTGTGTGTCGTTGTTGAGTGACGTGGCAACGCTGACGTGGCGAGTTATGCAGCGTGGGCATAAATAACAATTTTTAAGCTTGTTTACACGAAACACGCGAACTGGGCGTTTGCTGCTCTTGCTCTATCATATGTGCCTCTCCTTTTGCCGCCAACAACTGCTGCCGCCGTTGGGTTGGCCAGGTGGGTGGTTACCAGCTCGTCTTGCGGCAGCCGACGCTGCGGCGTGCGCCACCTCTTCTGTGTTGCTCCGGCACTCAATTTATGGCTACTCCTTTTTTTGTTCGTTGTGAGCGCGACGGCACTATTATTATTATTTATAGTGGGATTTCGTGCTGGCAAAACCATTTCATTACTCTGAGTTATTGCCTCTTTGAATAAAACATTATAAAATTATTATTACGAATAAATAAAAAAGTTAACGCGGCACAATCGCAAACTTCAATTGAATGCTGCTGCAGTGGCAGTTGGCATTGTCTGCGGGGCGTTTTAAGAGGGCCGGGGGCATATATCCAATTAATATTCATTGTTGTTGCTGTAATTTTTTTGCCGCTGTCAAGTTGTGAAATTAATGGCATTTAAGTAGGCTTCCGCGCAATTAATTGCTGGCTTTGCTTTAATATTCATTATAGATACTATATTCAAATTGACTCATGCAATTGTCTATAATTTCATATGGAAATATTTAGTAGTTACCTGTAATTAGCTACTAAATCAACGGTTATAACCTGCAATTAGTTCAGCGCGAAAGTGACAGATTTTAAGGCGAGTCAGCGCCCCAGATACAGAAGGTTAGCATCGGTGGCATGGCCAAAAAGAGGCGTTTATACAGGCGAGTATCTACACTTATAGTGCTCGACACCGAACTTGTTGTTGCTTATAGTCAATAGCTAACGAGATTGAGCTCGGCCTTAGTTCGATTACATAGTACTACATAGACGAGCATATTCAGTAGATGATTATATACTACGGTTAGAGCCTTCTCATAAATATTCCTTACTTTTAGCATGAAATGATTTTAGAATAGAATAGAATTGAAAAGGAAACACAAGCATTTAAAATGCCAAAGAAATTTATGGCACAATGAACGTGCTTTGGGTGTGTGGCTCAAACTAACTGCACCTGTTGCAAAAATAACTCAAAAGTTGCCACAATACTTAAAAAGCTTTCGCAAGAAAATCTTAATATGCTGTAAAAAATCCCATGAGATTTATCTCACTTTGCGGCAGGCGCAGAAACTCATAATCCAATTGGCTGACATTGCCACATGCTGGCATAAGCTAAATCAAATATTTAATTGAGAAATATGTATATAAAATGCATTTAAAAATAAACGCTGAAGAACAAATGAAAAGATACACACGCGCAAATTTATAGCATCAGCAACGAAATTAATTTCACGGCACATTTGAGCGCGTTCGTACGACATTCTCCTACGCCCACTGTGGCGTGTTCGATACGACGTACGACGGCGGCGGTGGCAGCGTTTAAATTAGAGACGGATTTGTCAACTGACCATCAGCCGCTGCGCCTAATTTATAAGCGTTTTTATTCGAATGTTTGTGCAAATAAATTTTTGAACATTTCACTTCTTATATTTTCGTAAATAAATGCAACTTGCTCGTAAATCATTTTGGGGGGCGTATACAGCGGTTCCCAAGCGTAAAGCTATAAAAATATTTAGAGCGCATATCTGCTAAAAATAGTTTCCAAAAAAGTGAGCAAAAAAATTATCTCGGCGCAGACAAATTTGTGTCTCATATTGTTTGCAAAAATTGCACATCTTGAAATACACTTGAGAGAAGTTAATTGTTCAGATTAGACATGGCAAATCCGTAATTTCAGGTAGTTTATTCTTGTAGACGAAATAGATCAGCTTTAAGTACTTAGCGATACCAGATGTAGTTCCGTTTATGTGTCAGGGAAGTAGTGATCTGTAAGAATACTTAAGAGAGTTTCTGGTGAAATTCAGCAGACAGTTGGTTCCTAGCTATGAGGCTTGCTCTAGTTCAGCAAACCATTGGACTGCCAATTAGCTCAGGCGATATGTAGAGAAGCCTTGGCTGAGACAATGAAGATGTTCGAGAGTTTCCCTAGATTCAGGCTTGCTTGATTTTCTTTTCGCTATTGGCGATGTCCATGCTGTTTATATGGACCACTACCAGGCACTGACGCGTTCATACACCCGCATGATGGTTCTTCAGTTGAAGTTAAGACAATATTGTCTCGAAAATTCGAAAGCATTTTTGGCAATCTAAGTGCACATAATTCCTAGCACTTTCTTTTCACTATCATTTAAATTTCTTTTCAGCCAGCATTGAAAAGCTATTTTTGTTAGCCACTGTACGTCATTTTTGTTAGCCACTGTATGACTGTATGCATATGATGCCACGTCAGTAAAAGCAAACAATTGTGCCACCCTGACCGAGGGAAAGGCAAATGTGAATTCCTCGAAAAATGCACGAAAAAGCTCCAAAAAATTTCGTTGCGGCAGCAGCTGCGCAGGTAAATTAGCATGCCCCACTCGCTCACTCATTTACAGTGGAATGTGTCGCGCAATTCTAGTGAAAAAGTAGCGAGGCAAATTTATGCAATTGCTTTATAAATTAGCGTTGAAAGCTTAAATGTGCCAAGTCAAAAATTTCGTCGTACAAGCGGATTAAATGCCGAATAACAAGATATAATGCGATATCAAACAGAAAACAAAATTAAGCAAATACAAATATTTTAAGCTGTCCACCCACACACCCACACACCCACACAGCGGCACTGGCTCTCTGGTGGGCAGTCGAGGAAGCAGCTAGCCTCGTCTTTAATGCATTTTAAATTAATTTTAATGGCAGTGTTAATGCCTCCAGAGGGAATGTACACATGCACACACACACACACACACACTCTCATACGCACGCACGTCACCTGAATTTATGATGGAAATAAATTTCCGAATTTTTCAAAATATTTTTATGAATTTGTCGCGACATTTTTGCCTATGAATTCAGTCGGTTCTGTGTTTTTTTTTTATTTTGTTGCGTTTGTCTTAATTAAATTTATTAATCGTGCGTGCGTTTTTGTGGCGCATGACAAACGCTCGGGCGTGGGTGGGCAGCCAGCGCTGCTAATGGTGGGTGCTTACAAACACTCGACTCGCATTTGTCAGTCCAATTCTCGCGCAATTTCGATACAAAGTTGAAAATTGCATGCGATATTTCAATTCAAGTCTTTCGCTTGTGTGCCACTCGAATGCATGCTCGATGCAATAAAACGCTTGATTAATAACTGAAATGAAGCAAATGTGGCACGTTTTCAAATTTTGCAAAATACTAAAAAATTTTAGAATACGAAAGTTGCAGCAAATGTCGGGTAAATCAGCAGCGGAGTGAAGTATCTAGAGTTGGGTCTCATACAAAAAAAGTTTCACTACCCATTTAAAACCTTCAATCATCTCCTGCACCTTTGGAAGCCTTGTAGGGCTGCAAAGGGTCTCTAAGCTGAGAGTCAACTCTCTATTAAAGATCGCTAGAAACACTCTCTTTTTCTCTCTTCTCTTAGTCTCTTAAAGTATGTAAAAATTCTTATTTACCAACATTATATGTCTTAAAAAAATTATACTCTCATGTTCTAACAGATGATTATTTCTTATAAACGCATCAGCAACTGGCATAGTTAAGGAGCCATCAGGATATGAGCATGCGTGGCCTATTTAGACAGCCATTGCAAGCTAACCTATCCTTCTAAAACTGGTAACTTGTTGCATTTTATAAAGCATTTAAAAACATATTGTTATTCGGCCGAGAACTGCGCCAGTTTGAAAAAACAACTAGAAGCTGGCTTATATTAAGCATGTCGAAATTTTTTCCAAAAATTTCAGTTCTCCAAACTTTTGTTTTTCTGTTATTTACGCCATAGAAGTATAGCGAAAACTATTTCATATAAATTGCATGGAATCACGTAGCATCTCTTTCACTTCCAAAATAGCTGCCTTAAAATTTCACTCTTTCTTTTTCTTACAGAAAAGAGTTCAAAAAAGTTCAAAAGTCCTGCGGTTTACAAAAATAAACCAATTACTCATTCAAAATTTTAACTTTAAGCTTTTGCCATTAAACTAAATGCCATGTTGATTTATTTTACAAACAAGCTCATAAAAAGCGAATGAGATGTTCAAAACATCAAACAATTTTTTTGGGCGTTTTTCTTTCTCAACAAATTATGAGCCACATGCGATTTTATGATTAACATAGCAAATTATTAAAAGCGTTTATTTAACCTTCTGACCATGTTCAAGATCTACAAATTTATGAGATAGCACAAGGCTTCATACATCTTTATACTATTTATATAAATATATTATTTTTTCCAATCAAAAATATTCTTTATGTTTCTATTTGCTTGTATTGGTGGGAATTTATGGCTTTGGCTTTGCGTAAATGCGCATCGAAATGCCAAAACTCAATAAATTTGAGTCTCCCGCGCATTTGAGGCATTTGACGGGTTATTATTTTTCTTAAATGCCGCGCGAGAATTAAATTATAAAAAAGAGCGCATTCGAAATTGATAATGCCGAAATTTATGTTAATTTGACATTAGTCATAAATTTTGACATTTGTGTTAACAGCTTATAATATGCCATAAAATGTTGCTATAAATTAGTTGTGGTTTTCTTTCAACATTGCTCTTTGCTATGTTTTGGATTGTATTTAAAATATTTTTGTAAAAAGCGTTGGCAATGGTTTGAAGCACCTTCGCATAATCAGCGGAATTCTGGAGTGTGAAAAATGACTAATAGTAAAAAAATGTGTAGCCGTAATTTTTTTGCATTTTCCATAAAATTTTGTCAAAATAAGATCTTACTACATAAGTAAATACGGCTATAAACATTATTTGTAAATGTCGCCATAAGTATTGCATTATTTAAATCTGCTGAAGAATTGTAATATATGACAGAATTCTTGAGGGTAAATGCCAATTGCAAGATAAGTTTTAAAGAAGTATGCTCTTATACTTCTAGGTTAACAGCTCAGCGCCATAGTACATCAGGTTTTTAGTTCGCCAGCGAATTTTGGTAAATTGTCAATCAATTCAAAGCAAGTTCTAGTACTACTAATTTACAGTCCACGACTCTATTTAAAACTAGGCCAAATCTGAAAAGCAAAAATTTAAAGAGAAATGTTTAAAGCTTTCGTTTTCATACAATATTGCTATAGGAAGTAGTAGCTCATCTTAATATCTTGAGATTGGATTCACATATCTGCTTCAAAATTGAGTATAATATATTTGTTAACAATTCTTAATCAATTATATGATAAACAAATAATCAGCCCAAGTCAGCATATTGCTGACCAGCTCTTGATAGAATAGAAGCTCTCACTGAACAGACACTACTCTTTCATCAAAACGTCGTTGCAATATATTCCTATATATCACTTTATTTTTATTTCCATATATCACTCAATGGCATACCCTGGAGTTAGTTCTAATACGCTTTCAGTCTTCACACGATCCCACGTTCGAACGAGCGGCAACAGTTGGAAAGTGTCTTATTATTTCCTTATATGTCAACATAAATATTCTTTATAAATTTATTAGCTACAACAACTTTAACTCTTCTTCGACTCAACGCCGTGGCTGATGCGGCAACGACTTACTAAACGCCTGCAACTACTGTTTAGTTTCCGCTGAAGGCAACAACAACAACAACATCAACATGAGGCAACAGCAGCTGCAATGGCACCCAAGCGCATGCAAGCTCTCTTCTGGGCAGGGTATGTGGAGCGTCCCGTTGGGCGCTGACGCTGACTCCGGGCTTGCTTCGCTGGTTATTATAATCGCATAAAATAAAGAGCGAAGCCATCCGACATTTTAATGGCCAACATAAATTGTAATATTAAATCGAGCTGTCATGTCGGCGGGTCGTTTACGGCTTTCATGCTATCGTGCGTTTCGCTCGAATGCGAGAGTAGCGCTGGCTTGCAGCGGCAAGCGGCGCAGCTCAGCGACGGTTGTCATTGTGGCAGCAGCGCCCGCGTCTTGGCCTCCTGCAAGATTTTTGCCTTCGCCCTCGCGTGCTGGCGTGGCCTGCATAAATGGAGGCCCCTTGCTAGCTCGTTCGCTCGCTCGCTCGCCGAGGAAATGAACTTCAAGTTCGACTTGGCAATTGGAGCTGCCACTGCCGGTGGCGTTGACTTGGTGCTTTTCACTTGAATTCAGTCTGCCGCCGCTTGGGCTCCCTTTGGCGGCTGCTTCAAAGGGGCCATGTGTGATTGAGGTTGAAGCTTTAAGGCGCTTACTCCAGCCAAATGAGAGAGGGAAGCAACGAAATATTAATAATAAAATGCCACATCGCCGAAGGTGGCACTATTTGCAGCTGAAAGGCTTCAAAAGCGGGCGGGGGAAGCAACTTAAAGGCAATGTGTGTGAGCAGGAAGCGCTGTAATTAATGAGCAGACATTTGTCAAAGGGATGTCTAAGAATATAAACGATGTGAAGGAAGCAGGATGCGCACAAGCGCGTGATTAGGATTAGGCGAAGGAGTTGCTCGTAGACTAGTTGGTGGGACCTACAAATTTATTCCATTGCCTTATTCGAAAGGTATTGAGAAGAGAGTTGGAGAAGAGAGTTGGAGCCAAAGAAATAGTTTGCAAGTGCATTCTCTTTCTTTGTTGGTATAATTCTGCCTGCGATCGAAACTGGAAGCCCTCACCTCGGAGTTGGCGCACACTTCTGAGTCACTGCAAAGTCAGCGTGTTGGGTTGTAGGTGTAATTCCACTGTTTGTTGTTGCTTGTTTTGTTTCTATTCTAAAAACAGACATAAATCACTGCGTGCAGTTAATTAAAATACTTGAAAGCGCAAATAAATCTTCAATTAACGTCAAATGCTCCACCCACGCACACGTGCACAACACACCGCACCAACACAACTAAAGCACTGTATGTAGATACTTTACCTGGCGTTCATTGTCTATTGATTTCCTACACAATTACTTATAAATTTTGTTTTTACTAAATAATTTTTCATAATGATAAATTGTTGAATTATTACAACAATCACGCGCTTAAGTTCATCAAACAACAACAACAACAAGTTGTGGTCGCAGCAGAGGAAGCACATACAATTTTTGTCTTCACACTTGAGTGTCATAAATCAAATGCGACCGCAACGAGCCGCCATTTTTCAGACAAAATATATTTCCTCCCTTCCCCACTCACACGAGCTTGTTGCTGCTGCTGCTCATGACTTGCTTGAAGTTTTTGCTGGTGTTGTTGTTGGTTTTCGCTTTGTTGCTTTGTGAGCGGGCCTGCTGAAATTAATAGGAAATCCCCCTGCCACATAAAATATGGTTAACAGCTACTTTAGCCGCGAAGCGCTGAGCTTTTGTCTTTGGCGGCGTCTTTGGTTTTGGCCATTGTCTTTGCTCTGCTTGTGCTTCTTGCTATGCCCTACACTTATGGTCAGCGGGCATGTTAAGTTTGGGGTGCCTTAGCAGCTTGATAGCCTTAATAGCCATTCCAACTAGTTGCTTAAATAGATATTCAAAATATTCGCTTGAAATTTTTGAAATTTTTTTAAACAACTGCACAAATTCACTCTCAATTAATTTGAAAATAAAAAATATTCTATAAAACTTTGCTCAATTCTTTTAATGAAGTGAAAAAGTTTTACTCTCAGTTAATTTTCAATCTATTATTTGAGCAATTTATGCATGTCAATAATTAAGAAAAATTATTTTATGAATTTCAAGTTTCATGCTATAGCTTTCAGCTCTTTTCATTGTACGAGCTTTCAGCCGGCATGCAAATTAATTGATGCCAGCTGAACTGTAGGGTATAAGTCAGCCGGCGAGACGCGACTAAAGCTTCCCTTAATGCTTTTGTTGTTATTGCTGGTAGTTGGAGTTTGTGACTGCTTTTGTTTCTGTTTGCTGGCGGCGCTGTTGGCAAGGAAGCTTCGGCGCTTTAACGCTCATCGCGACTAAAAGCGAGGAAGCGCAAAAGCGCGCCGATTTTTGTCTTTGGCCTGGCATAACTCATAACTTATGCTCAACGTGGTCATAATAAATAACCGAAGACAATAGCAAATGAGGACAAACATTCATCTTGGCTTCAAAGACGCTGCCAGCCAAGACAATGGAGCCGTAGCCGCAGCCGGCGCTGGGCAGCAGACAGCGAGCAAACGGGCGTGCATATGTGGCACAAGGCAGCAAAGAAGAAGCCGCATTAAAAGCCGCCGTCGCAGCAGCAGCGACGGAAGAGTGATGTGAAGTGATCAGCCGCCAGAGGCTAATGGCGTCCATTTGAACTTCAACTCTTCTTCACTCTAAGCCGGCCTTATTTTACCCATTTCAGCTACTTTTGCCGCCTTTACTCGCATAAAATATTTATACGCAGGCGTTGCCTTACGTTAACCTGGCCATATTGTTGTTATTGCACGAGTAGTCATTGTTGCCCTTCTTCTGCGTTGTTTTATGTTGATGTTGGCTCGTTTTTGCTAACGATGCTAAATTTGTTGACATTAATCATTTGCCATGTCGATAAGTTTATAAAAAGGGCTTAAACGCTGTAGTAGCATGGGCGCCTATAAAAGAATGCTGGTAGCTTTATCTTGTGATTTGTTTTTGTAGGTAAAATTACTTCGAATAAATTGATATAAATCTACTTTATGACATGATTTTCTATAAAAATATTCAGCTACGTTTTATTTATTAGTGTGGGATTCAGTCGCAAGCTTGACCTTCTGTTGGGCACAATCTGAATCATCTCTTAATCTCACTCTACAAAGATTTGAGGAAAAATGAGGCATGTTTTGAAACTAACTTTTACATGAAATACACATAGAAATCCACTGAGTTCTACAAAATCTCTATGCAGCACAAGATTTAACTTTTAAATTTGATTAAACTGAACTAAATCAATAATTTGAATTGAAAAAGTTTTAAATAAACTGCCGAAACTAATCTCTTTTTCGATAGATTATAATTCCGATTAAGAACGAAATTCAGAAATTGTCGGCTTAATTATTTTAATAGCTCTTTTTAATTTTGAAATCAGTTCACCCAACTTGAAAGTCTACTTTTTTCTTTTTATGCAAGAACTTGTTTAAGAAGTCATGACATTGTTATATGTACATATATATTTTACTAATAACTCTGACACTGTTAAGTTCGGCAATTCCTTATTGTTTAAAAAAACATTTGCTAGTTTGTATACACTCTCAAATATTGTTGAAACGAATTGTATACATTTTGCATTTCGGATTTGAATAATGACTTCATTAAACACACAAATCACTGAAATTTATTTGTACAAATTTTAGCAAATCACTGCTATAAATCAATATCAACATACAAAATACTTATTATTTAAGCGTATGATATTAGCAGAGCTTAGACGGACGCTCCATTGTGTGCTGGAGCAGAAATGGCACTTTACTTGGAGCAAATGAAACGGCAGAAATTCGAAACTGACACATTTTGCCTGACAAGTGGAAAATTTATTAGCGTCTTTGGCATTGTTTATTCGAAAAGGGGTACACATTATATATTAATGGCCGTTTTGACGGTAATTATGCAAATTATATGCAAATGAAGTTGGTGAAGATTAGCGTCGATCGGCACGGACTACGAATTCGGTATGTGCAAGTAAAAACTTGTTCATACATTTTCTGTTTTTGATGCAAATTTCTATTTTAATACTTTTATAGTTTTGTTATTCTATAGCTTTGTAAATGAAAATTTAATTCATGTCATGAGCGTAGTTAATTTGCGTCATTATTCCACTTATGAGCAATCCAAAAATCGCTCCAGCTTAATCTTTGTGTACACTTCAAAGCATATAGAATATGCTCTGAACTGTTTCACTTGTTTTAAGCTGCAAAAACACTGACTGCTTTAATTAAAAGTTGTACCGTTTGCAATAAATTCTTCTTGCTTTGTTCGTTGGTTGACAGTTGCCATGCCCACTTTTAAAAATCACGCTGACCCTGGTCACAAGCTGGAAATAATTGTAGTACAAGTGTCTTAAAATGTAGTACAAAACTTTTTGACTTGTTTCAACGCGTCTGGATGGCGCACCTAAGAGTCAGTTTCACCGACTTCAACACCAGCACCGACACCGACAGACACCGACCGACACCAGCGCCGCCCATTGACAATAGACAATTGACAGTTGAAACGATTATCACGATTTATTAACACGTTAAGTTGTTGTTACAGCCATTGTTGTGATTGTTGCTGTCGTTGTTGTTGGCTGCCGGCTGCTGACGCCTGTTCTCCGCTGAAACCATAAACCATTGCCTTTAGCTATGCGAAAGCGTGTCATGAATTTTGCATTTGTAAGTTTGTGCGGCTTTGAGAGCGGAGAGTTTTCAGCGTTCGTTCGAGCGCTGTGCTAACTGGAATTGCTAGTTATAATAATTAATTATTGCACTTAATGGGTGTTTAATTTGCATGCATTCTAATTGTTAGCCATTCTCGTTAATTTTAATGCGAACTGACTTACATAAATCGGATGGGCAAGAGCGCATTGCAAATTTTAATATAGTCGTTTTATATAAAAAAGTTATTCAAATTTATGGCGGATGTGGTTCAATACTCGTGCACGATTTTGGAAGCTATAACTTTTTCACAATGTCAGCATGAGAAAACAATTGAAAGCGAAATCTAGACAAATATTAAGAAATCGTTGCATTAAAATAGCACCTTTATGAAATTCAAAATTTAAAAAAAATGTGAAAAATATTACCTAAAAGAAAAAGAAGCAAACTCCGTATTATTATTCATGAAATATGCAAAATTCAAAAGAAAGAAGAAGATTAATAACATAATACTTAGTAGAAAATATTTTTCATATCAAGACCAAGAATATGATTAAGTCCTTTTAGCGAAAAAGTTCGTCATGAATGAAAATTGACTACTTAAGCGAAACATGCTTCAAAGCTGCTTTATTTTCTACTTCAGGCTTAAAGCACGGTGTGCGACTATTTATCAGTTAACGCCATCGGTTTGTCAACATGTCACATATTAAACGCGCGTGACCACTTTAAGTCCAGCTCCAGCACGAGCAACGCTGGCGGCGTCGTTGATGCTATGCAAAGTGACTTCTTTGAAGATTTTCCAAAGAAATAAAGCAGCTATGCAACGGCAGAAGAGAAGACGGTACAAGAAGAAGAAGATGGACCGAGTAACTAACTTGAAGCTCATGACAATATTAACAAAAGAAGACCCACCAACAAAACCGAGTGAATATTGGCAGTGGCGTAGGAAGAGTAGGAACGGGGTTCTGTCATTCTATTGGGGCTATACAAGAAGCTTTTGATTTTAACGTAACTGATGTGAAAAATTGTTGGGCTCGATATAAAAGTGAACCATATAAATGGCTTAATAAACCATTAGAATCCAGAAATATTTAAGGTTAGTAGTTAAAAGTAACTCAAATCTCACTTCGAATCTAATGAAGCTACCCCACTTAGCTTTATGCCTGTAAAATACAGCAATGTGCAGCGAAGATGTCAAACATTCTGGAAGGAGTCGCCACAAAAGCGGCAGTCGGCCCGCTCGCAGCAGCACAATAAATAAACTGTTGAAAGCAGCCTCCGAGCCGCAATCGCCACCGCCGCGGAGAACAAAAGCAGCAGCAGAAACATGTGGCCTAATCTTATCGCCATTTTAATGTCAACTCGTAAACAATAAAACATAAATTATGCCTCCAGTTCAAGTCGGTTGCTGGCTCTGGCGGCCTGCTGTAGGGTGCACAGGCTCCGAAGAAGCGCAAGTAGCACGAACGCGCATATTATCGCTGATGAAGATGAAGCAACGATGAGCAGCAGGCTGCGTATGATTTTGGCGGTGTTGAGCTGCCGTTGTGGCACTGCCTCGAGTGGCAGCACAGCAAGGCTTGCCACAAAAAAGTTGCCGGCTAAAACAAGAGAGCCGAAGAAGTGACTGTGCAAACGAAAAATGTTACTCTTTAAATGCTTAACATCGTTTAACATCTTCTTGGAATTTTGTTGTTGCCGCTTGTTGTTGGTGTGACTTCGGCTGTGGCACATGCGCCTGCCTTCCTTGCTGGGGCTTTTATGGCGAATGCGTGCCAGAGCTGAAAGTTCGTGGCTGCGCAGGCGCAAAGGCTGCGGCGCATTTTTGAAATTGTTGCGCGATATCCTGTCCCCTGTACGAACACTCACGCGCACACACACAAACACTCACAATGGCCAGTAGTGACTCACACTATCAGCGTGTGTGCATCAGTGTCCGATTTCGCGTGAAATTCACTCACGACTTGTAATTATTTAATTTTATTGTTCGTTGTGTGTTCTGTCTGTATCTACGATCTGAAATGTATCTAGAGCGGCGATATTGAAGGGCTGCATTGCGGTCGGTCCAAGCATGGCGAGCATATTGTAATTCGGGAATAACTTGCGTAGGGATATAGCGCGATATTTTCGTCAAATCTTTTAAGAAAATAGGAACTTATTTTGAAAATATTTGAGATAATCTCAGAAGAAAAAGTTTCCATCATTCTTTCTACGAATATTCTACTATATGCTTATTAAATCGATAATTTCAAGAATAATATGCTGGATGTTTAGAATATACATATGAGTCCCGCATATCAGTTATATATGTAGCTATAAGTATTCAGATCAAATAAATTATTTTTGTTGTTTTGGCTTTGAGTTCCTAATTGATCATATGATACTCCCCCATGGTGGGATGGGATCAAGATAATTATTTAACCAGATTGTGCCATGTCTTAATGAGATCATTAGTTTTCGGTCCTTATATGCCCCTCTAAGCAGGCTTCAATGTACATAAAGTATACCTATGAGCAATGGCATATAGTATAATTCATAGACTGTAATTGCAATATATATTAAATTCCTAGCAAACGGATTTTTTTAAAATAAAATAAGATAAGAGCTACTCGTAGCGGACAAGCGATTATGCACTATAGCCAATTATTCAAAATCTCAATCAAGTGTGTAAATCCTAACTGACGACATGTGGGTGTACCATCAACCACTGAGAGAAGCCAGAACAAGAGCCAGTCATGCTTTCCTGTAAGGACACATCACGGTATGAATAATGCATGAATACAGAATTTATTGCACAAAACCCTCAGAGTAGCAATTACATTTGCTTGGTTGCACGACTGTGTGTGTGTGTGTTGCTGCATGTCTGACCACTATGGGTTGCTGCAAATGAGTGAGTGCACACAATAATTTCTAGGCAAAAATTTTGATTGAAAATTCCATGGCAATGAAGTGCAACATATCATCACCAATGCCTTAATCCCTGTTGCCAGCTTGGAAGTGAGTTCCGACCGCAGAGTTTTGAACTGTAATTGCATGCACCCACACACATACAACACACACAAACACACTCAGAGTAAGAGCAACAATAACAGCCAACAACGTTTGCCCAGTTACATTCAAAATTAATAATACACCCGGCAGGCTTATTTTCATAATTTCATGCCAGACTGGCATTTCAGATTATACGCACTTAATTTGTCGAGGTTACCTTCAGCCCGCTGGGCATGGCAGAGGGACACCCACCAAGTGCATCGACGCACGCATACTGCCCTGCCAGCAATTGGTTAGTCTTCTACGTTTTCGCTCTGGAATTAGTTTGTGTGAGGTTCGTTAGCTCAGTCCGCAGGCTATTGAGGCAGCAGATGCGCCCAGCTCCCTCATAGTTGATCATAGCAGCAACCTCACAGTCTCAACCCGTATTTCACAATTTGCATTCGCATGTCTCATGACAAAATAATTAATCGCTTTGTGAATATTAAATCATTTCAATGCTTGCATATGTGAAATGGTAAAGAGTCCAGAGACTGTCGAGAGTACTTCAGAGAATGCTTTTGCAATTGGTCTAGTGGTCAGAGAAGTAAGAGGAAATGAAAAATTATGAGATTTGGTATGTGGAGCAATTTGAAGTTTATATTCCAAATTTTTCCTTGTTATGCTGTGATGAGTGCAAAATATTTTGTAAAGATTTCGGGGAATTAGAAAATGCCTACCATTTGTTCCATTATTGGAAACCATTGCTTGAACTTAATAAAAGTAAGCACAGCTTGATATTCGAGGGAGATTCTGACTAGTGACGAAAATGAGCTGAGTTCGCATTTTGAACAATTTTATGACTGATCTCTTCAAAGAATGGATAAGAATGTGATATGAGTGAATTTAACAGAAACTAATCATGGAAATTTATACCCTTTTTTGAGCTAATATACTGTTATGCCAAGCTTTTTGGACTATGTACATGCATTCGAAATGGTTTTGAAAAATCTTGAAATCTATATTCCAGCCCCCCGTCGAAGAGCAGCAAAAAAATACTGATTCCCACTCATTTTGCAACATTAAATGACTAACTTGGCCGAGTCAAATAGCTAAGGAGCCACGCCGGTTAACTTTGAGCGTCTGTGCATTTCACACAACAACAACAACAATAACAATAACAACTATTACTAATTCTTGGCAGTGTTTGTACATGCCATTGTTAATATTAAATTGACATGCATGTAGGTTTAGCATTATTAATTATTATTATTTGTTTTATTCATCGCCGGAGAATCGCCGCAAGCGCCCTCAGCGTGTGCGCATGTGTGTGTATATTTACACAATATGTTCATTTTCCAAACGAATACTTGTGCACATGTCAATTTCGCCAGCCGTGCCGCCAGGCCGCCGTGCCTTCGTGCCGCAGCTTTGTCATTTGTCATTTCGTATGACTGGCGTGTCAGTAATTTCCTTTTGACAGTTGTTAATTATGCAAACATTTGTCTTTTCACTTGAACTTTGTCTCGATGTAGTAGTAGGTTTTTGTTGCTTGCAGCTTTTAAGTGTGTCTTTAATGATGTACGACTTTGGAAAGTTTGTAGGTTATGTGGCATGGAACTAAATATTTCGCAAGCTTCAAATCGTGAATGCTGGTTCAGCGGTTCATACATTGTGGATTTAAAAGTATGGAGACAAGTTAGTTTTTGTTTGATAGCTGATAGAAGTGATCTTCAAATGATGCTGCTGTTTGCAATTTTTCTGAACGATTTTGATTGTCTAAAATTTTCCTAAAATCTCGGTATATGGAACGCTGCTGCTTTGAATGTAATGTGCAAGAAAATTGAAATATTCTGAATATATTGAAAAAATTGTATATATTCTGAAAGTAGAGCAAAAAATTATTTACTTGAGTCATCCCGTTTTTCAGATCAGTTTTTCATCATATTAATTGTATTAAGTTTACTCATGCTTTTGAAAGGAAGCTTCTGGGAAGAACATGCTAAAATGCCTATTCACCCTCCAAATTCTTATGGCTTTGTTTATTGAAATTAAATATGTTTTTTGAAATTTGATACCAATGCTTGCTGATAGTTTTAAGCTTAGTTACATTCAAGAAATTCGTAAAAATTTTACATTTCAAAAGAACATGCGAGAAGAAGCAGTGCTTTGAAATTAATTGCAAAGTTTCAATATCATAAAAAAATTTTATATAAAACAGCAAAATTTCATACGAATATATGGCAACTTTATTAAGAGAAAAGTTCTTGCCAACTCAAATCAATTTCAATGCACTTCGCTCCAAATGCCATCTCCTTCCATTCCTTTCCCATGTGCCAATCTTTTTCTCACACACTTCACTTTGGTTGCCCACCCGCTGTGGCGCATACGCAATGCAATCATCAGCCTTAAACCTCGTCACGCACACATGCACTTGCTGATACACATATGCACACACACAAACATATGCTCTACCGCATGCAAATTGAAGCGCTGTGTAGTTGCATATTTGAACTAACAAATAATAATTCAAATGAAATATGCAACCAAGCATAAATACTCCAACCCTCAACGTTTGCCTCCCCTCCCTTCCAACTACCCCTGCCCCATGGCAACTGCAAGTGGCAGTAACTGCTCCAGCTGCAAATACAATTGCAATTGCAGCGCTCCACAATTTATGGGCATGTGTTTTGGTGTATCTGTGTGCAGTGGCGCACACAAGAGGATGTTCTAGAAATGTAATATTATAAAAATGTTTCCTTAATTGCAACTAACTTTTCATTTTTTTTAAAATACTTACCTCGGCTTATATAATTTCTGAATGTATTTATATGTTTCCTTTCGACCTGTTTGATATTTCTTGCCTCTTTTCAGGCTCAAGGTCGCTTGATAATCAAAAACTATTATTTAGATTTTAATTATTTTAATTTTGGTCCGATTATTCGACATCCTTTGGATGTGAGCTTTGGGGCTACTGAACAGAAAAATATACATGTTAACAAATTGTACATAAAGCCTGAAAAAAAGCAATACCTAAGAATTTGCTCTTTCTCATCTAATTCTGCCACGCTAGACTCAATATATCAAAGGTAACTGATATCGCTGATAACGATATCGGAACCACAAAGCGATCAATTTCCTTTCTGCTTGCTTGAGCTGAAATTCGAGCTTTATTTATAGAAAACTTCTGTCAAAGCAAGAAACCTTTAGATGCGCTTTTCTGGCTGCGCCACTGACTGCCAATGTGTGCAAGTATGCACGCGTTCGTGTGTCTGTATGTGTGTGCGTGTTGTTGCACTGTTTTTGATTTATTAACAAAATGCAAATAAACACGGCACCAATGCTATTGCCAGCGTGTCTGTGTGGCACACAGCATGGCCGCTGCATCCTGGCCAGCATGCATGTATGTGTGTGTGCATATGCGCGCGTGTGTGTTTTGTGTGCCTGCCTGTGAATATATCATAGTACTCATAATTTATAAACAAAAACTACAGCTAAGCATTTGGCTTGCATTTGGCTTACATTTGCACACTGCATGTCTGCTCACTCAGTTGGTGGCAAGCGCCTAGCTGCCACGCCCCCTTCCCCCACCTCTTCGCAGCTGCCAGCAAAGCAAACAACCTACAAGTGACAGCACTGACAGTGAAGATGGTAAATGGACAAAGAGTTGAGTGCAAAGATGGACGATGTCCGATGGTCGATGGACGCTGCAGCAGGCACGTATGAGCGAGTGCCAGCGCATGTGGTGGCATGTGGCAGCAGACAGGAGGCATGCGGCTAGTTGCAGTGGCTGTTGCAGCAGTGCGCAGGCAAATGGCATTTGCTTTGAGCCAGCACTCAGAATGCATATTTCATTCCAGGCAAAAGAGATTTATTATTGTGGCATATGAATGCGCGCATGAGTGTGTGTGTGAGTGTGTGAGTGCATATGACTGCGTATGTGTGCATATGTGAAATGGCAATGAAATTGAGTTTTAAATAATATTTGCATTTTTAGCAATTCGAACACACAGGCTCGAGTGCAGGCTCAAAATTCAAGCAGAGTTCAAGAATGTTTGTATTTGTTCTGGGGCAATACACAATATATTGTGTTATACCCTACAGCAGCATGTTGGTTATATTAGTTTTCATGTGAAAATTCTGCAAAAAGGAAAGTTTAAAAAATTTCAGGACTAGTCAGTATTAATTTTAGGATATTAGCGATGGCTTGACTAAGCTGCTATAAAATACTTAACAAGCTGATATATCATCAAAGTTGCTGTGCATATATATATCAACCCTGTACCGACGAATGCAACCTTGCATTACGATCAGCTATTTATTGAGTTTCTTCACTCTGTCGGTCGCACATGCAACTCTGTGACCGATGATCTGCCCTGTGCGTTAGCAACTTCCGCCCAGTCTCATTTTTTGGCAACCCGATGTCTTATGAGAAAGTTTTGAATGTTATAAACATGAAACATCGAGGGAAACTAGGCGAGGACAGCGATATGAGATATCTCAATTAAATTGTATAACTTCTAATATTAATCTTCAATAACGATTTGAGCAGCACCGGAACCAGCACCGGAATAAAAAGGCTCAAAAAAGCCATCTTTAATATATCGCCCGAAATTCCTAAAAGTGCTTTTATTTTTTGGTTATAGGGCATCACTCTGTTACTGCAGCTCGATTGAAATTGTTTCATTTTTATTTGTGGCTCAAAATGGCCTGAAAAGATTTTGTGCCAAACTCAGAGAAAATTAATTTTCCAGAAAAACTGACCTTATGCCTTGCAGATATTTAGGGAATTACAAATTACGATACAGGATCACTCCATAACTGCAGCAAATATGCACTTTTCTTCTAAATAAATTTGAATATTTTTGGCATATTTCATTTTTGGGTTTTTACAAATTTCGTTTCCATTTGCCTGTTCACACTGACTACTCTGCATTGCTCTGCACTGGCCTTACATGCCACAAGCAAATATTTGAATTGGCAACTTGTGCGCTCACGTCAAGCTTTGCCTCAGCTCTGCTTCCTCTTTTCAGCCCTCACTCCTTAGCTGCTCTCACTCCCTACTGCTTTGCCTTGACTCCACTTGGCAGTTACTTCATAGCAATTATTTATGACATTGTCTTGTCGGGCACAGGAAATTTAATGAAAATGCAACTCTGCTTCGTAGTCTGCTTCTGCTTCTGCTTGGCATTGCCAGTGTGAAGTTTGAGCAGTTGTTGTGCATTTTGCATTTGACAGTGGCAAGGATTTATGCATATCAGGCGCTGGCCCACTCCCAGGCTGCATTAAGAGTGCAGACAGCAGCCATTAGCATCACTCAAAATGGCATGAAACGTTCGAAACAGAACGTTTGCTTTGCTTTTAGAGTAGATGATAGATATATCCGCAGAAACTGACAGTGAGAAATTTATAGCTGCTTGCAAGCTGAGCTGGTACCTTGAAAGTAATTGAATATTCTCATACTACAATTCTATAGTAAATGGAAATGAGTTCCTGAAACTATAAGCATTTCTTATTTACCTTATAAACCCCTACAAATTAATTCGAAAAACTATATACGATGTCTGCTTTCTCAGTAGCTTAACTGTAAAATGTTATGCATTTTTTATTAACTATGTAAAATTGCCATAAATTTCGAAAGTTTCATCTAGTGGGAACTAAGTACTGTATACAATAAGTATGTGTAGAAACTCAAACTCATGGCTCCATAACAGAATTGCCGCAACAAAATGTGATTTATGTGGCAAAACAATGCAATCGAGAAACTTTCAAGCTCATAAATTTCGGGCTTGTACACCTTAAGCCAAAAATATGCATTTTACACATGTACAGCGAGTGCGAGAGTGCGGCAAGCGTGAAGGGGGTGCAGGTAGCATTCATTTTGAAAAGCACTGTACAACTATCAACACATAAATCTTGGCTCATTAGCATAAATGACTACACCCGCACACACACACATACACTAACAAATATGCATAAACATATAAACACACACATATGTAAATATATGTGAGTTCTTGTGGAATCAGTATTTTACGCTGATATGCGTCGCACATGTGAACAGGTGTTTCAATGTATTGACACACACAAACACACACACACAAAAGCCTGAAATTGCGACAAAATTAGCCGCCTGCACGTCAACGTGTCGCACCCCTCCGCCACAAAAGCCGCATTAGCGACAGCCGAAAAAGCCGCCACAAACACCACCACACCCCCTCCCCCTAACATTCACTGTATTCAATTGTAGGGGGAGCAGCGACGGAGCAGCGACGCATTAAAATTAAATTGAACAATTTGTAATCAATTTGTTTGTGGGGCTCTCTGGGTCTATATAATTTTATTTTATTGTTATTAGTTCATTTGCCGCTCCCATGTGTGGAATTATGGCATAGAAGACGACAGCGGATTTTTGTGTGCTTGTTGTTGTACTGTGGCGGCACGGAAAGAGAACAGCTTTGAGTTGCGGCTTATTATTATGAAGTGCCTATGACTAGCGCACATATTAACGGTACTTGGCTGGAACATGTGTAGTGACCGTAACTAAACATAATTTTATGCAGATGAATATACATTAGCATATACAGTAGCGTTTTTTGTCAAAAGACAATATGGGCCCCGCACTAGGGCCACCGATCAAGATCTGATGAAAAACAGCTGAACGATTTTGGATTTCCATGACCTTTCTTTGCTGGGAATTAAATTTTTAAGAAGTATATCATATATTTATATTATGATAATTATTTTATACTTGAAGTAGGGATCCAGTCTCCTAGTCACCAAGGTCCGAATGTCCTATTATGGCAGCCGTCTATGTTTCAAATGATACTCATGGATGCGTAGCTTCAAAAGATATTTTCAAATTTTCTTTTATGATATGTCCGCGATTTCCTACGGCTGTAGATATATGTAAATATGTTATCTCGAAAGGCTGTTCCTTACTAAATCATCACATAAAAAATAAAATTGCTGTCGAATATTTTCAAAACAATGAAATCTTTTATTTCTACTTTTTGTGGCATATTAAAATTTTGCAAAATTTAATTAAAGTCTAGCTTTTTTCTAACCTAACTTTTTGCTACAATCTTAAATGCTATTGGTTATACTTTATATAATTAAAAATTTTTTAAACTCAAAATATATACAAAAATTCTATGATTAACAAAAAGAGCCCCCAAATTTTATTAGGCCTTGGCGCGCTCGGGCTTCTAAAAACACATGATAAGCTTGAAACATAAAATAATAGCAACAACAACGACAACAGGTCAGTGATTTAAGCTAGCGCGTTGGTATTTTAAATACATGCATTTCCGCTTCCGGCACTTCCGGACAACGCGCCGACATACCACTTTTGCCGCTCGCTTATGTTGTATGGCTTAGTTTTTGTTGTCGTTGTTGGTTGTTTTATTTCTAGGTTATTTTATAATGTTCGTTCAAGTGCTTGTAGCATGCATATGTTAATGCAGCTGCTTGGTTGCTGTTGTTGTTGGTACTGTTGCATGTAGTTTTTGCATGGTGTTTTGTGTGTGTGTGGGTTGGGATGTTTACAACGTGGCCAGCTGTAAACACCCGCACTTTTCAGTCCCCCTACTAGGAAGTGCGCAATGCGGAGCGTAGCATAACTGAATGTGGTCAACTGCGGTTCTCCGCTACGGGATTAGCATAATTTTATAGTTTTATGAGCACACAGCGACGTAGGAAAGGGGGTTTGTATATCTGCAGTGGCTGTGGGCTGGTCTCTAAAGGTTTTTTTTATAGGTTTACAAGTATTAAATTTCAGTAAAATTTCGATTGGCATATTCTTTATAATTCTGTATAATTTATGATAAATTTGGAACGCGAATTCGCTGTCAAAGCACTGACTCCGACTGACAAACATTATGAAGCACTCTGCTGGCTCACTGTGAGATATGAATCAAAACAAACTTGCCTTGGTGATCCCAATTCAGACTGCGCGACTGAGTAGGATTTCAATACATTGTGTGTTCCGTGTTCCAAGTAACCACGACGCTTCTATTCCAATACAAATAATTCAAATAATTCGGC
Source organism: Neria commutata (assembly GCA_963457695.1). Lineage (NCBI taxonomy): Eukaryota > Metazoa > Arthropoda > Insecta > Diptera > Micropezidae > Neria > Neria commutata. Next base: position 57,230,069 of record OY735246.1, read on the forward strand.
AAGTCAATTATTTTGAATTAAATTCAACTGGCGTACGTGAAATAATATTGAGCATACTGTTTTGAGAGACTGAACTCATAGCGCGATTTTGTGTGTGTGTGTGTGTGTGCGAGTACATGACTGCGCATACACATGAACATTTTGTTTAAATTTTATGGCAATTTAATAAGCCAAAATGTGATTGCGTTTAATTTGCATAATAATTCAGCTCATCGCTTATGATGATCGTCTGCTGCAATTGTGTATGTGCGCCACAGTTGTATGCGTGTGTGCCTATTACGCGTGCTCACACCCACATTTCTGTGTTCGCATAGTGTTTGAGGGGGGCTTCACTCTGCCTGCCATCGGCGCGGCCCGGTCTGACTTGCCTTGGCTCTCGCCACATTTAATGACGAAGTTTATTTTATTACCATGCAATTATCGCCCAATAATAAAATATTTATTTATTATCGTCATAACCAAATGAGCTTCGTAAATGTGAAATGTGGCGTGCTGGAATTTTCGGGGTGCGCACTTGTGGAACTCGCTTGCTGGCAAATGCCTCCACGCGCATATGCATTATTTTGTGGCATGAGTTATGTCAATTGATGCTGTCATGGTGGCGTGTAATTGATCGTTGTGATTTATGGTGCAATATGCGAATTGAAGGCAGGCAGATAATTGCAAGAAAAAATGCCGAACAAATATTCGAAGTTGGGTGTGAAATGGAGATTTCCAATGGAGGCACGTACACGGCTGCGAATCAATCAATTTCTAAAATTTATGGTCAAAATGTGTTAAGCATGAACTGCCATCCAAAGCAGCGCAATTTGTAGATCGAAAAAATATTTAGTTTGATCTGAAAGAGAATTGAGCGGTACCTAAAAGAATTTTCAAATACAGCCTCAATTAATTTTAAATGCAACTATAAATGAAGTCAAATATTTAAGTTGGAACTAAGAAATATTTAAAAATGATTGTGCTATAAGTCTGTGTCCTTCTATATTGCTATTATATAGCAATCGACCCAAGCTTATAAGGAGACAAACCTGAAGGCATTTCAGGCGCTGCTCTTAGTACAGAGAAACTTTAGAGCCTTTCTCTGTCTCTGTTTCGTCATCTCCAGATCACGGGTTCCTATTTAAGAGCCACATGTCTTACTGAAGAAGGCCTCAAAGCCGGGAGTCGGCTCTCTAATGAAGTTCTCTAGAAACTATCGTATTCTAACAGATCACTACTTTCTGAACTCCTAAACGCATCACAATCTTATTTCGCTAAGGACGCATCACGGGCTATAAGTGGCCTATAAGAGTAAGAAGTAACTCAAGATCTTTTATATTATTTGATTTATTTTTATTATTTCCTCTCCCTAGCATAAAGATTTTCTTCAAATGTATAATGTACATATGTATAAGAAAAATTTCATTCTTATATCTCACAAGAATAGTAGGAAACTAGTTCATTCTGTTCTGCCAATATAGAACTCAAAAGTGAAGGCACATAAGAATTATGATCAATATACGACCACAATATATATTCCAATGACCAACAATAGATATTGATAATTAAAAACGACAACATATGATTCCAATCTTATATATTGCTACTTTGTTCATTATTCGAAAGAAATTAATTAATTCCGAGCAGCTCGTTACACTGATAAGTGGCAAAGTGAGCGACTGTCTCGCTGTCAATGACGCCAAATCAACAATCATATTTCAGCGCCGATACACATTTGCAGGCCGCCAATGAACTGGACTCGTTTCGCTTGGCAGAAGTGACAAGAGGCGGCAGGGAAAGGCCGCACAACTCCAGCGCCGCGTCAGCGCCAGCGCCAGCGCGCCTCTTGGCCTCATTTAAATAAATAAGCATTTCCGCTTATTAATTATGGCAATAAATTTTCGAAACTGTTGTGGTTGTTGTTGCTGGTCTCATTTTTTGCAACGGGAAAACATAAAACATGCGCCGCGTCTGTGACTATGTCATGAGCCGGGAGCGGGTACCTGGGTGCGCTATTTGCCGAGAATTAATTGCGGTTATAATAAACAGAAAACGTAAACTTTCGCTCAACATAATAAATAAAGAAATTAATTAATGTATGTGCAGTCATTAAAATTAAATATGCGCATTGTTTCGCTTAAGATACTATTAACAAGATAAACGCACAAGATATGCAAATGTGTACAGGCGCGCAATGAGTGCGGCAAACAGCGGGGAGCAGGCGATATGGTACATGGGTACAGTTAGTTCTCACAGGGGTCATGCAACCTGCCATAAACCTGCCGGAATTTTATTTTGATGCCAGAGCTAGCTCTTTTAAACCTATTTAAAAAACTTTTCTGATTTTTCGATAGTTATCACCTACTTTAAATACAGTCTTTATTTAGGTGCGCCTCTCGCCTCCCATAACTACACCACTGCCTTTGAATATATTTAACATTAAATATGCGCTTCGAATACACAAACAAAAACTATTGTGTCAGTTTTCTTCGACTTCTAGTTACTAAATGTGCTGCAGATACTTATATGCAAGCGTAAACAGCAGATACTTATTCACAGTGTAAATGTAACTCGAATGCTTTGTGTTGCAGTTGTTGCTGTTGCTGTTGCTGCCGCTTGTGCAAGTGCAATAAATTATCTGCTGAGATGTTATCTACTTAATTGCTTCACTGTGCAGCTTTGCTGTTGCTGCTGCTGTTGCTGCTGTTGTCGTTGCTGTTGATGTGAATTTTGCTTTTTATCTGGCAAATGCCTCGTAATTAATAATGAAATATTGTTTGCAAGTAATTGTTATCAATTTGCATAGAAATTGCAATAAATTTTGTTAAGTTGTGACAAGATGTGGGACAATTCTGGCATATTTCAACGTTTCATCATAGAAATTGCCTTCTAAGCAGCGACGACGACTAATGTGAGTAAATGTGGCTGAAAGTGGGTTGCTGACAGTTGTTGCTCGTTGTTGTTCCATTATGCCTATCAATTACTTATAGAGAAAGGCGTTTTATATCAATTAATTAAACATGAACATTTTACATGGCAAAAGTGCATGCATTATTCCAGTACTTTGATCTGAACAAGTCTATACTTTTCAAATATGAAATGGTTTATTTTTAATGTTGAAATATATGTCAGCAACACTTTAACATTGCTAGAAATATTACTGAATTTCATGCCGTTTCTTACTTGTAGCATCTCAACACTAGATTTACTCACTAAATTTAATACATATGTACTTACTTAGGCCGTTGAACATAGGTTGCCAAATTAAAAATGAAGTAGAATATATATTGAATCAATAAATTACAACAACAAAAAATTTAAATTTTCTTTTTATTTTTCAAATTGACGAGTTCTGCATATCTATAGGTAGTGTTAATTGTCTTCAAGTATATAATTTCATTTAGAAAAGATTAAAATTTTAGCGCCTTTTTTTAAATATCAATAAAAAAAAACAGCAGCTGCAGCCTGCCACCAACTTGGATGACATGACGGTGAGCCTCAAGCTATGCGCCATGAGGCCGCCACATGCCGCACCTCCCAAAGAGAAGAAGGCTGCACAAATGCAGTCAAACATAAAGTCGTGTCATATATAAATGCGCAGCACGACGCACAGGGCGGCGGCCACAGGAGCACAACCGGCGGCAATCAGGACAGCGTGCAACAGAATGCAAAATGTTGACAACATGCTCACGTCAACGAGGCGCATTGTGCTCATATTTAAAATGCGGCAAAAATGAAGCGCGCCTTTTGGGTGAGTGTGTGTGTGTGCCGCTTTTGCGCTTGGGTGCAAATTGCATGTTGCAGGCTGCTTTAAAAGCGCGCGGCACAGTGACAACAACGGTGGGGCATGCCGCGTGCATGCTGCCAGTCGGTTTGTCACTTCATGCCGCAGAATGAGCAGCAGCATTTGCTTCAGGGTGGCCGCATTGTTGTTGCCACACTGTTGAGGGGCCATGCAAGAAGAGAGCGGCTTATGCGCGCTGAAGCTGTTCTGCTGTTGGCAGCAGGGAAGCGCGCCCAGTCAGAGTGACCAGCTGTGAAAAGCACACGAAGGCATGAAGTGGCCTACCTCGAAAAAATTCCAAACTGAGCTTTCGAGTTCCGAGACTTTGCTATTTAAAGGCTGCTCGAATTTTTCTACAAAAGTATGCTTTAATATTTTCTTTAACTCTATAATATAGCAACGTTTTGCAATTGTTGAACTTCGTTTTGTTAGAGCGCACGTCAAAAATGAACTCCAGCAAAGAGAAAATTCGCCATTTTTATAGATTTTTTTCGAGAAAGGCGAATATTGCCAATATTGTGCAATTTTGATTTCATCGATTTCGTTCCGGTAGTTTTGATGTCAAAGATGCCAACACGCTCTGGAAGGCCAATTGTCGAAAATGTCGTCTAAATCTTGGAAATCGTCGAGCCGTCATGTAAGCCCTGCTTCGATTACCCAAGAGGACTTAAGTTGGATCATTCTTACTTCTTTTTGCTAAACCTAATTTTTAATGTCTAACAAAATGTTTATGCAAATTATCTGGTCAGCCTTATCTGGTATCCCAGTCAGCTTGGCGTATAAGCACTTTTGTGTGTCCACACGACTTATCTGCCAGCACGTAATGCAGAAAATGTGCAGCAGCGACACAAGGCGTCATCATCATCAGCATCATCAACAACAACAACAACAATAACAACAACAACAACAAGAACAACAGCAAGATTGCAACAAAAGCGTTGCCAGCGTCATCGTGGCTCGTTGCCCGCTGTGCGCCTTGCCTGCTCCAAGGCAGTGCCACACATTTTGGAGCGCATTGCGGCGCGGCCCATCCAATCCACGCCGCAATCCAATCTAAATGCAAACTGATGCGAAATTTATTTATAATGTCTTTCTCTCATGCATATTTAATGTCCACGCATTCGTGGCCGAGTGGCAACACTTGACAAGTAGCAATGTTGCCACTGTCGTTTGTCTCCGCTGTTGTTGTTGTTATTGCCGTTACAGCCTTTGCACTTTGGTGTGCGTTTGGCGCATGCTGGCTATGGCATGCTGCAGTGGCATGCTGCTCCGCTTGTGGATTGTTCTTTTGGCACCTCACTCAACGTGGCTGTCTTCTTCTTCTTCTTCTCTCCATAGTTCTGCCTGCACTTTTCAAGCAGCATATTTCATTTTTGTTGTTGTTGTTGCGCAATTGTCAGTGACACTTGACTTAACGTGACTGCCATTGGCTGTTGTTGTTGCTGCTGTTTTCGAAGTGTTGCTGCTGCTGTTGTTTTTCTGATTGCTCGTTGAACCATCTTCTCAGAAGGCGCTACTATCGCTACTAGCGTAGTCCAAACAACAAATCTTAATATTTTATATTGCTTGTAAATGTCAGCAGCTCTTCAAAGACATGGTTCGTCGAATATTATTCGCCTCCTTTGGAATGAGCAACGGACACTTAGTACTTTTTTACTTTGGTTTGTTTGGCACCAAAATACAAATTTGTAAAAATCAAGCGAAAAAGTGAAATTTCCGCTAAAAATTTTTCTTTCAAAAAATTCCAAATATGTAATCCTAAAAGCAGAAATCATGGAAAAAACAGAATTCCAATACAAAAATTCCACAATATTATGCCAGAGTAGAAAAAAGAAATAAAAAAAACTATAGTACTAAAATTCCACTATCACGGCAGACTCTTCCTTTGAAAACTGAGGCTCATTTTATTGTGCCAATTTTATTGATGATTTTTATAAAGTGCTTCATATAAATTTTTATAGAAAACTTACTAGCAGACAGACAGACATTTGTCCATTGTACTCATTTAAAAATTCCTGTTACTAGAATACAGATTAAACATATACATTATTCCGGTCTCTACTTTCGGCATTGCTCCAGGGAACACCCTACAATTTAATCACACATGAGAATTCCTTAAAGGAAATATGCAAAACCACTTGCACACCAAAGCCTTTGCCATTCCGGACTACAGTAAAACTCAGTGGTGACCGCTGCCAAACGCCACATACCCCTCCCTCCTCCAAACAGCGCAAAATGACAGGCGACAAAGGCATACACCAAGTGCTGTGGGCTGCCGAAGGGAACACCCACGCATTGAACTTTTCCCACTTATTTGCATGTTTTACATAAGCGCGCTGCCCCCTGGCCTGCCGCTCCCCCTTGCCATTACAGCTTATCTGGCGTTCGTTGAGGAGACACTTGCTACAAATACATGCAACTTTTATGCACTGTATACATATGTATGTCAGTGCATGTGTGTGTGTATTTACTTTTAATATGCGCTTTTAATGCATTTTCAGCGCTTCTTATTAAAATGTCACAGACAGCCAAAAGCAAAAGCAACAAAAGTGCCGCGTCGTTGTTATTGTTGTTGTTGTTGCTGAATGCGGCATGTTGCATGTGATGCATGCAAAATGCTCAACACACCGTCAAAGTCAAGCGTCATTTGCCGTAAAGCATTTGCGCTGTCACTGGCACATAAATATATGCAAGCGTATGTGAGAGGGTGTGTGAGCATGCGCCTGTGTGTGAGACCTCACAAATCGCTTTTGATTGCTTGCTGCAATTTGCACATTTTTTTGCTTTTTTGCCTTGCTTTTTGACATTTCCGTAATTAGTCAAGCGTGCTGCATTCGCTGCATGCTTCAAGCCGATGGCGTCGATAACGTGTGTTGGTGTTGGTGCAATGGTGTGATGGTGTGATGGTATGCTGCAGTGGTTATTGCCTGCCGGTGGCGTATTAATGTGATTTGTGCCTATGACGGGGCGTCGCGTTTGACGCGATTGTCACACCCTGTGCAACTATCGACATGTATTTGTGTGTGTGTTTGTGTATGTGTGCATGCATTGTGGTATGCAAGTGCATGTAATTATGCCCCTCGGCAGCAAGTTGACGTCATGTTGAAATGTTAACGCGAAGTTGGCAGCTATCTTTTAAAGCATTTGCATGCGTGTATGTGTGTCTACTTGTTTGTGTGTGTGCGTGTGTGATTTGTTTGAGTGTCAACAGCAAAAATTCTTGCTAAAGGCATTCACCATAAAGTTGTAAATTATGTTAAGGCAAATTATAATGGATTTGTGCTACGCCCAAGGGAAAAAGACGAAAAATTATGCATAAAAAACTAACGAATTTGTCCAGTTTCCGAAAAAAGTTTAACATATATGAGTTTAGAATAGCACAATTTAAAGAAAAGATTACTAAATTTTTATTATTTTTCATCATACATTTTAGTGAAATAGTAAATTTAGTACAAAGTCAGCAATTTAAAATTGTGTCCAAAAATTAGGCTTATTAAATATTTTTAGATTGTGCGAACCGGTTTTAATGGATAACGGATTTATTATGCTTACATACAGTGAGATGGTATGCTTTTTGTCAACAGTAGCCAATTAACGAAAGGATTTCACCAACTATACATAGAACTTAGCTATTTCCAACTTCATCATAACTTCGTGTACTAACATTTTCTTTGAGTATTTAACACTCAGCGCAGCACTTTTGAATTTTTTGTCGCATATTAAGCAATTCATTATTTACCGTGTGTGTAAAATGATTTATTTGCTCACACCGATATCCTTAACCCCTTTCGTTTCAGCTGCTCCCTCACAGCAACATACAATGCATGTGTCTGGCAAGGAATTTATCGCTGAAATCTGCAGCGACCTGTGTGGAACAAGTTTGCATGGCCAACAACAAGGCGACGGCCAAATCCTTCGATAACGTCTACAGTCGCCTCGGTCGGTCGTGCCACGTTGAGCACCTCTGCCTCTGCTGCTGCTTCAGCTGACGCTATCATTTGGACAAGATCGCAAGCTCATAATTTTTAGCTGCTTTCAAACGGCAGCAACAACAACAACAAACAACAACAACAAGAACAACAAACAACAACAACAGAAAAAGTAGCAGCAAAAACTCGCGCATAAATAAAACAAACGTCAGCGAGACTCGTCTGTCTTCCTTCAGCTTGCAAGATGCTGTTGAGAAACATGGTGAATGGGACAGGAGGCAGAAGGCAGAAGGCAACGGCTCCAGTGCAGCAGTTTAAGCAGTTCGCCGAGTCTGCTGCAGAAGTACGCAAACAAGTCATTAAGACATCACAAAAGCTGCTAATGAGCATAATTTTTCAGCACTTTTCAGTTTCCACATGGAACGGAGGAAGGTGCGGAGCAAAGCGCATTGAAATGAAATGCACGACCGACGACAACAACAAGCTAGAAAGTGCTTTGAAATTTGTTGTTGGCGCTGTTTGTGCAAGACTAAACGGCTGTGCGGAAGCTTCCAGACGACTGTCTGGCATGAGAATGGAGCCGGTGTCTGTTGGGAGAATAAAATATGTCTAATCTTTATGGCTGCTCTTTGTATGCTTTATGTATATAAGTATAGTATGAATATTAGCTTAGGAATGATGAAAAAAATATCTAGACTACTTTTCATATTTTTTATTTTTTTAAGCGATTCTCAAGTTGATGAATGAATTATATCGTCGTGATATGGGATAAGAATCGACGGTATGTCTGGCACAAAAATCATCTCGAAGAGATTATATTTCTCATCCTCTACTAATAGCTGCCAGATTATTTAAAATTACGTTTATTGATTTATAATTTGTAGTGTATGTGACCATTAAAACTCTGAAAATAGCTGGCTCATTTTTTCAGCCTGTCTCTGATATTCGCACCTTACCTTGCCCATAAGTAATTTGGTTTTTTCATATTTGTAAAATTTTTATATCTATTTGCAACGATAACTCATTTGCATTACATTCTGCATACCCATAAAATAGAGCTCTGGCATAGAGAGAAAGAGGCAATGGGAAAAAAATTTGCTGGCATTTGTTTGGCATGCGACAAACGCGAAAGGAGGAAGTGTTTTTACAAAACACCAATAAATTGTCAACGCTGCTGACCTGTCCAGCAAGCGATTTCGTAACGATAGCAAAATAATACAGAAAATATAAAAAATGATAAATTGCGCTTTCTACGAGGCGAAGGACGAATGGCTGGATGAGAGCAGCAGACTTTTGCTTTGGCAGCAGCGATACACAACAGGGATGCCAGATAAATGTGATATTTGTGACTGTTGGGAACATGACTACTTTTAATGTAATGGGAATTTCGTATACATGATTTAATGCCTAGATTTAAAAAATTAAAGAGGGGCCTAAACTTTTTTTGGTAACACTGCAGCAGCATTTAAAGAAGACAGACAGAAAATGAGCGAGTGTGGCTCAAAGGCTTGAAGTGAAAGGCGCAAGAGGGCGCTTGAAATCGCCATATTTCATTGAACGTCAAGTGGCGGAATATTGGCACACATGAAAGGGGCATGAAGTGTGTATATGCAGGTACGTAGAGTAGCTGCTACACAGCTCATGCCCCCTTCAGAGTTGTCAAAACCAATGCAGCAGGCCATCAGTTAGCTCTGGCCAGAATATGTGCCGAAATGGACATTTATGCTGGAATTATTGGCGGCGTTGCTGTGAACGAGTACGCCGAGCTGGAAAGGTGCAACGTATATTTTTTAACTGTTCCTTGCTTTTGCTGTCTTGTGCAGAGCTACCGTAGGTGCCGCATGCTAGTAAAAAAAAGTGTGCAATATGTGCGCGCAACGCAAGGTAAAAAGGTCCTTCGAAAATGGCTGAAATATGGCAAAAAGTGCTTGGCACAACTGTCAAAGTGCAAGGATAGCGCAGAAATATGGTCGGCCCGCTGTAAGCTCAGCGGCGCGGTAAAGTAGTGGGGTTTCACATGCACCGCTGTTGGATTTCTGAATTTTAATTTATCGACACCATATGTCCACATGTGGTCAGTGAACAGGAACTTTTGACCCTTCTCCTTCGCCACACAGTAGTGGGCTGTGGTCGTTTTGTGTGTCCCTTTGGGCGTGGAAAAGCGATGCCAGGAAAATAAAATTTGATTTAGTGCTGTGCTCGCTGCGATATGAACTGCAAAGTGTGGCTGGAGCGGTGCCACTAATGATTTGTGGCACTACGTTCCGCAGAGAGCTGAAGCAGAGGAAGCTGAGAGATACGGTTCAAATACTTCTTATTTTGGACCAGCCCAATTTTGTGTGAAGTTTCCCAAATCGATTTTTTTTGGCCCGACCAAAATAAGAACTATTTTTTGTTGTTGTTAGATTAAAGGCGGTCAAGGCAGGCATGGATACTTTTAATCTGGGAGACCAGTAATACATGTCCCGAGCCAGCTGGAGGTCTGTACCTAGCGTTTCACAACTTCAGCCAAAAGACTCCTATTCGCTTATATACTTACTCACTTGGGCTTTTGGCACCTCGAGTAAAACATTTCAAAAAAATACATACATCATTTTGTGGTATTTTAAATTTGAATTCTTTAATGACTTACATTTCCTTTCAAATACACGTCATCATCATTGCTAAGCAAATTAATTTGATAAGTAGTTTACATTCAAAAGTTACACGCTTTTCAAACGCCGTTCGCTTATTTGGACAGCAAAGAGTTCGCGCTATTTGAAATATTTATTTAAAATAAATAATGTTAAGGACAGTTTAGCTTGTTTTCTTTACACATTAACCGTTTTATATAGTAGTAAGTATATTATATATATTACATCACTAGCTTCCGTTGCAAGAGCAATAAAATTAGAATCTGACTTGAATGTGCTTGAGCAAAGCCGGCGAGGGGGAGTGGCTGCTGCGCCTAGAGCGGCTGCTGCCCCGTGTAGTCGCGCGGCGACAGCTGCAGCCTCTACTATGGATGCGACGAGCCCATGCGCGGCCCGTAGAGCGAGTAGGGCGAGAAGTATTGCGCCAGCGCTGGATGCGGCGGCATCTGCAGGCCGGCCATCGAGCCCGGTGGCGGCAGCATGGACGGCTTGCCGTAGGGATGGTAGCGCGCGGCGGAGAGCGGGCTCAGCGGCGGCGTGGGATATGTGCGTTGAAAGAGCGGATGGTTCGGTGGAATGCCGCCGGCGGCCGCGGCGCTCAGCACCGAGTCCGGCATGGAGGCGGTGTGCGTGCGCAGATGCTGGAACAGCTCGTCCGAGGTGCCGAAGCGCTTGCCGCAGTAGGCGGTGTCGCCGCCGATCCACGAGCACACATACGGCATTTGGGAGGCCGCAGTGAGCGCGGCCAGCTGGGCGTGATACGAGTTGGCGGCCGCTGCAGCGGCGGCAGCTGCCGCTGACGAGCCGCCGCCGCCGGACTTGCCGCCGTCGCACTGTGGACAGCCGGCGGGGCAGGGCTGGCCGGCCGCCTTGTTCAGAAAGTGTGGATTCGACGGACAGCCCGTGCAGTAGGGGTCGCGACAGATGTTGGGCGACATCATGGCGGCCGCCGTCGCCGGGTCCAGGCTCTTCAAGCGCGCGTAGTTCAGATACGGATTGAGTGCGGCCGCCTTGAACATGGGATGGTGCGGCGACATGAGCGCGCTCGCCGTCATCAGGTCCATGGGGTAGGACATGCCGCCGGCGGGGCCCGGGTAGCCGGTGTAGTAGGAGCCGCCGCCGGCGCTGCTGGTCGGTATGCCGGCGGCGGCTGCCGCTGCGTGCAGCGCCTTCACGTAGTTCGCCTCCTTGGCGGCGGCGTAGGCGGCTTCTGAGGCCGCATGCAGGCGCGAATTGACGGCGCTGGGGCTCGCTTGCGATGTCGGCACGTGGCCGCCGGCCGGGGATTCTTTGGATGAGGCACGCTGTGGGCTGCTGATGCGCTGCTGCAAGTCGATGGCCGTGGCGGAGGGCGTGCGCCGCTGCCCGTTGGTGGCTGCCATTGCCGCTGCAGTCGTTGCTGCCGCTACCAGCGGCGAGTCTCTTTGTGAGGTGGCACTTTGGTTTGAGTCGCAGCGTGATTGTTGTTGTTGCTGTTGCTGTTGCTGTTGTTGCTGCAGTGTTGGCAGCTGCTGTTGGCCATTCTGCTGCGCATTGTTGCTTTTTGGTGTCTTCACTCGGTGGCTGCCTTGCTGACTGTTGCTGCCGTTGCTGCTGCTGCTGCTGCTGTTGCTGCTGAGGTTGGTGACCATTGTCGCTGCTGCCACTGCGGCTGCGCGTTCTCGCTCGGCCTCTGCCTCCAGTCGGTCGCGCACGTGGTTGTTGTTGGACTCGTACGGTTTGAAGCTGGACTTCATCTGTTGCTGCTCCACGGACCCGGTCGACACCGACGATGAGTGACTGCTGACGGGTGAGCTCTTGTCGCGCGCATCCGTCGGCGACTTCAGCGATTTGGTGGACTTCTCAATATTTGCGGCCAGCAATTTGGGATTTGTGGTATCGGCACCAATTGCACTGCAGGTCTGCGCCAGCAATGCCAGCGGACTGCTTTTAGTGTCCATCTGCAAGTATAGAGAGATGATGGCATATTTGATTAGATTTGAATTTTGATTGATGTTATGTTAAGAAATCTTTTTTTTATATAAATTTGTGATTCAATATAACAGCAACAACTTGGATGAACAACCGCGAAACATTTCTTGGCATAACAACTTAAGAATATTATTTTTATCCTGTCAGTGTGTGCACCATTCAATCAAATATAGAAACTACTCAATCGACATCGCTAAAAATATCTTAGTTTTCTTGCTTTTCTCGGCATCGTCATCGTCACCGATTGTGTTGATTTTGTCGATAGCGGAAATTGCGAAACGAGATCGATAGTTTCTTAAACGCTATCGATAGTTTTATACGCTTGGTAGTATTATTTCCAAATTTTATAGTCACATTTTTGATGCTGATTTTGTGCTAGAAAAATATTGATTCATTGATCATACAAGAATTCTTCATATTCCTCGACGGGATACTAACCCCGTTGGAAAGATATCACACGATACGTTATTATTGATTACGATAAATTTTTGTTGTTGGGAAATTCTTCAAACACTCCAGACTTCACCGGGATTTGCTAAGCATATTCTTAAGATGCGCAAAGTCAGCATGGTAATAAAATCAGCAGTCTCTACCCCGCCCGCTCCCAACCAGAGCAACATTACAGCGGAATGTTTACGATAATCCACTCGCGCTAATAGCGCCCATAAACCACCGAAGCAGTTGGTAATTTCCCTGTAGACGCATGTTCAAACTCATTGACTCGCAACAGATAAATCTGCAAATTGCAGAAAAGAGTGGAGAGGTGAAGAGGCGGAGTGGTGGAGGGAGGAGTACCAGACCAAAAGGGTGCGTTCGCAAGCGGCATTTATGCGTAACGCGTGCGTTCTGCATCAGATAACGTTTAAGTACCAAAACCGAAGGCAAATAAATGTGGAGAGCTGCGGCTGGGAATGCTGCAGGAGGCCAGGCCGCAGAGGGAGGCTGCGACAAGCGTCAAGCGACCTGCATGCCGGCGCATAAACAGGCTCGAGCAGGATGCGCGGCCAAGGCGACAGCAGCAAAACGCGCGGCAAACACGACAAGTGATTTTTATCGCAGCTCAACGACGACGAATGGCCGTGAAGCGCAGGGCGGAGGGGGCGGCAAGTTCGCTGGTGCGTTGGTGGCTGCAAGAGGTATGCTGGGTGTTGGTCTACCTACACTTACTTTTGATGCAGTGCCGCAAGCTGTCGTCTTGCCGAAATTGGCCGCCGCCTTGGCTGAAGGGCGCGTTTTGTCGGCGTTTTTAACAGCGCGGCGCGATCCGCCTAATTTTATGTAGCCAACTTAAGCGATGCGACGTGACTGTGATAAAGCGCAACTCACTGAGTGGCAGCTGCAGCCACTCAAGGGCAGTTCACAATGTGCTCACAGGCGCGCATCAAGTTTCAACAAAAGGGGATTCGATTTTCATTCAGTGCAGTCTGAATATCCTGAAATTTCAAAGCATTGCAACTTAAGGTTTACAAATTCAAGGAATTAGTTTTGCAATAAAATATTCTAAATATGAACGAATTTTTTTAAACTATGTGTGTGTAATATTGGTATCATCGCTAGATTTCTTGTTGTGATACCTATGTATATAATATATAAAAGGTCATATACCTTTCAATAGTCTGATAGGTATGAGAGTGCTTATCTGCCAAATCAATTTAGTCGTTTTTATAAAAGATTCATGAAAAACGCAGATTATGCCCACAAAATGGTTATTTTAAACTCAAAATTTAGTCTACTCTGCTAAAACCTTTTCAAGATTGAATTATTCATCTGAGCTGGGAATGGAATCAGCAGATATCTGGACCCTGACAAAAGGAAATTTCATAGCTTAAACTGGATGTGAGGTCTTTAGCCGCTTCAAAGTGCCCCCTTTCTGCAGCGCAATTGTTCGCCTGATATGCTTATAAAGCGTGGGCGGGACGGTGTAAAGACAGAAGTATATCAGCAGCTCATTGTGAAACAATCGCAAGCCACATCGTAAATGTAATATTTTTTATTTCAACGCTTCTCTTATGGCCTTTGCTGTTCAACTGCCGCCAGCTTCTTTGTCTGCTTGGTGATGTCCCCAGCAAGGAGTAGCGTTTATATAAATTCTGTTTAAACATGGCTTTCTAAGTTGCTTGGTTGGTTATTTGGTAATATTGCCGTCGCGATAAGAATTTATGATTTCGCTAATGTGTTTTTATGATTTTTATGGCATCTTAACTTGGCCCTTGTTGCTCTTATTATTGTCCTTGTTTTGTGTGCTCGTTGCCAGTTCGGCTGGGTGCGCTGCAAATGAGCCAAAAGTGTTTTTTACATGCTTTATATGGTTCTCTACGCATGAGATACGCACTTGCAAAGCTCATTTAGTGCATACAATTTCATGTTTAATGTCTTCTGGTGTTGCGAATTTTTATTGCCTGCCGCTTTGTAGTGCCTGCCCTTTTCTGTGCGGTGCTTTTGAGCTAATTTATAGCGTAATTAAGACATGGTGTGGCACTTACAACAGCGAGTGGATATGCGTGAGGATTTATGGCGATTTTGAAGTGGGGGAGAGCTGTGCGGTTTAATTGAGCGTTTCTGTTTCCGCAGCAGTGAAAACCATTTTATGAACAATTTTTATTTTATGCTTTGAGCTAACCACAGATTGACATAATTTTTCAGTTTTTCCTTACTTTCGATTTAATTTCTTTAAGCTCATGATCTTGCAGAAAACTAGAGAGTAGTTTAAATTAATGGTTGGGGTCATTAGATGGCGCCTATGCCGAATGCTAGCATACCAGCAAATATCTTAAAAAAAAGTCTAGTGTGCTCCCATTCAATATGCGCTCAAAAGATGAAGTTAAGAAAGATACTTAAAAGTTAATTAGTTTACTTTGACTTGATTTTGTTTCTACGCGAATATTTTACAACGTAAAACATTGCAATCAATATAATTTTTTAGCTTCAAGTAAGAATTGTCATGCCACTGAAGAGTTGGCAAGCGGCTGATAGCTCTTTCATAATTAAATAATAACTGATTAGCACAAAATTTTAGTAAAACATTTTGTATCTCAGATAAGTTTTCTGATTCAGCATAATTTCCCAGAAAAACCCGTCATGTCGGCGTAATTTTGATACTATGAAAACGCATGATGAAATGATTGCATGATATAATGCTTGCAGTCATAATTTATATGTACGGCAATTTAAAAATTTATGTCGATCATATAGTTATCTCTCGCTCTAAAGTGAAGCCGATCTGAAGTGCACTCACACGCAATCCGGCACGTATTCAGCCATAAATAATAGCGAATCCACTTTGCGATGAGATGGCTATCGGTATTGGCTGAAAATGGCGCATAGCACGCAATTAGAACTAATAAACATATCACAGAAATTTAATCATAAATTTAATTGCAAAATAACAATAATAACAGCAACAACAACGTCAGCAATTACTGCCCATGGAGAGGTAGGGTAGGCTATGGTTAATGACGGCGGTGCCGCACTGCCAACTGGATATGCTGGAGTGCTGGAGTGTTGGGGGCAGATATGACCCGCCGAGCATCATAAACGCAGCTGCTGCAATAAAAGCGACTACAACGCATGTCATAAATTTTAACGCTGTCACACACATACACACACATACTTATGCATGCGCATAGGTATTACGTGCTTTTTACGTTACTCGTACACGTAAGTGCAGATACGTCGGCCGTATTCTGCCATAATTCATGGGAGCGCAAATTCTCGAGTACATGCAATAATTATGATACGTGTGCACACACACACACACTGTGAAATAACGTATGCGCATCGTTAACAACTCACATATGATATATTGAAGTTTTTATGGCACTCAATGGGCAGCCATAAATTTAATGGCGTGATAGTGTGTAGTAGTGAAAAGGCAAAAATGCTTATCGTTGCCATATTTTCGTTGCTTTTTTCGCTACAAAAATAAATGAAAAATGACTTACGATATTTGTTATACTTTGCGCTGTTGTTGTTGTAGTTGGGCCATCAAGCAATTAGTCATTATGCCCACTTGTAGGCAGGGGGTGTGTGTGTGCGCTCGCATATGAGCAAGAATGCAAGCAATATTTTATAGCACTCTGCGCAATTTTATAGCACACATTGTAGCAACTAATTTTGGCAAACTTTTCTGTTATATAACGCTATTTATTGCAGAAGCGCTATATAAAAAATCAATTCACATTGATTTCATTTTTAGCAAATTAATCACGCGAATTATGGCATAAAATTTTTAACAACGTCTGCTTTTAAAATTAGTTAAAAATGCTATTAGATTGATAGCGTTCGAATCAATGACACAATATCAACGATGAATTATAACATTTTGTGATTTGAAAATGGCTTTCATATGAAATTATAGCACGATTGTATCATGTGCGGCGGCATTGCCGTTTGAAGTGACTTTTCAATTTCCGGCAAAAAAAATGTTCGAAGCTATTTTGAAATGATCATTTATTGAGGTGATAAACGATAGCTGCTTTATGCCTGTGGCAGCCTTGCAAAGGGGCTAGGTTTTTACAAATGGTGGTGCTGGCAAGTGCCTTCAATGGCAGCGCTGGGCTCTTTTTATGGAAGTGTAGTGTCATGTAAAAAATGTGCAATTTATTTTTCAAAAAGTAGTAAAAATGCATTGGCCAAGCCTCCGCCGAAAGTGAGTGAGTAAATCAATAAAGGAGCCCAATCAGAGGCGCGTTTTGTCGGTAATTTTCTTTTACAAACGCCGTCAAAGAAATTTTACAGCATTTGAGCCGATTTTACAGCTTGCTTGTTGTTGCATAATTTATCGCCAGCATTGCAGCGTGGCTTCGCCTTTTGTGTTGTGGCAGTGGCGCCAGCGTTGCAAGTAGCTCCTCACTCCTTACATTCACTTCGTGCGCCGGCTGGGCGCGCAATATTCAAATAATTTCGACAAGCTTTGGCATTTATTATCGCATGCAATTTACGAGCCTTTTTTCGTTTGGGGTGCACGAAAAAGGGCGCGTTCAGCGGCGCATAATTTGTGAATTTATTCAAAGTTGCAAGCTTGCATAATTTTATGCGCCTCAGCACTCAAATGGTTGTGCCCTCATTCCCCCTGCATTCGTCTGCTCCTTTTTGAATGAAAGTGCAAATTGTTTTCGCTTATTCACTGCCATTTGGCGCTTGTTTGCGCAGTAATTGTACGCTTCCGCCGCGGCGGCTTTCCGCAGTCGGCGACGACTTCATGTCGAAGTGAAGAGCGGAAGTTGAGCTGAACTTGTTTGCAGAGCATTTTTCTGCATAATTTAGTTTTTTTAGAGTAAACAAGCAGAGTTTTGAAATCAAATATTGAAATTCTTTTTATATTTATTTGTATGGTTATCAAATTGTTGAAAAAAACCAGATAGGGAGGTTTCCTAAGCCCCGTCGAGACACTAAAAATTGATGACTCAAAAATTACAAATTTTAGGCACAAAAATTCTATGCGCTTACAAAAACTGCCCATCTGAGGAAACTCCATCCTTATTAAAATAGCCAACTACTTCACTCACTACATTCAAATAAATGCATGCAAATTTGTTAACTTCCACTTTCTTTCAAAACTAAAGCTTCACCATCTAAACTCAGGGCAACATTTGGCATAATCAACATGATAAACGTTGTTAAAATTTTCATAAACGATTTTGTCTGCAATTTCAGCTTCAGCCTCTAACTCTTGGAGAAAGCTTCCCTTCTCTGGGCACATTTGCCAAGAGGCAAAGACGGTTAAAGTAAAACAACTTAAGAAAAATAAAACGACGACATTTTACATTTACGAAGTCGACAGCATTTGGCCCTTTTTTCGCAGACATTGCCTCGTTTACAGTTTTTTAATGCGATTTTATCGTTTATTTTATAATTCTGGGGTAGCTTAAATTCGTTGGGGATACAGAGTGCAGATTGCAAACAGAAAGCACTGTGGGAAAAAACTAGCAAAATCTCGAAAAAGCATATAGAAATTCCTTCGGGGCTTAAGTAAAGCCTTTGAAGCTTTCTTTCTTTGTTTACTAAATCTCTTTTTCTAACAGTTTTTCCTACAACTTTTTAATAAAATTTACTGAAGAATTGATCCATCACTTGAGAATATAACAAGAATTGGAATGACACAAATAAATTTCTTATAATGAAAACCTAAGATGCTGGATTTACAAAACTACAGACATATGAAATTTCGGGGATGGAAGGCTTTGTATAAGACGAGCCTTAATAATGAAATTTCAGAGGAGGAACTAGAAGATTCAAAACTTAGTCCAACATACATTTTCTATTCAGTTTAAGAACTTTACAATGCACGTAAAATTTGTTCGATGTTTTGAAATAAAAATTTACTATTTCTTTTTGAAATGATATGAGTCTGCTGGATATCGAACCAGTGAGCTCTCGCATCTGAGGCCGAGCGCTCATTCTCTAAAAGTACTAAATTTGAAACTGGTTTTTAAACTAAGTTGAAGCAATTGTGCGTGCATATAAAAGGATACAGGATTCAAACCTATCCAGAAAAATTTCGAAAAAATTGAAGAAGGCAATGTCGCTCAGTTGAACGAGTTGTAAAATGTCAACATTCGCTCCACTGTTCAAAGGCGCAGTGCCGACGAGCCAACTGAATATCATATATATTAGCGAATATATGCAAACACACAATTTCCGTTTTTATGCTTATCCTGTAATTCATATTTATAGCATCTATTTTTGCGATAATACGCCATGCGATGCCAGGCGGAGTCAGCCACGGCAGTGAGAACAGCAGCCTCAGCCTTAAAAGCAAAGCGGCTGGGAGCTTGGGTCGGAACAGAAGGAGCAGAGCGTTGAAAATTGCATTTGCAAAATATACCGGAAGGTGTATATGTATCTTTGTGTGTGTGTGTGGGTGTGTGTGTGAGCATCAGCACGGCATGGCAGTCAGCGAATGAATTTCATTATAGATAAATTTTATTACCTTCTTTTTCGGTAGGATTTCACTGCTGCCTTGTTGTTGTTGTTGTTGCTGTTTCTTTCTCTTTTACGCGCACTTTATATTATTTTTATTGTTTATTGTTATGCAAAAATGTAAAAATGCGAAGAAACTGCATGAGCAGTGTGTAAAGAGGGGTGCGACTTGAGTAGAGAGGGTGCAAAGTTGCGACTGCAGGCGCTTAAATTATTTTTATAGGCGTCTTTATGTTGGCGTTTATTGCGCTTGTACGCGCTAAAACTGGCGATTTATGAAGCTTACCAAAATAAAACGCAAATAAGATAACTTGACTTGGACGACGCCGACAAGGTAATACCCTATACGGAAAAAGGTGAGCTCACTTATGAAAAGCAGCTGTTGGGAAAGGCGCACCAGCTTCACTTTAGAAAGCAATTGAAAGGGCATAGCAAGTGTTATGTTCCGAGAAGGAACTACTTTCTGGAAGGTAACAATAATTTCCAGAATTACTGGAATATGTAGTATTATTGAGGTTCAGGTTCTCAATTAAAGCAAGTTTTTCATAACAAAGAAAATAGAAACAAAATTTGATAAAATTTTGAAGAACTATAAGAATTTCATAGAACGATGTTTCAGTATCACATATGGTTGCAAAACATTCTATAAAACACAATACGATCAGAATTTTACCACACTCTGTCAGATCATTTCTCTGTCAATATGTATGAAGTTTGACTTTGTGACTTTCACCAGCTTGATAAAAAGAAGATATAGCAAGATATGCAAGACCAATTGAAATAATTCCTAAATAATTTTCAGCATATCAGACTGACTAAAATCCAGAGTATATAGGTGTGTACTAGCACGTGAATTTAATCAAATAGTCTCAAGCATCTAACACTACTTGAGTATCTACTAGCAGTTGCTGGTATGCGCGACATTCTTGAGTATTCTCGAGTATTTAATCATACTTATGCAATATGTTAAGCAGCTACTCAATAGCGCGAGTATTTCATCCATCGCGTAGCATGGTCTTGACATTTGGTAAGCTCTTTTAAAGTATTGACAATTGATTGAAAGAAACCTTCTAACAACATTTTTATTGATTGTCTATTTTATTCAATTTTTTTCAAAATTTTGGAGTATACAAAATAGGTACAATCTAACTTTTTCTAAGGAGCAACTGTTCTTTAGTTATTTTGACTTTTTAGCTCTGCTGCCTCCGAAAGATAGTCTGGAACACCTATATTTTCTATGTATAAAGTGAGTAGCTGCAAGATATCACCAAATTATTTCAAGTTATGCGCCTACGAACAACTCGTAGTAAGCGCAAACGTTTAAGTGGCAACTCTCATTTGGCGCGGCCACTTCAATTCGATTTCATTTTCACACTTTGCAGCCACTCAGCCAAGCGACTTGAAGCATCAACTTCAGACGGTTTTCGTTTTGTGCGATGCAAATCAAAAGCTTTCGCCGCTAAAGCGCGCGAATACACACACACACACTCGCAGTCGGACTCGCACACACAGATGCCAAGCAAATGCCGCCGCGCTTCAAAATGCATATTCAAATTTCGAGCATGCCGCTTAGGCACTTCAAAGGCGCGAAATCAGCAACAACAACAAACAACAGCAATTGCTGTCGCTGCCACAATACGTTCAACACATCTTCTTATTGTTGCTGTCTGTATGTTGTTGTTGTTATTGTTGCTGCTGCTGTTGCCTGTCACTTTGTTACAATTTCAAAATTTGTATGTCACTTTTTGAAAGTGTAATTTTTCAAGTGGTTTGCTTGTCAAGCTTGAGTGAATGAGTATCTCTTGTGTCTGTCTGTTTGTATGTCTGTGTGTTTGTCTGTCTGTCTGTGTGTTTGTCTGTCTGTCTGTGCGCCTAAATGCTTGTGTGCGACTGCTACAAATATCAAAATAATATAACCGACATCACCGTCAACAAAACGCAGCCACATATCAACTTGTATTTATGTGCGCTTAACTGGCATGCGCATGTGTGTGTGTGACAAGTAAGTAATTTATAAAATTTGCTAGCCGTAAAAATGGGCATGTTTGCACAAAATATTGAGCTCAAAAGAATATAAATGAGAACTGTATGAAAATAAAAGCCAAATTGCTCCTAGATTTTTATGCAAATTTAGGCCTGAATTTATTGCCTTTTTTGTCTAAATCTTCATAAGAAAGTGAATCTGATAACAAATTGAACTGAATGTATACGCTTTGCTGAAGCAACACCAGTGAAGCTTTATTCCAACAAGGAAGAGAACCGAAAGGGTTTGCGAAGCAGGAACAGAGCTCTAATTTAAGTTCCACACTGTGCTGTGTAGCTACTTATTAAGCTGAAAAAAATTACGAAGATGACATTCAAATATCTTTGTCAAATTTGGCGAAACTTTCGAAAATGGGTTTATCAAATTTCAAGAAAAATACATCATTTAAAAAGAAGGACCGATTTACTCGTTTACTATACTGGCTGTTAAAGTAATTCGGGGTCTGAACAGTTTTATAGATAAATATGACTAAATGCGGCTCATACAAAACTCTTTGAATTTTTAGCGTTAGGATGTAAACTCTTTAAATAAATAATAAATAGATGTACGCTTTGGCAGCTAATTACCAAGCAATTATTGAGTCATTGAGACTGTAAACAACTTTCGAGCTGTCTCTATTGTGCAATAACTGTGTAAAAATTTTAAAGGTAGTGCTAATTAAACAATCATACTGCAAAACAGCAACAACAATAACAACAACACAAAATAACAATAGTTTGCTGCATGCGAGTGCAACAATTTGTGGCAACCAAACAACAACACTGCATACAGTAGGTTCAACAAACCGAATGCGGTTAATTTAATTACACGCTCGCCACTAAACTGTCAGACATGTTGTTGCTCGTAAAATATTGTTGCTGTTAAAGTCGAGTAGGTAGTAGTAGCAGTTGTGCTAGTTATTGTTGTTGCTTAGTTTTTGTTATGAAAAATGGTTAATGAGTTATGAACATGGCTAAAAAATTGTATACACTATATGCAGTCGCTTTTTGTGGGCCACAGACATTTTTTGCCTTTTGTTGTTGTTGTTGTTGTTGTTTACACTTAAAGATATTGCAGCAATTTCAATTTGTTCCGCATACAATTTCTTGTTTGTTGTAGTAGTTGTTATTGTTGTTTTGTTGTTGTTGCTGTTTACACTATATGTGCTGTAAAAAATATATATTTTTTATATCTATTTGCTTTTCTTTTGAGGCGCAACTAACTTTATTTACATATTTTTTGCGCGCATTTTTCATGACTTTTTCATAACGAAAAAGAAAAGAAAATGAAATGCGAAACAGCAGAAATAACTTAAACTAAAAACTCTTTCAAGTTGTTTAAATATCATTTGTGAGTGTGTGCGTGAGTATGCCTCATTTTATGGCACTTTTGTTCCGCTGGTCCGCTAGCAGCTTGCGCTCGTAAATCGCGTGCGATTTCTTAGTCAGCGTTTGCACAATTGCTCTCGCATTTATTTGCGCGTTTTATTAGCGCGGCTTAGTTTGCTTGATATTTTTAGCAATTGCCCAAATGATTACATTTTCGAGTGCCGAGATTATGAGCTCGTAACTGTTTGGTACTATGACCCATTCTGCTTCTGCTAAGGCAGTCTGTAAGCAGATTTTTAGTATGTCAGGCTTTTGGAAAGTATTATCTTTTGTTACTTAGGGTTAATGTTGCAAGAAAGAGCCTGCTGCTGCCCAGGTTTATCATCTTCAGAGCATTATATGAATAGCAACAGTATTTTAATGTTTTGAATCTTTGCGAGGGATCTGAACTAGCATTTTTTAGTATTAACACACCTCTTACCCCTGCTGCAAGATGAAGGTGGTTGCTTTCCGAAGCATCGTCATAAATCGATTGAGCTATTTCTGCTTGTAAATATTTTGATTTGTAGCATGAAATCGCATGCAAAGGCATTTTTATATCAATATATATTTTTACAAGCAAATGACTGCAATAAATATGCGAGTAAATTACAGCTATTCAATATATGTATCATTTATAAATGCAAATAAAGTGCAAATGAAACAGCCGACAACAACTCCGCACATCAGGTTCCAACGGCCAGCAACACACCAACACTCATTCACTCGATTCAGCGCCGACAGTTCGAAGTGATTTTTTCAATATTTTTATTCATTCATTTAAAAACTTTTTTATGGCTCGTCACGTCAAAGTGTCGAGCGTTAAAGCTGCCAACTCGCCGCGTCGGGAATGCGCTGAATTTGTTGGTGTGTAATTTTTCCCCCCTTTTTTCGAAATTGACACATAAATTTGCAGATACAAATCAAAAGCGTATAGAGTCGAAAGTGCGCAAACACGCTGCCGTAAATGTGTCAGCGGGAGTGCGTGCGAGCGATTTGTCAGCGCTGAAATAAGCGCGAACGTCCCACTCCAAGCCGCGCTGCGAATGAGCAACGTTCGCATTAAATTGTTGGAATTATTGTGGCAATTGACAGCTTTGTATGGCCTTAATTTCAAATAATGACGGCGAATTGAATAGTAATTGAGTTTATGCAGGCGCAATTGAATAAAGTCAACTAAGCGCCGAACTGTAGCCAGTAATGGCAGTTAATTGACTTTATAAAAAAAAATTTGCACCTTAAGAAATATGCATATCTTTTCAAATGCACAGTGCTGAAAACTAATTGACTAGTGCTCAGTTTTTATGAGCTTGTCAAAGGAAGCTGGCCGAAATAGCATAAATCATTAATTAAAATAGATTAAAGCTACCATGCCAGTTACAGTGCTACCTGGCTTAATACAAGCCTCAATGAATTGATTTCTTTAGTTGCATTAGAGAAAATTTAAATATTTGAAAATAAAAGCAGCCTAAGTGCCGAAATCAGCTGATAGTTCAACTTCCATTAAAGTTTCAAACTTTTAAGTAAATGTTTCAGCAAAACAAAGAAATTTTCATATTAATTTAAACTTACTTTTAACTTCACTTTTGCGTTACTTAAACAAGCAGAAACTAGCCCTGAGTAGCGTATCCAAAGCATACAAGGAAAAATGCAATTATCTACATAAAAAAGTAGCTTAAATCATATTGAATTGCAATTTTTCCAGCAATTTCCAAAACAGCTGCTCATTTTTCATGTCGGCTAGTAAAATTTTTTATCTTTTTAAACAGCTGTTTTTCTAAAATTACTTTTAAATAAGGCAAGACGCGTTCCATTCAAATCAGCCACACTCAAGCCACTTACTACGCAACGACGATCTTTATCTACATAACTTGCCGATTTTGTTAGCAGTTTAATTAACTTTTTTTAATGCCCACTCATGTGCAGTTAATTGCTCAACAGGTGGAAATATTTTAATTGACAATGTTTGCAAAAAGCGAAGAGGAAAAAAATGACATATGAACGTGAATTAATTTGTGCACATTTTTTGTTGTAAGCGAGACGACTAAAACAACAACAACAACAATTAGACAAGACTTAATTGTGCGCAAACGTGTGGAGACAGACGCTCACTGGCTGCGTTGCTTTGCATTTGGCAATGCTGTCACAATTGCGAGGCTGAGCTGTCAGCTGTGAGCCGTGAGCGGTGAGCAATGGCGCCGCAGCAGCAGCGCTTTTTTGTGCGCACACTGACAGTTTGCTAAAATATATGGCCAACATTAATTTGCGCAATTAAAAATGTATATGTCAAGTTGAGTTTTATTGGTTTGCTTTCGTGTGCGTGTGCGTCACCGACAGGAAGACATGCAAATTGTGAGTTATGTGAGAGGTCATGATGACAATTCCGCTCTTTGCACATGGCGTTTTAACCGTCCGACGTATTGAAAAGTGTTTCATGGGCAATAAGAAAATATTAATTTTTCTACATTTATGCTTGCTTGAACTTAGCTGAATCAGTTTTCCAATGGCGCTTCAGAAAGGTTCAACATTTGATTCAGCTAGCCCGGGAAGATTTAAAGGCTTGCTTAAATTCCAACAGCAATGTCAAAATTGGCCATTCGAAACCATTCGAACTGAGACTGAGTATAGGCAAATCACTACAAAACTCATGATACCTTAGCAGTATGAAGAAACTACGGAGCACATTATGTGCCACTTTGATGGGCTAGTAAGGAGCTGACTTACGCAAGATATTGCGAAGAGTTCCTGAATTTAATTTGCTTCATACCTTTTAAAGCTTCGCATACATGAAAATCTGTAAATACATGAAGAATTGCCACAACAGACCTTTCAGGTTACGGTGGCTAGAAGGCAGGATCTCTACTCCAAATTAAATCTAATTTATTCAAAAGCTTTTAATTTCCAATTCAAATAAATTTATCTCAACTGTAAGGTAAAGTTTTTATTAGCATTCCCTGCTGTTAATAATATACATATACATATAAAATGAACCCCTCTCGATGATTGTTTCTCTAAATCGAATTTGGTTTACCACTGCATAACATTGCTCTGTTTCAAGAAATTATGATTACCTTTAATATACATATTTTCGTTATATTTTCTGCATATTCATCAAATATAATTTTCATTTCTAACGCAATTTCAGCCCTGGCCTCATGTTGCATGCCACACTGACTAAATGAGTGCACTCAATGACTGTCTGGCGGACTGACTGCTGGCCAAGTGCGCCCAACAACTGCCTTGGCACACGCTCGCCGTCTCGAAAGCCTATAATTTAGCCAACCTCAGTGCACATTCTGTAATTGAAAGCGATTTGAAAGTTGTAATTTATGATAAAGAAAACATTACAAGTTGACGTGCAGTTGAACGTTAAGCATGAAAATTTAATCAAAGAAATGGCAATCGCATTGGGACAGGACTGCATTACGCCGCAGTTAGGCCTGTCAATTTGTCAGTTGTTATTTAAATTGCTTGTCAAGACGTGTAATTTGTTTCGCCCCCGGCCCGCGCTTTTCTGTAGCGTGTTTGTTTGCTTTGCTTACTTAGCTTTTATTCGGGTGTGGGGCAGAAACCGAGCAGAGAAAATATGTGACATAAATCGCATGTAAACTTATCGATTGACTGTGGCGATGAAGTATTGTAAAGTGATCATGGAATCTCTTTTTGGAAAAACTCAATAAAAAAATTCGAATGCTTAAAATACAGAACGACAATACAAATAGTTACATACGCTCTTTTTCATTCAATAATCTTCAATTATTTACTTAGTAAAAATTGTATATAGAACATCTGCAAATTCCACATTTGCTTACCTGCCAGCTTCAAAATCAATTAATGCAATAAAAGAAAATGTATGAGAAGTGCACTCACCTGAAACGAAAGTGAAGAGGGTGTTCGGTTAAGATACTAGAATTAAAAATGTAAATCTGGTTTAGTTAATATTTTCAAGAAATATATGTTATGTTTTATAAGGTAGATAAGTTTTGGATGCAAATTTTCAATCAATCATTGAAGCAAGCATATTTTAATGTTGAAAAATCGGTTCCTGAACTCTTTAAATGATTTATAATATAAGTCTCTTCAAATTCTTCAGCATGATTGTCTAACTAATTAAGCAGTAGCTATATAACTGACGATTGCCTAAATATATTCTGTGGGTCAACGGAACGTATGCGTAACCTCTGTACCTTGAATTTGAAGTTACTCATACGTACATTATGGCAGAAGCCTGAAGCTCTATTTTATTGCTGCAGAAACGAAAGTCGCTCTGTTCGAAGTTTAGAAAAATACCAAATACAATCTTCAAAGGCATTGCTCTTTAATTTCTTTTGATTGTTTTGGCACCACAAAACCAAAATTCAATTTCAATGCTGTTCATCTGTGCTAATATGGCGCCAAGATTGTTGTTCAAAAATAAATTGAATAACTACACAAAATTGCAACTTAGTGTCAAAGACAAAACAACACGAGTCGCTGACAATTTCCTTTGAATTGTCAATCAATGCGAAACAAATTGACATATACAAACCGTAAATGAAGGATGACGGAGTGCGTATGTAGATAGAATGAACGAACTTATTTACGTTGGAGCATATGTTTATATGCCATATGTAAATAAATTGATATACTCATATAAGTAAATGTGCATGCTTTTGTCGCATACAAAAATAAACACTCAAGAATATTTATGGAAAATACATTCACATGCTGGGTGATTATATTGTATTTGGAGTTGGCAGCTGGCTTTCTAGTAAACGAGATCTCATAAATTGGTTGACAACACTAATAATGCTCAAGGGCTTTGAGATAGAATTGGTTGGGAAAATTATTATGAAATAAGTTAGGACCGCTTTGAAATACTCTAAGCAGATTTGAAATAAAATTATCTACTAAAGAAAATTATGAGATTTAATTAGCCGTGGAAAATGTTTATATGTACTATAAAAGGGATCTTTTTTCGAAATTTGTATAATACCTGTACCATTCAAATCGATAGAAAATCTATATCAATACTACACCCAAGAAATGGCATTCGAATCGCTAGGAAATCTGTATCAAGAAATATATTTTCTGCTTCTCGATGGCAGTCACTGAACTTTTTGATAAGAATGAAATGCTTCTGGCTCAAATTTCCAACTACGTGCCAGCAGCAATAAACATTATGCAGAGAGAAAAAACAAAACAAATTCCTGGGGAGTATTTTGAATGAGGAAGACGTCGACACAAGTACATAAACGCCCAACAAATAAGCACATGCACAGACATACACATAAAATATAGATGCTGAAAATGTAAAAGTACTTATGTGCATGTATGTACATGTATGTGTGGCGTCGTGTTTTTGTGTGTGCATGTGTATGAATTAGTAAATTTTTCTACGCCTCGAAACAAATCAAATGCTTTGACAGCTGCCAACCTTGAGGCGTGTTGACGTATTTACTTTGGCTATGGCATACAAGCATGAAAGAAAGGAAAATAACAACAACAAAAACAAAAAAAATAACAACAACAAGTAAACGCATGTAGTTTGCCAGTGTGAAGTGAAGAAAGCACACATAAAGCTCGTATTTGTGCAAATTTGAGTGATGAGCAGAATAATAGAAGCTGGCAAACAACAACAAAAATGGCATTAAATGACATATGCACTCACACACACAAACATGCAACAGAAAGGAAATGTATGAAAAAAATGTATTTCACATGTCAACTTTTCACACTTGCTACATGCCGCCGACAACAAACGACAACAAGCTAAATTATGGCCTGTCAAAAAATTGCACGAAAAACATTGCAAAACTCATACCGCCCGCTCTAAGCCAACTCGCATCGCAGGGGAGAGCGGAAAAAAATACGTAATGTCAGCCAAGCGCTAAAATGGCGGTACGCTTTACCGCTACCCGCAACATAAAGCCGCCCATTCTTTGATAGCCCGAGAACAGTGCCGTAGGCGAATATTTTTTGGTGTGATTTCGAAATTGAAATATTTATATACCTCTAAAAATGTCAAGAGTTCAACCAAACAATCACCCAAGTCATATACTACGTTCTATTAGTATCACGCAAATTATAATCTTCAATTTTGTTGTCGACGTGGATTAAAAATATAAAAATTCTTCGCTCTTTAGTACTTGCTTTCAGGAAATCTCAAATATCTGCAATTTCGTGACTTTGGTTTGGCCGGCTTACCCTGGTCTACTATCAGAATATGGCCCATACTTCGGTACTTGATATAAAGTATTAGTATGTCACTGATCTCTCCTCTTGCTTTCTTACCTGAATTATATAGGAATTGACATACATTTTTTCGCTTTTTGACTTATGATAAATCGCCGCTTTAACACAAAAGCAAAAAAATCTCCAGCATGCCTATGAACAAAATCTATATTAAATGGCTTAAGTTGATTGTTATTCCTACAAAAATGTAAAATTTTAATTCCTTCACAGTCTTGCCCATCGGCTGCAGCCGTTTCCCTTCTTGTAGCGCTTCTTGAGCAGAACGCTCTCACGTTCCTCCCACACTTCCCAGCCAACCGTGACAGACGCAATTCATACTCCTCAGAATTCCTAGCTTCCTGTGGCCGTCATTTGTCAGCACGTGTTGTCATCAGGCGGCAGCCACATGCAAAATTCACGCACTCACTCACTCCCTGACAACAGTCACCCACACACATTCCCATTTAGTCACTCGCTCACTCGCAGTCACTCACAAAAGAAGTACGTTTGTTCCGCTGGCAAATCTCATTAATATTATTTTTCGATTCTTTGGTGTTTTTCTTAACAGTTTTGCCATTTCATTTGTGTTTTTGCACTTTTTACTTGTCAGCTTTCGCTCGTTGATCGATGCATGTCATCAGTTATTTTACTTGAAGGCATGGTGTATATGTAGGTATTTAGGCATGGTGGGCGTCTTAGTGGCTGGCAAAAAACTACATTTCCATCAGTTGAACTAATGAAAAACATGAAATCTCTACGCGGCAAGAAGACATTTTTTTAAATTAGCGGATATAAAAAAGTTTTCGAATATCTTTTGGTATAAAATTTCATTTCATTTCTTCAAAATCGATCATCTGTCAGCTTAACACAATTTGAACAATACTCTTTAAGAGTATTACCTATGGAAGTGTGTACCTACTAGAATGTGCTTAAATTGTTCAAATCTCGATTAGCTGCCTCATTTCAATTCAGTTGAGTTTTCTCTTATTCTTCCGAAGGTAAATTAAGAGTACAAGCTTCTGAAATATACCGAATAAATAGCTGATCTCTCACGCTCAGCTATATTTATAGCCACTGGTAAGAATAATATTCCATTCCCATCAAGAGCTTCTCTCCTAGTATACGCTGTTATACCTATATATTTATATTATATTATATATATATTATATATTATATTTTTGATAACAAAATTAATTTCAACAGTCATTTTGACTTTATTGTTTCAAAAGCCAATAAATTATTAGGATTTATTAAACGTAACTCCAGTGAGTTCAAAGATCCTTATACGCTTAAATCCCTGTATGTATCCCTAGTGCGGTCAAATCTAGAGTATGCATGTAGTATATGGAGTCCCTCATATGCGGTTACCATTAACCGTATTGAGGCAGTACAAAGGAGATTTACCAGATTTGCCTTTAAGAAAACCGGTTGGGACGGCGATTGTTGGCCATCATATAAGCAACGTTGTCTTCTAATAGACCTAAAATCGCTTGAAGCCAGGCGTAAATACTATTTAATAATGTTAGCCAGAGACGTACTTTGCAATAAGATTGATTGCTCTGCGCTTTTATCTCTCTTTCCAATATATGCTCCTTCAAGACAATTAAGAAGTAGACAGCATTTTTTTTTAACACCTCGTGCAACGACAAATTACAGTAGATCTGATCCTATTTCGAAATCTTGCATTGAGTTTAACTCTGTTCATAATGAACTAGATATTTCTCGATCTCGTAATATATTTAAAAAGGAACTGCTGAATTTGCTCTAAACATTACGTTTTTTTTTTTTTACTTGCTCTGTTTGATTTGAATTGAATTTAGTCAAAATTGTATTTATTACTATAATATTTTTAAGATATTACTGTATTATTGCTAAGTCTAAGAGAGTTTAACTCGATAGATGATAAATAAATAAATAAATAAATATATTTAGGCATATACGCGCTTCCAATTCTCTTCATTGAAATAGCACAAAAGCAACTTTGACCTGAGCACTTAAATTGAAATTTTTGAAAGACTGAAGCTATTCAGTTTTCACTTGATTGTTGGAATATTTTTTCTTAAATCCCAACTCGAATGTTCGCTGTCATTTACAAGATTGATGTGCGTCTGACACGAAACTAATCGCGACAGTGATTAATTCCGACTCATATTTCACGCTATGTTTTGTGTTCCTCTTTTTTTGGCAGACTTGCTACTTAAAACGGTGTCTCTTTTTCATGTCGTGTTATCACAAAAGCCATTAATTAAAAGCGTTGTTTTAATTAAAACGCCAATTCCGGCGACACGTGCTAAAAACGATGTCGTACAACATGTTCGAAAAGTCAACTCGACGCGACGCGACTCACTTTCACTTTTGTTTCGAAAATATTTCCAAGCCAATGAAATTTCACCATAATTTGCTGAAAAATGTCAAACACACACATTCACACACACACGCACTTATAGCGACATACAAGTGTGTGTCTATAAACGGTTTTGAGTTTTCTCACGTTGACAGGCTGAAAATTATTGTCACGCATTAATCACGCGTTGTCTTTGTTATTTGTTGTTGTTGTTGTTATTTGTGTGTGTGTTTTCAGCACTTCATAAATACAATAATAATTAATTTACGCATGTGTATTGTGTGTGTGTGCGTGTTTGTTGTCTTTTTTTGAACATTCAAATGAACAGCAAAAAATTGCACCAAAAATTAATCAACGCTTATTGTTGTTTTTTTCTTTTTGTTGCTAGTTGCTAGTTAAGTGGTTGCTGTTGTTACTTAGCCATTTGGCTTTGAATTTGCATTGTTGTTGTTGTTTTTGGCGCTATTTTTTCAAACTGTTTTGTTAAGCGCTCTTAATACTCCTGCCGCTGCTTCTGATGCTAGCAAAAAAGCGACACAGGCAAGCAACAATTGCTATGAAAATAAACACGCACAACAACAACAACAACAACAACAACGGTAACACTGGCAGCTCAGCAAAACGGCATAAACAAGCATTTGAACCGCTGCTGCTCATGTTTGCTTTCCAAATACATGCCATAATCCGCCAGCGCCGATCCGCCAACTTCCATCGACCACGTCCCAAGAGCAAATGTTGTTGTTTTATTTTCCCAGCACCTTTTGGAATTTATTATAAAAATGCTTAAGCATAATATGTTTATTCTAAATTGTAATTAATACTAGCTAATTGATGTTGGCTTCTGATTAGCAACAAAATTCTATAGGTAAGTATTTTAAAAATATTATCTCAGAGAATGTGTGCTTTTTTCTATGCAACAAATTTATTGACACATAATAAATCGTATGCGATTTGTAAAATTTGAAATATCATTTAAAAATATCGATCATTAGAGTTTCAATGAATGGTCTCCTTGCTGAGACATATATACATATAGATCGAATGCTACCGATGCTCCTTATCTAGATAATGATCGATTTGAGGTGATCGAGGCTACTGAAGAAGGTATTCCCGCAGCGTCTAGAAAGGGTTTAACAATGATAGGATAATCTACCATTTTCTCCTGCTCATCCCTTCGGCAACTGAGAAAGGAGTCCTACACATCGAACCAAATTCTGCTGCCTAATAAGGTTTTATGATATATGTTGATCATACAGACAGACTAATAAAGAGAGCTAGCAGAAAACTGCTAGTATTAATAATGTAAACATTGCCGAGGTTACATTTTTTCAATATCGAAATTCTGGAGTTGCCAGGACTTTTCAAAATATACATACTTGTCTAATATACATAACATGCAATTCATCTGATTTCAACTTTTTGCATATTTTATTTTTCAATCAATCTAGAAATCTCTACAAAAACCTGCAGCTACACAAATTGTGGCAGAAACCGCGACTTGCTGGATTTCAGAAGAGGGGAGGGGAGCGGAGGAGTCGCTTGTATGACATGCATGCAATTTAATAGCAGCAGCCAAAATGGAAATCACATTTGCGCGCATTTATCTTCATCAACATAAACAGCTGCATGCGCAAATGATATGTGCGACAAAAGCAACAACAACAACATGTTGCGGCGTGTTGCATAAATAAAATCGAACATAAATTTACACGCAGCGTCATTGCAGTTGCAACATGCTGCATGAACCGCTCAAGTGTGGAGGATGTCGTGGCGGCGCTGACAATTCGCGCCGGCTGCAACGGGAAGGTGGCAAGCAGCGGGCTGTGGCGTGGCAGCATTTTTAATTAATTTCAATTTCAGCGCAGTCGCAGTCGCAGCCGCATGCATGAAAATCCCATGAATTCACAGCAATTAGCATAAATGTGGCAAATGTGGTGAATGTGTGTATGCGAGTGCAACATTGCCGCATTGCCGCATGAGTGCATGCCACATTATGTGGCAACAACAACTTGCTCGCCGACAGAGTTGCGCTTTTCTTTTGCTGGCTGGCGCTGACGGCAGCGAGGAAGTTGTTGCATAAATCCTTGCCACATGCAATGAGGCAGCAGCAGCGTCATCGCCAGCAACTTTGCTGCTGCTGCCGCCGCTGACACCAGTTGTCAACGCATGTGTTGTGCATAATTATAAATAAAATGCAATTAACGCCGCGCCAATGCGAATGACATGCGGCAACTGTTGCCAGCCATGCCGTTTGTGTGCATGTGTGTGTGTGTGTGAGTCGAGGCAGGCAGCAGCAAAAGTTTCGCTGTAGTCGCTGTAGAAAAATCAAAAGAGCCTGCTGACAGCTCATGCTGCTAGTGGCAGTGCGTCTGTCTGTGTGTGTGTGTGTGTGTGTGTGTGTGTGTGAGTGCGCTGGTATTTGCAGAGGAATCGCTCGAGTTGGTGCTGAAATTATCAAGTGTCACTGGATTTATTAATGTGGCATGTTGATGGCCAGGCGCTGTTGCAAGGGCAGTGCTTCCCAAATTGTTTGAAATGTGTAAGTGTCAAATAAAAAGTAGTAAGCACAAATTTAAGAACTTCAGTTGATATTTTGAATTGAGTGTGTGATAGAGATAGGCATCCTTTATGCAGAGTTTTCTGATTTAAATTGGTGTTCGAATACTAAAATCGCCTGAGGTTTTGAATCTTGGAAAAGATTTCAAAAAATTGTGTAAGAACTTAAATAGTTTTAAATTCTAACAAAAAACTTCTGGCAAGTGGCACTGATAAAAAGGTTTATTTCCCAAGCAGAAAATTCAGTCGTTTACATTTCCTAAAACTAGCGAATGACCTTAGCTGTGAGCAACAAAATAATCATTCATCTTCTAACAGCAGTGCGTATGAGTGACTTATTTAATAGAATTACTCATACGCGTTGGAACTCAAGATAGTTTGTTTGTCTAAGTACGAAAGATTAAATTCCAAAGTGTGTTCTGCAGTAGATGGAATTCGATGTGATTCATATTTATTTTATAATTTCTCAAGGCAATAAACCATGCTTATGAACTTTATATAATTTGTAAAAGACAATTCTGAAAAGCCAATTAATGCACTTGCGTTAGCATTGCCCATCAGTTTGGGAAGCACTGCACGTGAAGGAAAAATTCAAAAATGAATCTACAGCATTTTTTGCTCGCGCGCCACGTTAACCGCAACCCGCAGAGGGGAAGCATTCAAACCCTAACGACGTATATGCAACACTCAGAGCAAAAGAGGATGTGGCATGGCGCGACGGAGAATATTCATTAACGATGACAAGTTGAAATGCTAATTATTGTCAAATTAATTTAGTCAACTGTCAGCTTAAAGACATGCCAAAGCGACAGGGAGGGCGGACGGAGGGCGGGTCGAGAGAACAACGCGTAAAAACCACTCGCCATAAGAAGTGAAAATTAATGAACGACTTTAAAGCGCAAATGGGCAGATAACCATAGAGCGTTCGTGGGGGGAGGGGAGGGGGGAGCAGAGGAAAGAAGGAACAACATCGGCTAATGCAGTTGATGATGTTGAGCAGGCACAGCGAGTGTGTCATAAAATTGCACTTGAAATGATTATGGGCGGAATGAGGGAACGAAGAAGAAGCAGCAGGGAAGACACAGCAGAACGCAACAACAAAACAGAATATCATATGAAATTTAAATAGCATCAACAGAAAAGCTGACAGATAAAACCGTTGAGTTAATTTAAATGGTCGCTCTATCAAGCTCAGCGCCGATTAGAAGTGCAACATGAAATATAGGTAAGAATTATAGCTTGAAAGCTTGATTTTTGAAAGGTTTTTGAAGGAAAGTGAAAGTGGTAAAAATTCAAATTCTTAATCCAGTTCGAAAACGGCTAAAAAATAAATGTAAAGATTCCTTTAGTTCATACTTAAAATAGAGCATGCATATACAAGCTAATGCGAAAAAGCTAGGCCTTAGCCTCGGGCATTTGAATGAACTAGTTTTTTTATTGCTTTAAAATGTATGTGGATACTTGTCTGAAAACTTCTTCTTCCTTTGATATGGACAGCAGCTATATGTAGAATTTCAGAATGCACTAATATATCTTTTATTCAAAAGTAACTCGAACGCATAAACACTTTCATTGAAACTGTCAGCTGACATTGTCTGCCATTTCATTGTCAAATGGCATGAAACAACAATAATAGTAATGCCACTTGTCACATTGACAACTGACAGCATCGTTGCAAAGTCATATCGCATCAAGTAGAAAATAAGTGACTGTCCAGTGCCTCCCTCACATTGCTGGGCGTACACTGTTATGCGACACAGTAGCTTAAAAACCAGCTTTTTTGCTCAACAATTTTTTTTTAAACCGACACTCAGGGGATGCTTCCTATACATGCAGAGCACTTGTTGGTTTAGAAAGGATCATAGGTTAGTGGGTGGGGGGAAAGAGGAGTAGTGGCAGTGGACGTTTGCCTTGAATTCGCGAATATTACAATGACTTGGGAAAACCTCCGCAGGAAGACTATTCCACAACCTCGATGTACGATGTTGGAAGCTTGCAATAGCGAGAGAGAGAGACAGAGTGTTAAAGCAACTACGAGCAAATGTTTGATTTGATAGTAATTGTGGAAGAAAGTGGCTGGGTCGAAAATCTTAAAGTATGGAATATATTACGTTTGTAGTAGGGATGCAATCGCTTAGTCACTGCGATTGAAAAGCTCTATTGGGACAGTTTTTCTCAGAAAAAATTCTAAAAATAAAACTTTTGAACTGGGAAAATGGCGCAGAAAATATCTCTGCAATCTGAAATATAACATATTCGATGCCAGGATGTAAAATTCAAACCGAGATGAGCAAAAAAGCAACTAATAGCAATTTTTTATTCTTTTTTTCATTTATTCGCACTATTTTAATGTTTTGTTGATCGTTTTTGCGTATGTGTAAAATAAAATTTTTTTCAAAAGAAATGTATGATGGAAAATTGACACGCTCGGTTTTATATTGTTCTCTTTTATTCGATTCTTATTTTTGCCTATATGATCGTCATTCCATTCCACAGTGACACTTTGCATATGAATTTTGCAGGCGCATACAACAACACTTTGAAAGACATTGGCTGCTGCCAACATTAAACACAACAGCAACGGCTGCTGCTGCTGTTGCCTGCGTACAGCTGCAATTGCATTGCTGCTATTGTCATTGTTGTCTGTGGCGGTTGTTGTTGTTGGTTTTGTTATTGTTATTGCAGTTGCTACTTTTATTGTTATTGTGCACTCGGAGTGACACATTAATGTCATTTTCATATGTCAGTCGTTGTTGTTGTTGCACTCATTGCACGTTGCCCTTTTGTTGCTGTGTTTTTTCTGCTTGTTGTTGCCGCTGGCTGTGTGCGTGTGTTTGTGTGTGCGTTTTTTTTTGTTATATTTTATGGCATTCAGACTTTTGTCAATATTTCGCCTTTTAGCTCAACTGTCATTTCGCTTGTCATTTTTTGCGTTTACAAGTTGTCACAGCATGTAACACCTTGTAGGGAGACATGCTTGTGTGTGTGTGTGTATGTGGCATGCAACTTAATTTATGCAAGTGCATGCGTGGCATAATGGAAATTAGTGAAAACTTCTTGAGAGGTATGAATAAATTGTATTCTATTTTAGCATAGTTTTAGAGACAGCGAGACACATACATACATACATATGCATTTATATGAATTTACATAAATTAAAGAGCAACCTTGCCAAGAGAACAGCCTAGCAAATGCAACAAAAAGTTTTGAATAAATACATTAAAATTGTTAGCACTTTTTTTAACCTTACTCTAAGCGGATTAAAGAACATTTCTCAAAATTGTTTGAAAAATACTTTTTTTAAATTCTCCCGAATTTTGTAGTAAGAGAAGGACTCGTTTCATTTCTTGATTTTAATGTATTGCTCCCATATGTAAATTATGTTGTTGCTACTCTACCACAACATGCTAGTGTAATTCCATTTGTCAACGTACGTTACACTCTTCTTCCTTCCCTATCAACTGCATCAATTTTGTATGCAAAATGCAACTCTGCGTTGCACTTAGAAGCATTTCCGCTCGTTGCGCTCACATACATACTTCAAACTCACTTCCCGCGCTGCTTGTAAGCTGCACTCACACACACACTTATACATGCACACATTCACGCATGCATGCACGCACACATACACATGCAAGTGGTGTACGCATTTTAAGCATTTCGAAGCTGTCAAGCTTTGTCGGTTTAAGTCAGGCCAAGAGAAATATGTGCACTTCTTTTTGCTGTTGCTTTTTTTTTGCTTTTCCACTTTTTCTGCTGCTGCTTCAGCTGCAACTCTGAGCTGTCTCGACTGTATGGCAGTCACTTTGTACGTCTGTCTGTCTGTCTCTCGGACTGCCTGTCATTTTGCATAATAAAATGCTTCAAATGTAAAAAATTGCAAAAAGCAACCGAAAGCGGGGGAAACGAAGAAAAAATGCAAAAAAGGAAAAAGTAAAAAAGCGAAAAGGAAGTGCAAAAAATGCATGTGCCAAAAAGGGAAGTGTTAAAAGATCTTTCACGCCGATAACGCCGCGCTGGCACTTCTTGTTGCCACTGCCACAAGCTGCAGCTTTTTTGTCTGGCGTCTTGAGAGTCTCTTGAGCTGCGGCAACTTCCTTCCCTTTGCTGCACTTCAAGTTGAAACGCTAACTTCAAACTCGAGCAACTTCCCGCGTGCGACGGCGCCGCCGCTGACTGACACCTTGCAACGTGTTAGATTACACGCCTCAGATAAATGCAACAAAAGGTGCAATGGCGCACAAGGCAAAATGTTGTTGTAAATGCAAATTAAACTTGCAAAGGTGATTGCGCTGGCGTGTTTGAAAAAGCAGAAGAAGAAGACGACGAGTTATAAAAAATGGCAGCAAAGGAGCAACAAAAATTTGCATATTGCAAGTAAGCACACTCGTGAAAATAGTTAA
This sequence comes from Neria commutata, assembly GCA_963457695.1. NCBI lineage: Eukaryota > Metazoa > Arthropoda > Insecta > Diptera > Micropezidae > Neria > Neria commutata. The sequence continues at coordinate 57,268,192 of OY735246.1, forward strand.
ATAATAGTAATAATGAATATTTAATAATATTCACATGCTATGCTAATGCGTCGCATTTTTGACCAACCAGAGAAACTAACCGAATCTACTCTACCTATTTTATAATTAATTTCCGTTTAATAAATTTTGTTTTAAATAATTTGCCACGTTAACCAACTCTCTCTTTCAAATTTCTGTAGCTTTACTTATAAGTAATCTAGTATTTGTTATTATTATGCACTTTTTAGTTGTCATTACTAATCCCTTGTTGTGAGTGTAGCTGTATGAGCAGAGAAGTGGCATTGCAATTTGACTGCACTCACACCATTCACGCCACCAAAGCTGCTTGCCACCTTACCATTCGTTCCTTCAAGCTTCCTGCCATGTAGTCATGCCACTTTGTTATTGTTATTGTTGTTGTTGTGGTGCTTGTGTGCATTCAACACAAAAGCAATGCATACCAAAACCTCTCACCCACTACGCCACATCAGCACCCCTTCCCCCCCTCATGCTTCACATGCAAATTGCACTTTTGACAATACTTCAAATTGCAGTGTTGCTATTGCTGTTGTTGTAGCTCATTTGTGTTGTTGTTGTTGCTTGAAGTGTTGCATTGTTTGGCTGCAATTTCTGTTTTTTATGTGCTCTGCACTCGCTTGCGGTTACTTTTGGCATAAACGGGGCGCGCATGAATGAAAATGAAGTGACGTTAATGTCTTTTGCAGCTGGCAGGAGTGAAGGCAATGGCGTATTTTAGTGCTAAGAGCCAAAACTTTAGACACATGAACTCTGAATTCAAGCACAGCGCATGGAAAAGAAGGTAAAAATTTATCAGAAATTAGTTCCAAAGATTTGGAATCTGTAAACTCAAATTCATTCAAAATTCTTGAAGATTACGATAAGATTACTTCAGAAACAATTTCTATAGGTTATCATTGTATGCTTCCATGACGTATATTTTCAATCTATATAGTTAGATATTTTATAGCATTGCTGCCATCGATCGCAGGCAACCCTTTCGCTAAAGTAATGGTTTTTCTGTATTATCAATTAAAACTCGCCTAATTACGGGTAAATCCGAATTTATTTCTTAGAATTACACTTCAAAGTGAAGTACACTTATAAATATTGCACGATTACATTTAATTAGATAAGATTGTAGTTTATGCGAATTATGGAAGCTAACATCAAGGTGAAGGCTATTGTTATTATTTAGGGAACTCCATGATTTTATTGAGTGACTTACACAAAAATTGGCATAAATTAAATTTAACAAGTATTCGTATAAGATAAGATAAAAGTTAAGTAAGGTTAGGTTTAGTCAACTTAAGTTGTTGACGATAGCTTCAGTTTTGGTAGATTGGATTAGGATTGCAAAAGTTATAATTTTTTCAACTTAATAGTTCTTTTAACATGTGCTACAGGAATGCTTTGTGCTACTTAAGAAAAAGAGTTAGGAAGCTGTTCTTAAACTAAGGAAATGGGTTGGCTGGTTTATATTTGGACTGGAAAGAAAGGCATTTAAAAATTTGTAATGCAAATTTAAATTTCGATAGTCAATTAGATCAAGAAAATTTTGAGAGGTTTGGTTAGTAAATATTCCACTGATTTTAACGAATAAGAACTTCAGCTAGAAATTTTAGCCATTTACGCCACTGTACTCCACCATACAAAACAGTGTGTGAACGTGCCACAATATGTTGCAGCTGTTTTTCTCATCACAGTTAAGCGATTCAAAGTTTTGTAAAAAAAAGTAAGAAAAGGAAGCTTGCGCAAAAATTACAGCGGACATAGAGACAAGCGGCATTTGTTAGATCGTACAATGACACTGGCGCTCTCTGTCTGTGTGCAGCGTTGCCACCATAATAATGATAATGCCACTGCTGCTGCTGCCGCTGTATAATAATAAAAGTGCGAATTAAGATTGCAAATCGCGTGACAGTAAACTATGCGCAACTGTCGCCGGCTGCTGCTGCCAGTGGCCATAATGCATGCCACATTTTGTGGCAGCGCCGTAAAAAAGTAAGAGTGACACTTGCAGCAGCACGATGACATTAAAATATGGCAGCTGTCATGCGGCTTGCTTAGCATTTGAGCTGAGAAATGGCAAAATGTGCAGAGGGGAGTGGAATGGCTCTGGCGGAAGCTGCACACGGCTTCACTTATAAAACGCATTAATTGTGCTTTGCGACTCGAGTGCAACCCTGCACTTTTTGCATGTGAATTTACAACATTTCTGTGCTGCCAGCAACAGCAACAGCAGCAGTTGCAACAACACGACGCGACAAGCAGCAAAATTGCGACTTCCGACATTGGCCTGACAATGACAGTTCCAAATGCCGTCGTCGTCGTCGTCGTCGTCGTCGTGCCAGTGTGGCGTGCAAGACATGACATGACAGCAGACAGCAGCAGTGGCAGTGACAGCAACAGCAGCAGCAACACTGGCAGCGGGCGGGAAGTGGCAGCAGCAGAAGTGGCACTTTGCAATGCGCCATTTCAGCGTTGATTGTCAGGGTCTTGCACCATTTTCGCTGGCACTTTTTTACGTTTAAGAATTTCTGCTGGCGACCAGTGGCAGCCATTTTTATTTACGAGTATATTCTTTTCTAGCGTGTCTGTCAGCGACATATTTCCATTTGTTTTTATGTGTCACTTGCCACATGGTATTGTTCTAGTTAGTTATACACACAGTGCTGCCACTTTGTAAGTTTATGGGAGGGAAGTACACAATATTTACTTCAAGGCCTTTAGGCAAATCCCAAAAAATTTTATGTATTTAACTGAAAAATGTTGTTGACAAAAAAATTAATGTTGCCAATGTTGTAAGTAATTTGGCTTGTAGAAATTATTCCGAAATACAGAAGTTTTGCAACTCTTTTGAGAAGCTTTAGAACTGCTTGTGGCAGTACTGGTTAAAGTTGTTGGTTTTCTATTCGAGCTGTTTTCTGATTTTGTTGTATTTTGCTCTTGCTGTTTTTGTGATGGTACTTCCTTTTGAATGTGATTGTTCTTGCCGCCTTTTTTGTTGCTCTTTGTGAGCATGTATCTGTTCGGTTTAGTGGTTTTTGTGCTCTTCTGTTGTTGTTGCAGTCATTGGGTTTATAGTTGCATTCGATGTGCGCGTCAAAAACGTTTATTGCCTGTCATTTGACACGACTTTCACGTGCTCATGCATGTATGTATGTGTGCGTGACTTGACGTTTGTACTATTTTTGTTGGTATTTCACACTGACTAAAAAACGTTTATTATACATTTTTTTAAATTGCTCTCCTGTCGTGACATGCGCGAAAAGGTCAAGCTGACAAATGTCAAAAGTTTTTTTAGGCATTGTCAGCGACAAAAATTGGAATATTGGCATTAGAACAGATTGTCATTTTTGCCTTTTTTTGCAGAAATAATTGAAGCATATTTCATACTTTTTAAAAACTTCGCAAAAATCCGACTTGCACTCAACACAAACAATTACTTAATTGCACTCCCAAAATTCCATAAATTCCAAACACTTTCAAAATTTCGCACGTCTACTCATTATCAATTACAAAAGAAAAAAGTATGAGGAATATAAAAATCGAGAGCACTGCCACACTGCCACACTCAAGTGCGCAAATTTATGGCAAAAGCCAGCGCTCAGCGCATTACAAAGCAAGTAAATTAGCCCCGCCATTGGTGGCGGGATAATTGCGAAGCGGAGAGGGCAGCGGAACCACACAAAAAGCCAAATGAAATGAAAACTGAAATAAACCATAAATACTCAATACTCAAAGGCCAGCTCATTGATTATTTTCATAAAAATGTATATTTAAGTGTGCTATAAAATCCCATAGCGTTGCCATAAATTTAACGATCAATTTCATTAATAAGTGGCCATAAATAAAAGCGCACCCAAACCGAACGAAACGATTCGCAAGTCGAATAAGTCGCGGCAAACCTCACACAAAAACAGCCAGCACCAACACCAACGCACCCGTGCGGCATGTGGGAGGGGAGGTCCTGCACAGCGGCACACTCTGATATATGAGAAATCATTTAGAAAACATTAATAATAATTTTGCACAAGTAATGATATGCAAAATTAATGAGCGAAAACTCAATGAATTAATTTGAAATGCGGCGCGACTGGCATGCAACGCTGCAAGTGATCGCCACTGGGCACAAAATCAATTGGCTTATAGCACGCTCAATCAACAATAACAACAACAACAACAAATTGGCTTATAAAGCGGCATATTGTAAATTACAGTCAAATTACTGTGGCCGCTGATAACTCATAGGAATGTTAAGTAGCATTTGTTTAAATTAACAACTTACAATGCAAAGAAAAAACAGTTGAAAGCTTGTACCAAAACAACAACAGCGAGCGGCAAACACAACAACAACAACTGCATTCCATATATAGCAGCAATTATAATCAATAATTCGAAAGCAAAGTAAACTAAACCAAATCAAGTGTCATAAATTGTGGATTATTGTAAAAGCCACTAAACAACAGCAACAACAGCAAAATCAAGTCAACAACAAAACTACATACCCACGCTTTGGTCAGCCAACAACACTTGAGACTTGGCAATGAATGGCATAAGCTGCAAAATAAAAGCACTTCAGCCAGCGAGAAATTAAAATTTTTTATCAAGAAAACGCATTTAACCCTTAGTCACTAGATAGTTACATAAGCGAGGCAGATTGCGGGCCCAAAATAACATCGATGTGGTATTGTTTTATTATTGAAATGCGGCTAATTTAGGAGGGCAACCGAAAGATTGCTGGTGGAACCAAGTAGTAGAAGCTTTAGCTAAGCTTGATGACAAGGATCGGAAAAAAAATGTTGAAATTTCGAAATTTTTTCGTAGCTAATGTATGGGACGTCGACGAAAACGTTGTATGCGACTCCAAGGCTTAAGCTGATGAGCGAGATCAGAAATGTGTCTTATATTTTGTGAGAAATTAATGCTAGTCTATTTGTAAAATATCTGTTATTTGAATATATTTCAACCGAGAAACTGCTGTGCCCACGTTCTACATGCATAATGTTATTTTCAATTCACTTTTCGTACCATTTATTCGAGATCACTTTTGCTTAACGGCTCAATTTTCTATTTACAAAACTAGTTCATTGAAATACTTCGGAAATGTAAAAACGGAACTGGCACGATTATATAAAATGATTTTTAAAATTTAATTAATATAGTCTAAAAGCTTCAAAACGTGTATTCATTTATGAACCATTCATCCATTGTAGATTCAAAAAAGTGTCAAAAATCCGCCAACCATAAAAGCGTAAATAATTCCAAATGTCGCTGTCGCGCAACTTATTAAGCACTTTTATAAAAAAGGCAAAAGTCGAAATTAAACTCGAAACGCAACGAAATTTCAAAATGCAAATGTGCGGCGTCCGACATTGTTAATTGACTCGCTTTTTATGGCTGTCATAATTTCGTTATGATGGCAGCGACAGTGGCGCTGGCGTTGCGCCGTCGCGTCGGCCCCCACTGAGCGCGCTGATGATTGCGCTGAGCAGCGGCCTGGCCTCATCATGAGCAGCAGCACAGCTTCGGTTGCGTTGCGCTATCAACAGCTCCATTTGCTGTGCCATAAAAATCGAATTTAAGCTGCCATATTAATTTGTATATTTTATATAAATGCGCACCAAACAGCGACAGCGAGTTCAGCTCTGTTTTCTTCTACGTTTTAATTTCGAAATGAATTGTGTTATTTGTAAATCACATTTTTCATCCGTGCTCTAATGAGTCGGCATTGTGCGCCACCCCGCGGCAGCCATAACTCATGTTCAGCCGGCCAGGCTAGGCCATCCCAGCCAGTTGAGCGTTGCCAAGGCGGCGCGTTGCGCGTATTAATTTCAAATTATAGGCACGTCTTGCCATAATTCACTCCTTTTCTAGCACTGAGCCGACGAGAAATCGCAAATGATGGCATTTGCCACAGCCATACCAGCTATGCGCATAGCTATGTGGCACCCCCTGCTGGGATCTTCGACAACACCATCTTTATAAATGGAATTTTATTGTTTTGCATTAAAATTTATTGGCGAATATTAATAATTTATATTATGCTTTTTTGGCTGTTTTTGGCTTGTGGTATTGAGAGCGCACACACACACGCACATGTCGCTATCGATGTGTGAACAATTGCATTGAGCTGCTCATTGGTGGCCATAAGTTATGGCAAATGCTTTGGCTGCGACCGCCAAGGCGCAGCGCGGCACGTGTTATATGCTAATGCAGCCGATTTCTATTTTACCTAATATTGAAATCATATCAAAAATATTATTCACACTTGATTGACTAATATTGCGCTTCAGTTTAAAAGTAGTATGTGTCATGGTGCGCCTGATAAAAGGTCTCAAAAAGTTGCGTGATATATTCAAAATTACATTTTGATTATTCAACTGTGAGCTGAAAATTAAAATCATCAAATTAGGTTCCAAATATAAATGAAAGTTGTTTTGTATGCAATGAAATAAGATTGTTATTTTTCTAAGAATTTGACATAATGGAGGAATCATCTTTCATGGCATTTGTTAGAAAGGAAAGATATATTGATAAAAGTATCATCATGAAATTGTATTTATTGCCTGTTGCTAATATCCTACCCATGTAGATCACTGATCACAATTTGAAAGTAGTCTTAGTTTGAATATTAAATTTTTAAGCAGACAAATTTCAACAAAAAAATTGTTTTTTCATAATTGCCTGTTAGCATAATAGAATTCTCTACATAACCTCACTTTGATTGTTCGTATCTGCGCCAATTTCTACTAAAATAAAAACATACATGGCACAATCTACAAATCTGAGCATTTTGACAACTCTTGAGTGTAGCTGTCGCTTTAGGCTCTGCGTTTCTATTTTCGTCCTTGTTACAGACTTCGCATCTGCAAGTCGAATAGCTTGCGATTTCACTGCTACTGAGCTCTTGGAAATATGCTCCTATCTAAGAATTTTCATTGGGGTCGTTGGCTTCTCAAAATGTAATTGCTAAATAGGTGCTTTACATACAACTCAGAGCAAAGATTTATATAGCAATTTTTACAAAACAATTAATCGATAGCTTTCGCGCAATATCTCACGTCCGCTCTGGCCAGACCAGACTAATCTGCAATTCAGTTGAAGCATTCGCACTTCTCACTAAACACTTCCTGTGCCCTGCCTATGCACGTTTGCTGCCGGCCTGCGGTGCTCACCCGCGGTGCGGCAGCGGTTACATTTCACTCGATCATAAATAATAAAAATGTCTATGCCAGCGGCAGCAACTGCGTCGGAGCACAGCTGCTTTGACTGCGCCAGCGGCAGCGGCCTTTCACAAACGTGGAAATGTGGAGGCGTCCAACTCGTATATATTTTTTGTGGACCCGTGGCAAATAATCGCGCGAAATGTCTGCGACGAATATGAACAGCATAAATGGCAAAGTGCCTGCATGCACGGCTGAATGGCAAAGGGGAAAATTTATGGCGCGCCAAATTTGAATTTATAATGGCACACAGCTCCGCAGTGCCGCAGTCGCTGTCGCCGCCCCGGTTCCAGCCTTCCAGCAGCCGCAACTGTGCCCGCAACTTTCCACATGCGATGGCCCGGGCTCGGGCTCTGGCTCTGGCGGTGTTGGCGGCGTGCTGCGGCGGCGCACACGTTCGCTTTTGACGGCGCGCGTAGAAATTGCCATTGTTTAGGGCCATAAATTATAATTTTAATAGATTTTAGTCGGCTTAAGTAAATTGTTTTTGTTGTTGGCTACTACAATCAAATAATATATATGACGGTCAATTAAATATATTCATATTAATTTATTATTATCTGCAATAATTATTAATAGCAATATGATTGTGGAATTGTTGTTGTTGTTATACGTCAATTGGGCTCTAATTTATATGTATTTTATGAAAATATCAAGTGTGATTTGATTTGTTGGACTTTGCGGTCATAAGCTAATTTGTTGGGGATTTTGGAAGTGTGAATTGCGTCATTGTTTGACCTACATGTATATAAGCCTTGGATTAAGCAGAATCAAAATATAAAGTACTATCATACTTCGTATTAAATGAATTTAGTAAGCGCCTGTAAGTATGTATTACTATTATGTATTAATCTTTTCGCCTCAGAGGCATTCTGGTTGGCAAAGTGCCGATCATAAGTAACTCAAGTGGAGAGCTCATGGCCAACATAAGGATTTAGAGGATCATATTAGCAATAGCTTTCTTGAGTAGCACAATACAACAGAGCATTTTCTCTGTCAGTGTTCCGCTTACTCTGGCATCTGAAGTCGTTTGCTGTTATTCGCCATATTCTGGGTATCAATAAGGCTCATTTTCTATCCCTGGACGAGCTTCAGAGTCTTCAGAGTCTTTCTTCAAGAAGAAGAAAGAAGCAGTTAAAAAAGTAGTAAGCCACACTTATTCTTTTGACCCACATTGTATTTTCTGATTTATCTTTACTACGGCCAATCACCAACATTGTCTTAAATTTTCAAAAGTATCTACTGGTATAGCTTGAATGAATGAGGGTTTGCCTATTCAACGGAAAAATCCTCAATCCACCTCATTTCCATATACATATATATGTATATATAAATAATTGTTCGGATGGGAAGATCCTCCACTCATCTACTTCTAGGCCATCTATATATAATCATGCAAAGCTCTTGAAACTGCAAAGCTGATGAATGTCAGTCAGCTCACACTTCCTGAATCATCAAATAATTATTAAAGTATTTTGAAGGTAATAAGCAAATTTAAAAATATTATGTATTTTAAAAAGACAAGTTCAAACGACATTCATCCAAATGACTCACATGCCGCACACAATAATTCCATCTTTTTTGCTTTTATCTAAATTGAACAATGTTTGTCAAAGCACTTTTTGCTAGTTTTAGTTGCGAAAAAGCCCCTACAATCCATCATCATTAGAGTATATATCCATATATCAAATAGTCAGTAGTTGCTGCTGCCATTATTGTCATGACTTTGACAGCAATGCGGTTGTGTGTGTGTGTTTCTGAGTGTGCATGTGAAATGTGCCGCCGCCATCGTAAACAACAATAATAATTCTTTCATTAAAAACCGAAATTAGTTTCTCTGCTGCCGCCATAATTTCAACTTAACAGCAACAACGACCGCAATGAAGACACGACAACAACAACAACTACAGCAAACAGCAACAGCAATTCTGGCTAAAGTAATGCAACACGCCGCACAAAAAAAAAGCGCAAAAACAATAAAGAAAAAAACTGCAAGCCAAGAAAAACAAATAAACAGACACAAAATTTACGATGTTAAAAGCTGTAAATCACAAAATGCAACAACAACAACAGCAACGATAATAACAATAACGAGCACACAAACAACAGCAGCAACTGTAAACTATTGCAAGTGCAAAATACGCAACAACAACAACAACAATATGTATTCGCAACAACAATGAGAGCAGCAAGAATATTGGAACAAGAACTGAAGGAACCTGCCGGACGGACTAATGGACGGACGAAATGGTACAGAAATGCAGAGCTTGCTCATAAGAACGGCACGAAAACGAGCTGAAAGATTGATTGAAAGAGAGACAACAAAGAGTTGAGGTGGTATTCCCTATGATCATTAACCATAAGGAATGTTCATACAAAAGGACTTTTAAATCAGAACTTTCGATCAGACCCATCACACTTAAGTGTGTAGCAGAGAAGTTGGGACCGATCAGGAATCCAATTAGAAGTCTGCCATTCTAAGGGCTGAAGGTCCTAAGCAAAGCAAAGGAATATCTTTTGTTGGAAGCAGAAGCTTCGTTTGTCTATATTCAACCCAGACCTGTCCATCTAAGACCGTGGGGAGAGCCCAGCCAGTCGTTGATATACGCTTTAAACGTAGAAGATGGCAGAAAACTGACACTTCTTCTGGGGCAGAGATCTATTTTAGGTAGAGACTAGTACTCATATGCAGTTATAGCTTTAGTTCGTACAGCTCAAATCATCGTAGAAGTATAAAGCGTACACAATATATGCCTTTCAATCTAACCTACCATATGCAGTGATGTGAAAAATAATCAATAAAAATTTTAAATAACACAACTGTATGTATAAGTACCTATATAAAATATAATTTCAGTACACCAGTCCTCAAAGTATCTAGAGTCTAGACGGCGAATAATCGTCTGTTTAAGTTTAAAGTTAATCTGTTATAAATTGTGTCTTTAAGAGCAACTCAGTAGCCCATTACTGAGCCATATCTACAAATCTAATAACAGTTCCACCTTTTGACATTTTCGACACTCGAAACATTAATGATTCATTTTTATATGCGAGTATGCAGAGCTGTGAGTTTATGAATACATACACGTATAATTATGCTGGTGTGTAGGCATTATATTTCCAAGTGTTAATTTAAGCCGCACAATAAAACGCAATTTTTTTCATTTTTCAATTTGCTGATGACATTTCAATTTGTCACGCAATCACACCACTTCCGTTCATTTTCAGCGCTGAGCCAACGCCTTTGTGAGATTGGGATTGTGAGTGCATGCGTGTGTGCGTCTGAGTGTCACTTTTATGAGATATTTTCACAGCTGATAGCAAACTGACAGTTTTAATTATACGAAATGATGTTCGCGGTCAGCTGACATTTGCACTTTCTTTTTCTACAAGGCAAAAGGCATTTAGGCTGTCCGTTCTTATGGCCACTGGCTTAATTTTTATTTGAAATATTATTCAACTCTTAATGTGCCAGCTTATAAAATTAAAATAGGAAATGAACAAAAAAAAATGATTTTCTAAACTGTTTCATTATTTTTTATAATTTTGCTACTTTACTTTTTTGCTTTTCGACAGCAAATTATCAACAGCAAATTATCAACAGCAATTTTAAACTTGTTGTTGCGCTTGTAGCTTAATACCTGTGGTTGTTGTTGTTGTTGTGCTGATGCTATTTGTGCCAGTGATGCGCAAACAAATGATGACACTGACAGCTGCCAGTTTGGCTTATATGATTTTTAGTAAAATTAATTGCGAGCAGACGTCATAAATCATTCAAATCATTTTTATTACGTTGCGTTTGGAGCAGCGGCAGCAACAGTCGCAGAAGGTTAATGCTGTTCCATGGCATTTATTTTCATAGCATATATTTCATTCATTATGTATGCACTTTAATCTTTGAATTAGAAACTGCACAGCAGGCGCAACAGATAAGCTTGTATTTTATGATGGCATCGCTGAAATTAATGGCAATTGCCACCATTGAAAGCTATTGTGCCAAGTCGTCTGAGCTCCTCTAAGCCACCTCTAAGCTCTTATGTACTTTTTAAGATTATTAAGCAAGTTCCATTGGAAAGAGAACGTCGCAATTTTACTTTTTACTATAATTAACCTTTCTACAATCTTTAAGAAAACACATAAAAATTGACGTCATATAAAAGTCAATAAGAGGTATACCAGAGCTATACAAGACTATCAACATGAACTTTGAATTTATTGCAGAATGAATGATTCAAAAATTGGAATGAAAGTTTCGAGTCTACTACTTATAAGGCTGATACTTAATTGCGTAATTATTTTGAGCAAGATTAAAAGTGAAGCCCTTAAGTTTTTAATATCAATGAGGTTGGCTTCTACTCGCTGGATCAACGTTCCATTTGCCAGATTATTTGTAAGAAGTTATAGTTATATATAAGTTACATATAAGTTAGATATGTTATATATAAGTTATATAGAAGTTGTATTGTTGCTTCAAAAGCGAAAAAATTACTAAAAAAAACAAATTAAAAAGAAAACTAAATGACCACTAATTTATTCTTATATTTTAAAGCCTTCAAGACGTTACTCATATTACTTGTATTTCACTTCAAGCTTCGAGCTGAGTATAAAATTATAAACAAAAAAAACACTTATGTCAAAGTCAAAAACACCACAAAGACATGACAGTTGCCTAATTCAATTGCAAAATCAAATTGCAGCAAATGTCAACAGTTACAAATGTCAAAGTGACATTTACATAGACACCGACAAACGGAGCAACTGACAGGCAAGCGTGCATACTTATTTGGAAAGTTCGACGCCATTTTTAGTGCTATGCGAGACGTTTGTCGTCATTGTTGTTGTTGGTGTTGCTTTACGCGGCATTTGGCGCCTTTGTTGTAGACCGCCAAAACGCCAAAAAGCACTTCATTACCAACAACAGCTGTCAGCGTCAAATTGACATGATACACACAACAACAACAACAACAACAACAATATTGACAATATGGAGAAGACAACATTGAAAACTTTTGAAAACTTCCGACGACGCGACGCGACCAGCAACTTGAGACTCGAAATGGGAGACTGTAGACGACAACGACTGGGACAGCATCAGTGACAGCTACACAATATTATGGCGTCACGCAGTTACACACACACACAAGCACAAAACATTTGTAACAAGCAATTTTCTGACTTTGACAGCTGTCAAAGTGACATTTCTTAATTTCAAACTTAATTTATACAGGCTGACGTAGACTTTCACTTTTTTGCTATGGCGCTTTTGAAGGAAACTTTATAAAAATGCTGCGCTTTGTTATTTTGAAAAACAGCGTGAAATCTTGTCACAAACAGAGAAAACAATAGACCTTACCAAACAACAATGGAGCTGTAATAAATTTTACCGTAACCAACATGTTTGTTTGTTTGTGTGTAATATTATTAATGGCAGCTAATCAGTTACAAGCTTAAATGGCGCCAATTAAATTGATTACAATCTCATTAACAGCCTCAAAGTGTCTCAAATTCCACTTCAGCTCCAACTACACTTCAGAGAGTAGCACTCAAAGACCATGCCAGGGTTTCTGCTCGCTGTCGGCTACCTGCTTGGCCCCCCTGCCCGCTCGCATTTTCTATGGTATATGGGAAATTGTGTGGCGCGGTGGCGTGGTGGGCACTATTGTTGACACTAACAAAAGCTGACACTTATGCTACGCGATGGTGAAGTCGAGATAAGCGCTTGAATGTGGCAGATGAAGTGGTGGTGTACGAGTACACCGGGTTATGGACGTTCGTCTATCTGAACGTACGTTCGCTCATCCGTTGCTTTAGGAGTGCGTGCGTTGGTTCAACTGTCGTCTGCTGCCTTATTTATGGCAGTTGCCTGTATCGGCGAGAGGCAACTCGGTGTGTGTGTTCATGTGTGTGTTCATGTGTGTGTGTGGCGTAGCGATAACGCTTTCGAGTCCATGCCGTAATTGATGTGATTGAGATTGATTGTCCGGGGCAAGACGCATAACAATCGGCATTTGTATTTATAAAAAGGCTTGATTGAAAGCCCAAGTTGCTACCAGTTGTCCCACACCATTATGCCTCCCATAAGCGTATATGCATGTGTGTGTGTGTGTGTGAGTTGGCTGTACGATAGCGTGGCCTGGCGTCTGTGGCGGCCCATAGGCGCCGTCAGTTGCTATGCCAATCACACTCCACTTTTACCGTCATTGCATTTATTGATATTTTATTGTATTTGTTGCTTTTGGTTGTTGGCTCCCCTTCTATGGCTTTGAGCTTGGTTTTGTAGTCGAAATTCAGACAATCAGCCGAATAGATTCTTTCAGTTCGGTAATCAATTTGAAAGTGTCACTTTTATTGCGTGACAGTTTGTTGTTGTTGCTCTGCTGAAATCAATTTGAATACAAACTGCAAGCATTTCCAAGCGAGCTAAATTTATGGCTCCCTCAGGCAGTTTGGCACATATGCACACACTTTTGCGATGCCACGGCATAGATACATATGTAGGTGTGTGCCTTAATATGTGCATATATTTTATAGTACAGAGAGATATTATTTTTGCATGTGCAGATAATAATATTTATTTGAATTTGCTATTGGTGATAATTGCGAAATTTTATATTTTGTCGCATGAGACACTGCTTTCAAGATATGATTGGAGTTAGTTACCAAAAGTTTCTTTATTCGTAAATTTACTGTAAAATGGCGTGGAAGACTTTCGAATGGGAAACATTGCGTTAAAAATGCCTTTGGAAACAAATTTCTGTGTTCCTCGAATTTATTCCCTTTATTTCTAAAAAGAGGACACATTTTTGTTTTGACAAGATTTGCTGATTGTCTCGTAGCTCTACGTTTTGAATTTCATAAGTTAGGGATGCATATGGTCTATTAACTAAAACCACGAGCGTTCCCAGGAAAACAATTGTCGGATGGAGCTGATTTTGGTTTCGTCAGTAAAAAGGGGGTGGGGTGGGGGGGAAGAGAGTAAGCAAGGAGTAAGCTAATTTGGAAATGTCGTGAAAATTTCGTTCTGGGGACTAATGGATGAATAGATCTATGGGTTGCCACCTGAATTCCATCTTTACAGCTTTAGAACTCTAAGCACCCATCGTCCATACAACGCTTCCTCTCAGGAACGCAACTTCAATATCAAAAATACTTCTTATCGCCATAACTCGCTGGCTTCTGCTAAACGGGCACTTACCGTATTTGGTGCCGCTAAATAATCCGGCCGCAAGTACTGATTGCTGGCCTGCAGCATTTTGTTGTAATTTGTTAAATCCACTTTGAAGGCTGTTTGGGGCGGGCGGAGCGCACGTCGCCGAGCAAAAGGAAGTTGAGACGAGAGTGAGCGGCACTCTCGGGCACACACGAAATGTGCTGACTTGGCAAAGAGTTGAGAGCGCCGAAGGATGGCAACGCTGTGCACGCAGGCGGACACCCGAAGAGAGAAGAACAAGCACGCCTGTGTGTGTGTGTCTCAGACGAAGATGTTAATCCACAACGGAAATGTCAGCTGGCGGAGTGCAAAAGTGCAATCGAGAGCGCGCAGAAGCGAGTCCAGACTGCGGAAATGCAGTATCAAAATGAGCGCACTTTCTGCTGGCAACGCCGTAAGAGGCGCGCATGCGCACGAGCGTGCGTGTGTATGTAAGAATGTGTGTAAGCTAATTAATGTGCAATGCACTCACACGCACATAATTCACTCATTAATAATTATAGCAACAAAATGCATATGCACTTTTTCTTATAAATGCAGCAAAAATTTATTACTTTTTTAATGGATTTTGGCACTTTTGTGACTGTTTGTTGTTGTTGTTGATTGGAGTTGTTTTTTTATGGGCTTTTTGTAAAAAATATTCTTCTTATATTTTCTCTTGCAATTAAACTTATTTTTTTCGTTATTTTCTTTGCACTTTTTGCCTTCGTTGCTTAACGACGCAACGCACGGAAGCTTCGCCACTACTGCGCTGCTGCTGCTCGGCGTCTCTGTCGACGGCGGCGTCACTAATTAAGCCGTAAATTCATAAATTTGCATGCCTTCGCCTGCTGCTGCTACTGCTTCGCGTGCTCGCCTTGACGGGGCTAAGCTGTGCCGTGCGGCTTTATGTGGCACGTTGTGCTTGGCTGATTATGGAAGCGGCAAACACACACACATTAATAAATCACAATTTTCGTGTTTAGTTTTATTATTTATGACTTTTTTATATGGTTTTTGCTTGTTTTCCTGTTCTTAATTTTTTGCCTTATTTTTTCTTGCGGCTTCAGAGGCACGTACGACACTGCCGCAACGCACTAACAACGCAGCAGTGGGCACGGGTAAGCGGAAATGTGGACAACGCGAGGACGCACGCGAAATTTCAAATTTCTAAGCGCTACCTTCAACGCGTGTAGAAAAGGGGGCAAGGGTGTTGATGCCGTCTAAATGCAAGTGGCAAATTCACGTATATTATCATATAAGTGCGCGGCTTATTCTGCAGTGGCATGCAACAAATTATTTCATATATTAACAGTAGCTTGTTGTTGTTTTGACTTTTGTTGTCAATATTGAACACTTGTGTGTCAGCAATTTTCTTCTAATCAATGTAGATAGTTAAACAAATCCAGTTTCAATGTGCGATTGGAAACATTTTTACAATTCATTTACAAACACTTTGTTATTATTAGTGTAATTATATGCATTCCTTTAAAAGTTAAGTGAACAATTTTAAGCCAAGCTAATTTTTGTCAATTAGAATACAATTATTTGCACTATTTTTGTAATTCAAACTCGCATATTAAGCTGCAGTTTTAACCATTAAGTTGACTGTAAAGATGCTGAAACTTGTTTAAAACTCACTTTAAAGCTGCTCAGATGAAATTTATGCCCACTTTTAATGCCTAATATGCACACTGTAAGATGCTGCAGTTGTATTTATTAAGCGCCTTTTCAGTTTTTGAATTCTTTTCGTTCTATTTTAGCCGCTTTTTTGTTTTTATTCACACTTTTCACTTTTAGTGTTGCAGTCAAAATTATTTACTCGCTTAAATTAAACTCACTTTTCATTTCCTTATAGCAATTTTTCTTTTGTTTTTACTTCCGCTACGCTTTTTGGTATATTTAAATTTTGCTTGCCTTTTTGTGATATTTCGCAAAATTGCTTTTGTTTTTGCTATTTATTTGGTTTCTTTGCTTGCTTTTTGTTTTTTCCGCAATGTGCGCGCGTACTTTTTACGTGAAATAACAAAGTTCGACTAAAAATCCATAAACATTCGCATGCTTGCATTGGTGGTGGTCGCTGCGCGCCGCTGCTGTAGTTGTAGTGGTAGTGGCAGCCGTTAGTGCCTTGTCGTGTGCATTGCCGCAGCGGAATACTACTACTAAAGTGCCAAAATAGTAGTGTTGCCATTTTTTGCCTTGCCTGCTGTCATTTCATTTTCAACAAGTGTGCTTTTGTTGTTGCCATTGCGCTGAGTTCTGCTCTCAGTTTGATGAGTTCAAGTGGAGCTACTCTCAAATGGGGCAGCTCTCAAGTGGCGTTGCTCGCTGATGGAGCAATTTATAATACAGCGCGCTCTCAAATGGGGCAACTCTCTCAGCTGCTCGTGCGCTTTGACCGTTAAAAACTGTGAGTTAAATAATTTGTTACAGTCTCTGGAGAGCAGACAACAACACCAAATCGCATGCTGATTTGGAGCACATGTCTATGTGTGTGCGTATTTTTGCTCAGTGTGTTGCTCACTTGTGAGAGCGGTGTGCTTTGGATGGGATACTGTGAGCGATAAAAAGTGCTGCTGTTCCAAAAGAGTAGCATTTAAAGCGTAGTAGAAAGTTTAAAAAGTAGTGAAAAAAGCATACTTTCAAATTAGTAGTGCTGAATAAGATTTTCAAAAGTGAAGACTATTTGAAATAATTGTCGATGTTTTAGACGCATTTGAAATATCAAAAAGTACCTACTTCGTATTCGGAGGCAAAAATTAAAATATTTTGAAAATATTATTTAAATTATGCCAGCGCTAAATTTTCCAGCAGCATTATATTATAACTTTTTCATTACTAAGCTATTAGGAAACTTAAGTGCTCTGAATACTATTCTAGCTAAACTCCTTTCTTTCTTTCTCCTTTGGAAATTAAAAAAAAATATTTCTATAGAAATTAAATTTATCTTTGAATAAAAAAATTGGCAAAACTTTGATACCTTCTTGAAGATGGCTATCTCAATTTGTAGAATTTTTAACTGCAGTGCTCTACTTTCTGTAGGCTTGGTTCAAGTTTATTACATATATGGAATTTCGGTAAATCCTAAATACATAAGACTGGGTAAAATGGCTTAAGAAAAATAGTTGGGCTTGTCATTTGACCAAATTCTTTCACGCCATACGTGGTAAGGATTCCGCCATATATTATGAATGTCTGGAGCACTTATTAAAAGAGTGCTCGCTTCAGACTTAAGCAATTTTTTTACACAGGTAGTGAGCTGTAGTGAGTAGTGCTAAGTCCCATAATTCTATTCCGATAATCGTTTTCTTGATCTATCGATTTGATATCCTTTGCTCCATATTGCAAAATTATTTAACTTAATTTCGTTTTGAAGAAAAAGTATAAAAAGTATGTTCACACTGCGTGTATCACAATATCGAATTTTAAATTATTTTGCATGAAATTTTTTTTCATGCCAAGCTGTTTGATTATATACATTCCATTTTCGTGGTGGTAAACATTTATAAAACTGCCTGCCAATCAAAGGAGATTATTTTCCTTTTTTTTGCATAAAAAATTAATTCTTTCAAATGTGCATATGTGTCTGTTCTTATGGGCGCCCAAACAAATTCTGCCGCCGCCATGAACACCAGCGCCAAGACAACGAAGCAAGGCGCAACCGAGTCAGACCGAAGCCAGCAGCAGCAGCCGCAATAGCCACTGTAGGTGGCATAATTTACGGAGTGTTTACAGCAGCGCTCATTGGATGATGGCGGCGCGTTGGCATGCTGTGTTTATGAGAGTGTGAAGCCATTATGGCCATCTTTATTAGTTCGCCTACTCTTTTTGCTTTTGCCTTTTGGCCTGCTCGCCCACAGACGCCGGCACAGCACCAGCCTCTTTTGCTGCCCTCTTTCCTCCTGCTCCTTCCTGGCGTTCCATAGTGCAGCGTTGCGTTGGGTCGGCCATAATTGTTTACAAATGTTTTGCGGTATGTATCAAAACAACAACACACATGCACAAATACATTCCCCCTGCCAGAGCCAGAGAGTGAGGGAGAGAGAGTGCATATACGCTGCAATTACAAAAACAACAATATTGGTGCAAGGCAATATGCAGCGAAAGAGTGCAAGCATAACTTTTGCGCTTGCTCTGACATCAAAATTAAACTCTCGGCTCAATTCTCTCTTTCGCTCTGTCACCATTTCTCTCATCTTTTCACTGCGCAGTGTCAGGTGCAGCTGAGTGCATGCAGGCTGAGCATGCAGCTTGCAGGTGTTGTAAACAGAAAACAGCTGTTCTGCATATGCACACATCTGAGAGAGAGAGGAGTACTTGTCACATGAGCGTGGGCGTCTGTTGCGCAGTAGCAGAAAACTGGAGCTAAGTGCAGTTAGAGAGTCAGTAGAGTTTCGCCTGCCTGAAAGGTAGTTGAAAAATGAAAAAAGGGTATACAAAATTTTGGTCATAATAGAGAACAGTTTTCTCAAATGTTTTGTCGCAGCTAAGGAAGCCAAAATTTTTTTAAATACTCAAAATTGAAATATTTCGATCGATCTCAGATATCAAAAATTTTACTTTTCCCAATACAAATTTTATTTTCTGAAAGAGACATTTCGTAAAACCGAAATAAAAATCTTTAAAAGAACTTGCTTTTAGTTTTAAAAGAAAACCATTCTCATACGATCCTTTAAACTCAATATAACTTTCAAATTTTACAACTGTATGAAATTAGCTCCTTTTGTTCAAAACTGGAAATGCTTATTTTTGCGCCATAAAATTCAAATTTCCGACACTGTGCAGCGTTGGACTGACATGGGGATACTTAATATTGCGACGACCAGGCCGATTGTCTGGCGTTTTATTATCACGAGTCCCCAAAATGTCAAACTCTTCAAAAGCGGCATTAAAAGCGTTTCGAAACGACACAAAAAGTCTAATTTCGTATGAAAATAATAAAAAAGTCGTAAACTTCATAATTGTTAAATTATGCGAGAGTCGTAAAAGTTTCGTGTGTGACTTCGCTTAATTTTAATAAAATTTTAAATTGCCGAAAATATGTGTACGCAGTGTCGCCGAAGTGGGGAAGCGGGTTGAATTACGCATGCTTTCCAGCGTCTTCTTTTAATGAAATACACCAATCAACTCGAACATATTTGTAAAAATTTTCTGTTGCCTATTTCCTGCCTTTGACTTTTCTGGGTCTGACATAAAATTGCTAATTTTTTTTATTTTCACTTTTGTTGTTGTTTGTTTGCAGCCATATTTGAAATTTCTGCTAATATTTCTCATTATTTATTGAAGCGCAATCAACTGCGACAACATAAAATTGGTTATTTTATGAAAGTGTTGTTGATTTTTCTTGCAAAATTTGAATTTTTAATTTTACTACCTTCTGCTGTCACGCCTGTGGCCCCTGCGCAGTCGCTTTGATGGTATCATTTGTATCAATTTGACATTTATGTGTAAAATTTGCACTTCATCTGAACTCTTAATTAGATTTTTATGAGTGTGTTATCGCATGGGCAGCGAAGTTGGCAGTAAGAAGAAGAGCAGAAGAAGTTAGTGGCGCGGAACGGGGCATTAGCGCTATAATCAGCGCTTTACAACTGCTGCTAACTTCACTAATGAACAGCAGAAGGTAGACATAAAGTGGAGTCAATTAATTTTTCAAAATATCGCAACTATTATTTGTGATCTGAAGAAAGTTCTGGGAAAACAAAAACTAATTTGCAGCAGGACATGAACATGATTCTTAAGAAAACCTTAGATAGTTCCTTTTTAAATGTTTTTCATAAGAAGAGAGTAGACTTCTACGATTCTTTCGAAAATGCTTCAACAGAAAGAGTTGCTACAATTTATTACAACAATTTTAAGTAAAAATTGTAATATTTTCCAATAAGTTTACCGCAAACATTTGCCCCTTTATGCGTCACAATTCCTCATTCCAGTGCAATTTTTGCTTGCACATGCGCATTTGATATGTTAAGGAATTAGAGCAAGAGAGGGGTAAAGGGGATAGAGAACGGAAAAAGAAGTGACAAACATTTGCAACTGTAAATTTATGACATTTCTGCTGACATTTGTTTGCGCTGCCCTGCAGCAAGGCGTAGAGTGCAGGCGACATGCAACTGGCGGAGAAGCTGCAGCTGCCGCATGATAAAATTGCGCGTAACACTAACACCAACAGACACACACACATACATAAAAATATGCTTCTTTATTTGTGTGTGTGTGTGTAACATTTTGCATATGCAAAACATAAATGAACACACACATGCAAATGCAGTCTAATGTGCTGCACCAGAAGTGACAGCAACAGCAACAACAACAACAGCAAAAAATAACAACAACAACAACGAACGCAACTACCATCATAGCAGCAACAACAGCAATAAAAATAAAAAGAAAGAATAATAACATAAATAACAACAAAAACAGTGACAGCAGCAGCAACAACAACATTGACAGCAGCAGCAGCATCAGCTGTCCCAACAGCAACAGCAGCGGCGGTCTCAGCTGCAGCTGCAGCAACAACAGCGACAGTTGCTGTTGTCACATGTGAGCAGGCGAAATTTATATGCAAATGAATTGCATGCAATTATGATAAATGTCAACAGTTGTCCGGAAGTTGCAACTAGCAAATTGACAGCGGCAACAACAACATCTCACAAACATGGACAGATAGCAACAGCAACAACAACAACATGCTCTGTTGCTGCATGTGATATACGCACTTTGTTTTTATACAAAAAAAATTGCTTGATGTTGCACGATAATTTCCAACAGCAACATTGTATGCAATTAAACAAATTATTGATGTTGTTGTTGCTTCTGCTACTGGCATGTTGTTGCTGTTGTTTAATTGGCCATATCAGGCTGGCGTGTTGAAGCCTACTTTGTTGCAGTTTGAGCGGAAGTGATCGTTTTTCAAAGCGGAAGGTAGTGCTTGTTCAACTGAACTTATCTACATTTTTCTTAAAAAAACAAAAAGAGAAAAGTTTGATTTTATAATTTTACATAAATTTCGAATACCAATCTAATACAAGTGATGAACAATTTTCGAAAAACTTGTAGAAAAAATGTTATTGTTTGGTAACAAAATGATCCCGTTTGCTATTTTCAGTGCCGGCCTATCATTTAATCATAGTATCGACAATTTTCTAAAATTACGAGCAATAAGAAATCCTTTTCAATCATTTTTACAATTTGGTTCTTCACTATATTAGAAAAGCTTGTACCAAATAAAATATCTTCTATAGGCATATAACATGACTCGCTTTGCATTTTACACTGCTCTGACAGGAAGAGTAAGGACTTATGCATGGCTAGGCCATTTTCTGCTACTCACCCTCTCATGCTTGCCGCTGCACTCACACGGAAACACCCACGTTGAAATGTCCTTTTGACACTCAAGTCTGTTTGACCTTCTGTTCCTCCTGTTGAGCGACTTAAATGGATTAAAAATGCTTTTAGTTGTGCTGTTGTTGAGTGCTCATAAAAAAGGATGCCGTCGGCAGGCTGTGAGTACTAAACACATTGCACTGAGGGATTGCTCGGCTTCAGCTGGTGTGCTTTTGTGTGAGGGTTGATTGTGAGTGAGTGTGTTTGTGAGGGGCATATGCAGAGGCATGAAAGCGCTCGCAGGCCATAGAAAACGTACATATCAGAGCTTGTCACACACACACACACACACACACACACACACACACACACACACACACACACACACACAGACACACACAGCTAAATACATGCATGTTCACGCATAAAAATTTCAAGGACTTTTGCTGTTGCTGTTATATGAAAACAAATTCCCAGTGGATCAAATTTTGTTGCTGGTTTATGTTAGCAGCAGCTGCGAGGAAGGTTGCATGATGACACAAGCAAGCGGGCAGACGTCAGCACATGGGACGCCGGAGCAGAAGCAAAGGCGCCATTGCACAGCACTCATTCGACCCTCTGTATGAGCTGGCAACGCACTCTTGCCTATTGCTTCGCTGCTTCACTGTTCCTCTCATATTTATACTTCATCTATCGCATCTCTCTATGTTCTGTTTAATATCTCTTTTTTTTCTCTGCCAACTTTCTGTTCCTTCCCATTTTTTCGTCTGATTCTTCCAAATTTGTTGTCTCTGCACTTCTTCTTCTTATACTACTCTCTTATTTTCTTGTTTCTTATAGTTTTTTCGTTTTGTGTTACTCGTTTGTTAGTCCTTTTTATCTAAACATTTTGCTTCGTTCTTCTGCGCATTCTTAGTTTTCTTTTACTGAACAAACACTTTTCTCCTCATTTATCGTTTTTCATATTCTGCTTTTTCTTGCTATTCTTGCATTTCTTTCGCTTCTTCTTCTAAGAAAAATTTATTTTTCTACTACTTATATTTTCTTTTTTTTGTGCTAATCATTTCATCGTACTTCTTCTCTATCTCTCTCGTTCCCTTCTTCTCCATGTGCTTCGTTTTTATTACTCAACTAACACATTTATTCTCCGTTTTCCCATTTTCATTCTCTCCATCTTCTTCATTCATTCATATTCATACTTCTCTACTACTTTCACTTCTGCTTCATCTTCATTCTCTTAGTTTATTCCTTTCCTCACTCCTAGCTCTTTAGCATTGCCGCCTTCCTTTTCCTCTCGCATGTTTTTCCTTTCAATAATCCTGCTCCCCTGAGGGAGCACCATCTGTGCTGCAATTCATTTTAAAATGGCCAGCAAAGTAAAAAGCCGGTCCGGCCATCCCGACGAGTATCTGTCTGAAATAAGAATATGTCGGTATGGAGCTGTACATTATTAAGAGGCCAAAATGCAGCTTTACTACGTTAAATTATGAACTCGAGTGGAAAAAGGTTCATGTCCCTCATACGCCCACAAGAGCGCGCTCATACGCCCTGCGGTGCGGCTTGTCCGTGTTTGCCTCATTTGCCCCTTTTGGCCTTTTTGTGGCGGCAAATCCTTTTTGTATGCGTATGTTTGCATATGTGTGCATATGCTGACATAAGTGTGTTTGTGTGAGTGTGCATTTTGACCACGTTTAGCAGTCTACATGATACACTAAAGTATCTCAAAGCCAAAAGCACTTCACATACACAAACGCACACAGGCACGCATTCACATATTTTATGCCCAGTGGACTTGCAGAGCGAAAATCCTTGCTAACCGCATTAAATGACCACAAAAATTTACATTGAATCTTTTAAGCAGTGCCAACATACACATTTCCCGTCCCTTGTTGTTGTTGTAATAAAGTGTAGTACATTATTAAAATTGTTGTTGTTTGATAGTGTTGCTGTTTCTATGAAAAAAAAACTGAATTTAGTTCGCAAGTGTGTAGGGATTTACTTTGGGAATCCTTTTGGAGGTACTCGTATTTGAGCAGCTGTTTCAGCGTAGATAAAAATTGCATTAGTTATTTACTAATTAAACTGTTTATAGCTACAAATCGACTAATTTTTAACTAATTAGTGAAATCAGAACAATTTTGTTTCTTTTCTTTTAAAAACCTAAGTTCAATAAAATATTTGCTTTATTAAATCTCACAATCCGTTTATTTAAAGAAAAACAACATACAAAATAATACATTTTTTAACTAGAAAAATGGTTATTAAAGCAAAAACCACTGCATTTAGTAGTTTTTTAGTTGTCTTTATGGGTTTTTATATTAATTGTCGTTAAAGATTTTTGGTAGTAGACAATGCTTACTAATCATAACAAGCTTTTTAATTATCGTAACTAATTTTTTTAACTTATATTAATAATTTATTTCTCTGAGTGCATATATGTATGTATGGGTCTGTGTTTGTGTCTGTGTGCGCTCACAATTTCAACATGGGTTCAAATTGCTTTGTTGCCACTTAATTTTGTGGTTTTTCCCACTCATGTGTGTATGTGTTGCGTTTGTCTGTTGTGTGAGTGTGTGTGTATGTGTGTCATTTTGGGGTTCATGTCCTAACACGCTGGTACATGTGTCGGCGGCTCTGGCGTTCAAGGGTTAAGTTAATTGATATTCGCATTTGTGGTCGTTTAAGGTTGACATTTAATTTGATTAAAATGACAGGAAACAAGGCAATCTCAGCTGCCATGCTGCCATAGACTGATGGATTTGGGTTTTACATAAAATTGGCCTTGGCCATTTATTATGACTAGCCCAATTGCCAGATTTGTTTTGTAGATGAGTGTGCACTTTTTTGGCAACAAATTTCTGTAAGCGTTGTAAAGTTCATATAACAGAATGTGAACGGATTATGTTCATTTGAGATGCATACTTGCACATATAAACAGATTCATATGGCAATACTCATGCATATAAATTGTCATTAATTCGGTAGCTCAGCTAAGGCTGCTCTAATTTTGAAGCTTAACTTTCTCTTTCCTTATTCATGCTATGTAGGGAATTCCAAATTTCTAGTGGAACTCTCCAAACATTTTTTACAAAAATTTTATATGACAGAAAAAATCTTTTGGCTTTAATGAACAACCGCTACTGTAGTTAAATTTGTAATTTTACGATCTTATTTTCTATATCTTTAATTTATGTCTGCTCTCCCCTTAACTTTGATGGCTTTGCCGCTCATTAAAGCTTATTATTGGCAACTTGATATTGCAATTAACTTTCTTTAAAACAGCGCCAAATCGAGCAAAAGATACATTCTAATTCTTTAAAACTTCAAAAAAAAAGAAACGAAGAATGTAAAATATATTTTAATACATTTGACACAATTTTGCCTAAAAACAACAATTAATAATAAATCGAAAAGGCGGCATCGTTGCTGTTGGCTGCTTGACAAAATGCGGGTAGGCCGCATTTAATTAATTCGCTTGTGACAAATGCTAATTAATATCGAATGCTAGGAAAAAATGCTGAAACACTCAATTTTGCGTACAAATGAGCAGCA
Organism: Neria commutata; assembly: GCA_963457695.1. Classification (NCBI taxonomy): domain Eukaryota; kingdom Metazoa; phylum Arthropoda; class Insecta; order Diptera; family Micropezidae; genus Neria; species Neria commutata. Next base: position 57,293,485 of record OY735246.1, read on the forward strand.
GAGCAGCAAAATTTGTCAATGCCAAAATACGCAGTGGCAATTCATGAGGCACGCAAGCAAATTGATTAGAAAAGTAGTTCAACGATTATGGATATACGTTTCTTATAAATGAGAAAGCACTGTCAATTTGAACGCTTGTGTTAAATGTCGCTATCGGAATCGATATAGAAAAGTAATCAGCTTCAAGCACAGATTTCAGCCAAGCTTGACTATGAACCTATTCCAACAAAATTTATGTTTGGTACGATAAAATCTACTCTGCTATGTGAATTTCCGATTTTGAAGAATTTGTAACTGTAGAAATTATCTTTATAAAGCTCTATCAATTAATTAATAATTAAGCCTAATAAGATCATAATTGTAGATATGCAATACTCTCCCAATTGCTTTGTATGGAAGTTAATTCCAAAATTAGCTTTCTGTTGATTTTCAAACAACTTATAACTACAGATATTGCTCTACTATAGATAAGATAAAAGACCATGCCATATTTATTAAATTTAGAAATAACATATAGATTTGATTAAGCTGCATATTAGTAATTTACTAACATTTTGCGTAGTTCCACGCGCTTGAATTTCTAAAACGAATTCAAAATGAATATTTATAAAACATAAATTTCAGCGGTTTTGCCTGTTGTTTTCTAATGACTGACTAATTAATTATATTTACAAAATCCCAACACGCACACATGCATACCAACACACATATAGATTTTATTGAGAAAATGAAACTAAGGCTTTTGTGTTAAAATGCCTTAATGGTGCTTAATTTATTATGAAACTGATTTCGTGCATAAAATTTAAATAATTTAGCAATTAATATTTCGGCGGGCTTTTATTTTGTATTCAAGGCAGTGCAATAATTAATAATGAAACACCGAGTGTTGCTCCTACGTAGTAGCAACAGCAGCAGCAATAGTTGCTGCCACTTACTAATGCTATTTGTTGTGGTTGTTGTTGTTGTTGCTGTTATATTTGGTGACATCATTTTCTGATTAATTGCTAACATTTCTTATTTTCATTAGTTTTTGATTGAAATTTATGTGGTGTTTTTAGATTTTTGTGTTAATATCGACTTTATTTTGGTATTACTGATTATCGAAGTTGGCATGTGGGCCGTTGTTGTTGTGGCTGCTCGTGTTGATGCTGGTGTTGTTGGCGCTGTTGCTTGTTCACTTGATTGTGTTAAAATCTACGCTTTCAGTTAGTAATTTTTCAAACATTTACGATTGGACGCCGACGCGATCAGCATTTTATCTGCCTACTTAAAAAGTGATTGGCGGCGTTTAATGGTAAATTTTTCAAGTCATTTCAATTGGAATAATTATGAACTTCTCAACTGATTTCGAAGCGCTGATATGGAAGAGCTACGAAGTTGTCAAGAGTGTTGTTCATGTTTGTAGCGTGGCCTAGTGGGAATCATGGGCATCCATGACACTTGTAAACCTTGACGCTTTTATAATTTATAAAGAATGCTATACTTACTAGACTGCTATAGGCAAACTCTCACACATCTCCTGAGACTCTGCCCAGCTCTAGATACCGACGAGCTTAGTTGTTAGCACCACGCTTTGTTGGGCTGCAGTAGGCCTCAAAGCTGGTATGTAGACAGTTTAATTCGATTTATATTATTTAAAACAAGATCTATTTTGTTTTCTTTGGCTCTATTACTTTGCTTGATTTACCTTTTAGTTATAGGTTAGTTATAGGATATTAGCCCCGCTGTCGTCTCCAATATATAGTTATTTTTATTGTATATGTATGTGTAGAGAAAATTGCTTGGACATAGCTTAATTTGGAGCCATTAGCATAAATATCGCTCATGTTAATCACTTTAACCACTCAGAAATGGCACCATTTACACATGCCACAGCTCATTAGGCCCGCTGTGACTTACACCAGTGCTCAATCAGCGCCAGCAGCAGCCAACATCAAGCATGCTACTTGGAACATGCACATAAATATAAATGGAGGCACCCAGAAGTCGTTGGTGGAGCCTGCGTGCCGGTAGCAGCGCGTCCGTGCAGTATAAAAGGACCTTCATGCTGCACTGGCCAAAGAGTTGAACGGCAAAAGTGAAAGCGTGCGCGGCATTCTACAGCAAGAAGCGAGGAAATGTTGATATCGCTGCTGGGACTTACCAAATTCGCCATGATTGCCATGGCGCTGCTGCTGCAGCAATTGAGCGCCGCCCTGCGCTACACGCCGGGCAGCGGCGACGAGAACTGCGAGACCATTCGTTCCGAGATACATCTCATCAAGGAGGAGTTCGATGAGCTGGGCCGCATGCAACGCACCTGCAATGCGGATGTGATGGTCAATAAGTGCGAGGGCCTATGCAACAGTCAGGTGCAGCCGTCCGTCATCACTCCCACGGGGTTTCTGAAAGTGAGTTGATTATTTTCAATTGTTTAAATGCTGATCTGAGAGCTGGGAAATTTAAATTATTTTCCAAATTGAAAAGGATATTCATAAGACGAATTATTCCTAACTTATTTTTTAATGCCAAAATCGAGAAAGAGGGGAAAAATACTTGTTCAGATTTCATCAGTAAAAATATCAAAGTTTTGCTTTTGTTTTTTGGATATATCTCTTGAATTCTGGCATCGTAAATTGTGTTCAGCAAACGTAAAGTTAATAGTGAAAACATCTTCTCCTTTAAGAATAACTGAAAAACTTGCCATTTTCTCATAGAAACTTTTTTGCCCAGGGACCTCTTTCTTGTTGAAATATGTATGTATCTTTTAGTGGAATCTCTGAGAAATTGGGCCTCAATCTAGAGATTATGTTAATAATTAAAAAACTTTGATTAAGTTATGGAATTTCAAATTTCGAGTCAAATTTGTCTAGCTTAAGAAAGATCTTTCAATATTGACATTTTTATTAAATTCTTATTCAAAAACATTTGAAATATCGGCATCCCTTAGTTTTAATTCAAATTTTCTTCAGAAGCTATAAAATAATTAATCGAAATTTAATATTCATCCTTTTCAGGAGTGCTACTGCTGTCGCGAAAGTTTTCTGAAGGAAAAAATCATTACGCTTTCACACTGCTACGATCCGGACGGCCAACGCCTCAGCACACCGGAAATGGCCACCATGGACATACGCTTGCGTGAGCCCACCGACTGCAAGTGCTTCAAGTGCGGCGACTTCACCAGATAAAAAGGCATTCCACGGCTTCGCAACTGCTGTCATGTCTACCATTTTTGTGTCAGGAAAAAGGGAAAGAAATAAAGGAATTTTGAATTTTTAATAGATTCAGTTTTTGTGTGGGCTTTTCTTCCGCTTCAAGGCGCCTTCTCTCGCTTGGCAGGCCGCCTGAGTTTTTTAATATGCGGTGCAACACTTTTGCACGCTCGAGGGCAACAACAACAACAACCACAGCTTGTGTTGGTTGTGTTGCAAATGCAGCCGCAGGCACTTGCAACACACACACACGGCGCATTTTCCATTTTTGCAAATCGCCAGGAACCAATATTCCGGTACATGTGCTGTCAATGCCGGCGGCCATTTTCGTGAGCGAATTTTCAAGTGTATTTGTAATTGTTTTGATTGTGTGTGTGTTTGTGTTTGTGTGTTCATTTGCTTGTGCATGTCAAAGTCAGCCGTTGGCAGCAGTTGTTGATTAACATGCCCCGAAGCTGGCCTAACTGCTCACTTCCAAATCCACTGCTATTCCAACTGGAGCAGACTCCAACTCAACCCCTCTGGCAATTTAAAGGCACGTGACATGTGGCCCCTTTATTTCGATCTATATGACATTTACCAAAGGATATCCCTTGGTTTTGTTTTTGCCGTTGAATTTTTTATTTTGGTCGGCATTACTTTGACAGTAAACTTTTTTTACAGAAAAGCAATTACAGCAGCATTGTCATGTTTTATATACTATTAATAAAAATGGCACAACAGGCTTGCGGATATTTAGATTCACTGTTCAATTGAGCCGAATTTCTGCATAATTCTTCCGAATTTAACCAATGAATTCAAAATATATGTATTGAATCTATGCTATAAAAGTGGGAAGAAATATTTTAATAGTCATTTTAAATTTGATATTTTTTGATTTTGTATACTTCAAAACTCTACAACTAAAATTTGTAAATGACTTCATAATTTTTTGCTCTGAACAAAGACAATTCATAATTAATCTTCCACCTTCGGTGATATGGATCTGTGTCGATTGTCAGGCCGCCAAAAAATTATAATACTTGAAGCTTGAAGCCGAAATTTGTGAACGAGTGCCAGAAATTCACTCAAATCTATCCACCAACATACCATCAAGTTCTGCTGGGTACTCGGACACTGCGTAGTTCAAGGGAATGAGAGGACAGATGACTAGTTAAGATCTGAAATGGACTAACAATACATACTCCGATAACAGCATTTACACTCCCATTTTCGAATCATATCGACTTATAGATAAACAGAGCAATAACAGCAACAAAAAAGCAGACGCATGCAAAAGAAAAACAACAAATTGTAGCAGAATTAAACAAAAATGCTGGCGGTAAGGGAGTGCTGACAACAATTGCCACTGACAATTGCTGTCAAACAAGTTGATTGCTCCGCCAGCAACTTTCAGACGGAGTAGCTTTGCTGCGAAATTGCAGGTTCGGCAGCGTTTAAGGCGCCATTTTGGTTTCGCAACGTGCACATGTAAACATGCAATTTGTGAGCGAGCCACATCCAGGGGAAGAGGCAGCGAACACGGGCTGTGCACTTAAGTAATTTACGCTCATTTTAGCATAATTGCAGCTGATAATGTGCATTTCTGTGCTTCAAGAGATTGTGATGATTTAGAGCAGCAGGCGGGAAAAGAAGCAATCTTCTGTAAGAAGGGTTTTTCTGTAGTCGAAGACGACTTCAGAATGCTTTAAAATTGCACACAAATATTTTCTCGCATATATTTATCTACATAGCTGGTCACTTTAAGCACCCAAGTATAACTTCTTCAATTCAAGGACTATGAATCTAATTTGTTTGAACGATTTCCACCAATCTTTAAAACAATTTAACAAGCAACATAACATTATAACTAATACTAAGTTGGAAAAAACTTTGCTTTACCCCTTCTTCTATCTCATCTTTTAAGGCTATGTATTCATGAGGATCTACAGATATACAAAAATTCGCTTATTTATTGATTACAATAAGATTATAATTAATTCTAACATAATCATATAAAAATGGCACTAAATAATAAAGGCAAAAAACAAGCTGACAAATACTGAAAAGCCATACATTGCCGCATGTAGAGCATTGCACAAATTTATGCAAATTTTATGTCGGCAAATAATGTTACGCCTTACGATTGTTGCATGCAACATGCATAAGCAACATTTAATAACTGAAATTGCACTTTAAAGAAATAATAACTAAATTTCAACAACATCAAAAACACTTAAAGAGCATTAATAAAAGCAAAAAAAAGAAGTGTAGGGGAAACAAATAAAAAAAAATGGAAAAACAGGAAAAAGAGTTATATAAAAGATGGAGAGAGAGGGGAAATAGGAGGACCTTAAAAGTGCAGCGGAAATTGATATAAATTGCGCTGCGAGGTGGCAATTTCGGCTGATTATTTTATTTTGAGCGCAATTTTCGCATTTTGATATCGTGTCGTGTGGCAATCACTTTGGCCGATCATCAATTTTCGTATGCTCATCACTCTTGCAATTTTGCTACATTTTGCCTGAGGTGCTCATCATTTCGAAGAAGATAAATTGCGCAGGCGCGCGTGCTACATTCAGCTTGGCCGCCACATGCAACTACCTGTACTTTTTGTAGTTGTTGCTTTTGTATCTAATGCTTGGCCATTATGGCAGTTGGAAATTGTGAAATTGTTGTGTAGTAGCGCTCTCATTGTTGCTGCTGTTGCCACTCAGCCAAGTCAATAAAAGTTCATTCATCTTTTTGCGCCTGTTCGGCAGGTAGCAGCTGCCATGCAGGCCCCTCTCTCCGACTGTTGCATTAGCTATAGCTGTAGCTTGCTTGCTTGTCCAGCCTACCGCCTGCCTACTCCCACTGATGTTGTTGGCTTTGCCTCCGCCTGCCGCTAAAGTGTATAATTTCGCTGTGTGGCATTGCTGCCCGCTTATTTGCTTGCTGGCGAGCTCGTTAATTTGTCAGTTGCGGTACGTTAAATCGCTCCGTGCTTGCGCACTTTCATTCGGCGCTTGCTCCAAATACAACCCTAAAAGCAAAGAGCCGAAGTTCTAAAAAATAAACTCTTTGCGGCCGAAGTGTAATATTTTTTATACCATTTTTTGAAGGCTTACTCGAAAGACATAAAGGTTAGGTTAGGTTATTCTGGCTTCCTAAAAAGGCCACGCATATACCCTGCTTGGTCTTTAGCGATACCAGTTAGAGTTCCGTTAAGGAATGGTCAAAGCAACTGATCTGTTAGAATTTTGGTGTATTTCGCAAATTTTCAAAGAGGCTTGATACCTTGTTTCGAGATCTGTTCGAGCCCTGAAAAGACAGGCGCTCATAAACAGGTCAGACGAGTTCTAGCGAAAAGACATATAATTTATTTGAAATTGGCATACGAATGATCGACATTTTTATAGGTCAAAGGTTTCAGTTTGGAAATAAAATTATTTACTATTATTATTAAAAAATTTTATTGCACTTTCTGCCAAAGAATACTCTCGGGAATTGCCAATTCATCGCGAGAAAAGCTTTCTGCACAAGTACAATGATTCTACAGATCAATTCTTTAGCAGGGCCCGAACGCCCTGATAAACCGAAGGAACCCATTATCTATGTACATATATCTGTTAAATATCTAGTCTAGAATAATAAATTGTATATAACTAAATTGAATTGAATTCTCGCTATGTTAGTGCGCCAAATTTCAGCAATACTAAATTTTTATAGCTGCCTTACAGACCTAACCTACTTTTGCGCACGGAATGTGCTGCAGGGTTGCATTTACAAGCCGTGCTCCTCAAGCGTTTCAGCTGCCTAATGAACATTTTAACGAGATATCTTTTAATAACACTCATGAGTGCGCTCTCGTAACGAAGCGCAATTTCAAATGCGGATTTGCCACTTTGAGTGAGTGGCAGCGGCGGTGGCAGTGGCAATTGCAGCCGCCGCGCTGCACGTAAAACTGCAACTAAATTACGGCTAAATGCGCACATAATTACACGATCAGCACGGCACGGAGGCAGCACGGTTGCCCGCTTTTAATCAGAAAACTTTAATAGAATGCTTTTTGGCAGGCAGGGCATTAAAAGTGCGTGACTCGATTCTGACAACGCGGACCGTAAATATTTCATGAAAGCGCGCAGGCGCAGCTCGGTTGTCGTGCGGCGACGGCTTCACGCAGACACGGGACATGCTCATCATTAGCCAGAGAAGACGTCTGCAAACCTCACACTGGCGCTGCACTGTTTGCGTTGCATGCCGCAAATTGCTGCCGCGCATGCGCATGTGCAGCACTCAAATGATTGAGGTGCGCTGAGCAGAGTGCACTATTTTTGCAGAGTACCAAAAAAGGAGCAGATTTAGTAGTAAATGTAAAATGTACCTGTTGAAATGTAGGCTCTTCTCAGCGCAGATGGCAATTCCAGCTGAAATGAATGCTCAGATTCATACTTGAATGGTATCAAAAATAGTTGGAATGTTGCAATTCAAAGAGGAAGGATCTAAGTGGAAGTTGAAATGAGCCTCAACAAGAAATAATGAAAGGAGAAGAGCCCACTCTTATTGGTAGCAATTCGCTTCAAGTTGATCTGCTCAAATGGGAGTAAGCTAATTGGAATTCAAATACCAACAAGATAAAATCGAATGGCAAAATGGAAGGGAAGATTTATAAAAAATATTCCGTATTTCTGCTCAAACCGAGTTTAACGAAAAGCCTAACTAAGTTTGTGGAAAATAGTAGATAATTAACTACGATCGCACAGCAATACGAACCCTGACACTGACGCTGCTGATCTGATGTGAGTAATTTATGCTGCGCCTGCACGTTGAATGCGCCACTTAATCTGCCACTAACCCCTGGACACGCTAACGGGGAAGAGCAGTGATGCCGTTGTGCTTTCCGCGCCCATGAAGCTCTTGTCTGGGCGTGCCCATAAATTATGAGTTTGAGGCAGAGAGCTTAAGTAAATTACAGTGCGTGAAAATGTGCTTGTGAACATGGAATTATTATTTCGCTCGCCTTCAATCATATTTTGCGGGCAGGGAGCTGACAGGGAGCAGGCTGAACAAGCGGGAAGTAAAGTTGCTGTTGAAGCCAACCTGCAGAGCCCGATCTAAGTTTACATAGGACTTACGGAAGGGCAACGTACTGGGAGGCCACTCCTCGAGTAGTGTCTCCGACTTGGCTGACTGATAATTCATAAACTAAATAACCGAAAGACAATAACCCCCATATATATAAAATATATATATGTATGTATATATATGCACATATTGCAAGGTTTCATTGATATTTTAAGAAACTTCTGAGAAATGACTCAACGTTTCTAGCCCTTCTCCTGTTAAAATGGAAAATGATTCTTATGAACAATTTTTAAAAAGACAATTACCTTAACTACTAGCTAATTAATACCACTGCTAATTTCTAGCTACTTAGCTAATATAATTTATGATTTTAATTACTTACTTGGCATATTTTCAATGCTAAGCAATTGTGCAACTTTTACAAATTAAGGCAGTTGAAAAGGTGCAAACGGCGAGCGCTGCACTCACACCAGCCCAAACACACTTTCACACACACACACAGTACACAGTACACTTGACGCGCAATCCATTTCGGGGGCATGCCGCATTTCGTCCAGCTCATAAATCACTTGATTAACCGTTGTGTCGATCGTAGAGCCCACGGGTACATTTGCAACTTTAATTTTCCTGTATCTTCCAAACGGTTAGTCCGATTGACCTGAAATTTCATGATATCCTCAACCATACACTTTTGCATCATGTGGAAAAGTTTCATCAAGATTGGAGCAGCAGTTCAGTCGATACAGCCCAAATTCAAGTTAGTGGAATGGCGTCGACTGCTGATGTACCCGGGTACTTGTATGAAAATTCATACAAATATATATGACAAATATATATGGCAAAGTTCACTTTATATTGCTATATCTTCCAAGCGGCTGGTCCAATCTTGATGAAACTTCGTATCATAGCTTGGAAATATGTAATTGATATTGGTGTGAAATTTCAGGTCAATTGGACCAACCGTTTGGAAAATATAACCCAGTTACTAGAAAATGTACAAGCTGATGTACAAACTGGTTGTGCAAGGGTAGGTAGGCAAGATATTCCCAAATACCCTTTTGTTCCTGTTAGTAGACGTGTTTTCCTACACATTCCAAAAAAAAAATGTTTACATTGAACAAATATTTTATGAGTTATAATTATTCGCACCAGGTACTAAAAATAGCACTATGAGCAAGAGGGGTTGATTTTCAGTTCAAATATAACGGAATTTTGCGAATGAAAATTCAATGTTAATTATTTTTCTTGGTAAAAAGGGATCAAATTACAAGGATTAAAAAAGAATTTGGAAATTGTTAAATTTTTATGGATTTTGGCAATTCCCATTTTTGGTAAAAATGGATTATTTAGGTACCAAATTTTTTTTTTCCCAAATTATGATAAAAGTTTTGTTAACTAGACAATATTTCCAAGAAATAAAAAAAAAAAAAACCAGAAAATTACAAGAATCCAGGTAGTAGTTAATATTTGTATATCAAAAGCAACTATCTGCCATACAAAACGTATGAAGTACCCGGGTACATCTACTGTCGATGTGGATAAAACCCAACAGCTGTTGACACAACGGTTAATGCACGCGCCTAAGTGAACTCGCACTGGCGTGCTCCACATTTGTGACTGCCTGCTCGGTGGCAATTTCTGCTGTTGTTATTGTTGTTGCTGCTGTTGGCCCAAAGTCAACTCTCGTGTGCACTTAAGTGAAAAATGTAAATTATTAACAAAATATATGAAGACAAATGATTTTTGCGCAATTTTTTGGTGCGTTTTTGTGTTTGTTACTAATTTTTCTAATTTCCATTGTTGTTGTTGTTGTTTTTCATATCATACTCGTATATTTCTTTTGTTGCCATGAGGAATGACTGATGTGCGTCAATTTTGTTGTTGTTTGTGTGCATATTAGCAGCGTCAGTCAGTCAGTTAGTCAGGAAGGAAAGCAAGCAAGCAGGCAGGCAGACAGGCAAGCGATCAATCCAAAGCTGCCACACAAACGGCAAGCCATCAAGCTGGCAAGCAGTGTTGCCATTAGCTTTTTTCTATGTAACACGCGCGCTCTTTTGTGTTGAAGAATTGATTTTAAATGAGTTTTGTCAGTTATTTTGCGCGTGTTTTGCGCTGTTCCTCATCTTTTCCGCCACTTGGAAGATTGATGGCTCGACGATGGTTTCGCATTACATGAAGGCGCTGCTGCCATTGGTTAGGGTATACGGCCGCCAACATAAATTATTATAAATAGTTTGCGCTCATTACGCCAGCGACATGTGCATTCTTCATTTTTATTTATTTAACTTTCCAAATGACGCTCATTTATCATTTTTTCGGAGTGGAAGATTTATTGTTGGCAATGCAATTTATTTGGAAAAATTGCCAAATGTTGAAGTGCTTACATCACTTCTATTATAGCAGCGATATATCAGAAGGTAGGCTTTCAAAAATGCCAAATTTGTAAAAGACAGAGTAATATAAAAAAATTATTAGCAGCAACTCATCATAGAAAAAATATAAAACCTTAATAAGGAGCTCAAATTTAATTGTCAAAAGAGTTCGAACATTGAGTAATAACGACTGCCAGTGTAACCTTTCAGCTTGTACTTATTGAATGAATAATAAATTATAATTTATAATAAATTATGTGCAATTATGCAACTAAATGGCGGCAGCTAAATACTTATGCGCGTATTTTGCACAATCTCTTTAATGAAAACAATGCTAAAGGACACTCACACACAAAAGCACCAAAAAGCTGTCAGAAATGTTAACAAATACACCAAAAATGAATATGCTATAAGGGCAAATGACCCTGACAAGTTACCGTTGGCAGTCCCTTGTCCTGGCTTGAGTTGTTGTTGCCCTCTTTTTTTGTTTTGGCTGCTGACAACTGCGGCGCGCAGGATGTGCTCGCGATTAAATCGCAAAAAGCCAGAGCCACGCAGAAACAATAAAAACAATAACAATGGCCAACAATAAAAGAAAGGAAGGTGCTTTTCGGCAAAAACCTTTGCACAAAAGACCTTCACACACAGGCACACATCATAAGGGAACTCAGATGTATGTACAAGCGCACGCACGCCCGCTGCAGAATGTCCATCTCGGTGCTGCCATCGGAAATTATTTAAAAAAAATTCGTCTTGTACTCATATGAAACTCCGAAAATTCTCTCTTTTTATAAAATGCATGCTCGTAGCCATTGTAGTCCAGAAAAGAGTGACTGTAATCCCTGAAGACACCAGCTAATGAATGACAAAAAAAAACGTTTCTTCTTAAAAAGTTACTTTTATGCAATATAATCTTCTTTTCGCTCATTACTTCTATTTGTTTTGTGAAAATCGTAGGTAAATTAAAGTATAGATTTCGTTTTCGGGAAAAAAAAGTTTCAACATAATTTATATCCATAAGATTTTATCTATTCCTTTATAAACAATACGAATCTCTAAGCTCAAAGATCCAGCTTACAAACAGGCTTTCATAACATGCTTTTGCTTTAACAATCTTTTTTCGAAAACAGGTTAAAATATTTCAAATATGGCAACGCCAGCGCTTTCTCATATGCCATAGAACAACAACAACAAAAGCAAGAAAGGACAGACCCACAGACACGACAGACAAACACTAATTCGATCTGATAATAAATCCGCCAAAGGGTACGAATTGTAATTTCCTTTTCGCGGAATTAACTGTCAGTTTGTGCGGTGCCGCTTTTTTGTAGTGCTGGCGGGCTTTTGTTGTTGGCATTGCATACACGCGTGTGTGTATGTGTGTGTGTGTGTGATGTTTATTTTGTCGACGCATTTGGCTTTTATTGTGAACTCTTTATGTACAAAAATCTTGCCGCTTTGTGCCAATTTGCCGCCCCTGCCTAGACAGCTTGTCTCATTTTCAACAAAAAATGCAACCCTGTATTACACGGGGTTATCTACAAAAGTAATGAATTTGTCAGGCCTTGTTAGCGCTTTCATTTGTGTGAACTGAAATCCGGCAAAACGCTCGAACTTGGCAGTCAGGAAGGCTACGACAAGAATTCATTATCATTTGCTTTGAACCACGGCGAAATTATTCCAAAAACAAAAGCACAAAAATCGAGGGTGGAATTTCCTCCGTTCGGCTTTGCTCGGCATTTGCTTCACTCATGCAACAAAAATGTCCGCTGGCGAAATGCGTGCAAAAAAATTAAATTATTATGTCCAAATCAATTTGCTAAAATGCCAACTGACCCTTCACACACACCAGTGTTCTGAGCCTCTGACTCGTGCGTTGCTTCAGGCGGGGATTTTCCTTTTGAGCGAGTCCTTGGCCGGTGGCAACAACCCTCATGTTTTGGCATTGTCACAGTTTATAAAAGCAAAGAAAGAGTCTGCTGTGCAAAACTAGCCGAATGAAAATATTTTGCAAATTTCACTGCAGGGCATGGCAGGGTTAATTTCGCCTCATGCTTATAATACCAAATTTTTTTGCTTTCCAAAAAAACTTTTTACCTAATCATCAAGTTCTTTACATTTATGTATGAGAACCTTAAGATATTTGTGAAAGCTGGTAATGTTCTTTTATATCATTAAGTTGCAATTTTGCCATTGCTAAGAAATGTGAATACCGCTATTTTACTCTTTTCAAAGATTGAAATTATTTTTATATTGAACATTTTCAAAGAAAATCTACGCTTTTGTGCAGCAAATAATTCCTTTGATGCAATTTTACGCAAATGGAAATAATTCGCTTGCTTTCATAAGTTTTCGTTGGAAAGAATTTTATTCAAATTTTGTGCGGCATTGCTATTGTTTATGTATTTACCTATATATGCAGCGGACAGCATGGCCAACAACAACAGAAACAACAAAAACGGCAACAAAGTTATTATGGCCAATAAACCATTTCGCCCTGCAGTTCTATATATTTTGTTGTTGGTTTTTCTGCAGTTACTCTCTTTTTTTGGTTTGCCATAATTTATGTCCAACACATTTGCCCTCTAAAAGTCGAGGAAGAAGAAGCCGCCGCCACTGCCGCCTCTGCTGCTGCCACAGAAAAACAGGAGAATGCAAATGCAATAAATAAAGCGCGAGCCGTAAAGCAAGGGTCCAGGGGAGGCCTGTACAAAATTGCAGCACTGTAGAAATAAAATCAGCAAAATTTTAGTAGTTAATTTAATTTATTGCAACATTTTTATGGGTGACTTTATTGCATAATAAAACATAATTTACAGCGCCATTGAGACTACAAACAACTACAATCGTGGTGTGGCAGCATGGCCAGCAGGCAACGGTAGGCGGATGGGCGGGGGAGCGGAAGGCCATTGAATTGGAAGGCGGCTGTGAAACTAGAGATCGCAATGCAGACGGCCTACATTGCTGTACAGTGTTGCCAGATTATTATTTTTCGAAATCGCCAAAAAGTGTGCTATGAGCCACCATTTGGGTGATCAAATCATTTTTACCATTGGGAGAAATAAAAGAGAATGGTTTGAATAGAGAGAAGACAGATTGTGGTAATATGAAAAAAAGTTATGTAAATCCACATTGTAAGTTATTATATATAGTCAAGTATATTATTCTTTAAAATATTCTATTGAGTGAACGAATGTGCATCCAACTTCAGTAAGAATCAACTGTGAGAAAAAATCAAAACCACCGGAAGTAGATTTTTCTCTTCTTTGATAGTAATTTCATGCCATAAAAACGTGCAATTGGTATCCTTTAATCCGGCAGCACTGTTTGTTTTGCCGCAAACGTTGTTGGCGTTGCTGGTGATGGCACTGGAAATGTGGCAAGGGGGAGTGTTTGCTATCATGGGCAAGTGTAATGGTAATCAGCGGAGACAGGAATAAATGCATTTAGATTGCAAGCAGATTGAGATACATTTTATTTACCGATATTTGTGGATACATCGTTCGAGAAGAAGCTCAATTGCAATAAGCAACAACAAAACTGTTACATTCCTGAAACTTTCAAATGTTTTACAGATATTATTTCGTGAAGTGCTTTCAGCGCTCTTTGAAATTTTAATCGCAACTCCCTTATGTTCGAGATACACGTACAGTTTTTGAAACGTGCCTCAGTTAGCCCATTCCAAATTGCCAATTTGGAGCCACTACCACGTCGGAAGATTCGTGTGCAAATGAGTAGGATGAATGGTGGCAATTTAGCCCATAAACATAAGCTATAATCTGCGCATGCTTGCGAGCCTGTGCGCCGGAGTGCGCGTGTATTTGTGTGACGGGATGTCTAGGTCGGCCATGTTATTAAGTAGATAACAATGAGGAATAAGATAAGCTGGCAAGCGAAATAAATACATGGAGCAACTCCTCCTCCTTAGCACGAATTATGCGCTCATATATCAAAGAAGATGAATTCTGCTGAAGTGATGCAGGTGTGTGTGTGTGCGCGCGCCTGCGTGTAGGTTGAAGGTTGATGAGCAGCAGGCGTGACAGGTGAGCGCAAGGAGCGGGTGTGCCCGATCGCTGCTGTTGATGTCCACGACGCAGAGGGAGTGCGTGCCTGGTTGCCCTGCAAGCAACAGGGCAGAGCTCGTTTCCTCCGTCGATCAACGGGCGCGATATGCAGAGGAGACCGAAGAGGCAGTCAGAGAGACCGACAAAAAGGGACGCATCTGCAGAGCGACGTTAATGGCTTTCACAGTCGTCGCAATGTTGATGGAATGGTGATGGTTTACGTTCACCATATAATTACGTTTAATCGTAGATGAAATGCTAACAGATCGAATGTGAGAAAACGTGAGCAGACTCGAACTGATTACAGTCTCTATACGCAAACATCTTTCGCTGTGTGGCATTCAAGGCTGAGAAGAGGAAGCAACGCATGTCCTTTGTGAGTGAAGAAGGCTGGACTTTCATGCCGAAGATCGTGAGTTAAATTCCCATCATGGAACTGGTTACTGGAAACGAGGCCGTTCCAAAATTGCCAGCTTAACAAGAAGAATATTTAAAACCGAAACATGTACATATACAAATGTACGCCAGCTGTAGCTTACCGTCCTAATACGACTGAGAATACATCTTTATAGCACTTTTTAAGGCTTTTTTAGAATAATTTTACAATTGATTCAATTGTTTCATTTCCAACATCCTTTGTCATTTCTTTTCAATGAGTCTTAAGCCTTGAATTTGTAAGCCTTTCTAAGGATCATTTTACATTTGGTCCAATTGTTTTATATCCAAAATCCTATATCATTCCGTTTCAATCAGTTTTCATTAAAAATACATTCTAACTCCAATCAAAATAATAAAGCGTTTATAAGGAATCTGGCCTGAAGGGTTTTTTGTGCACCTAACAACTATAGCTAAATTCCTTTCGTACTAGCATGCAAAATGCATAGTATAACATACGCTTAATTCCAAAAATTAAGCTAGTTTTGCATTTAATTTCGAAATTACCAGCTTACAATCAAATCAAATCTCTAATGTTGTTGTAATTCATGATTTTATGCATATTTAAAATTTATGTACACAAATTGCTATGAAAATATGTTGAAAAATGCTACTAACAATTTGAAAACAGCAGCAAACAAATTGCCAACGATTTAAGTTGTTCGCCACTTACGCTAATTGAATTAGCCAAAAACGCGGCAACTGGCAAGTTTTGTGATCGTGCTATCGGCGCTTGCAACCAATCGAAAATGTCAGTGGTGCCACCGGAGCGAAGAGCCATTGCCACCGCATTGCCAACTGTTGGCACGGACCCGCCATATACACGCAAAGAAAATATTAAATTTTTAATATTTTTCTGATTTTCAAAAATGAATTTACTAGAGTTGAAATTGATTAGAGACGAAGTGCAAGAGAAGAAGTTTGCATTTCATATTAAATTATCTTTATGCGAAATTGAAAACAAACAAAGTTTCGTATCATAAAATGATACAAAATTACATATTTTTATTAGTCAACTTTCAGTAGATCTTAAATGTTTTTTGAAATTCAAATTTTGCGCGCTTTTTCAAGAGTATTTCTCGCCGTGCATGGGGCAAGCACTCGTTGCCTGCTACTTACGCGGCACCATTAAAAATCAATTCAAAATTTAAATTCCAGATAGAAAATACTTATCGCCGATCGGCCAATAAACAATATCACGTTAATACGCTTTACTCGCGAGCGCCGCGAATTTGTTGCACACTGCCATTGCCACTGGCGGCCTGGTCTGCTGCGAAATTCAAACACCAAATTATGGCAAAGAGTATTTGTGCATTAATTTAAACATTTACGGCGCAATAAAATATTAAACATTATTATGAGCATTGCCGGCCGCCAGCAGCAACAGTTGCCGCCGCATTAGCCACAGTTGCACCGCTGCACTGGCAGCTCGTTCGGAGCGCTCACGCTAATTGCACGCCTCAAATAAGTTTATTAGCGTGCTCGCTGCTGATTTGTTTGTGTGAGTGTGAGTGGGCCTGTGCATTTTAGGCCTTGTTAATAATTTATCGCACTGCAGCCTTAATAAACATTTCCATTTCACTGCGCTGGCTGGCAACCACATGCCCGTGCCATATTTTATCGCTTGTGTGTTATTAAGACATGTTTTCATTATTCGCCAAGGAAGTGTTGAAATGCTGCTGGTTTATCGCCCGCTTTTGAGGTGAACTCAAAATGGTTGCAAGTGCTAATCGGCTAATCGATAGCTGCAACTGGTTTGCGCATAAATTGATTGAGGCTTTAGCGCTGCATATATTTTGCATATTTTGATTACAGTTGGCCAATAAACAACACTGGCCAGCAGACAATTTGTTGCACTTTATGCACTTCAAAGAAAATCTCCGCATAAAGTACGCTCAAAAGGATATGCTTGTCGATTTGGCAAACAAATTGTGTCACATGTTATTATTTTGTTCCAAATATGTTGCTAATAAATACATTTTTTATTTTGCAATTTACAAATTAAAGGTTGCAATTCTCAAGCAAATAAATTCTGCAAAAATACAATAAATTTTCTTATGCCAATTTATAAACTAAAACATTCAAACTAAGCATAAAGCTTTCGTTTCTAAGAATACCTTCAAATTTGCTATAAAGGTCCATTGTGCTGACACAATTAAGCCATAAATAATATATATGTATATAAAATTTATACAATAAAGTTTTTTGTGACAAAAATTCAAATTAAAACCAATAATCAATTCATAAGAAACCAAGCAGCGATGGAGGAAGCCTTTGATCCCAGCATAAATTGAGACAATAATAAATCTTTGCCAAAATTTAGGCGCGCCCAAGTTAAAATAACAACAAGAACAACAGCGACCGGCGGTCGTTCAGAGAAGGGCACGAAAAAAGTATTGAAGCGAAATGTAAAAGGTTTCATTACGCGGAAAGTGCAGTAGCAAAAGGCAGGACCCTTGGGAGTATATCAATCGAAGCCATATTTTTTAAGCTGCACGTTGTCACTGTAGAGGCGGAGAGGTGCGGTGCCGCCAAAGGCGGTTGGCAGCGGCGGAAGATCAAAGTGCACGACTTCAAAGGCAAGCGATTTGATTTGTTAGTTCAAAATCGAAAAGTGAGGGATGCGAAGTAATTCGGTAGCAAAAGGATTTCGCCGAATTCATGTAAATTTAGCTGCTCAACTGCCTTTGGGAATATATCAATTCAGTAGCCAGAAATTGGTAGCAGTGATAGTTGTTGAATTTAAATGGGATAATTTGGTCTGCGGATAGCTTCTAATTGAGGTCACATAAGTTGGAGATTGAGAGACACTGGCAATAAATCCATATTAATAACTTCATAATGTTGAGTTGCAATTCTAATGAGAGAAATATATATTGCTTATCTTATTAGAAACATTTCATAGAGTTAAGTTACATTCTGGCTGTAGAATTCAGCAAAATTAAAATGCCAAGAATTTAAAATTTTTATATGCCTTTTTTTGTTCTATTTTTATTAAATATAATTGTGCTTTCGTGTATATTCCATGCCTAAGTTGAACGCAGAAAAAAACACTATCTATCTTCTAAGCCTTCTACCATTTTCTTGTAGCACTTCTGTATTTTGAATTCCATGTGGCAGACTGTTTAAGCATTAGCAATTTAAGTTAATTTCCACTTAACTCATTTTAATTAACGAAAATTATAGACCATCAATTTTGAGAAATTAAACTGCCATACCAAAAATGGACACCAGTCATTTACGCGCTTTGGGCCATCACTCAAAAGGCACTTGTGATTTTGACAATTTGACAGCATGATTGATAAGTGTGCGACGACCCGACGGATGCCGAGCTAAACGCTAACCCGCTCCACGTCGTTCGCCGCGCTGCGAAATTCCAAATCGATTTCATATTTCGAAAAAAAAGGCAAAGCGACGAGTGTAGAATTGAGTTGCCGCGCCGTGACAATGCGTGCGCGAATAGCGCTAATAGCCGCCAGCTAACACACACACACTCACACACACACACATGCAATGCATTTATGGCCATTTCACGTGACCATAAAGCCGCAGTCCAGTGTCACTGAAATAGACAACATGTGCATGGGCATGACACAAACGCGACGTCAACTTCATATGTCACACGCGCTCTCACACACACACACACACACATACACATACACTTACAATTTCACATCGCCGCCATTCCGGCGCATATGTGAACTCTCTCGTGCCGCTCGCAACTGATTGACAATCGAATGACATTTGCTCTTTGACTTAATTGACTTGCGGAGATGTTGACGCATGATCGACGGACGCATTGCGATGCTGCTCTCGGTTCATTCCAATATGGTAGCCACTAAAGTACACTTGAAAAAATTGCATATTTGTAACTTATATATTATATTTTTATTGATTCACGCCAGCGAATTTCTTCATATGGGCGGAAAATGCTGGCTTGTATAATGAAAAAAATGGTTATTATTTGATGAATTTTTGACCGATACAGACTGCAATTGGTCTGGGCTTAGTGAATACTCTTTTACATCACTTTCTGGCACAATTAGTCTTAAGATCTAGTTAGTCGTTTAGATATTGAAATGTCGTTTCAATTGCAATAAATTTTATATAGAAGAAGCAGTGGCCAAATGTCGGTATGCTATATTTAATATAAACCCTTCTCATTACTCTTTGCTTCTCTTAAGCTGTATGCTAGTTTCATTTATACCCAAATTTCAGTGTATGTGCGTGCGTCTGTGTGTATTAGGCCAACATCAAGCTCGAGCTGATCAAATTGCAAAGCATTTAGCAACTATCATCAATAACAATTCATTTCATTTCACTTCATTTTATTTCGTTTCGTTTCCGTGCTTTGGGCTTGGGCTTGGGTCTTTTCTCGGCCTGCTGCTGTCCAAACTGACAGTCTAATTTGTGCCTGCTTTGTTTATGGCTGAATAATTCAAACACTTAATGCCTTTTTAGCACAAGCAACCCATTCACCATTGTGAGCGCCTCTTACCACCACTCTACCTCCACCAAGCCGCCGCTGCTACCTACTCTCACTCCACGTAATTTGGTTAAAATTTATAAGCGCAAATTAAATTTGCATTAATTTGCTTCGCAGCCGCTGAAAGTCATAAATTAACTTGATTGCAATTTATTTCACTAATTTTAAGTAGTCGCAAGAGCCAACAGCTACAAAAAGCAAAAGCTCAAAAACAACAATAAATATAAGCAAGAAGCAGCAGCGGAAGAAACACGATTTGAAATGCAAATGAAAGTTTTATTAAAATATTGCGCGAATTTTTTTTGCATGGTTTCCTCACTCTTTGCTGCCCTCAGTTGTCGTCTGACACTGTCGTTTGTTGTTGTTACTTTTGAGTTGGTCTGCGGCTGACATGCAAAAAAAACAATGAATTGTATCTTCTTGGCGCAACTGAAATGGCACTATCCCCATATCTACGTTGGCCATGTAGTGCCATTAATTTGCTCCGAAAACCCGCAATATGCCAAATGAGACCACACAGTGTCATAAAATTGAAAACTTTACGATCTGTTTTGAGTGAATCTGCATTTTTTTCTATATACCCTACAACTACATCTTTATTTGCGGGCTATATCAATTGCTGGTGGATTCTTTGAAGAGTTACATACATACTAAAGTTAAACTAAAGTGTATTAATACTAATTCATTATATTCATACTCTTTGGTTCATCCACTCATTCGTGAAACCGCAAGGTTCGAAGACTTCTGGAACACGAACGTGACGAAAATCTATGTGGACAGACCCAGACCACGTCCTTCTAGGCTGCCACGACAAGAGCTAGCAGTAGTACCCAGTGTTTTTGGAGCTAGAATGAGGACGTACCTAATACGAACATCAATAATACTTAATTTAACTTTATCTTTCTCTATATTTTATAGTTAATATTTACAACTTTGCATAATTGGCTAACTTTATATAGCAGAACATTTAACAATGGGAGCATTAACATTTAAAGTATCTATGATTTTTTTTGACAAATTTCTCTTTTAAATTTACGTAAATCGATTGATCTTCAATTATCTTCGACCTACTAAGCAGATTCTTCGCTTGAGATCTCCTATCTTGGTCAACCTAAACTAGCGTTTCTTTGA
The DNA here is from genome assembly GCA_963457695.1 of Neria commutata. Classification (NCBI taxonomy): domain Eukaryota; kingdom Metazoa; phylum Arthropoda; class Insecta; order Diptera; family Micropezidae; genus Neria; species Neria commutata. Next base: position 57,314,210 of record OY735246.1, read on the forward strand.
AGGCTAATAAATTTTATGATTAATTTTAAATTCGCACAACTCGATTTCGACTTTTCGTATATTCCTTGCATTATAAATTTATATATAGGGTATAAATCTGTCGTTATAGCGCAACTGCAACTTCCTCACTAGCTTGAGTGTAGTTTTTGCAAGCTCATCGAAAGCGTGACTTATTTGACATGCCAGTAGTTGCGGCATGCATAGCGATAAAAAAAACCCCATTTGGCTTTGCAAAAAAAAGTAGTAATGCCTTAAAATTTATGAAAAAAAATAAACTAGTAAGCATAAATTTATGCTGTTATATAAAATGCAGTTGGCTTGCAAAATCATTATTTAATCACATGCAATTCAAGTTAATAAAATATGTTGTCGAAAAGTAATAAAAAAATTTCTATTAAAGTTGCAGATAAAGTTTTTAATGGCAGATAAAAGCTTTGACATATCTTAATTTTATAATTTATTTAACGCAACACTGAACTTTATGAACTGCATTATGAGTTTGTTGACGTTGAAACATTTTTCAATTGCTCGAAGAGCTTTGAAGTGAAATCTGCAGTTGAGTGAAAAGAAAGATATTTTGGCGTTTCTGGGTAGTGAGTGTAGTTGACTGTAGATACATCTGTTAAAGGTAATATCTAGACGATGCTTACATTTTTCAATACCGAACAGCCGCCAGATGCGAGTATCGGCCGATAGCGTTGCCATAAAAAGTGCTTCAAAGAGAGTGTAAAAATGCACTACTAAATTGCCAGACATTCGGTAATCGTTTGGCGGGAATCGTGGCAAAAGATGCTGTTGCTTCACGCCATTTTTAATGCTGCCATAAAAGTTGCATAATTTTGCCATTTCTCTTGCATTTATTAGGCACAAATAAAAATTTGCAACTTTTATGACAGCAAAAAATATGCATTTAAAAAGCAACGCTTCGAGTAATTTTAAAAGAGAAATGCATATTAATGCACCGCAAAAAATGAATGCGGCATTTTTTATGACGCAGAAAATGAGAGCAAGGCATGCAGCGTATGAGCATATCTGCATATGCTTGTGTATGTGTGTGTGTGCGTATTATCCTGACAATAAATGCGCGCAACGTAAATTAAATTTATGATGCTTATAAATATTCCGCAGTCATTTGTATTGCAACAATAACAATACGTAGCAACAACAACAACAACAACGACAACAGCAGCAAAATGCAAAGAAGCAGCAACACACTCACACACACACACAATGCTATGTCCCGCCGAGTTGAGTTGCGTACATGTGCGCGTAAAAGTGATTTATATCCTTTGGCAAGGATATGAATTTTATTACGTATGCTAATAAAAAATATGAATTTACCACTTTTTTTCTCTGATGTCTCGTGCAACGAGGCTTTTTAATGGCGGTGTTTCATTTTTTCGGTTTATTGCGGCAGACAGCACGACTGTGCCTCCCCTTCGGCGCTGCACTTTGCCATCATCCTTTACAACAGTGGCATACGCAGCAACGGCAGCGCTGCCATTACTCGTTGATGGCATGATAATTTATTAAGCTCACAGATAGTCACGCACACACACACACACACAGATACACACAGATACACACCACTCAACACACTGCATATTAGCCATTAAGATTTATGCGCGTTTGTCGGCATATTGTTTGCATGCTCTAAATTATCCTTGATATATGTGAGTGTGTGTGTGTGTGCTGTAACAGATATTCTTAACACGAATAGTGCAAAGAAGGGGAGTCTGCGGAGGTTGGGGTAAAATCACATGATAAATGTGTATCAGATGAGATGAGATCAAAAGGACTATTTGCGTAAGGCTCTGCCCTGCCCGGCTTGGTAGTGGTAGCAAGGGCCGAGGAGAACAAGCTACTCTTTTTGCATGTGTCTGCAGTTTTAATGGGATTAAATCTGTGTAAGCGCATAAATCAGTATTCAATCAGCATAGGCTACAAATACAGACACACACAAATTCTAGAAAAACGTGTGTGTGTGTGAGAAAGTTTACCACTTGTCCAAAGAGAAGTAAGGAGCTCGAAATGTGCTTAAATGTGCTTGAATTAAGAATTTCAAGTAATTTTTAAATTAAATTAAAAGTTCTTTTGACAACAAAATTCAAAATATAGCTCGTTTACAGTTTTGTAGATCGATTTATAATGGCCACGATCTACCGGAGACTAAATGGCTTAAGCCATTTTTGCTGGTGTTCAGAGGGATTGTTGGAATTAAAATGATATTTTTGAATTGTTTTAGCCTCTTGTGGAAAAGTAAAAACGAAAATATTTACTATTCTTCAGTTGCATGCTTTATTAATAATTTTATTTAAAATAGTTTCAATTTTTTTTTGGTATAAAGAAACACTCATTGCTACTTAAAACCTATACATAAACAATTCCCTTCAACACTAATAACAATTCTAGACCAACAAACAAGCTCTATAATACTGATGGGTTCCTCTTTTAGTGGTGTCCGTGTCCTTCGTAGTGGGCGGCATGATCCTGCTTAATGGAGAAGCTGCTGCTGTGACCATGACCGTGTCCACCATGACCGTGTCCACCGTGATCGCCGCCAGATTGCTCCACATGGGCATCGCCGCCCACAAAGACGCCATGACCGCCGGGAACATGATGGTGAGTGGGTTCACGGCTCACCACCGCATGGAAACCGCTGTGTTTGTCGGCCGTGTAGTGGACAGTTCGCTTGTGACCATCGGCATCAATCAACTCATAGTGTCCAGTGACCTTGTGGCCGTGACGTGTCTCGCTGTGGCCCTTGATGTCGCCGGTCTTCTTGTCGACGACGCCATAGTCGAAACTGTACTCGGCGTCGTGGCCATGACCGTCATCGCCGCCATCTCCTCCGTGACCGTGACCGTGACCGCCATCATCGCCCCCATGGCCGCCATCATCGCCTCCATGGGAAACCAGATGCACGGACTGGTGGCTGCTGCCGCCATGACCACCATCGTGGCCGCCATCGCCACCATCACCGCCACCGTGGCCGCCATCGCCACCATCACCGCCGCCATGTCCACCGCCATGGGCGAAGTACGGAGCTGCAGAGACCGCAGCGAGCGAGATCAAGGCGCAAACAGCGATAAACTGCAAAGAGAAGGATTTAGCTGCTGTCCGGGCACAGGCTCCCTCATCCAGCCAGTGCGAACTTACCTTAAAGGCCATGGTACTGAAGCTTGTTACGAGTTGATTGAGTCTGAGTTGACTAGTTAGGAACTGTAAGACCTGAGCGAACTGTGCTATTCTGCTCGATCGACCTGGCTTTTATACCAAAAAATGATTTTCAGACTGCCTGTGCCTTTCGCCGAAGTCGAGCATTTTGGGGCATACCCCAGCAAGCAATTAGCCTAACGTTTTCCATTCCAAATTCATTTTGCCATACTTTCACGTTTTTTTTAAAAGGCATAACGCCCCTCTTTACGCGCTTAAACGCACTCATAACGAATTAATTAGGCAGCTTGGCAGCATGACGCCTCTTTTGGCTATTTCCAGCATCGCTCTGAGTCATCTGCAGTGCCTTTAGGCCAAGGTGAAAGAAATTTAATGCCTGCAACTAAAACTAAAGTAATCCGCAGCTACAGATTTGAAAGCAAAGTGTTTAATAAAAACTTGATTGCATTCAAAGCTTTCAAAATTTAATTCATGAAAAGGCGAAACGGATTAAATGATGCCCCAAATGGTTTTTCTAAACTACAAGCAACGGCATGGATCTGAAGATGGATCACTTGCTAATTGTTAATTGCTTTTTTAGTTTGAAGGCAGAAAGAAGAGATGTAAAGTGCAAAGTGCTTCTATGTATTTCCAAATCTGAGCTTTTAGCAATATAATTTTTCGAAAATTTTTTTATTAAAGTTATATTATACAGACTTCTAGGAACCCCAGATTTAAATTGTTCGTCAGCTGCTTAGATTTGAGTAGAGTGTAACTGGTACAATGTTATATAAATACGGTATATGTTAAGTGAGTTCAATTGATTATATATATAGTTTTCTCTTAAGCATACTAAAGTTCCGGTCTTTTGCAACCATTGGAATATCATTTACAAACACATTAATTATGTATTTCAAGGGTATTACTGTCGAACTGCTGCTATGCTATATACATTCCATACATACTATATACATATATTATATATTTTTAGGCTGATATGTATATATTTAATCAAGTGCTCTGTTCCAAAGTGGATTTAGTGTGAAGATCTAATTTTTTAGGAAATAAGTGTTCAGGTTTTCATTAAATATATAGTTCAAGAAGGCAGAAGGTAGTTCTTATATATTTGGCTGGGTGCATAAACAAATTTAGCTATCTCGAGTTGTCCTCCTTTGGAAAACAGTCGTCTATCAGTTGGGCAGCATTATTCAATTCCACAGTTTCTATGCACAATTCATGTACCTTGCATATCATCTGCATCAGTTGGGTTCCTTCAAGTGGCACGTACACAAAACATGAATTAAATAGGCCCTTCCTCAAACTTGTAAGCGCTTCCATGCGACTGATAATTTCAGCGTTCGCAATTGCCACTCTCTGCGCACGCCATGACACAACAGCTCCAGCAATTCCAGCTAAATGTTGTAGATTATCAACAACAAGTTGTCACATTTCAGCTGACAATTGGCAAGTGGCCGCTCTCGGCCACAGCGCAACTGAGCTGAACGGGCAGTTGGTGCGACAGTGGCAGCGACAAACCGGGCTGCATTAATTTGCCTATCGTGGACACAAGCGAAGGCGCAGACGCGAGCGAGATAAAAGTCTTTAGCATGCTTAATCACACATTGCCGCGGACAGTAAGTGAGCGCCGGCAGAGCGTCGTGGTACGGCCGCCCGTTCCATTGCAGGAAGCGCATGCATTAATCAAAATGTCGCTTTAGGCCGTGTCGCCGACTATCAGCGCGCTGAATGCGACAGCGAAATAATTTAGCTTGGCCAGCAGAAATGTTGCTGTCTGCCGGCAGTCGAGAAAAAAGTAGGCGCAGTTGACAAAGTATGTTGCCACAAGTTTGTGCGCCGCTGCTGGTAGCAACATTTATGATGGCGCGCAAAATCAACAACAACAATCAACAACAACAGCGGCAATTTTAAACGGAACCCGTTCGGGCAGCGCGCGTTTTAGTGGAACTAGGGTTCGCTTAATGATAACGTCTACAAGTTGCTGCGAGTGCTACTTCAGATACAACAACACAACGAACAACAACAACGCCGGCAGCTTGTCACCCAGAGTGGCATCACGTTTCACATAACACTTTACAATGCGACGCTGTCACGCATGTGCATACATTAAGTGCGACCGCATCAGCGGTTGGACCCGGCCTGGGCGCGTGGTCTGAGCCTGTCTTCGGCTGCCTGTTCCGCGCCTTGTAAGCAACACATGCTGTCGCGACAAGTCAGCAAATTCCACGAAGGAGTTGACTAGTGGCTGTCGCTGTCGGTGCTGCGGCTACCGCTACCGCTCCTCCTGCTGTTGCACTTTGCATAATGTATGCAGGGTGCATAAGAGTCGGCGGATGCCAGTGTTGACATTTGGCATCAAATGTCATGGAATTCAGTACCTTTTTCATAAAAAATTGCACTTCAAATACAACTCCTTCAAGGACTTATAGGAAGGGAATTACAATTTCATCTTTTGGATAGACATAACGATAGAATTTCTTGCCTTGATCGAGTTTCTCAATCGCATTCAAAGTTTGATTAAAGGAATACTGCTATAGAAAAATTTTTTAGGTTTCTGTAACTTAACGAGAAAGCTCGACCTATGTTTAGCCTTGATTACATTCTGATACATACGAGTGAATATACCAATGACATGATAAGCTGAGGTAGACTAGAACGAGTCAAGTTAATACTTAGCTTCGTTGTTAAAAGTTGTAATTAAGTTGTAATTAAGTTGTAACTAAGTTGTAATTAAGTTGTGACTAAGTTGTAATTAAGTTGCAACTAAGTTCTTAACATAGTTGCATTGGTAAGGCTATCTTTTGATCTTCATATTTAAATGGGGTAATACCTTGTGGGTAAAAATTATTCATGATGAATATTGAATTGATTAAATACATCAAAAACCTTCATAGAGAGCTGATAACTCGTTTTATTTCGTTTTTAATGGTTTTCTAATTTTCTTTATTTATACAAGAATGTAGTACATAAATATCTTCAAATTATACTACTATTTATATAAACGCACAAAACAGCTGGAAGCCCAATGAGCGGGAATCAACGAAGCTGTCGGAGCAGCAGAAGTCCTCAGCTATGAGCCAACGCTGTCCAATGCTGAAGCAGCATGTCCAGGTGTCTTTCATTTCGTAATAAATGCTGACGATAATAACCAGCACAATCATGTTGATTATGATGATGACGCCGTTGTTGCTTATGCTCATGTTCTTGCTGTTGTTGTTGTTGTTGCTGCTGCTGCCGTTGATGGCAATCTCTGCGTATGGTAATGCCCAGGCAACTTGTTGAAATGTTGCCTCAAAAACGTACAAATAAAAATTATGTTCTCCGCAATGTAATTTCATGGAAGTCTTTTTGTATTTGCCTTCAACGAGCGGCGATCTTGATTGCTCTGCAACGTGCTTGCCAGCCATGAGTTGTTTATCTTGTAGCTGTTGTTGTAATTGCTTTTGTTGTTCTTTTTGTTCTTGAAAGTGGGTTTATATTTCAAGATTATGATTCTTTTGAATTCGAAGTGTTGGCATATTAAATGAATTTGACTGATCGTGACGTGGAACAAGTCAATTAGTTTGAAGGTTATGAACTGTTATAAATTACCATGACCTAAGTCATATCAAATAATTGATAGGGTTTCAAGACAACTTTGTGCCATACAGGCATTTTTAGTCAATAATTTGTAATTCATCTCACAAGTCAAATGTTCAAATTCTCCGGCATAGAAACTTTTTCCAAAATATTAATATTAATTGAAATTAAGGATAAGCAATAACAACAACTCTTATTTCCAACACATACAAAATATGGAAATTTTTAGTTCCCCATATTTTCCGATTCCGCTGAAAAAGGGCAACTCTTGCCAGTTGGTCACCCCTCATGTTGTGCTGTATGTTGCCCAAAAATAGCGCTGAAAGAAGAAGCAGCAGCAGCAATAGCAATTAGCGATTACCAACTATATTGCCCGTCAAGGTATGTGTGAGTTGCAAGCAGCAATTGTTGCAATTTCTTATCGCCAATTGCGCTGACAATAAGGGCATTAGTGCAGTTGTTGTTGTTATTGACATAAATGAAGCTACGTGTCTGCCTGTTGTCAGCACAATTTAGTGCGTCGCATTGCTAATGCAACAAAATGACTTGACAGCAACAGCAAATGAGGCAGCAGCAAAAACAACAACAACTCTGACAGCAACAACAACAGCAAAAGTATGCCTTTCTGTTAAGTTATGCCCCATTAATTTTCTGTTAGCGCTGCAATCGAATGTTTGTTTTGCTCTACAGGCATTCCAACTTGCCCCTTTTATGCAACCCTACCTTGTCCCCTTCGTGTGACGCCATGTTGTCCGCATGAGTGTGCAAATATTTGTGCCGCAAATTATTGCGGCCTTATGGTTTTTTGTTGGCCTGTCGGACACGTCCACCACTGGTGTCATTAACATTCCCCACTTGCCAACTAATTAGATTAAGGTATGTCGCCTTTTGATTATGGCACCGCGGAATGTTAGAATTTTTGATGGGCTCGCATTTGAGATTTTTGAAATTCTCATAATTTCTAGAACTTGCGAAAATATTGAGGGAATTTATTATAAAATCTGTAGTTCAAAAATGGAGTTCCAGAGAAATTCGATAAAAAATAAAAGAAAGTTATTTCAAAAGCATTCGGAAGCAAACGAAATTTTTATAAAAAAAAGCAACTAATTGTAGGCTTACTCAGCAAAATAAGAAATTCTAATACAAAATCAATTTTTGATTCGAGCTTCACTTTGCGATAGCGAATATTCCCTTTTTTGTCAGTGTATCAAAGGATCGAATCATTTAAAGTATCATCAAAATGCCTGCATAGCATGTCTCAAAACTTATACACGAAAGGCTTCACTGAAATGTTCACTTCCACGAAATGTCAACAATGGAATGTCAACAAAGTATTGCAGCACATATTTCAGCAGCAATTGTTGCTACTGTTGCTGTCAACGCTGCTGCCGCTGGGCCGCCGTAGAGTTAAAAATGAGCGCCATAAATAATTTTTGCGTGTGCAACGAAATTGGACAGTAGCTGGGAGTGTATGTGTGTGTGTGTGTGTGTGTGCATGTCCAACAAGATGGACTGCGACTCGGGAGCGCTTGACAGTTGCTTGTCAGCAGAATATCATGATCGTCATCGGCGTCGTTATCATCCGCCGTTTTCGCAGTCCAACGATTGTCATCGTCAGTCGTTGTTGTTGTTGTCGTTGTCATCATTTTCATTGCTGACAGAGCGGCATTATCATCATTTCGGTTGCGATTTATGCGGCTGTATGACGCATACCTTCTTGCAAAATGGCCGCGGCGGCTTGTGGGGCTATTTTCTTTGCAAATTATCGAACATTGCATTGGCTTTTTGCGTCGTAGGGGTGTATTGAGAGAAGGGAAGGGGGGATAAAGGGTGATGTAAAAAGATGCGCTCATCTACTCTTGGTTCCATAGAAAACTCTCAAGGAGGTAAATGGAAATTTCGATTATGACTTCTTTAAAATTGTGGTAACCCACAACTGAGCTCTTCAGTCCTTGGTTTCAAGCATTGTTATAAATTCTTTCAGCTGATTCATTTACAGATGAATTGGCTTTATCTTATATGTCAAGCTCATCTCACTGAAAATAAATTTTTTACACGAGCATTGTCAGTTTTTCTCTCGACATGCCGGAACCAGCGAATCCTTTTTATTGCAGTGACAAGATAGAAAGAAGTCAGTCTGTCAAAACAGAGTTGTAGATTTGAATGTCAGTGACAATCCTACTTTCATGGATTCAAATGGACTCTCTATGGACTCTCTTTCCGTTTTCATTTCAATGGTAATTTTATGACATTAAAATTAGTAATCTTTCTTAGGAAAAAGCAAGCTATCAGCTTCCCTCATAACAAAATTGTAGTCTACGTTCATGCAGCGCAAGCACAAAGAAATTTCCTCCGCTGACGTTTGCATAATGAGCGAATATTGCTGCCTTCCTGCTCTTCTGTCCCTTAACTCCGTGCTTACGTTGATTATCCCTTGACAGGGCATGCTGCCGATGCGAAAACGACCGCCCAATTTACATACAATGACCAGGCTCCAAAGGCCAGAAACCGCAGAGGAGCTGCTTCCCGACATACGCACACCGCCTGCCAGCGACTGACAGTTGAGCGCTTGCCATTTTGAATGTTGACTCCTGCCGGACTGCCTGGATGCAGCAGCATGTCGCCTGCTGCTGGAGTTGGCTACGACTTGACACAAAGATTGACAGCATGTCGTTGCCGCTTGAAATGTTGATTGACATGAGTAATCAAGCGGCCGCAATGTCAACGTTGCCAGGCTGGTTGGCTGGCTGGGTAGGGTGACTTGATGTGATGGGACGGGATGGCACGGGATGACTGAAGTCAAGGCTGAAGGAGTTAAAAGAAAGATGCAGCAGCAACAACAACAACGATTAACGCAGGCAAGCAAACCGACCGCTGTGCGTTTTAATCCTACAGCCAGGCTTGATAGACATCTCGGCAACTGTTGGCGAAAACGTTGCAGCCAGCAACATTGCAGTGTTGCAATGTGATGACTTTTTGTCAGGCTGATTGACGGCTGCGGCTGCCACGTTGCGCCATAAATTGTTGCGCATGTTTTACTTGCTCTCACTCACTCACTACCAGCCAGCCAGTTCGTCCGTCCGTCCGTCCGTCTGTAAGCGCTTTAAGATTATGCTAAATTTATATTGTTGTAAATTGCCTTCGTTTGTTGTCGCTGCAATAAAGTCACTTAAATTGGCTGTTGTCTCACAGTAAATCTAATTTATTTATGCTGCCTTGGAAGTTTGGAAGGGATGCAATTTTCCGAAAGGAAGAGCGATTCGTAAATTATTGCAGGCGATATCATTTTTATGCACTTTCTTAGTTGCTCTTTGTCAAATCTTCCCTGAATCGTACTCGATAATACTCGAAATAAGCCGAAATCTTGAAAATTGTAAGACGAAATCTACGAGATTTGTAGGAAATCCATGCCATCGGAAATGTGGTATCCCATTTTCCGGACAGGAAAATTAGGAACTTCCTGACAGAAAATATACTAAATGAACTAACAAGCAGTCGCGGTTATAGCAGAAATACTAATAGCTATAATTTGCATTTGAATTTTAGGTTCCTCGCATTGCTTTCATTTGGTTCACTTTCATACGACTTTGAGATGTCATTCGTTTGTTATTAATGAGTCCACCATTCGCCGCTCGTGCTGCCAAATTATTGCACAATATGGCGACACATGGCCCACATTTTCAATTGCTTGACACTCCATCATTAACACTCCATATTGACATTTATGCCAAGCGTGCATAAATATTACACGTCACGTCATTTCCTTTCAATGTGCGTTTGTGAGTGTTGCTCCATGACACACACATACACATTTGTAGAAACCTAGAAAAAAGCATGTAAAAAGCGCGCGCACAGAAGTGAGAGCGTAAAAGTCACACTGATGACCATCGATCAAATCTGTCAGCGCTGTCAATCATGTCGTTATTTATAGCCCCCGAAAAAAGTTGAAGGAAGACGTCACATTGTTCAAATTGTTTCGACAGTGGCAGCAGTTGGAATCGCCACCACGCCATGCCGTGCCACTGACTGCGCCAGAGGCCACAAAGGCAACACACCACAGCACGCCACGTTGCTCCACGACGTTGCCAGACGACGCGATGAGGGGCGCTGCGACATCGTCAATCATGCTTGACTGTGAGCAGCGGACGGCGGGTTTCAAAAAGCTTTTGCGGTTTACTCGTCTTCGAGATTTGATATTGTCCGAATGGGAAGCACGAGCGTTTGGAGACAAGCGTATGGATGAACGAATCCGAGAAATATAGTGGCTTCAGCGGGACTCAAGGCATCAAGGATCGAGCACTTATCCAATGAACTACGGCTGCGCCTAGTATTATTATTTTTTTAAATGCAAAGATAAAAATGATTTCGGTAGGCCATTAATTAATCGTCGTTTGCCAATCGCCGGTTGTCTCTTTCTCTCTCTATCTACCGAAATCCATTGAAACACATCAACAGTTTTTGGCAGTGCATACTTCGGTTTGCTTAAGCAGCAGCCAAAACGCTTGCTTCGAGTGGCGAGCGTGGTCACGTGGTGCGCCTATGGCAGACGCCTAAGAGGCATTGGTTGCACTGCCGTCGCGCCTGTGGCAATTACAGGGCAAATGAGTGCGCAAGCTGGCCGCCGCCGTCAAGCGCCGAGCATCCGCGCTGCCTGTCAAATCGAGGCCAAACGTCAAAACAAACCAAAAATTGTACTCTTTTTTTCAACATTGCCTTCGCTTTGTTTTAAATTTCTTGTTGTTGTTATTGTGTGATTTTTACGTTTTGATTTTTTTGATTGATGGACATTTTCTTGGTGTAGCAGACACCACAGCAGAAGCACGCGGATTTGGGGAGGGCGGAGCATTCCGGTGGTCAGTAGTTGTGGTGAGCTTCTACAAAATCGTTTTGTACTTGCTTTGAATTTTTTTCCTCTTTAAATTTCGAATTATTTTTTTGACTTATGCCCGTCGATTACTCATGTTAGTTATGAGCCGCTGTCAAGCCTGCTGGAGCCACTGTTGCTCACTTTTCAGCGTTTCACTTTAATAGAATTGTTGTTGTTTTTGGCTGAATTATAAAAAGAATTAATCACATTTTAATGCAATTCAAATTCAGCCTGGATTGCCACAACGTTTGGTGCCACATCAATCAAATGCCACATGTGTGCTTCTTAATAATGAAGATTGTTCTAGAAAGCCGTAACATACGTTACATTTTGATGACTAAAATATAAAGAGTGTATTCAACTTAAATTACGGATTGAAAGAGTTTCCGAGAATTTTAGAATTAGCACCACATATGCAATTGTTCCATTCTCTTGGCCCTTACGTACATGTGTATAAGTGGTACTTTATGTTGATACGCCTGGCTTGTCCAACCGCGGATTTTATATAAATTTCTTATTTCGTGAATTCCTTTCGGGGTACACTTCTCGTACGTCCAACAACATTTTACATTTTATTGCAAAACCAATGTAGCTAGTCGTGACGTAGTCAATTTTATAGGTTTACAATAATTATCTTGGTCTTGTTTATATCAAAATAAAGTAATTTAACAGAAAGGCCAACATCTGAAATAGGTTGTAGGTAGTAGCCATATTAGCTAGCTAGTAAAGTCTTGCTCGAACTTATGCTAATATCCATATTACCTCGATATTGAAAGGGTATTGCTAGTAAATTCGCTGGCGTGCAAGATTGATATGGATGCATAAGAACATTTTTATAAAAGTTAGTATGCTATTTGCTTCTTTAAAAGGCTAATTCATCTTGCTGCCGCAACTCTATCACAACGAACATCTTTCATTTATATATAGTCACTAATTACCATATATGACTTACATGGAATAAACTATTATTAATCCGACGCCGTGTCGGGCCTCGCCTTTGTACACCTCTCGATTTTATTGTGCAAGTTTATAAAGGCAAAACTATAAATACGCCATAAATCACAAAATCTCGCCAAGATTAATTAACATAATATTGCCATTATTGTCACACACCCCGCTATCCCGTCCGCCAGCCCACAATCACTGCATTCCCGTACTCTTCAGCAGTTTTAATTGACAAACTATTAAAAAAAAATACGTTGCTGATATTTTTCATGTTGTTGGTATTATTATTAGCCACAAATCACTGACTTACCGCGCTTCGCCTTCCAGCGGATCGGATCGGATGTGTGCGACGCCGCTCAGGTTTCTGGCGCAATGCTGATTGGGAGTGTTGGAGGGTGTAGTGCTGCTGAGGGGCGGTGCGCATAAATCTTGCTTCAATGTTATTGTGCAAAATGTCAATGCAACAATTTATGACAATGGTTAAATGTCATAAATTTCCCACTAATACACACACACACACACACACATACACACATGCATGCATAAACATGCATATAAATGCAAACATTTTGTAAAACAATCTATGACACACACACACATGCAAATATTGCAAACTGTGTGGCTGCAAGTGGCTGCAACATGCAGCGGAAGCGACCAGCAAGCAACAACACAACAACAACAGTGACAATAAAATCCTGCGCTCATATTTCATTTTACTCGGCTCAAAGTGCCGCTTCTGTTTAAGGGCCGCTACTGCTGCTGTTTCCGTCGCCTCCCCGTCCTACCTACCATAATATTTAATTTGCAAATTTTGATTTATTTCATACGGAATTCAATATTATAAATTTTGTTTTGCGAATGCTGTTCGTTCTGGTCGCTATGCATAGGTGGGTTCCAGCCATGTCCTTTGCCCAGCGATTCCCGGATCCACCTATCAACGTACGCTGCTTGTGTTTTGCTCTGTTTTGGCACTTCGCATACTTTCTGTTGTGTTGATGTATTGGTATTTTGGGTTAAATGACAAGGACGAGATAGGATTTATAGCAAAAATTGCTCGGCTATAAAAAATATATTTTTTGGGGTTAAGATATACACGCACAATTTGAAGTATATTAGTTTCGATGAGGGAAAATAGCGAAATTAAAATAGAAATTAGTCATAAATATATTTGCTATACTTTGATGCCATAAAAAAATACAAAGTATTGGTACTTCAAATATACTTTGGAACAAAAAAGAGAGAACTCTGTTTCTCAATATCCTACAGAGTCCGTAGTAGCACCTATTGAAAAGAGCTATATACGGACTCTGGAATCGCTCAGGCTGATGCGCTGCCGATTGCGAAAAAATGGATTGAAAATTATTCTCCGTATATATTGTAAAAGGAAAGAGTTTTGACTGAAGATTTATGCTTGCTAAATGTGCCGAAAATGCCCACTGTGCACTTGTCAAGCAATGAACCGATAGCATTTGCAAATAAACACGCCAACAAAGTTGCAATTCGCGTGTTGACACTGTCGCCAGGATGTGCAACTGCAACTGTGTGTATGTGTATGTCTGCATGGCATGTGTATTCATGTGCAGTGGCACAAACACCAAACCGTGTGTTAGACTATCGTTTATATGCAATCAATTTAGTACAAAGCAGACAAACACACACACACTCAGAGAAACTATTGCAATGCGATTAAAATGCGATTTGTTACACACAAAGTTGCAATAAACTTGCGCGTGCAACTTTCAGTCTGTGCGTGAGCGTGTGTGTGTGACCGCTTTGAAAACTCGCCCGATTTTATGAGCTAAAATTTATTGCTTGCCACTATTTGTGAGGTTATGGCTTAAATTAAAATGTGCCATAGTGAACTGTATTAAATTTTGTATCTGTCATATATATAGATATATACATATGTTGATATATTGAATATAGTACCTACAACTTGGAAACCAAAGTATTAAACATATTCCATGCTTGAAAATGGCAAATTCCAATAGCTAAAAATTTCGAAATACATACCTATATCGAGCATAAGAATTATTTAGTAATTTATTTGAAATAAAATTTATTTCTTTCAACGAATATTCTTCAGTTAGTTAGTGTTCTGAAAAATATGTCGATATAGTAATCGCAGCTTTTGGTGTGCCTCAATATTGAATTATATATGCTCCACAGCTGGTGGCAAAGACTTGCTGCTTATCTAAAATGGCCGCACAATTTCAACAAATTACTAAATAACACTTAACTTTTATGTGCGCGTCTAAGCCTCGGCGTAGAATGACAACTACCAATTTTCTAAATTACTATGAATTTCCTGTCATAAGCACAAAAGGCAACGAAAAAAAGCCGGCAGACCAACAGCACAACAAAAAATCGAGAGAAATAAGCATTACGCATTACGCTTGCTGAAAAACTTCCGACAGGCCGCCACTCTTCCGCCACTTAATGACACATCATTACATTTTAATTAAAATTGATTATTTAGTGACTTTGAGAATTTATGCAGTTCTGGCGCACACACACACACTCACACAATCATTAAATGTTTTTTTGTGTTTATGTGCCTGTGTATGTGTGTGTGTGTGCGGGAATTGTTTGTGTATTGCCATGCTGGCATAACCTGCCAACTGTCAGTAATAATGAGTTTTTCATTTTTCAAACCATTACTGTCATTCTGCATGACAATCCAATTTACGAGCGACCGAAACTGCGAGTGTAGCAGAACCCAACGACCGACCGACCGGACCATTCGTCGACCAGTGCACCATCATTATTATAACTCATTTCTCATTATAAGCGGCACTGGTCGACGGACATGGTGTATTCCTCAGGCCGGTCCAACTGTGCGCCGCCAACAACTGCCAACAACTGCAACATCATCTTGAGCGAGACGAAACGCAACGATATAAAATAAAATGAAACGAGGCGCACATGCCCCATGAAGACGGCAGTGTAGAACGCGTTCAGACATCGAGGGGCAGCAGATACAATGCACGGGATACAAAACGGCAGCACGGACAGACGTTGAACTTCGATGCGATTCGTTATGCCTTTCAGCATTATGACATGCTTAATTTCGATTCTTAGGCGTAATGACACTGTCAGTTGTGACAGCTTAACTAACACACATATACACTCACACACATAGATATATATTAGATATATATAATTGCTTTCCGACACTTCTTGGTCTGCTTATTCGATATCATGTCGGTCACACGACTTGGACTATAAGCCTCTATCTTCCTAGCCCGGTACATACAATCTAAAATAAAGGAATATATAACTCTTCTCAGTGCTTTTTCCAGAGGTTTCTTCAAAACAAACAAATACTTTTCCTCAGTATTAAAGTTGCATTTTTATATCGTGCCTCACTTTTCATTGATTGCAGAAAATTCAAATATAATAATGAAGTTACTAATCCTTTGTGCTCTTCCTGGCTGAAGATATGCTCTTTTCCGTTTTTAGTTGCCACAAAAATCAGTTTCCTTCAACCTTTACCCTCTAATTTTACCACTCATCCAACTGCGAGTAAAATTTTCGATTAACTTGTTCTTTGTTGTTGTTATTGAGGCAACAATAATCAAATATACTTTTTAATTTTGTTTTTTTCTTTGTAGCAAACATTGGGCTACCGTGTTGCCACAAATGGGCACCTCTTTTGTATTGACTTTGCCGACTGGCAACGCCAGTCAAAGGAAATGTAAATAACAGGCGCGTAGATGGTAAATGCTGGAGAGGGGGTGTCCTGAACCAAATAGAATCAAAATAAACGGATAAGTGCGCAATTTTAAAACAAGCTACAGATTCAATCAAGATAAGGAAAGAAAACTTGTTAGAGCAATAAAACAGCTCTCTTACTCCTTTTGATCATCAAAACAATGACTATATGCCAAAAGGGAATAAAAATTCCGAAGATCTCAAGGTAGAGCGAAGCTCTGCAGTCCTTAAATTCCTACATGAATACTTCTACTAGAAAATATAGACTTTATTTTAAAGTTATTTTAAACATTTTCAGTGAATTCCACAATTTTAATTTTCCTTTAGCCCCAAGACCCCACCCCTTTCTCCCTGTCATCACCCTCATATCTTCATTCAAAGCGCATTCAAGAAATTCTATAACGCTCTTTCAGTCAGAAGAAAAACTTCAAATAGAAACGAAAGGGAGAAATGAAAAATGAAATCAGATATGGGTGCTAAAGTCATAGCCAGACGGACAGCGTGTGCTGCTAGGTGGCAGCATGCAGCGCTGCAGTGAGCCGAGAGTGGAGCCTTTCTGGTGCTGCTGACACAAGAGCCACTTCAGAATTAATTGCTTGTCATTATATCTGAATAGCGTGTAGTAGCAGCGTTGAGAGATGAAGATCTGAAGTGACAGCGGGTTTCATGGTTTGTTTGTTACTCGGGCCGTGTTAATTTCTTCTTCATAATGAGTTCTTTTATGCTGCCCCCACTGAGTGCCACGTCGAGTGAGTGGGCTTGCTCATTAGAATCGTCTGTGATGCACTGCAAAAAATATTCGTGTGATTGGAATTAATATATTTATGAGAAATATTGCCGAGGAAAAATTTATGCATACAAGGTAAGTATCTGAATGTAAAAGTTAATGGATCTGTAGTTACATTGGAAATATTAAGAGATTTCTACAATGATATCGCGAAATAACATTTGAAGCTGGAAACTTTCATCGAATCACGTGCCCGAATCACCAAAAATTCCTCTCATTCCGACCGTCATTTTCTTTCAATTGACATGTACAAGCGTCAGTGACGACAACATTTCGAATTGGATCTCTGCAAAACTGCTGGCATAAATATGTGGAATATAACAACAACAGCAACTAGCAATTGTCTTGGTCCTTAACAATGGTGAAAAGCTGTCACGCTGACGTTTACTTGTCAATATGCAATTGGTGAGCGTCTTTCGTTCATCTCTCCCTCTCTTCCTCCCTTTGGTTGTGCATGGCTTCGCATCCCATGTAGTTCGTCTTCGTCAATTGCAGTTACTTTTGACAGCTGTTTTCGTTACTTTTGTCGAATTGTGCATTTTTTCGTTCAATTTCCGCCGCTGCCGCATTTCGACGAGTTGGTTGACGTGACTTTGTTACGTTGCAATTTAACTTATTTTATTTTCTTCTTATTGTTGTTGTCAACAACGCAAATTTTATTTTTTGACTGACTTTGACAGTCCCGCCGGACCGAAGTTGCAACTTGTTTGCCTCTGATTTTTACCGTACGTACAAGCATACGCACGTGTGTCCAGTGTGGTGGCATGCACATCGTGGCTGGTCTGTCCTTTCACTGGTGCGCCTGTCAGCAATGCATCAATCTGCGCCAAGTCCCTGCATTTTCGCTTATTCGACAATTGACAACGACGTATTTTGCCCTTTTTTGGTCTGAGCGGGATAATCGCATGCGAGAAGATATTCCAGAAGTTTTACGTCAAAGTGACAGCGATTTGTGATATCCCCTTCGCTCCATACATGCCATAGACATACATACATTACCCGCTGTCTACAGGCTCCACTCTGCTTCTCGCCTTGCTCACTGTGCTCCGCCGGCTACAGTCTTTGCGTCTGTGCTGGATTAAGGACATACGCAGTCCGAAGTACTTTGACAGCGGCATTTACATAGCATCGCCAGCGCAGTTTGTCTGCTACTGTGCTGTCAGCCTGTGCCTTTGTCAACGAAATGTCAATGTCGGCTTTTTTAAAGTATTCAATCACCAGCCATCATTATCATGGCCAACTCACATGCCTACTGTGCTCCGGCTGCTTTCAACTTCTCACCCGCTGTACCCTTTGGTGGCTATGGCATTCAATTGCAGAAGGTAGGCACATATCGAATGAAATATGCTTATTGATTGACGGCAGTGAACTGTCAGTTCTGAAATGATGCTTTGACATTTTGACTTGACAGTTTGGTTTGTTTGCTGGTTCTGTAAATTTGTATGCGCCTGCTTGATGGAGGCAATGGCAATGGGTGAGTGAGTGGTTAGCTTAAAATGGCAAGAGATTTATAGAGCTACTCTTTTTAAAGGCATATTCAGGTCTTCAGTCTTGAGTAGACATAGCGAAACTTTTGGCCTGTGTACTTGTTATGTTACTCGTACAATAGTCGGTTCAGGCTGTGGTAAACAGTAGACTTAATCTCTACTAAAAAATTTGTTATCTGAGATTGTGTAAGATAATAGAAATACTAAATTTAATTTGGTACTACAAATTTAGAAATACAATGAAATCGAGCAGAAAATATTTATCGAAAAACGTGTGAATTGAATCGAAAATAGCTTAAATTTATATGGATTTGATGATAACTGTCTAAAAGGTCAAGATCGGTGGACAGAAAATTTTAAATGACATTAGTATTAAAACAAAGCAATGCAATACATTTTAAGCGCACACACGCGACTTCATTAACAGCCAAAGAACAATAATCACAGTTCATAAGCTGTCATAAATGCAACAACACCAACAAACATTTCACTAAACCATCATGATTAAATATAGTTGAGGTGAATGCGCGTTTGAGCTTTTGCCGCCACTAGACGTAGGTGTATAGTTATTTAGATGTGAACAGCCACACACACACACACATAAGCAATACACAGCACAAGTGGGCACGTGTAATAAAAGGCGCATTCCAGTAGTCAAGTTTGACATGTATGTGTGTGCGTCTTGACGCTATTCATTTAAGCCGACGCAATTGCGCTTGCAATAGCTCAAAATACCAGCGGCAACAACAACACGCTCAACTGTCAGCTTGATGGCAGTTCGACCGATGTGCAACAACAACACAGGCGCAAGTTGAAGCTCTGAAGTCAAACACAAAAAGCTAGTAGCACTTCCTGGAGCACTTCAGCCGCCGCTGCGGCCGTACACAAGTGAGCCGTAATTCCGTGGCGTCTAAATTGCGCTGTCATCTTAGAAAAAACTATGCATTGTATTTTAATTTTTGTACAGAGATATTTGAATTACATAGACAGCGGCAGCAGTGGTATGTTGTGGCATGAAGCGGGGGTTGGTGGCGCACAAAAAATGTAGTTTAATGCCGCATTGTCTAAGCATAACTTCCTCATCGATCTTATGATTAGTCAAAAATTGTGATGCCCCTCTCCGAGCCACTCAAAGCGGTCGCTTTGATGCTAGCTTTTGATAGCTTCTCTTACAAAAATAAAGATTGCTGCCAACATGAAAAAAATAACACTTACAACAACAACAAAAACTGTTTGCCTCATTTAGCATGGTCCAAACTGAAGCAAGCAACGAAAATTAAGATTTGACAGTCTTTGTTCTATTGTTTTGCCATTTCGTGCAGCCAAAACCCACAACAACAATAACAACAATAACAACAACAGCTCAAAGCCTTTTTGCCGCCACAGCACTCACTCACTCATTTGGCAGCTTTTGATGTCTCTTTTATGTGGCCACACGTACGAGTACTTGGACTCATTACTCAATGTATGAAAACTTTTGATTACATCTGCCAGCTACCGTATTTCAGTATGATCAATTGTCTGCCCAAAATACACATACACATACACATACATACACACAAAGGTACTTACGACATTTGCATGTGATACTATTTACCCTGTCATTTATCCCTTGAGCGCTTTATTTTGCTCACATGCCTCTTCGTGGTCTTTGTATAGTCCGATAAGCTTTTCATATGCGCATTTCATAACAACAAAAAAAGGCGCTTTTCAGCTTGATTGATACATTCATAATTACTCGTTACAATTACGGTTATCAATCAAATGAGCGTTATACAGCAAATTAACATATTCCAAGTTTCGTTTTTCTGCTATTCACATTTCACATACACTCACAAATACATTCATAGACATTACAGACTGATAAATAGCAGACGAAGCTAATTAAAAGCCACATTTTGTTTGAAATTTGAACCTACAATTCACTTAAATTGTATTGTATGACTAAAAAATGAGTGATAAGCATATCCTTTATAAAGCAACCATTTTATGGCAAAAGAAATTCGGGTTTCCAAAAGAGAGAATAAATGTAAGTTATTCTTCAGGTACATAAGTTTAATAAGTTTAATCGTTTAGAAGTTGGGACTTCGAACCGGTTTTTTAGCTCTTGAAAAATGCTTGAAATTGTCTGTTTAGAGGAAGTGCGCTGACTATTTTATGCAAGAGTGCCCTGGCTAAATTCATGACCAAAACAATTCAATGCATTTCAAATTCAAGCAGATCGAACGAATTGGCTACTCTTCGAGAGTAATCTTCACCTTGATTAATCTTTTAACGGCTGTTGAATAAATGTGTAGGTCCCATTAGCTCGAGGGAAGTCTATGAAGTCCTTCAATTGCACATTCTTAAGTTTTCCGAACTGCTGCACAATTTCAAAATATCTCCTCTTTCAAGAATTTTTTCTTCGAAAAAGATTTAATCTGCTGCTTAAGCAAACATTTGCGGGTTGCCGCAATTTCTTTTCAATAAACTCGCATACACTTTCAAAAATAAAACGCAGTTAAGACAATCCGCTTTTCTGCTGCTTGAACATTACAGCACATCCCACTTTCTCACCTACAGACACACTCAATGAGAGCATTCTTAGCAGTATCCTTGAGTTGATTTTAATCACTTGAGTGCACTGCCGCGCGCTGCTGTGGCAAATTGAAAAGATGAGGTAAATTGGAACAAGCGCAAAATCACAGCAAATCCAGTTTACAATTCAGTGGCAATGCTATTGTTGTTGTTGTTGCTGACAAGAGTCGTTGCTGCTGCTTAAGCCTGTCAGCAATTCATGGCAAGGACAAGCAACAATTATTCCGATTCTTTGTAAGAACAATGAGAAAAAGTAGCAAAATGGAATGGTAGCAATTGTTGTTGCATTAAATAGGGCAGACCAAACAGACAAAACACGAGTGTATTTATATATATTTATATGTACTTACGAATGTATGTGCGCCCATCTAGATAGTTGTAAGCCAGCACAAGGCACAGAGTTGCTTTGGCAGAGATTGTCAGGATTAACACGACCACTTTTCCGACTTCTCCAATGGGCACATTATGCTGGTAATGCTTGTTGTTGGTGTGTATAAAATTGCAATTTGATGTACAACCTTTCGAGGGAAATGCTCTCGCACAAAAATTTAAGTTGTTTTTTTGTCTGTCCCATATCCTTCTGTAGAGGATTTGCGCTCGATTGTTATCGCACGCAATTTTGTAAATTGATGAAAACAAACGAATTAAGATAAGCCGCAAACGCACACACATAGACAAGCGGACACTCAGACAGACATTTACAAAAATCCTCCCGTACCTTACTCAAGCCTATATCCTGCTTATCCCTTGGCGCAACAATGACCTTTCAAAATTCCTCACAATCGCTCTGAAAATCGTGCGCGTCTCTGTGAAATTCGATTTCAGCTAGCTGCCATCTTTTTTGTCGGCTCTCACATTCGGTGGCTGAAATAATGACAAAAGCGGTTTGTAAATGTGTGCGTAATCCGATGCTACTGTTTTGGATTTCGAGTTCTTTTTTTTTCAAATTTCCCCGTTGTGCTGCCGTTTTGCACAATTTTGATGAGCACCAATGATTGGGCGTATCAAAGGTGGTAGCAGCCGTCACATTTGCACATGCAGACACAATGGCAGATTCCTCAGCTGAATAACTTTTATCCTTGTTTGGGATCGGGTCTAAGGCCTGATCTGTGATGAAGCGTAATTTATGTCAATGTGCAGTGAAGTGTTTGATTTTGTGTTATAAAAGTACTTAACTGCTTTGTAAGTCGAGTTATTATAGACGATTCTTTATAATGCAATAAGCAATCTTAACTTTTTATATATAGCATAGTATCTAATCGTTAAAAATTTCTTTAAAATATGTAATTTGAATCGATAATTGTTGGAAGAATGAGATATAATCTAAATTTGGTATAAGGAAAGACAGCGGGTGAATAGACTTTTAATATATGCATAAGCACTTGTAAAAGAATTCAATGATTTGGAATCATAAAACTCGGTTTTTATGGATAACATATGAAGTAATGAAGTAACCCTACCGTGAGCATGAGTCAACACTGAAGGAGTTAAGTATGCCCAAGAATCATTGAAGAGGAACAGTGGATTTCATTTGAGCGAATACCCAACCGCTCATATATGTAACTGATTTGGTTTAAATTACATTGACATGTGGTCACTTAAATGCCCACAAGCCACAAAGCAGAGCGTCCTCGATAGACTGCCACCTTGCTAATGACTTTCGCAAGCATGTCAGTGCAGCAGCGATTTGGGTGCGTTTCCAGCAATCCGCTTGCCTGCCTGCCTTCCTCGCTGCCTCGCTGCCAGCCTATCAATTTACTCGCACTCAAATTTCACATCCCGCTCTGTGTTGGCCTGGCCCGGCTGTCATTTATTTGATCACTTGGCACCTAACACCGCCTTCCCTTCGAAGTCAGTGTCAGCTGAGCCGCCGCTCCGTCGGTAATTGTCAGACATTCGACGTACGACAGTTGCCTAATCGTTACGTGTAGGGCTCAACACGCAGCAACTAATTTCGAACCTAATGACAGGCGTCCTTTTTACCTGAGCAGCTTATCTGCCGCTCTGTGACTCTGCCTGTGCATTTTGGCCCGCCTTTGGCCAAGGTGCATTCGTGTAATTTGACACTTAAAATGCATTCAGCTGCAGTTGTCAATTAATTCCGTTGCAATTTCATGCTCCTGCGGGCGCACATGACACAACAAAACGGAGCAGAGTGTGAAACACAAATCACAGTAGCGACAGTGTCCGTACGACACGCCTGTGCCATGTCAAACCATATGTCGATGAGTGTCAGGTGAGAGATTATGTTGCCTCAGATTCTGTTGGGTGCTTTAATAAGGAAGCATATCGTCTGTAGGATTTGTTAATTTAAAGGTAAGCTGAACGAGCAAAAATGGGAATTTAGTCAGGCCAGTCGAGGACTGTTAGAAAAAATGTTGGAGTTGGGCATAAAGTACCTACAATACCAAAACAGTTGTATAGTGTACGATGTACATATACCAATGGGTCCGATCGCAAATTCAAATTGAATGCAAAAGATGAATTGATAAAAAAGAAAACATCTCAAGTTTCGATGTAGGCAATCAGTCATAGAAGCCTCATCAATGCATTAACCGGTGAATAGGACATAACTCTACAAATATGCAGGTCCCATTAACTGGTGCTTAGTTGTTGGCCACCACACTTTACTACTTACAAATATACATGATATACTTATTTATCAAATGTAATTTTGCAATACACTGGGAATCGAAGCACTACAATCTACAATGGACAACTGTGGATGACTCTAAGATTTCGGCATTTATTAAAAATTTTGTTGGTTTCAATTGTCTGAGTTTGAATTATTTTTGACATTCTTATGTACATTATTGGTGCCACAATTGCAATATTCCATCGAATAATTACAGAAATTTATTTTCCACTTCTACTTTCCTTTTTCTATGTGGAACTTAGAAGGCACAC
Organism: Neria commutata; assembly: GCA_963457695.1. Lineage (NCBI taxonomy): Eukaryota > Metazoa > Arthropoda > Insecta > Diptera > Micropezidae > Neria > Neria commutata. The sequence continues at coordinate 57,338,247 of OY735246.1, forward strand.
CCAAAACAGATAAAAAAAATTTAGGTTGATATAGAAAGGAGTCACAAAACTACAAATAATAATGGAGTATATACATATGTGTCCTGCATTTGTACAACTATATTTAGAATTCGTGGAAGCGACCTCATGTGCCCATATCTTTTCAAAGGACTACGGAAGCGACTATGCTAATGTGCTACGTTAATTTGTTGGCTACGTATTTAAGTGGTAATTAAATTTTTCCATCATCATTAAAATTATGTTTGGAGAATTCCTAATTGGGGAGCATTAAAATAAACGAAGAACAAAAGACCGAAAGGTGTTAAAATGCTTACATCGCATTACTTATGTACGACATGTTTTTCTTGTAATTTGTAATTTCCGGTAAGGGACGCCGCTAATACGCCCGCTTTGTATTTAATGCTCAAATTAGAATTCGTGAACACTCAAAGAAATGTGTTCGTGTTGGTATTTAAGGCAAGTAAATGAGGTTAAGTAAGTATAAATATTATTAAAGTTATAAACGAATTGCAGATGTATTAACATAATCCCACTAAACCCGATCTCTTAACTCTGGAAATTTATAAAATCGATACTGCTTCAATTATAGTTGCCAATAATAAGACAGATTTTCTTCTAAATAGGCTTTCTCTTTGAAATATAAGTTTGAGATTTTTTCTCAATTAACCTAAGGAATCTGCAACAGACCCTCCGAGGACTCTTACTGCTCGTAACAAAATTAATTTCCATCAAAAAGTTAGCTTTAGACGATTTTCCGTAAAGCCAAATTTTTAGAAAAAAACAGATAGTCGGACCCCGTTGTGTTATGTGGGTACCTTTTGATAATCGTTTATCTATCTTACCTATCTCTATCTATTTAAATTACCTGGTGTCCTTTATATGCCCAACATTTATATACTTAATATCTTAAATTTTTCTCTTAATTTTCTATACTTTCTGGACGATCTGCAAAAAGCAATGTCACCAAACTCCGCTTGGTACGTTACTGCGAATACAACAAAGTTCGAACAAAAGAGTTCTACTAACAATTTGCCTTGGTCCTTACCGTGTCGCAGTGGCGTTGTATGTGTAAATAATTTCTTTTAGAAGTCGACGCTGCCTTTTGCCCTTCGCAGTTTGTTTGTCTACCGCCGACAGTTTGTGGATTTAATTACTGTTGCCGCTGAGACTGACACTTGGCCGCCGCCAACTGCCAAATGCGCGCCAATTCGTTTGACAACCAAGCAGCTGAAAATAGGAAGGCGGCACCGAGCGCGGCGGGTGAGCGAGCGAGGGCGTGAGTGTGTGTGTGTGCGGTAATAGTGCCTCGGCCGCGTCGCCGTGCGATGATGATGACGCTGCTGACGCCCGTTGATGACGGCAATGACAGTGATGGGCACAAGTGACGCGGCACAATTCACCGCTTGACGGGCGAGGTGTGAGAAATGTCATACCTCCACTTTGGCCATTGTAGTCTTCTGCTGGGGTGTTGTTGTTGCTGCAATTGTTGCCTCTTGTTTCCTGTCTGCAAACCATTCTGGCATATTTTCGGTTACGCTTTCGAGTTGAGCGTCGTATTCTCAGCAATTTTGTGCCTAATTTAAAATGAATAAGCACGCACTCATGTCAACTCCCAAAAAACAACAACCGAATTTTGTTTTCGGGTGTGGCCAAAGTTTGCGCTTCAGCGACGACGCGCCGCCAATTCAAAAACTGAGCACGCAATTTGGTGGCGCGGATGCCCGTGCGTTTAATTTAATTATTCGAATATTTATTGTTATTGTAATCGCTTTTGTTTGCAGTGCATTTTGTTGTTCTTTTGAGCAGCATTTCACACCTTTTGCCTTTCAGGCATCTGTCCCGCACCTTCCTGGGGGTTTTCCATTAGTGGGGCTCAGTGGCTTGGGTGTTGTCAAATTCAAAATTCAATATTAACAACTGTTACTTTTCAACAAGCTTATTATCAGTCCAGTCATGCGTTCAACCATTCTCTTGTTTTGTGGAAGGCCCAAAAGTTTTCTAAAAAAGTTGGAAATATACAGTAACTAGCTTTTAGTATATAAAATTGTATGCTCACGAGAAAGCGAAATCAATTTTAACCCTATCAATGCAAAAGACTGGATCTTCATAGTTGGGTCACGCATTTTCGACTACTCTTTATTATAAAAAAAGCTTTTTTTATCGTAAAAATTTATGGTAACCTCTTTAATAAGCAACGCTTTGATAGAATCTGTTTTAATAAAGGTATGGAAATAACTAATCGCATATACTATATCAAAATTGAAACAAAGGTTTTTGCGAACACTTCTCTGCACCAAGGCGAGAGACTATACATGCAGATTGTTCCGAAAGAACCGAAGAAGTTCAAAATTTACGAGAGAAATTTCTTGTCTGCTGATGGATTTGTAATTGTGGCAAAGGAGATGCAAAATTTTCGGATTCACATACCCTCGAATTCACATACCTAGCTATCCAGCTACCGCCTTAGACGGACAAACCGTCGTGCATTCAAGCTTTTTCAGATATGTTGATTTGAGAAGTGTAATTATTTCTATTGATCTCTAATCCCAGATTGATTCCATCCTTTACATTTTATTGCACGTAAACAATATCTGCTCGTTGGACAATATCTACTTCCCCAAGAGAAGTGAATGAAAACAGAAAGAAGAAAAGAATGGGCTTCAAATTTGAATGCATAATCAGCACGATGCCAGTGGAAAGCTGAAACCGAACCGAAATCTAAATCAAAATCACATCACGAACAATGCCGTCATGCATTCGAAATTTGTACACAAATCAAAATTCAGAAATGCATACAACAGGCGCCAGCAATTTTCCATGCAATAAATGCAGGAAAGCGTTTACAAATGCAGCAGGCGGCCGGAGTGGGGGCACGGATGAGGTCTAGGTAGCAGCAGCGCTGCATAAATTCAACGAAAAAGAGCTCGAATAATATGTAAGTCAAATCAGAATTGAAAAATAAGAAAATTATGTAAATTTAAAGCAGTTCGCTGTGAGATGGGGCATGCCACCCGAGCGGGCCGACTGACGGACGGATGGACAGACAGAGGCATGGATGGATGGACTGGCTGGCTGGCTGGCTGGCTGACTGACATATTGATGGCTTCAGCGAAACTGTCAGTGCGGTCTGCCTGCCAGCCTGCCTGCAGTTTTTGACGTATTTGTGATGCGTTCGACTGCCTCCCCGCCCCGCTTGACTGCTTGACTTCATTTGACGCATTGAAAAGCCACAACGAGGTAGCGAAATGCAAATATTTAACAACTTTGTATGCATGCATGTGTTTCATTGTGTGCATTCGTGTGTGTGTGTGAGTGTGCGCGTGTTACAGAAAAACCTAAAATAAACAAAAAGCTCATTTTAATATGCGCCTGAATGCTTGACGGATTGCGGCGTTGCATGCATTCAAAATTCAAATAGTTGTGCGTGCATGCTCAGCGTAGAACAAAGATGCCACACACGAACTATTTGCCGAGTGTACACACCAGCACACATGGGCAGCAAAAACACGCAGAGAAAAAAATTACTGAAAACCAGGAAAACCGACATTTTTCTAAGCAAACTTTAAACTTTAATTCGAATCTTTTGATAGTTTGATTCTATGAAATTAATAAATTAATCCATATCAAATCATACCAAATAACAACAAATGAAATCAATTTAAATGCAATCAATTGTATAAACTTACTGAATATTTTTCTCAATGCAAGTTGTGGCAGCGAGTACTCGTTCCAAGCTTCGTCATCATCCGTGGAACGCCATCAAGAGTGTTCATCAGAATCAGCAGCAGTTAACATGCATGCAGCGAATGTGACTTGTGCGCATGTAAGCCATGAGCTGCCTTCCAAGCATCTCTGCAGGAACACACGCACTCACACTTTAGAGTTGTTGTACTCGTATACAAAAGGTTTTCGTAAGCCAATCAAGCGTTTAGGAGGCACTACAATCGCACGCTTGATTGCCATTTCACGGTTTCGATTGCATTCTTAAGTGCAGTTTATGCATCGTTTGATTGATTTGGATGAATGCTCATGCTCAAAATGTCGACTGCGTACCTACACCAGAGGCATCCATATTAGTATGCACATCAGCGCCGTTTTGTAAAGTCGTAAATTCGTTGAAAGTTGTTTTGTATGAAACGCTTTACTTATACAGCTTCACAGGCATTTCTTTATCAATCACCAACACTGCTCTGAATTTATATCGAATAGTAGAGTAATAGATAAATATGTATATATTTATGCAATACTGCCGTCCAAACCAAAAGAATTTTCTAACAAAAAGTGCAAGACTAAATTCGAGAAGAATTTTTAAATATGATTGTTCAACTGAATTTTACGCATTTGGAATGTAGACAAACTTATGTCTTACAGAACAATTACCTTTGAAATATTTGTGCGTACTTAATATATAAAGAGCAGTTACTTGGCATGATCACAGTTAGTTTCTCTTTATATCAATTTTCAATTATATGCATATTTTTGATATTTTTCTTTTGACGGTTATATACATGCATGCCTTTATCTTTGAATATATTTGCAAGCAACTAATGTTCAATTTTATTTGATATTTTTAAATATGCAAATCGCTAGTCCTAATTCAGTTAACCTACAACGCATATCTCTCGAGTTGTATCTACATTTTCAAAATTCCAAAAATATTAGAACAACCTTTAATAAATTCAAAGCATGAAATTTCGAATGATAACTCCGAACGATAAGTGCCAATATTTAGAACCGAATCGAATAAAAAATCGATACGAGTTCCTACCTAACAGCAGAATATCACGTATTGCATTGACTTTGAATTGAATAAACGTAGACAATAAACAACTGCAAAAACACTTAGAGCCCCACTTCTGAATATCCACTGCTGATATTAAGGCTGGACTATAAAGGTTTCATTGAAATTCAAATCAATGCGCCGCACAGCACAATAAAAATTGAATTGAATCGATATTTTTCTCAATCGTTATCATCAATGGAAATCTAAATACATAAATGTGTCGCGCTGAGGCACGCCAACGGCATATTAAGTGCTGCTTGCCTTTTGTAGTGAAATTATGATCCCACCAAATGGTCACTCTCGAAAGACGTCAGACGCTTACGAGGCATATGCACACTTTGGCTACCGACATTAGGCATGCCGGGCACGCAAGCGTATCCACAGAAGTACGCTACGTTGCGCTGCGCCTGAACTCCATTTTCGCAGTGGAATGGAATATTAAAAGTCAATTGAAAGCGCGCAAATTGATTGTAATCACTTGTCTTTATTGATGGGCTCATAAATTGATCGCGAACGTACTGTCAGTGGCGCGTATTTGTCACTCGCGATTTGCATATCTGCGCCGCAGAGTCGCATTCGGTTCGTTAGTATGCAGGCGATTTCGCGATTCGTGAGGCGCGGATGAAAGGTGTCAATTCGATAGCTGAAATGTGTACAATGTGAAAAAACGAAAACTTTCCAATGACCCAATTGTAAATTATTTGAATTCGATATCTATCGCATGCTAATATGCTATATAGTTGCATACCTACACGATAAAACGATTCGTTATGGCACGAGTATGAATGAAGACTAATAACTTTCGGCCAGGATCTTGCAATAAAGTGCCGACCACTACTAGGACCACTACACAAGCTCAACAAAGATTTTCTTAAAATATTATTAAATTGTTATCATTAATGGTACCCTTCAGTGGGAATTCTTAGTGCTCAGGCTCAGCATTCTTGAAGGCTCTAGCACCAAAAACTGGCCACTGTTTGTGTTTCACGTAAGCTGGTATCAAATCCTACAAAAGCCTGCTTACTTGCTTCTCCAAACTCTTGAACTCAATGCAAATTTAGCATCGGCATACAATTTCCAAATAAATCCTGATTGATTTGTGTCAACAGCAGATGACAACACATCACATACGCACAATACACATGCAAAAAGTATTCGAGCGAGCAAATGCAAAATGGGCTCGAGTTTAGTCAAAAGAGCTACCGGGATTAGGATAATAAGCTACATGTGCAGGCTGCTAAAGAGCTGATACCTTTGCTGGTCTTCAACAAAAACAATATTTTGAGCATATTAAAAATTCCCAACTAAACAACTGCGAGCTGTGCTTGTTGTTACAGCAGCGTAGCCGAGCAAAATGGCATTCCAATTATGCTAAAAAAAACAATTGTTTCCTTTTTTGAAATATTCGAAGGGACCTTATGGACGAGTAATCAGCAATCTGGCTCTGGCCTCTGCATGCAAAATATCAAATTTTTTTTGAAAACTTTGTTGCTCGAAATGTCATAAAAAAAGGTGAAACAGACATGGAATTTCTGTGTACTTTAAGCAGTTGCTGGCTCTACAGTGCCTCACCTCAAATGCCATATAAATCCTCTTAGCGCAATTTTCTAGTAAAATTCTTTACAAAAACTCCTCCAAAAAACGCCTCTATCCTTACCTCACAGCTCTACTGTCAACACTCTGCGCTTGGAATGCTTTGGCAGGCAGACCAAACAGTTGTCAGCGATATGTCAAAGGCGGCAAGGGCAGAGCACACCTTTTGTGAGCTAAATACCGCCCGAGTTTATTCTAAACAGGATTTAATGTAAAAGCAACAACACAGTTTTTGCTTTGTTCCTGTTGATCTCGGGAAGGCGCTCTCAGTGTGTGCCTTGTGGCGCGTCAAACTCACGGCGACATTGTCACCTCGATGCGTCAGTGTTCCGTCATAGCGGCGACAGGAGTCGAGGGGGAAGTGCAGAGCACCGCAGCTGAGCGCAACTCGAGCGCACTAAGCCTGATCCAGCTTACTCTGGGCTGCGGCATTTTTACGCTAAAGTGCATTTTAAATTAACAACAATCGAAATTTGTCACAGCGGCCTGAGCTGAGCTGAGCGGAGGGGACCTCGAGCGTATTACAGAGCTCTGGCCTCTTTGTTTTTGCAATGATATGTCGAATCGACTGGGCATGAATGATGGTTTTATGGGCTTGTCAAGCGACATTTGATTTGTATCAAGCATAAAATGGAATATCAGAACAAAACGTTTTTGTAATTTGAATAAGATGGAACAGTGGTAAAGAGGGCAGTTTTCAATGAATAAGCAAATCGGAGCGTTAGAAGGAACAGATGATAAACATAATCAGCTGAATTTTGTTTAGCAAATATGATTTGAATCTATAACTTAGAAAAAGATGGCTGAAGATGAATACTCATACTGACATATTCCCGGCAAAACATACCGTAGCATACTTTTAGGAATTTTTTTAGTATTGCCGTCACAGTCCGATCTTTTCTAGATACAGGGGAAAGTTCGGGAATACCTCTCCTTCAATAGCCTTTGTAAACTAAAATCGATGAATATCCTTCTTTATGAAAGAACAGCTGTGCCCTAGGCAGCCACTACAGCCTAACCTAACCTATTTTTATGGCAGTTTTAAAAGTAATATTCTGTGTAATTCTTTTTATCCGGAAATATCGAAACATTTTTGTATCAAATAGTCAGAAATATAATGTTTTCTTTTCGGAATGGATAACTTGAAAATATTTACTATAGAACCCAGAAACGCATTTTTCAAAAGCCACATGAAACAATTGAGAGATCTGTCCAACCTTCTGCTTGCCATAATTTCGATGACATTTTTAATTGCTTTTAATGAAGAACCCCGCCAGACCACACAGACAAAACAAATAAACAAACGCATACGAGTGCGTGTCCTAAATAAACAACAACAAAGTGAGTAAGTAGTTAACTTGTTTGTGGACAGCGAACAATTCCAGAAATTCTCACATGCGCACATTTCCGCAGTCGCTCGGGCACAGCTCGGCAGATACAAAAATAAATAAATAAACAAACTGTCACAATGCGCGCAGCCACTTAACGCTTGCTTCGTCCTGCATCCTTTGCGTGGCAAATTTGAGCGCGCATCATTGTTGTTTACCCTCGGCCAGGCGTGTCTGTGCCACACAAAAAATTAAAATCTTGTTTCGGATGTGCTGCTATTGTAAGTAAGTATCTCAAGGATCGAGGGCCTTGCTCAAACGAGTTCGAGCACTCATGGAAAGCAGAAGTGGAAGAGGAAATACAAAGAAACCATACAAATTGCAAAAAAGGCCAAGCAAAACAGAGTAAAGTAAAGAATAACAAATTTTAAATTAAAAATAAATAAAGGAGCGGATGAAATGCGTAAATAAGTACTCGGGCATGACAATTGTGAAAATCAACAGTGCAAATGCGCATGTGTCGCTGCCTGTCAGTCAGCAAGAAGATACATTTGAGGCCAATTATGTGCTTATGGGATTAGAGCGAACTTGTGAATTTTGACATGAGCAGGATTCTTTCTGCGTTTTCAGCGAGCAGTGCATGCTGCCGACTGCGACATATGCGAGTTTCTTAAATGAAAGAAGAATATTTTTTTAAAGTACCGGCAGTCAAGAAAGAATCTTTTGTTTTCATCAGCAACATCTTTGGTATGTTCGAAGAGTTGTATGTATGTATTGTATGCAGATGGGAGAAATGGTTCAGCTGCTTTGGCATACATCCCGCTTGTATGATGGATTTCGTTAGACTTGAAAACTGGTTGACAGAGAAACCGGTTACTTAATTGCTTAAGTGGTCGTTACAGAGAAAACGCGCTGGGATTCTGGAGAAGAATTTGAAATTTAAGCTGCATTACGGTAACTCTTTCTAGTTTGTTAAAGATGTTTATGGTTTTGATGAATGAGGATCTGTGGATCGTGCGCTTTTGGCTTTGTCCAATAATTTATTAGTATTCATTTGTATATCTGATTGCTTCTTTTCTAATTTTGGTAAAACTGTGTGTGCATTTATCTTTTTTAGTGGTAAGAAAAGGATCGGAGAATAAATGACTGTTTATTTTTAGTTTTTGAATGCATTTTTCGATATCGAATGGAATACAATAGTTAAGTAACTCGAAAGTGAAAATCACGCTGTTTAACTAATTCTCATATCTCTCCGAATTCAGCATTTAATTACTAGTCAAGGTTTCGACCCGATTGTAGCCGGAAAACGATTCTTAGAGTTCAACACTCCATCTTGTCCACCACTTGATGAACACCCACAGCCATAAAACACAGCTTGCACACACACACACACTCATACAAGTTTCTGTATCCTTCTTAATACACTGACAGCAATTGAAAATAGACGCAAAACGTCTGCCCTCCATGTCTGTAGCTTGCCTCCAGCAGCGATCTGTTCTTGGTGTGCTGCTGGTGTGTGGTCAAGGGGGATGTGCCCAGAGGCTCAACGTGCGTCACGTTGCTAATATGGCAAAGTGGCGACAACCACAAATTTACGATGGCCATAAAGCACGAGCGTGTGTGTCTAACATTTACTTTGTCGGTTGCAACCAACAGGATGTCATTATCCTTTTTGTATTATGCTGTTGTTGTTGGCGTACGTGTTGCATTGCATTGTAACACACTGAAATGATTTTCTGCCTTCAAATATGCCATTTCCTGTTCCTGTGGGCGACACCGAAATCGCTGGCGATCTGAGAAAGTAGAAAAAATAATCACCACTAAAGCGTGTCATAAAAAGCATTCATTCTGCCGCTGCATCAGTGTGATATCCTTGCAATTGTGGCAACATGTACTGCATACACATTCACACATACACAGCGAGAAATTTATTTTCATAAAAGTAGCGAAGCTATATATTTTTAAATTGCTATAAAGCTAAAGCTTTGCACTATTTTTGACAAAAATTGAACTTGATAGTTTTTGACATTTAATCGCTTTTGAAATGGATGTTTTCCTTTTTTATGCTTTCGAAAGAAGTGCAACTTTTCTAACGTAATCCTTATTTCAAAAAAATATATATAATATTAACGAATTTCTATATTTTCAAAGACTTTGCTTGCCAGTGTATTTTCCAAGTGTATGTGCCAACGAACCTTCCCCGCACATAAAAATGCAATAAATATGGGCGTCTAAGCGCAAAAACAACAAACCGAACGCATGTCCGTGGTCCTTCGACAATTTTGCTTAAATTGCATTTTTATGATGTTTTATGGTCGCTTTCTCTATGCTTATCGCATGTGGCAAGGATAATTTCCAAAGAGTAACTACTTATGGCTGCAGAGCACAGGGTGCAGAATAACGGGGGGTGCATGTGTGCGTGTGTGTATGTGTGTGGGCCAGAGTACGACTGCCATAAATTCTGTCTGTTGCGCTGCATACATATGACTTCTTTTAATAGACTCACTCACACATGCGCGCGCATTTAAGAACCCTCTGCCACATTACGGGCCAGCAACAAAAACCGGCAGACCAAGTGCAAAAAAAAAAAATGAAGAAACTCTGCCAAATGCAAACGCTCGAAGCGCACAATTTCCTATTTCTTGCTGCGGATTTGGTTCCTTTTTGATGTCGTTTTTGGGCTGTCGTAAAACGCCTTATGTGTCCTGCATTTATGTTATCCTGTCGCATTTAGTGTTACTTTATGGTTTTAATAAAATCTTCTTGGTTTAGTTTATGGTGTGCGTTTTGTAAATGTGTTGTGATTATTATGGCCAGCACAGATTCGTTTTATTGTCTGCCAGGATAATATACCACACGCACGCACGCAAGCAGGCACACACGAGCACTCACTGTTGCATATTGAGCATTTGTGAGAGCAAGGAAATCATTTCTTAGCAAAAATGACATAGCGACAAAGGAATTTCAAATAAGGTCATACAGATACTAAAGAAAACATTTTTCTTAAAACTTTTTAGCGATTTAATAGAATTACTTGATAGAAATAGTTTAAATGCATACGCTCATTTAGTCTTCATAAACAAGAAAGGAAGAAAGAAGAAGTAGAAGCAGAAGTAGAAATAGAAGTAGAAGTATAAGAATGTTAGAATCTTCGCTATCCTTCGAACCAGCAATGGTCTGCATTCTTTCACTTATTGCTTAGAATCTATAACTAAAGCTCCTAATCCTCAACTAGCTAATTCGGCTATATAATACAAAACTACAAAAAGATTAAAAATATGATTTTTGACAACTATGGAAAAATGAAATAATAAATCAAGTAATCAACAAACGACTAGACAAGCTTTCCTATTGAGCCCTGCAGATATCGTTCGTCTATTAGATTTTTAAAATTCCTTACGTGTTCGATTCTGGTAGAAAGGAACCTTTAAGAACTTCGCTTTCCTCAATTGGGAATTATGTGCATATTTGCAATTCTGCGACGAAGGCAAATATATTAGCAATTTACAAAATAAATGACACTGAAATTGCAATTTATGAGCACGAAAATTCATTCTCATACAAAAATTTCAAAATTATTCGCAGAAAATTACTCGTACGTGCCTGCGGCTGCGAACCTTTGAAGTCGGCCTCAACGCGCGTTTGAAGTATTGAAGGCGGCCGTAAGCCGTTTTCAAAGCCCAAGTGTCCGAAAAAACCAAGACAAATGCCAACAAGATGACATGACGGAACGGTTTCCATTCTTTCGGCTTCAGCTTCTTGTCTTTAATATATGTATGAGTGTGTATGTGTGCCGCTCCACAGTAGCTGTCAAAGGCATTTGTTTCTCATTTCATTTGATGACAATACTTTGCGGTGACTCGACGCTTTTTGTCTTCGGCTCGATTCCCATCTTTTTTACCCGTTTAAGAAAAATATCGAAAAGGGGCAAAACGCAAACACAGCAGCCTAAGTAAACCTTTTTTGCAGCTGAATGCACCGACGATGTTGAAGTTGTTGCCCTAGCAGTGCAGCGGCGCGTATAAATATTGGTAGCTGTCACTTTGACAGCTACAAAATGTGATTTTGCTTGATTGTTGACATTGTGCGTTTGTTTGCGTGTGTGTGTTTTGTTTAGTAGCAAAAAGCGTTTATTTGCTTACTATCTGCGTCTCGTTTTTCTGTATTTCCATCAATGAGAATTCCTGGCTTTGTCCTTCGCATGCCTTCAATACATTTCCGTGGCATGCTACATGGCTGCTGCTGCGGTATGGGAACTCAAATTTAAATTGCCCAAAATTCAAGCGAAATCAAATTCGATTGGCATGTCGCGCGGCGCGTAGTTCAAAGCCAGGCCGCCACATACTTTCATCTGATAGTATTGAAGAATTGCATCTTAGCAACGCCGCTGGAATGTAATAAAAAAGTTTGGCTGCAATCAGCTGAAACACACACGTGCACATCATTTTAATATGTATGCATAACTTCTCGTACAAATCTGATTAAAAATGTTCATACGAGCTGATTGAGGAATTTCTTGTTATTGTATTGCCTAGTAAAAGATTTTTTATTATTGAGATTGTTTAGGAAATGCTGCTGTCGATCATATCTCTATAGAAAAAGGTAAATTTCTAACGAGAAAAGAGTTTTAACAGAGTTAAAAAATTTATACATTAATTTCAACAAGAGTAAGATTAACAATTTATGCTCTGCTATTTTGAAGAATTTAGGTATTTTTATACAAAAAGTTTATTAAATTTATCAGCAATAGGAAAGCTGTTGATATCACAGCTAGGGACAGAATTCGACTGCGGCCAGGAATCATCTACATTTTATTGAAATAAATGTTTCAATACGACTAATGAGGAAGACGAAAAGAAGTGTGTATGAGCTTTGTAGTATCATGAAAATGAGCTGTTTCGTCTACTCTCTCTTAAGAGCTAATAAAATCTTATCTGACTCCACTTAACTTTGGACACTCTTTATGCTTACAAGGATTAAGCCTACTGTTTTAGTCTTCAAACATAACTAATTTGGTTATAACGGTATATACCGATTTTAACGGTTATGAGCGCTTCAAGAAGACTTTTGGAGATAATTCCGCAATAGTTTTCCTCGTATTCACAAGAGTTGCTACCGCCTTCAGATACTTTCACCAATGCCTGGCAGAAGTAATTTTGTTCAACGCATCAGCGCATTCATTATCGCAGCATGCATTAATAAACACATTTAACAGCGCGGCACTTGCAACATTTTAACCTGCCGGCTGGTAACTTCGCTGCCTGGCCAAGTCATAAAACAGCAACCAGATTGGCTCCGCAGGAAATCCTTTGAATTATGAGCTGCGCTCGGAGCTGCTGCCTCTGCATGGCGTACCCGTCGCATAAAAAGCGCGATAATAACGATGACGATTATTGCCATTTGGCTGGAGTCGCCGATGAGCGGCGGCTACTGTTGCGCAGCCGACACTGCTACCGTCTATTTAACTGCAGCTACTGACGCTGCCGCTGCTGCCGCCTTCGATGGTGAGATAATGACTTTGAAATATGACAATAGCCGTCGTTTACTTACCGTTCTTCATAAATATCTTAGCAGCTCCCAGCAAGCCGCCAGCAGTTGCCATCACTAATTTCATGCGTGTGGTAAAAAAAAATAATGGAAAAATGTCTTCTTCTTTCCTTGTTGCTTAGAAAAAACAACTTGTATGCATTGCGCTACGGCTGACATAACCGAACTGTTCATTCATTAGTTACTGGCTAGAGTATGAGTTAAAGTTAAATTCCAATTCTAAGATATTCTCCTCTCTGTTAATTATTGCTTAAATTTTTTATTATTTTTGAATATTTTCAATCACCTTTGATATTTTAGCATAATTAATATTGTTAAGTTAAAGATTACATATGATAGTCATCTCTGTTCAGCGATAGTTTTCGTTTGATTCTTGTTTCTTTTAATTAAATCAGTTCAACGTACGTTTCATGCTGGCATGATTTATTTATGAGAGGTTCCATTAATATTAGAAACTTTTCGGAACGACTCAGGAAAGAGTTGGCATACCCATAAAAAGAGCCACCTGTAATATGCCAGTTGCAGCATGCCAAAGTTTGGAGCTCATCCAGGAAACAGCCACTCACTCTCACCATTTCAAGGTATTAACAAATAAAATTGCTTAACCGTTGTGTCAACAGCTGTTGGGTTTTATCCACATCGACAGTAGATGTACCCGGGTACTTCATACGTTTTGTATGGCAGATAGTTGCTTTTGATATACAAATATTAACTACTACCTGGATTCTTGTAATTTTCTGGTTTTTTTTTTTTTTATTTCTTGGAAATATTGTCTAGTTAACAAAACTTTTATCATAATTTGGGAAAAAAAAAATTTGGTACCTAAATAATCCATTTTTACCAAAAATGGGAATTGCCAAAATCCATAAAAATTTAACAATTTCCAAATTCTTTTTTAATCCTTGTAATTTGATCCCTTTTTACCAAGAAAAATAATTAACATTGAATTTTCATTCGCAAAATTCCGTTATATTTGAACTGAAAATCAACCCCTCTTGCTCATAGTGCTATTTTTAGTACCTGGTGCGAATAATTATAACTCATAAAATATTTGTTCAATGTAAACATTTTTTTTTTGGAATGTGTAGGAAAACACGTCTACTAACAGGAACAAAAGGGTATTTGGGAATATCTTGCCTACCTACCCTTGCACAACCAGTTTGTACATCAGCTTGTACATTTTCTAGTAACTGGGTTATATTTTCCAAACGGTTGGTCCAATTGACCTGAAATTTCACACCAATATCAATTACATATTTCCAAGCTATGATACGAAGTTTCATCAAGATTGGACCAGCCGCTTGGAAGATATAGCAATATAAAGTGAACTTTGCCATATATATTTGTCATATATATTTGTATGAATTTTCATACAAGTACCCGGGTACATCAGCAGTCGACGCCATTCCACTAACTTGAATTTGGGCTGTATCGACTGAACTGCTGCTCCAATCTTGATGAAACTTTTCCACATGATGCAAAAGTGTATGGTTGAGGATATCATGAAATTTCAGGTCAATCGGACTAACCGTTTGGAAGATACAGGAAAATTAAAGTTGCAAATGTACCCGTGGGCTCTACGATCGACACAACGGTTAAATTACACACTCGTGTCAGATTTGCTGCCGATGCCGGGCGTGCCTCCGCCACCGCTGTCGCCGTAGCGTGCAGGCAGTCACTTGAGCCAATTCCAAATGCGGCCATTTATCGCCTTGCCAGCGTTTTATGTTTATTAATTTGAGCGAGGAGCAGTGGCAACGGCTCTCAAAGCGGCTTACACGCTGAACGCTTTTGTGCCAGCGAGCGGCCAGCGATGCTGCTGCAACATGTGCCGCCGCTAATTGATTTGCATTCAAAGTGTTATTTATCGCGTTGCCGTGTCTTCAATGCCGTAAGCTCGCGTTACGGCTGCGGATTATTCGAGCGTATTGGTTAATTTATGCTAATTGCTGCGAGCGTGCAGCTTCACTGCGCCGAGGTGGTCCTCGCCCTGCCTCGCGAGCGCATTTAAATTATGTCTGCCATGAATTTTACGACAAAGTGTTAAGTGGCCGAGTGGGTTTTACTCATTTGAAAAAGGTAAAGATGCAGAGATGCCTTCATCTGTTCATTCGGCCAACGCTTTCAAATTCTCACATTTACGAGCATGAATATTTCTCTAGCTATTTAGTCGGGCGGTACACTGTACATAAAAGGCCTACAATGAAATTAACAACACTTATTAACAGCATTAGTAGACCCGCTTCGTCTTTTTGAAATAGCAAAGAGGCTTTCTAAATGCAGACGCTAGGGTATGTAAATGAGCACTTGGAGAGTTGACTGCAGTTTGTTGGCTGGTTCCTCGAGCCTCCGTTAGGTTTTGCAAAGGAACAATTGTTCGACTGGTTGAATTTTGGTTTAATTGGAAAAGTAGACAACAATATAAATGGGTTAAGTTAGGTTATTCTGGCTGCCGAAAAGGACACGCATAGACCCTGTTGGGTCCTTAGCGATGCCAGCTGGAGTTCCGTCTAGAAAAGGTCAAAGAAATGACTTGTCTGAATTTGATTATATCACAAATTCCTAAAGAGGCTTGATACCCAGTTTAGACATATATTCGAGCCCTGAAAAGACAGGCGCTCCTAAATAAGTCAGACGAGTTTTAGCGATGGCAGGGCAGGAGCATCGTTATTAATATAAATAGCTTAGTTAACTTACTTTATTTGACGAAAGTATTGAATAACTATATTTAAATGTTCTACCGACAAACAATCTTCCACCATGTCTTGCAATTAGAGATTATAAAGACTTCTTTTCACTTTTGGAAATATTTAATGGAGCACTTTATTTGGCATTATAGTTATTCAATCCTCTAGATTCTAGAATATATCGCATAATTCTTTTCAGTATCGACTTATTAATTGCACTAACTTCTAATATCTACATTTTATCTTGCTGCCGAAAGCATTTCATTTAAAAGACTTCACTGTTCATGCATTTAGAATCTCCAGAAGTACAATTTTAATAAAATGTATAAAATTTATATCACAGAACACTAATTGGAGCACACTTTGGCTCCCACACACACTCCAAATGAAATCGCTAAGTCGGCCATAAAAACTAACTATAACCGCTCCAAATTCCAAATTGCTGCACACCATAATCAAAGCCCCGCTAACAGCTATTAGGCCACCTGCCTACCCACACGCTGCTGGGGCCAACCTTTTGAAAGCAGCACTCTTCCGTCACATAATTTACCAGATTAACGATTTGAAAATTGATTTCATTGACAGTAAATGTCAAAAGCGGCAACGTGGCCAAACAAAATCACACATTTAAAAGCTAATCTGCTCATAAAATGAGCAAGTACGTTGGCCCGGGGAGCACTTAACGAAGGTGGGAGCAACAAGCATTTGGCCATACGCATTTTATGGCTGCATAATTTTTATGGCTAACATTTTTATTAACTCGCCCCGCTTTTAGCCTGAGCATTGGCGCGATAATACTTGGCGCTGATTATGCCACTTGCCGCCTACCGTGCAGCGCGTCTCATTAAGCCATTTTGTGTCCAAAACTATTCCGTTCTCGGCGCTGGCAGGCACCAGCACACACTGTCACAGTCAGTCTGTCATATAAATAATGTCATAATCTGTAAGTTTATTGACAGCTCAGCTGTCAAACCGTTGAGAGCGCGCTGCCTGTGGCTCGTTCCCGCCTCCCTCTGACATGTTGATGTCAGTGCGGCAACTGTCAGTGTCAAACTGTTTATTGGCTCTTTTAAAGCATGTTCTCCCCTTCTCTCTCTCTCTATTCCTCTTGCAGCCGTGTAATTTTTAATCCTAAATGCTTGGGTTTATAGCTCGCCCTGAGTACGCTTTAGAATTTTGTATATGTATTATCTTCCTTGTTGTTCGTGTGTAGGTAGCTCTTAAATCTCAAACGCGCCACATGACGTCGTCACATAAAGTGTTCCCCTGGCTTTTGTTGTTGTGGTCACACGTAGCTTCAATTCTTGGGCCGCCGTCAGCTACTGTCACTGTCACAATCTTTGTCACTATTGCATTGTCAGTAATTGTCACTTTTTGTCAGGTTGCCATATTTGATTTGGGTTTGACTTTATTAAATTGGAGCAAGGTGTGTGCATTCGTCTGTGACAGCGGCTTTGTCTGTCTGTCTGACTGTCTGTATAACTTGTGTGTTCATCGTCCAATCTTTCTGCCCCCGGGCTATGCACATTTTTTATGCCATTTGAACCCATTTGGTTGCCTACTTACAAACTGTAGTAGGAGTTTTTTACTGCGTTCATTCCATTATATAAAAGTTGTTTGTATTTGATGTCACAAAAAAAGCAGTTGATTTTTAAGTCATCTTCCCTGCTTCAAAAGGTTCATTTTAATGGTACAAAAGTTAGAGGCAAAATATTGCTTGTAAGTTGGATTAGCTGTTGCCTTTAGGAAAACAGAGTTTTGAAGAAATGCGTAGTCGTTTTTTTCCCAAAACATAATAAAACCCTTAAGTCTTTAATACCATGACTTACATAAATCACGACAAGACAAGACACACACACCACGATAAGCTTACATATGTAATACTACAAAAATATCATTCGTATAAAAGAAAATAGTCTCTTGCTTTTTATCGAAAAAGTACATAGTGCATATCATAGTGTTTTTCATCTTTAGCATGCTAACTACACTAACAATACAATATGGTTAAGCATCTAATAGCTCCAACTCCTCTACTCACAATGACATAAGCTGCGCTGAAATGTCAAAAGTAATACCAAATTTTTTTTCTATTTTTCAGCATTTTATATTCCCTGCAATATATCGACATATTTTAAAAGACGTTTTCCACTTTTGCAGTGGTTGAAAAAATGCTGAAACTGTGAAACGGGTCGCGACAGGGGTGGGGATTGGAGAAACATACACAGCGATTGACAGATTGCAAATTGATTTTCATGCCAGTGTCAAAATTCTATCAACTCATACACATACACACACACACACACACACACACACAACACACGCATAGAGCGCAAAGCAATACAAAAACAAGAAAAATGATGGCAAAATATGCTAAACACAAAAACATACAAACTTTTGTATGTATGCATGTATATATGTGTGAATATATGTATATTTGACATGACTAGCTGTAGTGTATGCATTTTTCTTTTGGCGCGCATAAGAATTGGTGCACATGGATACCACTTTATATCCAACAAACCGACAACATATCTCCACATTACCAATACTCGTACCACCGCAAAGTGGGTGACTTGTCAAAAATGTCATTCAAAATGTTGTTGCCTCTGTTTTTCTCGTCGTTGTTGTTGTTACTTGTTGTTGGCAATTGCAATCATGTGTGAAAAATGTTATTGGAGTTGATGCCAGCGCACACGCTGCTTCTGGCTGCTGCTGTCTCACTGTCGCTCTTTGAGTCTATGTGTGTTTGACATGCTGTGAATTGGTAGGGGGGAGGGGGCGCTGTGGGCCAAAACACAGCAAGCGCATTGATCAAAAGCAGCAAGAAATTAATTTAGCTAGCTCTCAATAATACGCCACAAACATACCACATCTATGTGCATGTGTGTGTGTGTGAGCGTTGGCAACACATGCAACATGGCTACCAGTGTTGTCATATTCGTGCAAAAAATCCCAGAAAAAGCGAATTTTTTATGAAATATGAGAGTACAAAATTGCGAATATTTTTAAGAAATCTCAGAAAGTGCCAACTGGAAAATTGAGAGAATCGAATACCTACTCTTGGTATCTGCAATCTCACGTTGGTAAAGTAACTTTTCTGAAAGTTTGTGGGAATTTAGAGTAGGAGGGGGTGTAGTAGAAACTGCTAGAAATCATTTGATTTCAACATTTTCATTTAATTGTAATAAAATAAGTAGTAAAACGCAAGTTAATAAAATACTTTTAGAAACTGGTGGCTGGGTCTGAAAAGGACTGTAAGAATATTGTGGTACCTTTTATGGAATTTTTTTTGTAGCTTTGTTAACATTTTGATTCTATATGAAATTTATTAAGACAAATTGTATTGTAATAATTTTTTGCAAGACCGAAAAGTCGGCATGAAATAAGTTGAATTTCTTTGGGAGTAGCTACTGGCATACACCGATGACAGCACAGCAATAGCAGCAACAACAACAAGGCACAGCGGCAGTGCGCAAAGTCACACCATTTTTATTGTTGTCGCTGCTGTTGCTGCTGCTTTATTAAATTTTGCTAGCGCCGTCTCTTTCTTTTTCCTCCTTCCTTTGCACTCTGCTCTGCTCCAGCGAACCAGCCCCCAGCCCTGCTGCCAGAATCAATATGGGAAATGTCATCTGTTTATGATGGCTTTTTGACAGCTCGTTATTGCAGCTATGCGCCCAGACATACACACACACGCCAATACACTCACACGCATGCGAGCTAGCAGTGACAGCAGCATATGCCGCAAGCTGTTTTGCGGGCATGGAAGTGTGCCTCCGCTTGCCACGTTGTGTTGCAAGACTGCTTTGATCTTCTTCTTCTTCTTGTTACAGCATGCTTACACGTTGCTGTGGTTTCGTTGCCGGCTGCCATTCCCCCAATTTTCCCAGCTCCTTCGGTATTTCTTCAAAAATATGGCGTATACAGAAATCATATTGAATTTCCTCTTTCAGCTCCTTTTATTGATTATATGCGCTCGCATTCACCCTGTGCTTTCTGCGTCTGTCTCTTTACCGTTAGTGCATGCCAATTGTGACAGTTCAGCTATCAATGACAGCAGCAGCAAAGACTCACGACAGTCAACGTCTACCTTGATCGCTCTATCGCTGCCCCTTCTACATCACACAACATCTCCTTTCGTCATTGTTCGCCTTCTTCCTCTTCTTCTTTGGGTTGTCATACCATGCAACATTGTTGTTCTTGTATTGATATGCGTCAGTATCAATTTTGATTCGATTGTCCCAACCGCAAAACCACTTGTTTGTAGTTGCTTATGTATTTTGACAGATATACACGTCCGGTTGAACGAACAAATAAATGGAGGAATGTTCGGACTGATAGCTCGGCTGACAGTTGCAAGATAAGGTGTCTGAGGTTTCCTTGTTTGATACTGAAACTGAAGGTGTCTGTCATACTAAAATATGACATGGACTAAAATATGCAGAGGGGAGTTTTCTAAAATACATTTATCTAAAATATATATATTAACCTTTTTTTAAGTTTTTGATGGTTTCAACCTTCTAAATACTGCTACTTTTAAGTTATATATTTTATTAAAATTCATAAAACTGTTCTAAACTTCATCGGTAGTCTGATTTCAGAAATGATCAGGAATTGATTTTACGCGTTGCTGTTAGAGTTTGGGACAACCCACTGCTACTTCATACTAGCATTCCATTGGGTACTTTAAACATTCAGCCACCACCTGATAATATTTTTTAATAGATTAATAACGAAGATTTCCTTTGGTTCGACGTGACTCTTTCCCAATTAAGAACTCCACTTTTAAAACTAAAAGGATACGGTATTCAAGTAGACTCTGGAATCTCTGTATGATAATCAATTTGATTGGTATTTGCATATGTAAATTGTTAAAAAGATTTCTAAATGTATTTGAAACTCCCCTAAGAAATCTAAAAGTTAAAAAGAGAAGGTGGATATTGCAAATAACCAGAAGCTAAAGGCTTATAAAGAACTTTTACACGCTTGAATATTTTTGAGTACATGTGTGCAAGCTGACCCTTGTCCAAAATAAAAGAATTTGTCGTCGACGTTAATGTCAAATTCATAATTTTTTATGCAAACGCAGTGACAGACGGCAACTTCAATTATAGCAAAAATGTATGAATTTAAATATTTGCATATACAGAGGAGAGAAAGGGCCGGTAGGCGGGGCCACTGGCTGAAACAAATTTGCACAACTACGACACATGCACAAAAGACACAAAAGCCATAGGTATGGCACACATATGTACATACATGCATACATATGTGTTTGTATTTGCGTGTGTGCCTGTGATGACAACGCCATGATGGGTTTGCAAAAGAACTGTCAACAAAATTAATGTCAGACGCGCATGCGATGAAAAATTATGGCTTTATGTCAATAAACACGACAATGATTGATTTGACATAAGGCCAAAAGCATGAAAACGAAATGGCAGCGAGGAAAATTTGTATGATAAATTCTCGTACTAAAGAAAGAATGGGTGTTGAAACGAGTGCTGAGAACGAAGGTGAAATTTCTACTCGCAATTTGAAAAAGTTTGTAAAAATAACGGCGGAGTGGAACATGAACGAGACAGATGTCAAAAAGAGGTTTGCGCTTGCTTTGAGAGTGGAGACAGTGTCGCAGCTGAAAGCTATCTAAATAAGAGAAAGGATCGTAAAACTGAAGGAATTCTAAAGATCAACCGCTGCCAATTTTTTAGAATCGATTTTCCAGCCCAGTACTGATTGAAATTTTCGCAGTGCTGCACAATGATGAGATACTTTTTGATCAGCCGAATCTGAGTTGGTCAATTTGGAGTTTTGACGTCAATTACTTTTCGAAGTGAATTTGACTTCACAGCTGTAAAATTTAGAAAAGGAAATCGATCGATTCAAGATGCCAGTCATTCCACCAGACTAAATATTACGTTGACGGGCAACAATATTTCAAGAAAAGATATATGAGAATATGACCATTTTGAAACTTTCAGTTTTACATTTATTTGAAGCTCCCTCAGGGACTACACCCTTGTATGCCGCACTGCAATAAACTATGCCACTAGAAGAAGGCAAGCAACGTTCGCTTTGCGTTACGCACAAATGAAGATAAATATTATTGCTTTTACTCACACACTCTCACTTATATGGGCGCATACCTAAATTATTTTCAGCCATTTGTCAACATTTGTCAGAAGTGTCAATTTTGACATTTCGTATAATGACGGCCCAAGAGCGGCACATAGACAGCCAGAGGGCAAATGGGAAACTGTGCGAAAATAGGGCGAGTGGGACTCAACGAGAAATTAATAACTCATGCAAACAACAATAAGAATAACGCCAGCACTGTCTGTCAGTCAGAAAGACTGGGCGTGTAACCTGAGGCGTTTTGCCAAAAAAGAGGCTTTGCCGTAACGCCCTGCTGCCACATGCGCCGGGGTGGTGTGATGTCGCGCTGTGCGCGCTGCAACAGCTTTCGTCGACGCCTGTCAAAGCGCTGCGAACTGTCAAAATGTCAAAATTGTGCCGCAGGGGCATATGGTATCCGGGCAGTGTAACCCTTATCTGGCTGAGCCTCATTGTTCGAAATTGGCGTTTGTTTTGTGCGGTTTGCCAAAATATTTCAACGAAAACTATCATCACCTTTCAACAGTTGCGTAGATGGAATATTTTTGCAAAGGGGTAATCGAGAATGGTGCTTATGAGAAGAAGCAAAGGGGTCAATTATTTATTTATTTTTTTATATAATTCAAATATAGAAATTATTTAGAATAGGTATATGTAATTTCCAAAATAATTGAAAATACAACTGCTGCCAGCTCCAGAAAAATTATAGGAATCCTATTATTTCGCACTTAACTTCTGCCGAATAAAAGTTGCTCTTTAAATTTGAAATTAATATTCTTATTAAGGTATCTGTATCAGAAATTGCTTTCTTCCTTCTTTTGGCCATGTTCGAAATTACGTTACTTCTAATTTCATACCTCCTCTCTTTATCCTTAATGTTTCTGCTGTAAATTTAAAAAATGTGTATTAGCAAAGAGAGCAAGAGATAGTTCAAACAAGTTTTTAATAGCACCCTTTCGTATTGCCTCTCTTGCCAACGAACTCGACTTTCCGTAAAGAAAAATTTCCGTGCATAAATTTCGACATTTTTGACTCTTTGACAAATTTTTGGTACAAAAAGGAATTTTGATCTTACACGAATCTCACTGATTCTGCCATAACTCTGGAACTGGTACAGATCCCCTGCCTCCCCTTGTGATCTACGTTTCTTGTGCACTACTTACATGCTTCAAGTCCCTTTCCAGCATCAATCAGATTCGACAAAGGGTTGCGTCTCATGTGTGATGTGTCGCTCTCGCGCTTGTAATGCAACCCCTTTCTTTGCGCCACACACACACACATTCACACCGGCAAGTATCGAATTTCAAGGAGCAGTCCACGATTTGTGTTTGCACTTTAATTTCATTTTTCGCTACTGTTGGTCCTTCGCTGCATGATTATTGCTGAAGTCTGCCGGAGGCAGGGACGCGAGTAAAGGTGCAAAGGGGTGGGGCAGGGCTAAGGACAGGGTAGGCGTGCCCTGTTGATGGTACCCGCATGGATTGGCGTGAATAAACCGATTTGTCTTTGTCTCACTTCGTTTGGCTGCATTTGCGCTATTTATAACGCAACTTGTTTGCTTGAGGGCTGACTGCCTGTCAGCTCTCTCTCCTCTACCCCCTTTCCATAGTGCATGAGGCAAGAGGCATGGGCATTGAAGTCAAATTGCTCAAATTATTTGTGCTTAACAAGGATAATCATAAATCTGGCTAATTGCAGCATTCATTCGCAACGCAAGCGCAGGCCTGCAGCATACAGGCTCACTTTGTGCATGTGTGTGTGCGTGCCCTCTGTATAAAATTGAGTTTGACATGCTTCCTTGTTGCAGGGCTGGCTTGCAGCATTAAATGTGCGTAATTTATGAGAGCACGCAACATTTCATTGCCGTAACAAATATTTTTATTCTCATTTTTAATTTTGTGCCCATTCTACCCCAAAGGAGCGATCCTTTGTACGATCTGAAACTGGTCAACAATTTAAACCAACATTCGGCGCATCCCTTATGACTGCCGGTGTCATATATCATAGTTAATGGTTATCCTTTTGTGCCGTTGCTGATAGTTTAGAAAGGCAATTACTTTATCTGCAGCTTGACATTTGTAACGAATCGAAAAAGTTTTGGATTTTTTCAAAATTGTTGAAAATTTGCCTGCTCTTTCCTTTTTTTTAAGGACCCATATGGGTGATATCAGATGGAGATTGATTTAAGAGTCTGGAAGATGAAGGATCTCTTAGAATTCGAGAGTTCTAGCGATCTTTAGTAGAGAGCTGACTTCCAACTCCAGGCAAGCCAACTCCGGGCAACTAAGTCAGGTGAGGTCTAAGGATGACGTGGCCGAGACACAGGAAATGCTCAAGCTCGAACTTTTATAATACAAACCCCTAGCTGCAATTGTATATAACTTTAACTTTAAACCAAAACTTATTTTGTGATGATTACCAAAAAAATTTTTCTCCATTTCATAAAAATTTCAAAATATTATTTCACTTTTAATTGAAACATTTTGCACATTCAAATGAAAACATTTCGCGTGCACTTCTCAAAGTGCCAACAACAACAATTCCACTGATAATACAACAAGATTGCTGCCAGTTGCAAATGAAATTGCAGCGCTATGGCAACATGCCATTGCCCCAGCGAAGAGCAGTCAAACATTTGTCTCGCTTAATTCCAGCAGATTTGCAAGATTATTGTCATGCCGAGCCGTCGGCGGTGCAACAATTTCAATTTCGCCACAAAAGCCGCCGGGCAAAAAGGCAACTCGTTGCGAATTGCCACAGATGCAGAGTGTGAGTGTGTGTGTGTGTTTTGCATGTGTGGCATGCCATATGCGCTGCGAACAGCAAAGAACGATGCAAAAGCCTGCGAATCTTGACAGCCGGCAACTTTTAATGTTCGAATCTTTAAGAGCGCAAAAAAGCAAATCAACAACAACAAAAACAACAAATGGTTGGAGATACGCACGCAAAAAGAAAGACACCAAAGTTAAAATTGCAGCGATGTGATTTTATACGCCAAATGATGGCAGCGCATGCGGCTTCGAAGTGGCTTTGAAGTTGCACCGCGGCGCGCCGAAAGATCGCGGCGTATGCCCATGTCTGTCTGTCTGTTTGTTTGTTTGTTTGTTTTTGGAGAAGGAAGCAGCCGAACTGTTGCTGACAGCTCTGCGCCCGATTTGGAGCAGTGGCAAAGTATGGCAAGTATATTTGTGTGGCACGATATTAACCTCTGTCCACTGAAGTACTGAAGTCCATATGCTCTGCGAATATCAGCATTAATTTTTAAGGCCTATGGTTAGTTGGAGCCCAAGCACTAGGAGTTCAGGTCATCTGATCCGCCAAGCTCTATATAAAAAGAAGTAGCCCTACGGCTCTTCGCCTTGCATGATTTCATCACATATGGCTTGGCAATGCAGTTGGATTAAAAGCTGGCATGGGTGGACCGATTCCAAAGCGTAGCTATTTTTGAGCATTTCGAATCGATACACTGAAGGTCCTTTAGAAGAATCAGGTTAACTTAGGAAAATTGAGATGTGCACAGACAGAAATGATGTGTACAATTCTATCAAGAGTTTAAGCGTGTAAAAGAAGCTTTAAGAACCGAGTCAACAAATTTCTGAAAGGAAAACATTTTATTCGATTTTTTTTTTAGCGATTTGTGCCACTGTGCCGCTGCGGCAGTGCCACAGCCTTTACCACTTAGCACCACAGACAGTTGGACATTTGTAACGGCGTTCATTGTAAGTTTCGGCCAAGTTAAGAAAGACGCTGTGAAGCAACGCAGCTGCCGGCGTGCCACTGGCGTTGTATGCGCCACACTGCCAAGATTGATTGCATGCGCTGCCCGAAGGCGGCTTAAAGCGGCAGCTCACCGCACGCACGCGCATTTATTTATGCAAAGGAAGTGCACATCACGTTGCACAAGCAGGCGCAGAGGAGTTGTCGTGGCAGGCAGACCTCACTCGCACAATTCGCCTTCTCAGACAAGTGTCAGTCAATTTGCGGTTGCCACTTGCCACAACATGCGCAAAAGTCGAGCAGTTGCAACTTGCAAGTGGCAGCATTGCAAATGACCAGTTTTTCTTTTATTTTATTTTTGCTTGATTTTAATGCCACAAAAAAAATACAACACCAACAAAATAACAAAACGGCAAATGTGAAAAATGCACCGGCATGTTCGCTTGCAATTACAAATTCACACTCATGCCACATGCCACATGCTTTGTCGTTGTTGTTTGTTTTAATTAAAGCCTGTCTGCCTGCGCGTCGTCACTGTCGCTGCGTGTGATTCATGCCCCATTCACTTTTGCAGCGAGCGCATCCCGCAAATCGCATCCCATCAACATGCCGCATGTCAGCATTCGCTGTTCTTCTTGCCGCTGTGCGAAATGATGCAAATGCGAGGTCAGATCATTGCACAGCGAAACCGCAGCGTGCTCTGCTTCTTGCCGTCGTTGGTTGCCCACTTTTGAGGCACTTTTCGGCTAGCTGCCCCAACAACACACACAGACATGTGTCAGCGCTGATGCGCGCCGACAGAAGACAGTCAACAATTTGGACAGCTCTGCTTGTTTTCCACACTCATGCAGCCGATGTGCCCACAGTGGCGCGCAAAATTAACAGAAGGGGTATACACGATCTATTGCAAATGTGCCTTGCAAAGGTGCATATGCAAAATATTTGTCCACCCCTCATGCAATCACAGCGACAAAACACACTGATTTGCAACTGCAACAATAGTTTCCTAGACCAAAACCTATTGCAAAGATGGCAAATTTGTTGTTACAAATTTATGAGCATAGTTGCCAGCTTGAAAAGTTTAAAATATTGGTGTCTTAAATATTTATCCATGATTTCATTTGCTATGTTTTCGATGATGAAGTTGCAAAATTGTTTGGCAAATATATTTTAAGGGTATCAATAGCATCTAAGATATTTATATGCAAGGATTTCGCAACTTTGTAAGTCATAGATCGTTCGCGATCATATATGCATATGCAATACTATGCATTTGAAAATGCATTTGCAACAGATCGTGTATAGCTCTCGAATTTCCATAGGTACTTCTTCATATATCTTCAGTATGAAGGTAGGATTCGAAAAAATATTTGTGGAATATGGCCTCATAAATCAAGTGCTCTTTATATGCCCGAAAAAACAGGAACACACAAAAGACTCGGCGAAAATCGCTAATTATATTTTGCCCACTGCCGACATTTACCATGTGTGTTGTTGCATTGTCTGTTTAAGCTCAGCGAAATGATTTAATGTTGCATAAAAAAATGTACAAGCCATAAAGTCGATTTATAGGCGTTTATGCATGCTTTTGTGGAGCTATGAATCTGTTCGGGCATTATTGATGTTAGGAGAATTTATAATCAAAACAAAATGAATTCTCAGAAACACAAATTTTGAAATTGACGCTGTCTGGAAATCAAATACCTGCAAATGCCAGAAATTATGATGTATGCAAGTATGATTTGTAGCAATCAAGAGAGTTTATACGGCGGAACGCAACAACAACAACAACAAGCATGAATGCACGCCCACATAATTCCATCAAGTACTTGCCACAATTGAACAAATGTTGCCGGTGTAGCTGCCACTGCCTGCGCTTGTTGTTGCCTTCTGCCTTGCTTTAGCGAAATTTAAACAGATCGGAAGCTTTCAAGTGAAAAATGTATTGAACGTTTCCACGAACATTTCGACAAAGCATTAAAAAGCGAAAATAAGTGTAACATCAACTGGTTGCAAGCAGCTGGTGGCGGGTAAGCGGGCCAAGAGCAGGCAGGGAAATTGTGAAAAATGCTTTGATCTAGCTGAAAGCACATCAACGCAAACGTAAACGTAATAAAAGCATTACGTAGCAGCCAAAAAGTCTCGAAGGCCCATGAAATCCGGCAGTAAATATCAGCGGTCCCATGCCGGCCCACCCCCTTTCATCCGCCAGTCGTCTGCTCGCACCGCCGCGCATCGTCGCACATCAATCACGCTCGCAAATGACGATCAATGCTCGATGATGTCTGTGATCTTTCATAATTTTAACGCGAGCATTATCACAACAACGCAAATAGACACGCAACGTTGCGATTACACGCACGCAAACGCATGTACCCGCACGAGTCGTGTACCGCATAAATATCCATTTTGACTGCCAATGATGTTGTGATTTCATGGCATGCCCTACATTCGGCGAAGGCCCGAGACAGACACCACTTTTATCTGCACTAATCGTAGGACACAGGCGTATGAAATTTGTGTTCTTTCTGTATGAGCTATGTTCCAAATTTTAAATTTCTATATATTTCATGATACCTGAACATACATACATACATATAAGAACATTGACGTACTAAAAGCGGAGTATCTATTTGAAGTCCAATGGCAAAGCTAATTTAAAATTGTATCTACCTAATTCAGCTTAGTAATATATATTCAGTTATGTTATGGTATGCACACAATTAGCCAACCTATATAATGTAGCGTGCACACTTGTCGCTGATGCCCGCCGACAGTTTTCACACTTGTTCTGCCAGCGCTTGCTGGATTTTTTCCCATTCAGCTTTCTTGCTTGTTTTTCGCTTGGTTCTACGCGCGCGGAAATGATCAAAGACTTTGGCGTCCATCAACACAAACCATCAAATTGTATACAAACAACGTGCAAAGATCAAAAAGTAGCGCCCGAGCACGTTCCGGTGTGTGGCGGCTCTGCTGCGGCCGTGGCTGCGTTCGGGCTGCGCTCATTCAAATTTTCAAATTCATTAAAAACTGAGCAAATAATTTCCCCCTCATCAACATGAATCCAGCACACGCTTGCTGGATGCTGCCGCTGGATGCTGCGACGGGGAATGATGTTGCCACCGCTACTGTGCTGCTGTGCACTGCCACTGATCGTGTTGATGCGTCTTCATGGCTTTTGTGTGTGCGCCCGACTCTTTCCACAAGGAAGACATTTAAAATTTTGTTACTAATTACGTGTTGATATGCGAAGATGTAATACACGTCGTTGCCGGCAGCGATCCTCATTTGTTTCCCTCGCTCCTGTGAAGACATTAAATACACCCGTAGAAAGGTGCTGTTAGTTTCGGTGTGTCAATTTATCAGTCTAAAATATCAAGAAAATTTAATGAATCAATCTTTATTAACAAACTTTAACAATTTATCATATTTCTTGAAATATTTATATTATTTGCATTTCAAAAATGGATTCCATATAACAATGTTCTGGTATTTGAAACCCAGTTGTTCAGTATATAAATTAATAGGCCGAATTTCACATACAATTTCTTGATAGATAAGATGTTATTTGAAGAAGTTCCTTGGAATATGTCAGATAAGTATATAAGTTGAATCAAGCAAAATCTATTAACTTCACATCTTAAGCTTAATTTGAGCTTGGAATCGCTGTCAGTATAATTAAAATATTTCTAATTGCACCAATGCCTTTTGAAAACTTTCTCAGCAGTTCTTTTTCGAGCGCGTATTTCCATCTGCATTATATGGGACTCTTGGGTGGCTGTCTACATCGATCGCAGGCGTCACTGCTCGCTTGTGCGGGTGTGTGCACTCCATGCCTGCTTTGTGGAAATCATCATCACTTTATGTCGAAGTTGTTTTCTCACACTGTTTTCTAATAATATTTAATGAGCTCATGTGGTTACCGCTTCCTTTCTCAGCGGCAAAGTTGCTCCCATTTTCGTTGCTGCCTTCTACGCGGACGCATCAATTACAACGTCTTTTAATTGTAAATTCCTACAGCGAAGCTGTGGGGGGATTTCGCTTTTGTGGAAGTATAACTTCGTGTAATTAAGTTGTTTGATATGACTTTCAAGTTTATTCTTGGCCACGGCACAGATCAAAGGGGAGCGTGATTTTTCATTTTCGTTCAAAGAGTTTTGATTTGATTACTTGAGATGCAGGAGACAATAAAGATTATAGAAATTAAATGCGGCTTTAATTCCGAGAAAATTTAAAGACGTCATGCGGCTGAAGAGCGTGTGCCTGCATAATATGAGCCGAATGTGGAAGCTAGCATGAAATTTTGAAATGCAGTTGAAGGCCTAGGAAGTACATGCTAAGATTAATTTGCGTATATTTTAAAATTAATTTCCCATACATATTCAATTTGATTAAAGCGATCTCTAAAATCTTGGTTCATCGTTCCATAAGCAACAGCTTTTTTGATAAATTTTAAATGGCAATGCCACATGCCACTATAATTCAAATCCATCTTCATTCGCTGCCAACCAGACGCCCGCTTTGATGGGCGGTGCCAGCAATCAACAGCTTCATTGCCATGTCTGAACGCATCGCCTTCAAATGTTTGCCACTGTTCCGCTGTTATTTATAAGCAAAACATTTTCTCTTACAGTTTGAGTTTTTGGAATTTCGAAAAACAAAGTTTCGCAGCAGAGCCAGAGAATGTAGATTCCAGGAAATGCGAACGCTTTAATGTATTGCATCAAATGAACATGTCCATCGATCGAGCCATACATCAATCGATCCATCCATCCGACCGGCGATCGCATATGTCTGTCGATCCATCAATGCGGCTCTAACAATTATTTCAACCTCAACTATTTGGGATTGTCTAAATTAACGCGTTCCACTGCCGCTGCTGTGATCGCTCTGTTGTTTTTATTGCTGCAATGAGAATTTGTACATGCACCCCCACTTGCCACATTAGCATGAGCACGTACCGGCGCGTACATCCTTTTGACGTGGCGAAGGCGCTGAGTGATAGAACAAAGTGAAAATCAAATAAAAATGCGGCCTTATTTGAAATTATAAAGCTTCGGCGGTGCAACTTCAAAGGCCGCCCTGTGATCCGTAATGACAGCTTTGATCAGGCGCTGGCCTTTGATATTCACCCGCCGCGCTGTGGCAACACATACTCGAACAAGAGTTCTAAATACCGAAGTTGAGGCCAGCTGTAAGAGAGTTGCGCATTTTTAATGATGTTGTAAATTTGTCCGTGAGTTTTCACAAATTCCAAAAAAAATATATATTTCGTATTTGATGGGTAAATTGTGGAAGTAATCAGAGCAGCCTTTGCATGTTGGCTGGAAAATTTATGTGGGGGCAGTGCCTGCTACTATGTGTGGGAGGAGGATTGATGGACGAGCTATAAAATTGTGATCGGTTGGTGGAAGGTTGGAAAAATTACTTAAATAAAGGAAAAAGTACAATCAAATTATTTTAAAATGTTTACCAAGTAAACAAAATGATAATTGTATTACATTCTAGACAAATAAAAGTATGTATTGAGATTTTTTGAAAAATCTTTTATGGTCATTTCCTATCTATGGAGGCATGAAATGTCTGTTCTCCATATAATTAGTAGCCATTGCTCAAAGTAAAGAATCTTCCGGCACACTTCGTTCTTACTGATCCGACTACATTCTTCAGTTTTTCATACTTTAAGAATCTAAGCAGTGCTGAAATGACAAGTGAAAGGCACTTCAGCCAAAGGCACAACATTTTGCTAGCTTTCATCCACAAATCCCAAAATTCTACAAAGTTTTTAGGTGCCTTGAAGTTTCACAATCCATATAATCCCAAAGCAGACACATACTTTCGCAAGGAACAAAGCAACTTTGTACTTGTTAAAGCCGCAACTAATTAAGGAATTGTCTGCGGGCTGCATCGTGGCATATCCTCAAAGAAGTAAAGTTGCCCAAATGTGCTCCACAGAAGCAACAGATTTATCAACAACAAATAAAGCCACACAAATTCGTCAAGTGCGGCACACAAAGCATAGGCGGAAGGGAGGCATGTTCGCAGTTGTTGTGTGAACCCTTGCCTGCCGGCAGTGGAAGACGACAATCAGTTTAAAATTAGAAAATGCTCTCCAAACTAATAAAATTAAATCACGCACACACACAGAAGGGCAGAAGGCTCAAAGTCGGCAGCCATTTTAAATGGGCATGCATTAAATTGGTATTAGACACGGCCACAAAATGCTCTTTTATTACACAAACAATAAATAAAGATGAAACTGCATTTTTCCAGATTTACACTCTATCCGCAGCACTTCTCCGTACCGCGTCGCAGCACTCCACTTCGCTCTACGACAGCTCCGCTCTATTTTACGGCGCTCTAATACTAAACCCTTTTGTGCATTTCCCGAAATTTTATGGCCTTTATTGTCGACGACGTGTGTGCGCAGACGTTGCGTCTGAAAAGTGTGCTGAGTGTAGTTTAAGGGGGACTAGCAGGGGCTAGAGTCTACCAGGAACCAGATTTTAATTTGGATTTGAATTCAATAGAAATATTCGCCATCCATTGAGGTTGGATCCTTAGCGATGCCAGTTGTAGTTCCGTTTTGACCATCCCACCAAAACTAAGATTCACTGAAGTAAGTATACATTTTTATATTATAAGCTTTATATTAACTTCAAATCAGGTATGTATGTCGTCAAATCTAGTAATCAATTTTTCACCCACTTCCCGACTACTTAGAGATCTGAAACTTTGCATACATGCCTAATCTAGAGCCCAATACATGAATCAATAAATTTTATGGGCGTAGGATAAGGGGCGTGGCACTTTTTTATAAACTCCAGATTTGTGTATAACTTTAGAACTACACATCACACATCAATGAAACTAGGTAGGAACTTACTACATATCAATATCCTTCTACTGAGAAAATAAGGGGGCCGTGGATAAGGGGGCGTGGCACCCCCCATACAAACCAAATTTTTGATCTCGATTAGCTTTGGAACTAAAGGTCGTGCAGCATTGAAATTTCGTACGCAGGCGCCTCTTGGATGTGTCGTCCCACTGGTAAAATTTTATGGGCGTAGGACAAGGGGCGTGGCACTTTTCAAGCAACTACACACTTGGGCTTCAGTTTATAATTATAGGTACACCACACATGAATGAAAAACGATAGGAACTTACTTGCCGCGCCCTGCTGGCAAAATAGCAACAACTCACCGCGTCACAAATATGCCACGAATATTAGGGTCGATCACTGCCGTATTATTTGTTAAATTGAGGACATGACATATGACGATAGGAAACACTGTGAATACCCTAAATATTGTGTACTGCTGTGCAAGTTTAAAATTCTTTTTGCGAAAAATTTCAGAGCTCTAAAATTGAATTTATGGAAGACTAAAAAGTAGAAAATAAAATTATATAAAAAAAAACTTTTTAAAAATAAGCTTTAATGTACTA
Source organism: Neria commutata (assembly GCA_963457695.1). Lineage (NCBI taxonomy): Eukaryota > Metazoa > Arthropoda > Insecta > Diptera > Micropezidae > Neria > Neria commutata. The sequence continues at coordinate 57,371,462 of OY735246.1, forward strand.
AAAAGTAGAAAATAAGTTGTTTCCAAGTCACCTGTATCTTACTATTAATAAAAGCTTGTGCGCTCAATATCCATATTCAAAATATCTTTCATTACTAGAATCTATTTGCAAAAAATTATTTAAATAAAATATTGTGGTAACTGTTTGACAAATATTGAACACATGAGCGCCCAAGCTTTTATGGATAGTAAGATACAGGTGACTTGGAAACAACTTATTTTCTACTTTTTAGTACATTAAAGCTTATTTTTAAAAAGTTTTTTTTTATATAATTTTATTTGGTTTAAGTTGCAAGTCTGGATCTTTTTCCTTAAGTCCATGATTCTCCCAATGTATTTTTCGCTCATTTCGATTCAAGAGTCAAGGTACCGAAAATACCTCTGATTCCGAGGCTTCTTCTCAGTTCGAAAGAGCTCCCATTTTGTTGCTCATTTCGAAGCAATTTTGACGTCATCATCCTTAAAATAACCATGCTCCCTTTGAAAAAGGCATGTTACGCTACTGTTCTGACACGTTCGCGTAGCTACATTGTTCATAGAAATCCATTAAAATCTATTTTAGAACAAGCGTGTTAATTTGTATTTTATTTGTCACCGGTGTGTGAAATTATTGCAGCACGTTGCATGCCACATAAGACAGACAAATGCCAACACACAAGCACACATATGCGTATATATAGTGGAATCGTGCCGCTAATACACTGAAACATTAAATCACAATAAAAATGTCACTTTCTTGGAAGGTTTTTATTGGATTTTCGTGAAATTCGTTTGTTACAATTTTGTGGCAAGAACGACTGACTACTGTATTGCCGCTGTTGTAGCTGCCACTGCATGCTCCCGCTTGTTGTGCTGCACCCATTTATCATTTTGGGCATGTGGGCATGTGCTGCGTCTTAAGCAAATGCCGCTGCCTGCCGCACATGATATAATGCCGCACTTTGTTGTTGTGGCATAAACCACATTTGCCACGGCCAATAACGTCGGCGAATGGCTTTCTGTAGCTGTATTGTTTTGTGGACATGCTAAATGAATGCTTTGAGTTGTTAGGCAGCTATTCCAAAAGATTTATAATGGCACACAATTTCAAGCCATTAAATTTAACTAAAACAAGTCGATGAAAATCGTCAATGTTCGAGTCGTTTTAATGGATACAATTCACCATGGTGCAATTCAAAACAGCCTTTCTAAAGTAAAATATATGTTGATTAGTTTCTTAGCTTCGATTAGTTTCAATTTCAAGCTTTGTTTGACCATAAGATACAGACTTTTCCTTGAGAGATACATTACGCTTCCGTGAGGATCTATAAACCATCACAAAGCACTTTAAGGCCGCGTTGATTATATATTATTTGAAATTTATAGCAGAGTTGCTGGCATATCAATGTTAATTCATGAAGTTTGAATTGCTTTCCCCCCCAAAAGTTAAGCTGTCATTTTGTTTACATAAATCAATTAAACATCAAAAGCACTCCACAGGAAATGACAACCAAAACAAATCGCAACTGTATTGAGTGATATGTGCCGCACGAATAAACACAAACACTCGCCTGTATTAATATCTTCAATATACATATGGCATAAAGGACTTCATATGCGCATCCCGAACAATGGGATCACACCATCCAACTCCACGCATGCACATCGTAGAAATTGCACAGTGTCATTGTGTCATCATTAACGTATGCCCGCTGTCAATTTCCGCTAGAACACAATGAAGGCTGCAGGCTGCTCATCAAGGCCTATCCGTCCACAGCAACACCAAGGAAAACTAAGCTGCTAAAAGTGAAAATCACTGCAGTCAAGTCGAATCGCCCAAGCGCAGTCCGCCAAGAAAAGTGATAAACGATGCAAAGTGTACAGCAGCATCGTTTATGGAATCAGGCTGGACAGGCGGGCGGACGGGCAAGCAAGACTGCGAACAAAGCACGTAAGCGGCACAGGATATGCCAGGATATTTCACAAATAACACTTAACAATAACAAACAAACTATCCGACTAATGACAGTCCAAAGGAGCGCACAATTTTTCTTTTTCTCTGCTTCTTCTGCCATACTTTCTCGCTCTTCGGGCGCACTCATGCCGCCGTGCCCCGTCGGCGAAGTCATCATTAATCTTGTTGTCCTAGACGCCCATGCCTGCTGTTATCCTGCGATTTTGCGTCCGTCCGTTACTTGCTTTCTCCATTCATTCGCCCATCTCTGTGCTCTGCCATACACCCGTCCCATTGTTATTACCGCTATTCTTCGTTCTTTCCTTCATCTGTTCGACCGTCGCGCCAGTTTGTACGCCCTTCAGTCCGTCGAATCGATCGTCTGTGCAGCCACACGCCTTGTCCTGTTCTTTCAAGCGAAAACACATGCGATTACTTGTGTGTTTCCTTTTCCTGTGCGCTCTCAGCAGGCGGCGATTCTGTCACTGCCTCTGCTCTTCGTTCCCCGCGCCCTGATCTCGGCTGGCTGCCATGATTAAGTGCCATTTTGAAAAGTACTAAAATCCGGTCATGCCATACAGCGTGACGTTGCCGAATAAGTGCGTATGTGTGTGTGTGTGTGTATGCCAATGTCAAAGTGTCAATGATATATGTTATACGCTTCGATAAGATTCCCGGAAGGGCGCCGGCAGTGAGCGGAACGCAGAAAGGCGAATGCTCCTTATCACCGCACAATTTGCACAGTCGCGTTTCAAGAGCGGCAACCATATTGTTCGAAGGATGTTGCACATTTCCGTGTGTGATTTTTTGCTTGTAGTAATATGGCGTAATTTTTGAAAAATGATTGCCACATGACATGGCACTCAATAGTATTATCTCTTGCTTGACACTTTGGAAGAGCGCGCTAGGCATATTTTAGAACAAGCCCAGTCGCTCTAATGATCTACTATATAATAAGCTACTGAAGTGTACACAGAAGTATTAATTTCATATATTAAATGATAGTTCAATAGGTCAATACTTCGATTAAGCTTATTATATTATTAAGTATTTAAGTTCAAAAGTATTCTACGTAAGGAAAATTTTACATTTTGTCATATGGATGCACATAACTTTGAACTCAGCTTCACACTTTCCTTCTAAACTTAACTTCATATTTTTGCTTATTAACTTTTAAATGACTTTCGCAAAAATGTTTAAAATTCTAGGGACCAACCATAATAAAACCGCAACTTTCTGAGGTCCCTTTTAGATCTCCATTCATATTTTTATATATCAAAGAAAGAGTCCTTTTTAAAATATAACAAAACAATTAACAAAAGTTTACTTTTCAATTGCCTAGTTTCTATCAATTAAAATTTCCGATAGAAGACCCTACATACATACGTATCTTTCCACAACATCTGCTGCTTCCAATTAACATATTGCAACCTCAGGGAGACCAATGCAGACGACTGCCTCATTAGAGCTCCCGGACCGATGCACCTCGGCGAAGTCACAGGTTAAACTATACCAATAAATTCATTAATGCACGCTCGGGATGCGTTCTAAATCATTCGCACATGAATGAGCCACCGCACTACATAAATCACGTTTCCTCTACGTCGTCGAGCCATAGCAGTGGCTGCCGTAGGTACTGGGGGAACGGAACGATGTAATAAAATATAAATGTTGCCAACGAAAGCAAGTCGAAGAGAAGACAAGAGATTGAAGCAACAACAACAAAACGTATGCTGCACAAATTTATTAGAAACCTTAACTAACGAGCAATATCCTTGTGCCATGTGTAACCCACACAACAGCAACAACACTCCCACTCACACATACACACACACACGCACAACTTAATCCTCATGCTAAGTGAGTAATCTATGACCGAAAAGGACGTGTCAAATGTTACGACATTACAGAGCACTAAACAACAGCAACAACAACAGCAACAACAACAACAACACTACAAGCAGCCAAGATATTACAAAAAAAGGACTAATGTTACCAACGTAAAATAAATCGAACGTGTGCCCAATTCGATCAATCTTTTTGTTTTTATGCGCCTTTCACGATGTTTGCCTTGCCGCATCCTTTTGCTGCTTGCCACATCCTGCTGCTGCTGCTTCTTCTCGTTTTGCTCGTTCTGCTTCAGAGAAATCCCCTCCCAGCACAACTACACATGCTGCGATTCTACTTTCAGAACGCCTTCGACATTCGGGCATTGTGAGTGTCCTTTTTTCCATTTGGCACACACGTACACTCCACGTTCTATGACTATGACTAAGGGTCACATTAACTAGAAAGGCTAACAAATCTGTTAAAAAGTGACAAACGACTTTGTTAGTGTGCCAGACTTGACAGCGGTGGCTTGATATTTTGCCTGGTCTTTCGCCGCCTTCTTGTTAGACTGCCTCCTGCCTACGGCCTGTCATGTCAGAGCCGAAGAAGCGGGCCTGGCCTCTTTGCCTTGCCTGACTGGCTGCGGACTGACAGGCAGCCGCTGTATGCCTATGCGCAGATACACTTACAAAAACAAAAAGTGAACCAAACTAAACAGTTTGTTGCTATAACTAATAAATTGGTGCAAAATCAGCGAAATATTTTTCAAGCTTTAGCCATTATTGTTGCTATTATAAATTATTATTGTTCCCAAAATGAATTAATACAAAAATTTTATAATAATAAGTCCAAGTCCTTCTAAACTTCAATCAAAACTCATAGCTAAAATTTTGTTAATCATTCAAAGGCTTGGAATTTAGGTACTCTTAAATTTTTATGAGTGTACACACATACATGTATGCATGTGTGTGTACCTAAGTGTTTGCGCCTGTGTTATTTTCCTGCCCCGACTGTCGAAGTGTCATTTTTCAAGGCATCTCCCACTGTGCTCGGGGGTTCTGTTGATTTGGTCCTATTTCACTTTTCATGTAGGCACTTTCTCCTTTGATTCCTTGCTCCTGCATGCCTTTCTTTGGCATTTCACTCTATGCATTCTGCTACGCCTGGCTTAAATGTACAATAGTTTTCCTTCCTGTTCTTTGGTTTCACAGCGTGTTGTGTGAATGTGTGTGTGTGTGTGTATTGTTCTCGAAAATGTCTAATGATGATTTCATGGTGGTCAAAATGTAATAAATTTTTATTGTCGGCCATTATAGCACGCAGTGTTACCAAAATTTATGGCTTTGGTGCCTCAGATTTTATTATGGTGTGCGCGTTCCTTTCTACCTAAACACACACACACACCCTGCATCGATCCTTGCCAATGTCCTGCTGTTTTACTATCATTCCATGACAATTTTATTAACATCTTGACTCGGAGCTGCTGTGAGTTTCACAAAGTGACAGCTGATTTTCAACCTTGACTTACAACTCAAAGGACCCGTCCGACCCGAGCAAGGGTCGTGTGGCTTATCAAGGCCAAGAGAGAGAGAGCCGATTTATTATGTGTGTTTGTGTGTTTAAAGGCGTTGCCTTTCTGAATTTCTAACACATTTCAGCTTACAAATAAGTGCCATCTAATTATTCCGAGAAAAATAATAGCTACATAGAGAGTCATATGGATATAAGCGCAATGGTGTACTTTGATGTGCTTGCTTGACAGTCTAACAACTCGGATTTTTCAGTTTAAAAGCAGCTTGAGGATTTGTTTTCTGCACTTACTTGCTTATATGCCCATTACGAACTATTCCAGTTCTCGGTCTCATGTGCAAACTACCTCAAGGCTTCCTGCTTTTTGCGCGCCTATTCCAGATCGTGGCTCCAAGCTCATGTAAGACTTCTTCCACTTGGGCCTTTCAGCGGAAATTCAATCTGTCTCTTACCTCCTAACCCCCCACCCGTAGCCTTTTCAACACTTTATACCCATCATACATTTCTTTGATACAACTCAATTTGGCTTTTTCAATCTTGTTTTGCATTTGGTTTGGTTTCGATAAAATATTCACATGTATTTAAAAGTAAAATTTTTCACTCAAAGCAGAAAATCAGAAAATATACTCGATTTAACAGTATATACAAATTTCTCTGTGTGCTACTTTATCATAATTTTGAAGAGTTTTAAAGTACACTCAACCTTCATTTTGAAATTCATATAAAATTTTAATAATTTTATAAAAACTTTGCATATAAAAACAGCTTAAGATTTTTGTGAGTTGTTCATGACACACTCTAAAAAGAGCCCGAAAATGTCTACGCAATATTTTCTTTATATTTTAAATAATGCATTTTTCACGCATTCACTACGCACAGCAAGAGCTGCCGAAAGACGCATAAATTCCCCGAGGCGGAAACAACTGCAACTGCAGCAAATGCGCCCACAAAGGAGAACGCAACAACAACAGCAAACAGACACAACTGAAGCGGCTGTGGAAAATTAAAACTGTCATAATTTAAAATGTTATGTCATGCCTCAGAAATGCCTCCGACAGAATTTTAAGACCGCAAAAAGACGAAGCGTCAGGCTGCATTTGCAGCAGGCGTAACTCTATGCACGCTGCATGCGACGCATTGGTTGAAATATTGTCTTGGGGCGCAGTGCAGCGAACGCTTGAAAGGATTTTAAATTATATTTTGACATGATTTAGATACGTGCGTATTTCGGGGCGGCATTTCGAAAATCAACACATTTAACACGCAGCAAAGTGATAAATTCTTGCACAGAGCCGTGAGTGTGAAAAGCGTATTTACGAAAGGCTTATGAAATGTATTGGTTTGGTGAAGGGGGTGAGGGGAAAAAAGCACAAGTAATTCCGAAAATTCGGAGAAAATTTTGATTGTTTTCCAACATGACTAATCTGAATCTGGTTTGTAAAAAGTAGCGATTTATGACATACATATACATACATATATACATATGCACATATATACATTAATATTGCCCGATCTAGGTTAAGTAACTGAACGAGTTGAAAACGCCTTCAAAACTGTTTACAATATCACAATCAATATAAGCATTCTTCTATCTATATCAGGAACAGTGGTTTCGTGATCAGGTCAGGGTCCCAGCCGAACATCCTTCAATAAGTTACCATCATCAGAATAACAATTTGGTTTTTCTAAAATGGAATTTGCCACCATTTATGCCGGTATTCGTATGAAACAGACAAGCCATATCACCAAATTTTGCAATCACGCTGCTGAAAAGACAAAACAACAAGCAAAACTTCCTTCGTAGGAATATATGTATGTAGGTACATTTCTGTCAGCCTGCCTTTGTGTAGGCCATCAATTTTACTTTGCGTACAACACACAAAAACAGCAAAAGTACGCCCTCTTTTTCGGCAATTTTCAATAAACCTGAAAGGCTCATAAATTATAGCTTTGATTGTTTTCGCTTGTATGTGTGTGTGTGTGAGAAGTCGTATACTAAACATGCATTTTCCGTATCAATAACACCCAAATTGCTGAAATTGTGCCGGAAAACAATACTTTTCAACATAAAAATCGACGTCATTCATTACAAGTCGCTGTCATGGTCACATTTGTGTGTCTGTTGCTGTGTGTGTGTGTGCGTATGCTTTATGTGCTTTGTCCGCTGTCAATTTTAAATGTCACGTCCTTCGATTTTGGCAACATTTCCGTTTGCATTCCGACGGCGATAATGTTTTATGTGCACATTAAATGAGCGACAAAAGGCAGTAAGCACATTCGACGGGGAGCAGCGTTTGTTGTACTTTTATTTTCGTTGTTGTCATTTGACAGTCGTCGGCATTCATATATTCAACACAATAATCTGGTAACAATTTGCAATATGTTTGCAATATGCGCTCTTTTCATGCTCGTGCATAGTCCGTCCAAAGGACATGCATTGATTTGTGTGCCGATTGTGAATTATATCAGTTCTGGCGAATTCGATGGCTGCTTGGTGGGCCGGAACACTTGCGCATACCGGAAACCATTTAGAAGAGAGAAGAGAGATTGAAAAAGCCAATTTCAATTTGAAGATATCAGCAAGAAGTTAACAAGAAAATGGCAACATGCTCTCTATTAACAGTAGACTGAAGCTAGCGATTCGATTGAGAAGCTTCTAAAACACGCCAGTCCTTTTAGCTTGTTATAACTACAACAACTACACCCCAATCACATCTGATAAATGAATCGTTCTTCCAATTAGACAAAGTGCAATGCAGCATTTCCAACAAGGTGCCACAAGCAACCCGCAACATTTACGATGTGGGTGAAAATTTGTCGAAGGTTGAAATTGCGTTGCAACAACAAAACGCAGCAACAACTTTTGCAAATAGAAATTCGACAATATCTCATTGTCTAGCGATTTTCGAGTTGTCCTGCTGAGTTATTGGCACAAGCTGCAATTGCGTGCAGAGCTGCAGAAGCAGGCATGCCGCATGCAGCATGCCACATATTGCATGTGTGGGGGCGGTCAGGGCTGTTGCTGCAGCAAATCAATTGCGCACGGTCCGTGCCGCTGCTGCTGGCAGGAGTCAAACGAATTTTTAATTTATGGGCCCTCATGCGGTGCAATTGACCATGAAGATTTGTGCATTATTGCTTGCATATGTTTGCGTGCAGCACACACACCACGGCGAGCAGCAGATGTGCCACATGGCGAAGGCGCCGGGCGGTTGGGTTTCATGGGCATTCGCCGTGACCAACGCATAAATTCATTTGTTTGATTGCTGCATTTCGGCATTACGCATAAATCAAATTCTCAATTTGCCGACTGGAATTCAAGTCCTTGCTCCTTGCTGCATTTTTGCGCCTTCAGCCTGCGGCCTTAATGTATTTGCAGTGAGTAGGCCGAGCTGAGCTGTTCTCAGCTGAGCGCTCTAATGCGATTGCAGCCAATGGCGACCATCTAACCAACTTCAGCTACAGCAACAATATCAATAGTCAGTCATGGACATATGCGAGGTGGCGAGGGAAGGGGGCAAAGTAGTAGCTGCCTTCAAAAAATATGTATCTTATGGATTAAATATGAGCAAGAGAACAAATTTTATCAAGAAAATAGTATATATAGTAGAATTTCAGAAATAGTTATTCCACATATTTTGCATGGCTTAGAAGCTCGTCCAACCACTACCAACAGACATGGCATGGCCCAGCCTGTTTATGTCACCATTCTTTTCATGTCACATCAATCCGCACATGTCGCACGACTAAGACCACAAAGCGCCTCTGCTCTGCAGCTGAATCGTGCTTTCTCATCTGCCAAGTCAGCACTTTTTTGCGCTTGTCTAAAGCGTCTTTTGCACTTTCAGCCGCCTTAACGCTTATTTGATTCCAAGCCAACCGCAAAATCAACATCACCGCTGTCTGCCTAGCTGCCTGACTTGGCTGCCTGGCATTAACGGATACGCCGCCGTGCAAATTCACTAATTACTCTTTATCCTGATATACTCACGTACTTAGCGAACTTTTCTCGTAGAGACGCGCGCATTTAATGCGGATTATGTGCTCTGCGCTGGGAAGTCTTAGAAAGGCGACGTGTTATTTGCACTTGGAGAAATTCAGTAGCATAATGCGAGCAAATTTTCGTTCTGATGGATAGGTTGTGAACGTATTTCGGGAAAGGTGCATTCATTAATTAATGCAGATAACTTTGTGGCTACTTGTGATTGATATGCTCTACAATATAGAAAGAAAGTATTCTAAGTAAGACTTTAAAGTTTTATTAGTAATTAATTAAATAACAAATAATACCTTAATATTAGCAATATTTTATAAATATCTAATTTTACACATATGTACATATCTCTAATTGTATTCGCTGTACTATAAAAGATTTAATTCTATTTGTACAAAATCATCAAGCATAAATTATAAATTACATAAAAAATTATTCTGTAAAGAAACTTATTGAGCAGTTTGCAATATATATTGAGCTACTGAGTCCAATAAGGGCTTCAGAAATAATTTAGCAGAGCGTTTTTTAGATAAAGAAATATTCAAGTTTTGTATATCTATATTTGAAGTTTTAATGTTGCTACATATACATACATATGTAAAACTAGCAGTGCCTCTGAACCCTGATGCCGTATTCCGATATATTTAAAATTTCAGAGCCCTTCTTGAAACTGAGGGGTTTCTTTGTGTGGTTCAACGTGATGCTTTGTTCTCTAAGGAAACGAAAGAAATTTATCGCACACCAAGCGCTTGAATTCTTTTCTGTTTCAAATATTGCTTAAAAATAGTTATTGCAAGAAAATATTCATGTTTTATAGAATGATTTAAAATTGCTCCATGTAGTTCAAAGCAAATTGTGCAGGTTTTAGTAGCCGCAACTTAAATTGTGACCTCTGCCACAGCAAAGTGTCAATTCGTATCAATGGAAACAGGGAACTGTCTGCGACAAGCTCTACTACAAGCAGACTTAAGCAAGCATATTTATAGGGGCATATGCAAGTGTGTGTGTGTGTGTGTGTGGGTAACAACTAGAGCACTCTGTGAGTAATCGGATAATTACGAAATCCGCTTAACAGCAAACGTTGTGCAATTCAGTGTGCAAGTGTCTATTACAAAGCTACAAGCACACGCTCACACACACTTGTGCATGCACATATACCCGCATATAAATGCGCGTAAAATACACAAGTACAAGCCTACTTAAACTTAAAAAGTACTTAACGGATTCCACAATTTTGCCTGTGCGCGGCGTCGGCCCTCGAATGCGTTCATTAGTGCGGTGGGCTCTACTTGTAACATGGTATAGCTCAAGGCTCAGTGTTGCCAGCTGTTCTTGATACCATTCGCAATTTCGATGTACAAAAATCCAAATTCCAAATTCTTTGATAGCATCAAAGATGACTGCAGTGCGGAAGTACTGACCCGAATAAACGGATTTCAAATTAGCATAGTTAATTTTGAAATGGCATATCAGAAAGGTTTTTAAGAAAGGTATTGATATTATTTCAGGTATTTTTTAGTTAAGTTATTTCACAACATTCACTAAGAAAAATCCTGGTCTTGTTGAAAAAGCCATATAAATTGTAATATATGTATGTAGGTTGAGGAAAAAAGTTCCCTTATGTTAAGTTTAAAAGCCTCATAAATATTTTGTTATTCTCCTACATTTAATTGTATTTTTTTTGCCAAATATCTGGTAACACTGAACACGAAGAAGAGTTGTGTGTGTTATAGATACTTGTCGGTGTTAGATACTTTGCACTTAGCAGGGGTTTTGCAGCGGCCAACAGTGCCGACGGCTGAGTTTTGTGTTCACACAAAAATCCGCCTGACTGCTTCGATGCACACGCACTGCGCGGCTGTGTTTTTGTAGGCCTTCCCTGCCCTGTGTGAGAAGGATCACACATTCACACATGCATACACCTCCTCCTTTCAACAGTGCAGCTCATTTCTCTAGCTTGCGTAGCAAACAACCTGCCCTCATTACTTGCCTCTAACAAACTGCCGGCAAAAGTGCCACGTTGCACACACATTCCCTTGCCGCAGTTGCCACTCTTGTTAGCGCAATTTAACCTTTGGCAGCCATAATTTTACTTCAAACGTTTTTGCATAGCTTCTTCTTCCTTTTTCGCACTCTAATAATATGCTCCCCGCTTGGTTTGTGTGGTTTTTGTCAGCTGCTCATTTTTTGCCGAGCGTCTTTTAAAATTGTTCAGTGCCGTCATTCGATGTATTGCGGTTCTTGGGCCCAATCGATCTGAAGGTCCTTTAATTCTAGTGTACTTACAGCAACTATTGCTTTCAGTACATATTGCTGACCTTCAAAGGTCTCAGATGAAAAAAAGCTAAAATATTAATTTTTTTTAAAGTGTAAATATTTTCAGCAAATTTCACAAGTAGTTTTAATCAGATATTTTTGAAGTTAATTACAGCTTTTTTAAGTGCAAAAAGAAGAAAATTAAACATATTCTTTTTTCGATAAAAAGAAGTTCACAAAATTTCAAAATTCCACTTGGAAATTCTTAAATGTATAAAGAAGAAGTAAATTAGTAGCTTCACAGCGGCCTATAGCAACACTTTGCTAAAGACGCCACTGGGTATGTGCATGTAGTATTTGGTGGTAGGCAGAGCGCAGCCTGAATAGGCACTTGCAAGCCACAGCGCCGAGAGTCCTTGCCAGCAAGCAAATCGACTTTTAATTATAAGGCACCGCCAAGGCGCACACTCATTCGCCCTCTTGGCTGCTCATACGACGCCTTTGCAGCGCCATAATGTGTATTTTGTGGCAGGCGCTCTATAATTTAAGTTGCTCCAAATGTGCCTTGTTGCAACTTGTAAGCATGCCTCGTTAATGCGCTTATGTAAATTAATCACAATAAAATTATATTTTAATTGACACATTCAGTGGCATGATTAATGCTAACGAAGTTTTTAATGCTTCACACCCTATTCTTGACTAAAATAAATTATAGGCCGGTTAAAATTTATTACGCTAGAAAGTTGCTGAATTAGCTTGTCTTAATTTGAGTCCTTTTGTAGGAATCCACTTGAAAGAAGAAATCATAATAAATTACAATTCGTATAAAAATTTATTTTCCAAAAAAATGCCAAGCTGCCGCTTTAAATGCCAGGGGTTGGTTGCACTACAGTAGGTACTCTATAAACTCTTCCCAACAGCTTACCAACAGCAATCATTCATTTTATTTCTAGTAATAAATTTCCCAACTGGAAACTGAGATACAAGTTCCACGAAGAGTGCTCATAAATATTTGCATTAAGTAATGCAATACAATGTAGAAGCCTTCTCTTGCCTGCCGCTTATGGGCAATAATAATTAATATGACTTTAAGACTTGTTAATTTACGATTATGATTTCCTGAAAATACAACTTCTAGTCTTGGCCATAAAAACGGAGAAAATGAAGAAGTATGCACAGCTGCCGGCCGATGAGTTATCAACCGATATTAATAAAATTATGCCACGTACATGAAAACACGCGCGCGCATGCGCCAGCGCCAGACCGATGCACGCTTCTCAATTTCCACGAATATGCAATATGCATGCCATCTAATTAACATTCACAGACACACACACACACACTCTCTCACACTATTACGCTCTTGCTCAGCATGGCGTCCCAGCTTGCAATATTTTCCTTTATACGATTGGAACGTGTTTTCTTGTCTCATAATTCCACGTTCAAGGTGTGATCTTCTTAATGAAGCGTGGCTGCTGCTGTCTGGCTCCTTCTACCGTAGCTAGCTCTCTAAAACCAACTCTCCCCTGCCCCCTGCGCGTTCATAAAATTAATGTCATAACTATTTTTGTATGTCACTACCGAGCTGCTGGCGCTGATTCCAACTTCTGCGTGGAGGAGTCGCGCTTGTAGTGCCACATAAATTGACCATTTTAGATACAAACTCAGCGATAACGCCACCACTACTTATGCTCCTACACATACACATAGATATGTACTCCTATCTCGCCACTGCTGCAGTGAAATTCATAATTTTATGTCTTTCGTGGAAGAAGTCATAAAATTTATTGCCTCACAAATTTGTGTGTAATTACAATAAGCAGTCATTAAATATTTCATTCTATTTTATGCATTTACAATATGTTATCTTTTGTGCTTCTTCTTCTTATTCATGCTTATGGAAAGGCCACTTTCTATGAAAATTTCTTTAATAGCAAAAATTGTATTGTTTTGTTAGTTTATGTCGCGCCCCGAGACGATGTGATTTGTTTGCTTTCTTTTCGTGTGACGTGTGAACGTGTAGCGCCAGGTTTCCGGGTCCGTCCTGTAAGCAATATGCAAATTTTGCACTTTATGACTTTCCAATTTTTACGAACTACACATGAAAATTATGTTGAAGGTGTGGGTGTTCCGGTGCTCCCATAGCTTCAGCATGGCCGATGAAATCAATTGCCGTACAAAAGCAGCAGTTTGGAAGAGTTTTAAACGTTTATTTTTGCTTTGGAGCATAGTCAGGCTATTCGAATAACAAAAATGTTACAAAAAAAACCTTCCTTGATATCGGCGCCAAAATTATATTTAGGGTGTTAAAATTGTGTTGGTTAAGAGCATGGATATCATAAGTGCTTCAGAGAATCAATCAGAGGAAATCGGAAACATTTATTCTTTTTCCCACAGATTATTAAATAGCTGTTCAAATCAATTTACTAATAAATCCATTAATTCACTAAATTTATGTAGGGTACCTTCAAACATAGATGTGTCTGCCACGAGTGCCTTCTGCCGCTCCAGCCAACAGCTCAACAGCATTTATATTTAGATAAAATTAAAGCCTAGAATTCCCAGCCAGCCAACAGAAAGAAATAATAATCCAAACAATATGAGCCAATAACAAATTCCATATGAGCCTCGGTGTTGGAATTTCTTCCTCGAATTTCGTCTACTAGAAAATGCCTTGCTTCTGCTGTTGTTGTTGTGCCTGCTGAGAAACAGCGACCAACACACTCGCACATATTTGAAAGCCCAAAAGTATTATTTTGGAGACAAGTAATACCCACCTTTCCGAATTGCCTGCTGAATTGCCTCTGAGCACAAGTTAAACAATTCCTATTGCCATTGCAGCAAGTTCGTGATACGTTGTTGCCTCCAATGTTGCTCGCATTGTTGTTGTGGCTGCGTTGTTGCCTTTATGGTCGTGTCTTTTAGAAAACAATAATGTTTGGCGGTAATTGTTATTATCCCACTGGCGCCTTCAGGTCCCGGAATCACACAAGCACACATACGCCTGCATTACAAATACACAACAGCGCCAGTGTGTGCATGTATTTAGCTGTAATTGTTATTCTGTGCGGGAATTAATTATAAGCATTTAGTCGCATGTAATTTTCTTGTCTGATTAGCATTTGTGGCCCCTTTGTGCATTTTAATATTTTCTTTGCCTAACAGAAAGTTTCGTTTTCTCTGCTTGCTACTGAGCAAAGTATTGAGGAGCAGTTCAGTCAACTCAGGGCAAGAATTTCGATCCTTAATCTTACATGAACAAATTTTTGATATTATGCAGATTAAACTTTAATAATTTGGTGGCCCTGAGCATACAAATATAAATATGCATTTAATAAATAATAAAGACGTGTAAAGTTATTAAATACTTCACTGTTGAGGTGAAAACATTGCACCAACGATTAGGAAGACATAGTTGGGAGATCAGTCTGGCACATCAAGGCTGAAGCGTATACTCAAATTACAACCAGAGAGGCGCCAGCAATTTTCAGCGATTTTATAAGTCAAGGAAATGATTTATTGTTGTTAAAATGCATTCCTTCCTTTTCTTTGAGCACACACTGGGAACATGTAATTTTAAAATTCTCTGAAAGAGTAGTTCCAGTAATTACAGCGCCAACTGCTAATGCCTTTTATGATTATCCTTTAATTTGTTAACTCCGAAATGAAAGTCATAAAACCAAAACACCGAAGAAACGTGCTCCAAATCACTGATGAGCGACGCGGCGCGATGTGGCGCCAAAAAAGCAATTCATAAGCGATTTCGGGCTGTGGTTAATTTCTACTTCCGCCCTGAGACAGGCGCCAACACACACACACACACACACACTACATGTATACATTTTGTCGCTGCCTTGGCGTAAAAAAGAGTAAAAATAAAAACGCAAAAAATGCTCCCAAAAATGCAAAAAGGGCAGCAACTGTAAAGCTGAATGACTGACTGACTGTTGAACTGGCAAACAGACAGAAGGACAGACAGTCTGACAGTAATATTTCGTTGATGTTAATTTCTTGCCAACTTCAGACACAACGGATCATTAATTTCCATTAGCGGTTTGCATACGAAAGTGAGAGAGAGCGAGAGGGGGAGAGCGCGAGCTTGAGACAACAACCCAACGCGCCTCCACTTGCAGCTTCAGCGTTTAACAGTAGCTCCCCAAAGCGCAATGCCAAAAGGCAGCCAAGGTGCTTCTTTCTTCTCCGTCAAGCGTGACAGCTGCCTCAGCGAGATCACGAAGCCGAGCCATGATTTAATATTAATTTGTAGAATTTTTTTGGCGCACCAGCATGAAGGCTATCACAGGCACATAATGTCCTTTTTTGTTATCCACAGCTACGCCCCAAAAATCATAACTTACCATTGTGGCTGGCTCATTTTTGGGCGGTAACAACAACAGCAGCAACATGCAACCAAAGGCAGTCACGCATTCATCAGAGCCGCCAAACAACAACAACAACTTGTTAGCAAACTAAACGGTTTTCATTGTTGTTGAAAATTGCATGGCCACGTTGAAAATACGGCCCTTGTCTTTTGCCTCTGCCTGCGCACGCGGACAGACAGACAGACAGACGGGCCGTCAAATGAGAAGGGTCTCGCCGCCTTTTATGTGCCTGTCGATTATTTCGATATAATTATAGGCTTTTGTTGTATAGTGCGCCGCGGCAATCGAACGGTTTCGTCCCGATTTAATTGTGATTGAGTGTTTTGATAGGTTTCAGCGCAGACACGAGAGCAGCGACCCAGTTCCGTGCACTTCAGTTCAGTTTTGGCTGCCATCAAGAGTCTCTGTTATTTTCATGATATTAATGCTACCTTAGGCCAGTGTGTGCGCTTTAATTATAATGTAAGGCCTTGATTATGCGTTTATTTTGTGTGATTTTACGCCAAGGATAAGCGTTTTTCAGACATCGTCATCGGCGGCGTCCTTGCGCGACCTCTCCGTCCGATAGCTACGCTTGCTCAAAGGCGCTTGCCCAAAAATTATAGCCCCATTGTGCGGCCTAACATGTGTTTTTGGTATTGAACTGCTATTATTATGTTCCAGCTTCCTATTTAAAGGTTAATGGTTTTTCGTATAGCATTTATGCCTTTGTTTATGGGCTTCCTGGAATCGAATTTTGTTCTAACGGTTCATGATAAGCCATAAAATTTAATAGAGGTGTTCGTTTTAAGAATAATTATAAGCGCAATTTTGAAAATAAATGTTTGCAAATTTGGTTAGGCATAATAAAAGACTGTTATTAAATTATTTATGAATTTAGCTAGCCTAAATTTTCAAGTTAATTCATATACTACTTCGGTTCTTCCGCGAAATCTGTATTTTCAGAATGTGGACGTAGTTTTAGCTTTAAAGTCAAATAAAAAAGACATTTTAAATGTACCTTGGCAGATATGTTGTCAAGAAAACCGAAAGAAATTCAAAACTTTTAGTTATACACATGAACAATTTTTTTAAATAATATTTTCGAAGGCAATCGTAATCTAAAATATCAGCTACATGTTGGCCAATCGCACAAGTTATAACGAACTCTCCTTTACAAAAAGGCTAACAAAAGAAGTTTCGAATTGGAGCAAGTTTTCTGAATTGACCTTGAGATTTTTCCAAGCATTTGTATAGCAATTTTCCAACTTGCACAATTTGTCGTTATTTTCTTATGTGTAACATTTCATTAACATTTTCTTTATATGATTCTATATAAAAGACAACTACTGGCCCTGAAAAAAGTGATCGAAATAATTGTGGAACCTTTCGCCGTATTAAGTCAACAGGAAAGATCGCAGTTCGCAGATCGCGGGATTAGCACATATACAAAAGAGCCACTGTATTTTCTTTTACTTGTGCCTTTTCTCAACAGAACCAAAACTGACAAAATTTGTTTTGAAGCAGCAGCAAAGATTTGACAAAGGATAGAACTTGAGTACAAAAGGAAGAGAAAGTGCATTCCGACAACAAGGAAGCGCACAATGCAACCACATTGAGAACAATCGCAACCATATGTAGACAGATACACGCATACAGACACACCCAACGGCATATAAAATCAATTTATGGTTACGCTTATGGTTCAATTAACACATTATATTACAGAATGTTATCACACTGAGAGCATCTCACATCACGCAGGATACTTGAAAACAAAAACCCGCAGCGTAGTAAAAGACGAAGTGGCCGCAGCAAAACACAGCTTAGGCTGGCTCTCATAAGAGGGCGAAAAATCTAAAAGAAGAAAAAAGTGAGGAGAAAACCCAAAGAACAAATTGAGAAATTGATATTTTCGTAAGAGGGGCGGAAAATGTACTCGGGTTTAACAGATTCTTACTTAAGTCCTGCTGGTAAGTGCATTCGGAGCGCAGTTGAGCGGACTCAAGTGATGCTTATCTTAGCAGGAGGGTACGAGCATGCAGGAGGAAGAAGCAGCAGCCACCAACAAACAAAGGATGTCATAAATTTTGCTTTTGTTCTGGCTTTTGTTCGTACATTTTCTTATCTGGCAACTTGTGATAATATGTCCTTCTGCTTGAGCATGTGAGACTGGAAAATCCGAGCAAGAGCTTGGAACTAAAGTAAAAGAAATTGAAAATAATTTAATACGTGAAAGGTGAAACCTCAGAAGAAAGCAACACGCAAAGTAGCAAAGGGAATTAAATTTTACTGAGTTTGGGTGCAAAATTGGGGCGAAGAATGAAATGAGAGTAGTCCATATATCAAATGAAGAAACAGTTATGAAGGGCATTGTTCTTTCTTGTGGTCTTTGCAACAACCTTCAGTGTAAAGGACTGCAGCCGAGCTTAAGTACTAGGCAATTGATTGCCTTTTTACATAAAATCCTAGGGCATAAATTTAAAATACACTACTTCATATTTATAATGGGCCGAAGATCTTAGTTATTAGTGCCTAGCTCTTAAGTTTATTACTCAATTAATTAAGTAACTAAACTGTACATAATAATAATAATAATAAAATATTGAACAATAGATGAACAAACTGAACAATAGATTTGAAAGTTATGTTAAATCACACAGTTTTATATTACACACAAGATATTCAAAAATTAAACCATAAATATTGCTAGAAATTTTTCTTTCAAAATTACACTTGCTTCTTTTTTGACGATCAATAAAATTTTAAGAAACTTTAGCATGAAATTTATCTATGAATGCATGAAATTTTAATATTCAACCATCTTTTCCGTCTCCTAAGCAAGTTCTTCGTATTACCCGCACACTTTTGAATGCTATTCCCAACTGCGCTCCTTCGTTTCACATCGTAGATGATATCCTGCTGATAAGGCGCTGTTGTTATTGCCGCGGCGAATAATTGAAAATAGTTCATGCCATGTCTGCACACTCATCCCGCATGTTGGGCAGGTGTAAACTGAATTTAATTCCTGACATATGTACGATTGCCTGTTTGTACTTCCCGTCGTCGCCCGAGTAGGCGTTTGCTTGCTCGTAATCCTGACTAGCCTGCGTGACACCCAGTAATTTATGGCTCCGTCAATTATTTGTGCGTGCCTGCGATGCCAGACTGATTAGTCGCCAACTTTGCCAACAAATGCATACACAAAATAATGCCTTCCTTTTTTACGACTATCAAAAGTTATTCCATAGAAATTGCCATAGACGTGTGTAGGTGAGTCGAATGAGGTGTAGCAAGCCCACGACGAAGTTGGATTCTAGATATATTTTGTTACTATTACTGCTGAACATTTTAAAATTCCCT
Organism: Neria commutata; assembly: GCA_963457695.1. Classification (NCBI taxonomy): domain Eukaryota; kingdom Metazoa; phylum Arthropoda; class Insecta; order Diptera; family Micropezidae; genus Neria; species Neria commutata. The sequence goes on from OY735246.1 coordinate 57,390,728, forward strand.
TCTGAAAGTTGAAGTTCCGCTGCCACAAGAGTTTTAGCTATGTATAAGGGCATGGCATGTAGTTTGCAGCCAGCAACATAAACTTGTTTAATTCATTTCTTACGTGCCTGTGGTTAAACCAAGACTCAGTGGTCTGGTCTCATGGTCTTTGTTCTCAATGAAATTGTAATTTCATGGAATTCGCTGTAGAAAGAGTTTAATGAATTTGTTTCTGCTTTTCATAGAATGACATTTGGAAGCGCGCGATTTCTACAGAATTTGTTCGTACACGTGCGCAGTTTTATTATCAACGACTGTATTGTTTAAATTACGAGTACGTGAAGGTAGATACGAATATAAAATGATGATGGAATTTTTTTATAAATACATATTTGTATGTAAAGATTGTGCATTTACTACGCAGCGTTTAAGTTTAGAAAAAGAATTGCGAAAGTATTAAAAGTTTCAATTATTGTATAGGTATGCTTGTAATTAAAATATTAAAAAGTAGAGCCCGAGCTGACAGAGTTTTCAATTTCATAGCTTAAAATTTACTTTATGTTTCAAATTGGTTAGCGAATTATTCAACAAAGTATTGTATAAAATTAATAAGAATATGAGCTCAGTACATGAAACACTCGTTACTTTTTACACAAATTTCAGCAATACTTCTTCAATGCTTCTTTATTTTATTGTACGACTCTACCGAAGTAGAAGCCCAGGCAATCGACCGCAAAGCAATAAGAGTTGACATATAGCAAAAACAATTTCATATACAAAGTGACATTTGAGTGCAATGTTTAACGAGATGTCATATTGAATTTAGCCTTTTGCTTCAGAGATGTGCACATAGTACGTGCATATATTAAATGCCACAGCCCAGGGACCGTAGCTCAGAAGAAGAAAGTCAGAGCTGTAAGGGCCTCTTTATGGCTGAATGCTTCTGCCACACATAATTTCAACCTCAAAGTGACACACACAAAAGTGCCTACGATATTCCACCACCTTATCAACGCTCAGCCTCCCAGCCAACCGTGCCGCCCCTTGGCAGTTTGACACATCGCCAGCTTGCCAGCCTGCTGCCTGCCTGTCTGTCATATTCATTTGGCATGAGAATGTCATTTTGTGAATGTGTGTGTGAGTTACTTTTCAGTAAGCTGCGACGAGACCTGCTTTTGTCATATGAAGTTGTGTGCCAAGTTGTCATTTAGTGTCACGTCAATCACGACATTTCCACATCACAGGTTCGCAGGCAGCAAGGCTGGCAGGCTGGCAAACAGGCCAGCAACGGTGACAGAAGCATTCAAGCATTCCATTCGTAATTGGAGTGCATACACTCTCACAAATACACACTCAATGGGAAAACCATTTGAAACAGAGCAGTCTAATTTGCGGTGTTGCAATTAAGGCGCACTCCAAGCGCAGTTGTCAAGGGGAGACATTTTCCTAACAACCCGTTTAGAAGAAAAAAGTTGAACTTGTAAAATATTGAACAATCTCTTTTAAATAAAGAATTCATAAAGTTAGAAATTTGTTCAATCTAATTTTGAATCGTATTTAGTCGAAGATTCAAAAGTTCGATATAAAATTACTATTGGAACTTAATATAATCATTTCAATTTGTACAAAAAAATATAAATATAAAAAACAGTAATCAATTCTGCAAAACTTTCGAAAATACAGAAACGGCTGGAATTCTTTTCTCGATAAGTTTTCAAATATTTTGACAAAAACTGAAGCAAATATTATTTAACTCTGCCTTACTTTTTCATGAAACGAATCTGATTTGATCAAAATGATTCGCATTTGTACTCAAGCTTTATGCAATATTAGAAATTTTGTTCACACAAATATTCTCATAAACATGTATCAATTAAAATTTTATATGGGCAAAAATGGGTTAATACTTCATATAAAACGTACTTACTGGCACTAAGCCTGAAGCAGCATTTTCATGATATTTCCGCACTTCAAACTGGAAGAAAGCTGCGTCCCAAATGAATACCCACTTGAAGAATTTATTATGTGCTATGCTCATGTAAGAAGAAGCAGTCTTTCAAATTCAACGTTATTATTTTTGCTTATTTTTTTTGTGTGTGTATCAAACGCTGCGAAGCGGGAAATGCGAAACCATTCACATTGGTTACTTTGTGTCAACGTGCTGTGATTTTAAAAATTTTCACAGGATTCAAAGGAAAGGGTACTCAAGTTGCAAGCAACCCCTTTTTTTGGACATGTAAACTTTTTGTAGAGCAGGCGCAGAGCGGGCATGGGGAGGAGGGTATTAAATTGCGAATCATTGCTTTTAAGGCACTTATTTGTGTTTGCGTATAAATCAACAGCATTTCACATTACCAACAAATGCCAGGTCTGCTCTAGCTGCCGCATGTTGCACGTTGCCAAGTGGCACTCCAAGTGCTGGCGCACAACAAAAACGGAACAATAACATTTCCGCAATCAACAAATAAACGACACTTTACAACAACCACAAAAAAAAACAGAGTAACGAAAAAGTCCAAAAACGTTGACAGGCAACTGAAAAAACAATTATACTGCTGCACTCAAGCGCTTTCATTGTTGTTGTTGTTATATTCATTGGCATTAGCGTCGCTTGTTTTGTCTACTCTTCTGCGTATACCTAAAGTTCTGCCTGCCCGTCTGCAATTGTTGCAAGTAACAGCGGCAGCAATCCTGCTTAGTCCCTTGTTTGATGTTATAAATCCTTTAACAATGCGCCACAAACCTTCTTGCCCCTGCCTGTGCTGCTGCGCCCTTCAACGTCGCGAAAGGCAGCAGTTGCCTCTTGCCATATCGCGAAGCTCAGCGCCCCTGTGCGACGACTTAGCAACTCGAGTGGCACATTATCCTTAGCGTAATGGGGTGTTGCCTTAATTGCGTCATCTTCGTCTGATAGACTTTGTGAGATGAGGGAACGCGCGGCGAGTGGCATGTGTTGCCTTAATTTTATGCATTTTGTTAGATTCTTTTGATATATGCATTTAAGTGGATAATTTAGCATTTTCGAAATTACGCCGAAAAGATTAATCATCAGCGAAGGGAAGCACGCTCCTTAGAGCGTAGTCAAGGTAAGTCAAAGCTATAAGTATAATGCTTTTCAAATCCGTAGAACATGTCATTAACCCTATATCGCTTGTAATATTTAGTCATAACAAAAGCTACTTGGAACAAAATAACATCTTAGTCACATTATGTAGTTTTATGTCAAGAGCGAACCACGAAAGAGTGACGAAGTTTTAAAAATAACACATTTTGAAAGTAATTATGAAGCTACCCATCCATGAGGATTTGTAAATATAAGTATGAAGAACCGTCAAAATAGACCAGGTCGTGATGTCTAGGAGACTTGATGCCTACTCCAAATACAATCCAAGTCTAAATAAGTTGTGGATCCACAGAAGGAGCGACCAGTGCCCACACGGCAACGTCTTTAATAAAACTGAAACTTCCTAGCGATCAAACCAAGTTCGACTAGTGCCAAAGGGTACCTCATCAACCGAACTGGGATTAAGCAACAACATTTTTAACTTATTATCTGATTTGACTGTTGATTGAGAAAATCCAGAAGTAGATGAATCTATTGCAAATACAGTAAGCCTATATTCATATTGTAGACAATAGTTCTGCCCCATTGAACTGACATTTATATTCGAGTTGACACTATGTCCTTCTATGCCAAACAAAGTATAAAGTGCTAACATTTCATGCAATGGTAAAAATGCCATTTGCCATGTAATAGCTGCAAAATATTTTCGAATTATTACCATTGCCATTGGCAAAAATACTCAACCTCCCTCTTCGAAATAGCTGCAAGTCAAGAATGTTAAATGTCAATTACGATTACGAAAATTCCGATTTCAAATTACAATTCATTCGGCCACATTGCCACACAATGTCTGTGCAATGGCACCGTGCACGGGGATGATGACGACGACATCGAAGCTGAGAATGGGCGGAAAAGCATTGCATAAAATGGAATGTTTGCAATGAAAGCCCGCACAACTGCATGAAAGTGTTGAACAAGTGCAACAACAATAAGCTTATAAAATGACCCTAGAACATTGAGGCTCCGTTGGAGCAAACCACATAAGGACAACCTCGACGACTGGTCTTGTAGAAGCAGCTCAAAAAAGGCAGAAAATCGTTGGATGAACAAGCTGTGAACAAGCACTCGAGTCGAGTTCGGTCGGAGCCAGAGTCAGGCGGCATAAGTGCGGCGTATGTAGGTGCCACAGTGTGGCAGAGAAATCCGCCATTGAAAAGAGCCATTTAATCCGGAAAACACGACAAGCCGGAGAAGCCCCAGAATGTCAACTGCAATAGCAGTGGCAGTAGCGGGGAGCGCGTAAGAGGGGGATGAAAAGGGGATACATGCCTTTTAAGTGGCCCAAATAGTTGAACCTGCTGAATTACAAGCCATTCCAAATTGTTGTAAATACTTTCAACTTTCACCCAACTACGTGACTGCCTATGATACCAGTTAACACTAAGTAATAGCCAGGGTTGAACGAGCGTCTCATTGGGAACAGCTGGGGTGGGCTTAAGAGCTCCCACTATGCTGTCGTGTAGCGCGGTGTACCAAAGCGGAATTATAGGTTTACATATCCAACGAAAAAGTTATAGCGACGGCTGCAGGGAAATAATGTGGCCAACTACGGCAAACGGAAATTAAGAGAACCACAAAACAAATTTACAAACTGGCAAAAGCATTTCCCGTGTCAATGAGATGAATAAGAGGCTACACAAAGTATGCCAAGTAAGCTATTTATATTGCAGATGGTAAAAATAAGGAGTCTTTAGTAGATTAATAGCAGATCTTTTTTCGCCACTGCTGCAATTAAGGACACCGACAATTTCAAAAAATATAAGAAATGGTGCCGAAGCAAAGGTACAAAGAAACGAAGTCTCTTTTGTTTTGGTTGTATGTGCTGGCTGGGATTTGAACCAGCTTTCGGCTATTTTGGGATTTAAAATAAATTCTGTCAGGGATCCAGCACTTATCCAAATCGGAGTCATTTCAGCAACCTTGCCGTTTGAAAATCTAGTTAATCACAAGCTGGAAGAAGCAAACCGACAAAGATGGAATGGTCATTGGGGATACTGAGTGCACTAATTACGACAGCGTGCCAGAGTTGCCACATACGGAGATGAGTATATTTGCGCACAAGCAGGCGAGTTGGACAAACAGACGAGCAGACGCCTAAGCAGGAAGAGAGCTTTAAGGTCATCTGAAATATGGCAAACACCGCAGCGACGAATTAAATGTAGCAAATGGGATTTAGGGATTAATGACAGTGAATAGAGGCAGGAGGAACAATTGCCCACAATGAGCAAAGAATCACTGAAAGCATCGCTTGCACAGAGTGTATTAAAAAATTAGACAAACTGTGGAATGTTCTTTATTATGGTTTTTGTGGGTTTTACTTCAGCTAAGCTTTTTTCTTGTTCCTTTGCTTTGTGGCATGTACTCTGGCGCCCGCCTTTTGCTTTCCAGCATGCCACAACGTTGCAAGGCTACCTTTTTCGTGGCGCTTTTGCAGTTGAGAGCAAAAAGTCAACATGCTTTTTAAATGTGGTTACGGCAACCTGTACTGTCGTGGGTATTATTTACGAACGGCATTAATTTAATTAAGTGTACTGCTGTGCTTTATGTAAATAATTAAGCAGATACGAAAACATGAAAATGACAAATTTTTTACAAAATAAAATGTTGGGAATGAAACTATCTGCCTTTTTTTCTTCATTCTTCAATATAGCCAGGGGTTCAAATGGATACTGAGGGAAAAGGATACACAAATTTATTCAAATCAGAGTGTCATTCCAAAAAATAATATTTATTCGATGTCCTTTGATAAAGGAAGAAGGAATTCATATTCTTCAATCAAAAGTAAATTCAATTCATTTCAAAGCAAGAACACGCCTAAACAGAAAACGATACTTATCCCCTGATGACAATCGAAACGAGTTTAGTTTTTACTCAGAAGAAAAAACGAATACAATTAATTCTACAGAATCTTATAATACCACCAACAAACTTCTGTGGAATTGTTCAAAAAATTATGCCGATGTAAACTCAGTCGGCACTTTTGATCAAGCGAAAAGTAAGAAAAAGAATCCTTCAGTATTTGGCGCGCTGGCCAACTGTACTATTTTCTCATATAATTTCCCAACGTGTGGCCCAAGGCCACTTCCGACCACACAAAATAAACAGGAAAATTGTCAAGCTGCTACTTCCTAGAAAAATTAGCAAGCCATTTCAAAGACCATTGCCAAAGCAAAATTATAAAAAGAAACAATAGCAAAACAGATAAAGAATGCAATAAATCCTTTAAAAAAAACAGATAAATGGAAAGAGAATGAAATACATTTCTACTAAAGCAAGAAAGGAAAGGCTCAGCGACATGGCAAAGCCTTTTGTGAAGGCTTATGTCGACATGGCACTTTCTAATTTTTCCATTTTGCGCGCAGTGCAAATATTTGCCATTTTGTCCAACTGTGCAAGGAGGATGAGGATTAACATTTGCAAAATGAAATTTCTAAATAATTTTTGCGGCACGTCTTTTGAAGCCTCTTTTATGCCACTCATACTGCTATACATTGTATGTTGCTTGCATTTGTCGGTCGAATTACTAACGGCCCAGCTCGGTAGCTCGGCGGAAGGCATTGCTCAACAAAGGATAATGACTAAACAAACTGTCAAACATGCCGTTTATCTTGGCTCTTTGCCGATTTGTTGCAGCAATTGTGCAGGATAATGACACCTTCGTACATTACGGCACTTCTACGTGCTTTCAGCCATATTAAGAGATTTCAAGGAAGCACCAACAAAAGGCAGCATATTGAGTGTGCGCATCTGATGTGGCATGCAATGTTGTCTGAGCATGAAGACTTCAAAGCAAACCGCTTTCGTTGGAAAGTATATATTTTGATTTATCACTGGCTTATTTTACTAAGCCTGTGTGTAAACTGGGAAATGCAGTCCTTTCTAAGTAGCCAAATTTCGTTGGTGATATTTACTTTTCGTCTTAAGACTGGAATGGAATCTTGATATATTTGATATATTTTTTATCATACATTTGATATATTTTTGCAACTACTAACATGAACATTACGTCATATGCTTACATATAATAGGCACAAAAGTCCGAAGAACGAGGTTTGGAAAAGACTTCTATACAATTTCTAGATAACTCGAAAATACCGTTCGATCAGCTAACTTGGCAGTAGATCTCTATATAATGGAAATGGCTTCATGTATAAACTTTATACTATAAAGCAATTTCTCAAGCTTTTTATCACAAACTATGAAAATAATATAAGAGAAAATGTCAAACTATTTTCATATGATTTGGAATTATTCTTAAAAGTGGTAACTTACAATCAGCTGTTGATGCGTGCCATTGTAAGCAAACCGCGCTAGCCTTGCACTCATAAAAGCCGGCATTTATCAAGCCATTTCCCAAAGCAGACCCACACATTTACGGGCATCAGCAAGTTCATACCTGCCGCTGGCTGAGATGAGTAAAGCACTCGTGCACTTGGGCTAGCCAACGAGCAGTGTTGGCCACTCCATTCCACGCCTAATCTTACGCTCATTTCCCAGACTTGATAACGTAATTTATACGACAAATGACATTTCTGGCCACTTTATCTTTGGCGGCGTCCGCAGTGATTTATGTAAGATTTGTCACCAATTCGTTGATATTTATGAGCAGCTCTTGTGCTTGTATGGGTAGACGTAAAAGCGTATGTGTGTGTTTTAATTTAAAATCAATTAAGCCGCTTAAAAAATTTGTTTTTCGTCTTTGTTGCGGTCTTGAGAAATCCCCACAAAAAATCGCCGCTGAGTGCAGAGAAATTTGGAACGACCCGTCGTCGAAGTGATTTACGTTAAGTAGTTAAAAATGGTTGTAAATCTGTCAAAAGCTATTAAGCAAATGTGTTTTGAATTAATTTATGATAATCAGCATTCGGCCCCAACAACAACAAATTCGCTTTTTATCCTCATTTAAAGAGTGATTTTTTTTCGGGTCTTGGTAAAGTGCAAAACCGGTCGTTTTGCTTTATAAATAAGCAGCGTTGTTTTGTGTATATTGACAGCTTAATTTCTCATCAATCACTGATATAGTTTCCACTTTTGTTTCTACTCGTATTGTGAAATTCCCTATTAATTTGCATGCAATTGTTATTCTACTACTCGGGTTAGTTTGGAAGCACAGAAAAGTTGGAGTTGCCACGAACGCCTTGAGATTATATAATTTTTAGATCAATTAAATTGAAATTGATCATCAATTGGCATGGATTTGTGCATGCTTTTTGTTGCTTCACTCGCCTGTCATCGTCTGCATCAATATGGAAGCCAGTTGTCATCTGTCAGACCCATCCATTCCTTCCGCGTAACTGCCGCCTACTACTGAAGACATGACCACATTCAGCTCCAGTTCCCGCTCCCTCTTTACTGTCTATCCATCGTCAGCACGTCAAGCGTTCATCCTGCATTATTTACCTTTATTGCAGCTGGATCATCAAATATCCAGTTCGGTTTTTGTAAGCATCAGCAGATATCAGCCTTCATGCTGCTCTCACTACGCGTAACTATGAAGAGGCGTATTCAGCAAAATATTCAGAAAGAGGGATCAATACGTGCTAAACATAAAATTTTTTTTGAAACTCAACTTTAAAATAGAACAATATTCATCTCTTAATACGAATCTCAGGGAAACTAGAAGTGGCTCCTTATAATCGAAGTTCGTATGGTAAGAACTCAAATAAAAGGTATATCCGACTAATGGTTAAAATATAGTTTGAAACAGACAACTCTATAATTTTTGGTTACTATTTTTTATTTCATTCCTTGCTTGGATAGCACCTTCCAAATTTTATACTGAGCCAACACCTTCCGTCTGATCACCCTTCTGAAATTTGAATAAACTTAGAAAACTTCTACAACAATATGTGCCATATTTATATGCATCTGAATACAAATTGAATTGAATGAATTTAAGTTTAAGTGAAGATTGGTAAGATAAATGTCTATAGTCGGTATTATCTAGTAGTAGGTATAGACTGTCGACAGTATAATAGATGAACTCAGCTTCTAAGAAGCTCGTACCCCTCACCAGCTCCCTACCCTACACGCCTAGCAAAGCGCCAGCAACAGCAAGTAGCACTGACAGCAACAACATTTTCGCTCTCGACCATAATTTTGCCGTCGTTGTTGCTCGTTCTCGCTTGTTGTTGGTTGCTGCCAACAGCCGCTGCATTGCTTATTTGCATTGCAGCACAGCGCACAGCGATTCGCTGCTGTCGTGTGTTGCTGATATTTTGAAATGCACGCGAGATTAACGCGTTTGCAAGTGACGTAAACGAATGAGCGCCAAAAGCGACTGACAGTCAAATGTCAGTTTTGCTCGACAGCTCCGTGCAATGCAACGCTGTGCAGTGCAGTTTCCCGACAGCAGTTGCGAACGAGCTGTCTTGTCTGCTGTTGTCGGCAGCAAAGGGGGGAGCGCAAGGAATTCACACATTTCAAGTGCAGTGACGGCTACGGATAAAGGCCCCGAAATGCAAGCTCCGAAGTGTAGCAGCAAATTCCAACTTGATAAACGTGAAATTTTATTGATTTAGAAATACGAAGAATTTAAATTTTCAAAAATCCAATTACCTTTTTCGCAATGAAGAGAGTAATGACAAATTTACAGATAAGAAATTTTAAATCAGATGAAATTTAAACTAACTTATGATTTAAAATCAATTACTGAAATTTATAACTGTACTTTTATTGGTGGGACAGCTTCTATAGTCATCTCCTGTGCTCCTTTATAAACCGAAATTCGATTCAGAATATTGGAAACAAACTGTTTTATATACAATTTTTAAAATTCCATGAATTATAACAAGTAGTTTCTCATAACTAAATAATGAAAAGAGCATGAAAAGCAACCAATCTTTAACACAATGCACAATTTATATCATATAGCTTTATACGAACATACGGCTCTCAAACCTAAAAGCATAAAATACAAAATGACAATTAACTTTTGCGGCATTTTAAAATTTTGCTGAAAAATACTGCAAAAAAAAGATACAACACTTACTCACCGCATACAACAACAACATGCTACATTTCGATAAGCGCATATAGCGCACTAATTGCTCTGCCTGTCATCATCCATCATAATTTTATAAAAATGTTTTCTCACACTTTAAATTAACATATCACCAAAGCCAAAAAGGAAGAGAGAGCGAGCGAATGATGAGCACAAAAGAATGCCAAGGAACGGCAGCACACACAAAAAATGTATGATAAATTATGTCCTGATGACTTTACATATTCTTATATATACATAGATATGAATACCCCAGAGCAGAGAGGGAAAAATCCCAAATCCTGACAGCAGCAAGGATGGATCGATGGACGAAGATGAAGAGCAGGCGGGCGCACCAACGCTGCCAGCCCAATCACTCATTGTCAACATTAATATCAAGCGTCAGCAGCATATAGCATTTCATCAATTAATTATTCAACTTTATTATTACAACAACAGCAACAAAAATTGCTGCCTTGCCCAAAAAAACAAAAATTGCTCGATTGCAAGAAAATTTCACATACAAACAAGAAGAGCCGCTTTTGTGGAAAATATGTGCCAACGTCATGGCAGCAATGGCATTGCCATCACCATCACCAACACCATCATCTTCATTTTCATTTCCATCACCGTTCTCATCAGCACCTACAGCAACAGCAACAACAACAAGAACTACAATATTGATATCAACACTGACAAACAAAAACGTCCAATGTCTGCGAGCATTTCGGCTGATGATGATGACGCCGCCGCTCACGCTCCCAACGACGCTGACGACGACATCATTTATCATCAACCTGTCTGTCAAAATTGCTGCTGCCAAGCAACCAACTGCCTGGTCGCCCGTCAGCCAACAGGCCCGCCTGCCACATGCAGCGGACTGACAACACTTCACAGCCGCCGCTCACTCACTTACCCACTGACTTACCCCCTGCCACCAGCACAACACTCGCTTACTCACTTGTGCACTCACTCACAACCACTCACTCATCCGCACTCACGCTCCTGGCATGTCAGCAGTATCCTTGTGCTGTCAAAAAATTATTATGCCTATTAATTTAGCAGCAAAACGCGCTAAGGGAAACCCAGCTGAAAAAAAAAGAAATAATGAAAGTATAAGCAGAAAAAAGAAAACTTTGACGCGCTGCCACAAGGATTTCAGAGTTGCCAACATCCAATAGTGAAACATTTTGAGTCATTTAAAAATTGTTCAATACCAAATTGCTGCTCATCCTCAACGCCTTGAAAAGGGCACTAGCTAAAATTGAGTGATTTTTTCTAAATCTTAACATAAATATCGACACGAAAAGGAGAAAAGAGGAATCTCTCTTGAAAAAATATAATAAATTAGTTTCCCAAGCAAATAAGAAATGAAGTTTTCATTCAATGAACGAGTGCCCGCCCTCACCAGAAGAAGCACCTCACCTGTGACATAATACATACATATGTATAAAGAAATCTTAGAAAAATTCGAAATTAATCTGAACAATGAAGCTTACTAAATATCTCATATACCAATATTGAAAAATGAGAAAAATCGGAAGAAATAATAAAGATTTAATTTTTGTAACCTTTCTGAAATATAAAAATTTAAGCTCAAATTCGCTTTGTAAAAACTCAATAAATGACACATTTAAAACTTATTGAATTTGGCAACTCTGTACAAAGGCATGCAGGCAACAGAGTGAGAGTGATTTAGCCTCATTTTGCTCATTCATTTTGTAGTAATTTATCCTGTCAGACTGTCATTATGCCAAAATTATTTATACGTAGCCTCGCATAAAATGTAGAAATGAAGAAGAAGAAAAAGAAAACAGGCGGAATTGTAAATGATTATACTTGCAAGCAGTCTGCACGCCAACAACAACAAAAATAATAAAAATGACTAGAAATATATACAATATAAAAATATAAATTATCGCTTACGTGTACCGGCAGCAAGCGCAATCGATCAAAAATCATTACAGGCAACAAACAACAACAAGCTGGCAAGCCAGGACCAACAACAACAGCAGTGTTAACAAAAGCAGCAGCAACAGCAGGAGTGGGAGCACCAACAGCGAGAGCAATGGTGGCTGCTTGTAACTGAGACTGACGCGCTTGTTATAAAATATTTCCCATTTTTCTTGTTGCTGCTTAAGCTGCGAACATTATTTTGAACCCCCTCTGTCTGCCCCACCGACGCGCAGACACACACACACACAAACATAAAACATAAGACTACAGCAGCACATAAAAAAACCCTGACTTTTGAAGTGTAGTTGCCTGCCATGAACAGTGGGTCCTTTTCTGCTTCGCCCTAAAATTCGCGCATAAACAGAGTTGCCATCTCAGAACAATATTTGCATGGAAATGATTCTGTGAAAACTCTATAAGAAAAAACTTAATAAGACAATTTTAAACATGATTTCAAAAGTAGTTCAAAAAACTTTGAAACATTTTTGCAGATTCATGGAATTTTTGTATAGCTAACAAAGAGAAATCTTAGACATTTTACTATATTGGCATACATTTTATGCGTCTTTACTCATTTGTGTCCACACAGTAGCATTAAGAAATGAAAATGTGGCAACACTGCTTGCAACGTCTGAGAGCTGAGTGGTAATGCTGGAAAAGAGGAGGTGGGCAGGCAACTGAAATGAATGTAAACGATTTCAGAAACCAATCAATCTTAACTGACTCCGTCGCAGCACACGGCGGCAAGGCACGGACTGCTGTGGCAAGGCACACACACAGATACACACATACATATGTATACACACCCGAGTGTAGACTGCAAAACACGCTGTGGCCCACAGTGGCTTAATAGCAGCAGCAGCAACAAGAACCAAACAATAACAACAACAAGGGAGCAACATGCAACGTTAACAAGTGCTGCCAACTTTCGTTGTCACACAACAACCAACAACAATCTCCGGTGTTGACAGCCGGGAATATAAATGCGACAGGAAATATCGAAAACCAGCAAAATAAAATAAAATAAAATGAAAGCAAAAGCGAAAACGTGTAAACGCAAAGGAAATGTAAGGGAAGTGGAGTGCTTTGGCTGCGGCAGGCAGTGTGGAACCCCTTGTACCCAGTTAAGCGGCAGGCTAAAGGCAGCAAAAATATGGCCAAAACTGCTTAGCAATAAACACAAATAACAGTACAAGTAATACACGATTCCGAATTCAGCACGCCATCATTTCTTGCTTGTTTGGCGGGGGGAATTACAGTAAGTGTTTGTTTTTGTATTGCTGTGATTGTTGATTGGTTTGCATCATCCTGGTAGCACTTTTCGGAATAAGAGTTTTAAAATATTCTATACCTTTCCAACATGAAGCTACACACAATCTTAACGGTAGGAAGGAGCAAAAGCATATTAAATATCTACGTATTAGATATTAACTTTCGAAAAAATATGTAAGAAATTATATAAAATTATTTAAAAAGCCATCTAGAAGGACAAGATGAACTGCTCTCCTTTCCATAACGGCTGCAAGAAAATATCAAAAAGGATCAAGGAATAAGTTGCAGGACCATGGAAATAAGCTCTTGCTTTTGACCCAAAACAAAACAATTTAATTCCTAATACAATTATAAAGGAGGTCCCTGGTGGGTTGATCTGGATCACTTCATGTTTCTGTCATGGTGATTAGGAACTAGTAAACATTTCGTTTAACATTAAAATAGTGACATCAAATATGAGGAATCTTATCAATTGACAATATTTATTATCAGGATGTAGCATTTCAATGTGTCTGGCATTAAAAGAGTAGCACCTTAAAGAGAAATATTTGCGTTGATTATTCCAGCTTCTTAATACAACAAAATCCTTATCGATAGAAAAGTATACTTGAACTAGATTTCACTGAAATTATACACTGAAATTTATGGCATTGTTAATGCAGAAAAATGTATTGCAAATTTATTTCACGCGAACAATAAAACAATTCGCCTGCATAAAAACAGGAATGAGTTTTCTCATATTTTATGTACGCAATTTGTTACAATTTTAATAGTTGATAGAATAAACGAGCTGTAGCAGAAAAGCAACAAAGAGAACACCATGGCTGTCGTTGTCACCAACAAAGAAGCAAACCAGCAACAAAATAAATGAAGCTCAGCTGCAAATAGACTAAGCCGAGACGAGGACTAATTTAAGGTCACACATAAATAAACATGACAAATAAAGTGTCATGACACATTCAAGTGGAAGTTTCTGGTGGTGGGAAGAAGGGCAGTGAGACGGTGGAATAGTGAGTTGTAGGTAAGTGGCACCCAGCATTGGCAGGCTAAAAACACCCCCAACTTGAGCAGAGGAAGCCAGGGAGACACTGCCAACGGAGGCAGAGGAACAGGGAGAGAAGGCAATGAATTTGCCACTGCCAACGACAAATAAAACCGCAGAAATGAAATTGCCGGGCGAGAAAAACAACTAACAAGGCAGGAAACAGACGGCGGAAAAGGGGAAGCCTAGCTATGGGGCGGCAAGTGGCAAATGGCATGGCAAAGAGGCAGGCAAGCAGGAAGCAACTTTGGCAGTATTTTCCGTTCAAAGTTCAATTGCATGGCAGTGAATTAAGTGGCCCTCGGTGTTTGTGTGTGTGTCGACAACAACTAATGAATGCGGTAGAAGGGAGAGAGGTTATCAAGAAGCAGAACCAACTGCAAAGGACTTTGGAAATTTGTAGTTATTCGTAGTGGAGGAAGTAAGCGGCTTGCCGCTGTCAATTGCATGATTTGCAGTCTGGCCTTGTATGTGTGCGTATCTTTGTGCAAGGAGCTATTACGGATCTTAATAAACTAGACGCCGAAGTGCACTTGTCACATTGCAAATAAATGTTGACAGCATAATTCACATTCCTTGCTGTACACCCCCCTACTTTCTTACGCTGAAGTAGAGTATTCAATGATTCGAATGATTGGGGATACTCGTATAGATTTTCAGAATTCATTCAGTAACGGAAAATTTATCAACCCGGTATTAAGTAATGGTTATAGCCTAATATTAAATTTTTCCATAGTTCGATTATGTATTAAATGATTAATCTAATTTTCTTCTAACGATTATAAATATTTACCATTATAATAAGTCGAAAAAGTGGTCATGCTATCAACTTGTTCATTTATCTACCTTCAATAAAAAAATATCTAACCGTCTTACAGAATTATGCAATCCGGTTCTGATTACCCTACTTCCGCAGACCCAACATACCTCACTTTTAAATTGCCATGCGCCA
Organism: Neria commutata; assembly: GCA_963457695.1. Classification (NCBI taxonomy): domain Eukaryota; kingdom Metazoa; phylum Arthropoda; class Insecta; order Diptera; family Micropezidae; genus Neria; species Neria commutata. Next base: position 57,406,035 of record OY735246.1, read on the forward strand.
TTGCCACCAACAACAAACCTGCTTATTGACGTGCTGCTTATGTGGCATGTTGCATGTTTCACAGTGTTTTCGATTGTGATTATAAGTTGGCACAGTCCCCCTCGCAGAAACCGGAACATGCACAAAAGCAAGTGTTTCCTTCCGCTGCACTTTGCACTTTGATTGGTGTCCGAAGTTAATGTAATGAAAAGCGATTGACAGGTTAAATGTCTCCGCCTTCACGTGTACAATACCGAATTATGCTGTCATTAATCACGAAAGCTTCAACTGACGCTCATTGGTTGGGGTCACCATTGTTGAATTTATGCAGTTGGAAACAATTATTTACGGAGCTACTATTTTGAACATAAAGGCTGATCCTGATTAGTGGAAGTGGTGTGTTGTTGAACATTTTGGAATTTATCTTAGCTTGGTTGCCATTCCATTACAGTCTCAGACACGAAATGCGAAACAATCGTGTCAAAAACGCTTGCCACTGTCAACTCAAGCCAGTGAGGAACTGCGACCATGGACCATAAATTTTAAACAGAGCATATTGCGGGTGTTATGCAGCTCTAAGAAGCTAGCTTCACCTCTCACACACACACACGCACACATATGTAGAACCACACACACACACACATTTCCAGACACACATAACTCACACCGAAAGCGACAAGAAAATATTTCATTTTGCTCCCAATTGCACTGCTTTTGACAAATGATCGAGAGTGCTAGAGACCAGTGCCCGTCGTCCCAGTGCCAGCGACTAAGAAGAATGAATGCAAAAGATAGAGAGATGGATATATGGATATGGCACGATGGAGAGAGAGAGAAAGAGCGAGCGCGAGTGCCGAGCTGCTTGTAGCTGGAGTGAGTTAAGAGAATGGGTACAAGCGGAGCCATCAAAATAACAAATAACGTCGACTGGCAAAATTGATTGCATGTCATTAATTTTCATTTCAAATTACACTGCCACTATGTCTTCCGGCGGGCGCGCCGAGTCAACGCCACACACAGGCACTTGTGTGCGCCGCCGAAGCACTTGTCAAGCCACCACCACGCCTCCCGCCCCACAGTATGCTCGGCTTCGTAAGAGATTTATGCGCAGTTGCCGCCAACAGCGTCAACGCGCCTGCGACGACCGAGCGCTCCAGCGACGGACCGAAGGTGGCAGCCGCTGCACTCCTGCTTCCGTTCCAGCAGTGGCAGAGCCGGAAAAGAACTGCCAGCGCCACTGGCTGTAGAACATGGCGTTGTTAATGGCCGACAGTGCCGTGAATGATGCAACGCTGCGCTGTGAGCGGCAAAAAAGCCAAGTCGTGCTCCGCGCGGATTGTCTACGCGCATGAGAAAAAGCGAGCGAGTGAGCGCGTAACAATTTTTCTTCTGTTTTATGTCGACATTTAGCTTTGCTGTCGGTGGCAGGCGGAGCAGACAGAAAAACAGACGGAAAGGCGGACAGACTGGCGGAGAGAACTTGACAGACAGACAGACAGACAGACAGACAGACAGACAGACAGACAGACAGACAGACAGACAGACAGACACACAGACAGACAGACAGACACAAATGGACGTTGCGTCGCCATTCAAAGGAGTATATAACGAAACCAAAAACAGACCACCCTAGACGAACGGACAGACCGATACCGAAATACAAAAAGTCGCCAAGCTAAGGACCAGCAACTAGAACAGCAACGAACAGAGAGAAAAGTAAGTGGCTGCAATGATGGACGAACGGATCACGAAATAAATGGATCAACCAATTGGTCTCTAAAATGTGATATATAGCCTGATGAGCAACTGCAACGACAGACGAAAGAATCTACCGTCGGACGACTGACGTGAAAGAATCCAACCTAGTAAACCAAAGGATCTAGTAATTATTTGACGAGAGAAAAAGATGAGGATATGTATTTAGGTATAAGAACACGCGAAAAGCAGGTAGGTCTTCTAGCCAAAAAAAAAGAACCGTTCGAACGAACCCAGCGCTAACTTTCGAACTAGCTGGAGAAAAGATAGATCAACTGACGGACGAATGGAATAACACCATAGTTCGAAAGTTAGACCAAAGGAACAAGTGACTAACACATTCAAACGGAAGAACCTAATGATATCGCCCAAAAGCACACAACGATGGATCGACCGAAACAATGACAACCCAGAGACGATTCGAGATCAAACAATCGGCAAGATATTCGACAAATTTCTTCGTACAAAATGCTACTCGCTTCACAGGATTTGTTTGGTTTTTATATTTGATTTTTCGATGCACTGCTTTACGAAATGCCGTGTCTTGCTTCTGCTCCTTTGCCTGCGTCCTCTTTGCTCGCTGCTATTAAAAAGGATGATAAGTGGTTTCAACTCTGAACTGTCAGTAGTGCAAATGTTGCGAGTTGGCAAGCAGTAATTCGTTATCTTCTGTTATTCGCTCCGTGCTCACTTTTCGCTTCAGTCGATGTCGTTGTTTTTTTTTGCCGTTATCCTTTTAAGCAGTTCAAGCCCAAGCAGCTGTGCGTTGTATCCTTTTGAGCAAATTAGTGCTTGCCAAGTCTTTTGGGAGTAGCAAAGCATAAATCAGTTTTTTTGCTTTCTTGCGGCAGTGAAAAGTGAGTGAGTGCGAAAGTATTTATTATCATTGTTGTTGTTGTTATTGCTGTTGGCAGCTGCCAGTGGTGGCGGTTGTGGCGATGGTGGCGGTGCTGCTGCTGTTGGTGGCAACAATAATGTGGCGTAAAATTATGGCTTGTGTGGATTGCCGCATGAAAGGCGAGCATGTTGAAAATTGTGAAAAATGTGCGAGGCGGCACGTTATAAATAGTTAATTCTAATCTGGCTAAAATCGCTGTGAGTTGTATGCGAGGATTAAAGTCAACAGGAATTGTTTATTTCGCTGAGAAAAGTGAGAATGGATGGCTCCTGGCAGGAGAGCCTCGCTGCGCTCTACTGGTTAGCATCGTGAAGCCATATAAAGGATGCTGGTTGAATGGCATGTCGGAACTTTAATGCTTGGAATGCTTGGAACCGGTTTGAAAATTTTCTAAATAAGAGAGTTGTATATCTTATAAACTAGACCATAACTAAAGTTCCTCAAAATATTAAAAAATAAAGGATTATGCTGGATGATCCTGTTAGTTGGGTTCGCCGGTTTGCCAAGGTTTCAACTATTTGAGGTCTAAGACATTTTGTTTGATTAAACACTAAGAATTTTCGCTCAGACGAACTACAACATAGTCATGGTAATGTAGCAGTATTGCTTGCTTTTAAAAATAATACAAGAAAATATTTGAGCTGGTATATTGAAGAAAGAATTGATAAATCTGTAGAATTCTAAGAACTTAAAAAAAAATTATGCCGATTAGTGAACTTTATCCGAGAACGTTTTTATGAAATGATTTGTATCAGTGTGTAATTAGGGAAGTTCTTGGAACCGCGTGTTCGAGCGTTGCAGTTAAACCAGAACCTTTCGATGCGCTATATATAAATTCCTTGAAAAGATTCGAAAGTTGGTCAACTCAAATTTCCAGTTGAGACAAATTTAAAGCCACTGACATTTTTTTTAGATTTACTTAGGAAGCAACTTAAAGATAATTGTAAAATATGTTTTTCCAGCTGTTGATTGCATTGCTGTATTTGATCATGTTAGCAATGTCATGCATAAATTGATTTATTGTTAATATTTATCTCAGCAACTTCATACAGCAGCTTGTACAATTCAGCCTTCGTTCGATATGGCCCACATGCTACGACCCCTCATTGGACAAAAGATACATACACTTCCCTTCACACTCCACAAAGCGCTGCTCACATTGAACTAATTAATTTTGCATTGCAAAATTGATTTATGCTCTTGCATAAAATGCAAATTTCCCAAACATAAATTACAATCGTTGAACAAGAAAAATAGCAAAATGTCAGCCGGGCTATGCAGCGGGTCTCAACACTCATACGGCAATTCTGCAATCGGCGCACACAATCGACTTCATTATGATTTTCGAATGCGACAAACGGTCAATTCGCCAATTGCCAGGCCAAGCCGTGTCAGCCACCCCGAGTGACGGCCGGCCACATGCACTCTGCCTGTGCATGCAACACACACTCCGGAGTCGGCGGCCTGGTTTGGTGACCACTGAAATTTATGACATTGTCGCATAATATTGGCGCGCTGGTTATTAGTCCGACTGCCCTCATCGCCTCATTCTTCAGCTCTAATACAAAGCTCATAATTATGCACAGGCTCTCGGCTTTTGTGCATGTGTCAAGGCGAGTATGTGTGTGTGTGTGTGCCTGTGTGTTGGCCGTTGTAATTTTGAAATATGCTACTTTTTGCCGCTTGCTCGAAATAATAAATTAGCGCATTTAATACAAGTCACCGCGCGGCCGCGAGTACGCTATAATTTATTGACCACAAATTAACTTCTTGTCCAGTTTGCAGTTCGACGGTAATTTTTTCAAGTGGTCTTGATTAGTGTGCACATTTTAGTTGGAACATGCAAACCGCGTTCTGCTTGCAGAAGTGGGCAAGTGGAACAATTTTCGAAAATCATTAAAATGATAAACGACTTTCATCAGCTAGAACAGCTTCGTTACTTTCTATATTGACATCAATCTCAGAAATCATAGCACCAATCAGAATCCGCAAAAATATTCTAGAGTTTGTATGGTAACAATTTCAGCGATGTTTTAAAAAAATTGCCGAGTTCTAGCCTTGCACACCCCTGCAAATGCATGTGGCCCAACAACAACAAAACAGCAACTACAATACATAGCAACAACAAATTCGATACGGCCCACTTGTAAGCGATTTCCAGAAGCCCACCTTTTTTAAAAATATGCAAAAAATGTCATAAAATAAAAGCGTACATAATTAAAACTGCCGACAAAAATGACAAGCGTAGAAAAATTATGACTTTGCTTGACTACAACTAGCACAAGCACACACACACATACACACAAGCAAGCTTGAATGAATAATATAACAATTAATAACAAAAAAGCCGACATACGCGACAAACAGCCGAGCCCGAAATGGCCGCTGGGCCGTTGGACCGCCATGGCTATGAAATACGTATGGCTGAACATGTGAACATGTGGCCAACAAAAACAATGGCACTCGCAGGGGCGCGTCGGGAAGGGGCCATATGCCTGCAACAGTAGCCACAGCGCAATAATAACAAAATAACAATAATAACCAAACAAAACGGTTGCGCGTATTTTCGAGCATGATAGACAAAACTGCAAAGTAGCATTAGGCATTTCCTTGCCAGCAACAACAACACGGTAGTCGTACCTCCGGCACAAGTATGGCTGGAGTTATGAGAAGTGCGCGCCTGAACGCTTGGCTGCGCTCGCCGAACATCGCCTCTGAAAGTGGGGTCATAAATTATGACCGCGTAAAAAAGGGACATTTTAGCTCGCTGCGAGTGTGTGTGATTACGATGAATGTGCTCACTGAATGGCATGCCGGCAGTCGAGTGGGGTCTCGGAAGCCGTAGATCGTTGCCACTCTGACAGTCCAATAGTTAGCTGCGGCTGCAGAAAGTAGGCTCTCTGGGCAGGGGTCTCTTGGGAACTTTTCTGTAGAACAGTTATGGAACAAAGGATCAAACAGGGAAGAGTGACTTGGCAGAGACCCTTGAATAGGTGATCGCTCTTAGAAGTCAAATGTTAAAAGTGCGACAATCTCAACTGACCTATAAAAAGATTTAAATTGATATTTTCCAGAATAACTTTGGATGTAGGATTTTAAATAGTTGGAACACAAGAACAAGTGTGTAATAGCTCCAACCCATCCGCCCACTCTACGTGTCCCTATCCTACTTGTTTGTTAATCGCTTTGCTCATTCTTGGCTGTTGTTGTTGCCTCATGCAAATTTCTACCTCGTAACCACACCGAATTGGTGTGGTTACTCCCATTGTGTCACTACTCCTCTAGCCCCCTAGTCCCCAGCAAACCCTTCCGCATTTGTTTTAACTACTCCACAACATGCATGCGCTTTTCTTACCCAGGCTGAGAAGCGTATTAAAAACGCCAGCACGGAAATTCCGCCATGCCTCGGCTCAAGCGTAACGAAGTTGCCAGCTCACTTCGAAAATTGTAATTGTTTCCATTAGAGCAGGTTATTCATCACCTTCATGTCGTATGCTAATAATGCCAACTCTTTTGCATGTCAGCGGCAATTTATGATTTAATATACTCATACCTTTTTGCTGTAGGAACGCACACACACAAATGCATATGCACACACATGTACATATAGAGTGTGTGTTATGCTGTGAAGGTTATGCTTTCTCATTCAAATTGATATGCAAATAGGTAATTCTAACAATTTGTGCTTTATTATGCAAAATACTGTTATTATAATTTATTGTTGCTTTCTTTGCTTTTGCATTTGGTGACGTGTCATGTTCCTTGCATAATGAAATAGTCGACACAGGTAACAGCTTTGTGGGAAATGGGGTACAACAAAAGAGAGAGAGGACTGTACTAGACGAATTTGAGTTACAGACTCTTGATTATGTATTCAGCAATTTAAAGTCTGAAAATTTGTATACATACATATATGCAAATATATATTTCTGTGTCGAACTTAATAAGTGAGAAGATAACATTCTGTTTCATTTCCGACATGGTTTGAGTTTTTATGTTCGAAGATAATAGAAATAGAATGTTACGGCTAATTAACATGCTCGAAGTCTGTAACAAATTTTTTGAGGAAATTTTTTTTAAATATAAATTTATCTATATTATGTATTATAGAGAATTTATTGGATTTTAATATGGCATATACAATTTTCTCAATAATATTTATCTACGAACCAGCGATCTAGCTAATATATTTAAAATTTTCAATCGCATGCCGATTTATTTGCTCTCTTCTGCTTCGGCTCCATACTCTTTTCGATTTTCGAAAATGGTACGAAATGAGCAACTTTAAAAGCACAATATTGATTAAAAAAAACATTAATTTCTAGCCTTTAATTTCGAAGTAATTGAGCTGAAAACATTTAATTTGACAGCTCAAAGGCATGTATTATTAAAGCAAGCCGCACACTTCTAATGGAAGCGAGCACAAAAAACACTTTAAAACGCACTAATCAATTCCATTTCGAAAAATTCTAATTGTGACAAAATTTGCCGCTTGAGAATTGAAATGCATGCAAAATTTCCAGATGCAAAGCAACAAAAAAACCTTTCAAATAACACGGTGCTTTGAGGCTCACTTAAGTGGTACTAAATGAAATGGCAGGGGGTAAGAGAGCTCAAGAAGGGTTGCAAGAACTTGCTAATTTCTTTATTTGAAACCTCTTCTTCAGGCTTCAGTCATAAGTAAAGTTCCATTGAAATATGTTTAGATCGGAGCAGATATAACTCAAACAAAACATACCAGACTGCTGATCGGAGAACAAAACCCCAGCACGAATGAATGGCAATGCCAAGACTTCGACTACTTCATAGTAATTATTTTATGCGAATAAACTGAAAAGGCGCAAATGATGTGACATTTAGAAAAAAAAATTGCGCATTTGTCGTTTTTTGTTATCAAGCGCAAATATCAAAGGCGAAGTGAATTTATGATGCTCTCATAAATATTCAACTTACAATTATTGCCATTTATTATCCTGGCAGCACGCACTCAAGTGCACGCACACACTTACACGCGCACATTCAACGAATATCCTTGCAGCAAAATGTGACACGAAAATTTGCTTATGCTAATTTGGCAACCCTTTTTCGTTCGGAAGTAATTTATGCGCTTGCATATTTAACGGCTGGCAAAGAACATATTTCATTTGCCTTGTGCATTGGCAATGCCGGAAATGTACACAAGCGCATAAATAATAATTAAAGTATCCTTTCGACAAGCGTTAAAAATTGCGTCTAACATGTTCTCAGTGCAGCAAAGGGAGGTGCTACCATATTCGTATTTCTGTGGAAACTGACGATTCAATTGAGCGCTACAAAGCCAGCAAAATTCTGTATAATAATTGATAATGGAAAATTTCAATTCATTTTTGTTAGAATCGATGCATAGGAAAGGACATATGAATTCTACAATCCAAGTTATATGACTGAGTTGTCAGTGTAAAGGCAGGAATTGATTCGTGCCTTTTGAAGCTACAAATCCCTGAGGATCTGTAGATACATAAAGGACTGTCACATTGGACCGTTGTACAGTTGTAATATTTTCCTAGACATTTTAAAATTATTTCATAATTTAAGTTCCCATTTCACATTTAGAAAAAGGAAGAAGGCCAGCAGCCCTGCTCATAAATAGATCACTTAAGTCACTCATCTTGATCGGCGTTGTCATGGCAGGAGACACCATAAATATGCATATATACATACATATATACATTTATCTGTACTCTACAACAAAATTGTCAAATACACAAAAGCGAGAAGTAAAGTTGAAGAAAATATTTAAAATTTGCAGCTCAGATTTCAAAAAGGGGCCACAATTCAAATCACTGCAAAAGGAAATGTCAAAAGCAAAGCGAACGAGAAGAAGACGACGACGACGACGTCGAGCAGTAGCAGCAGGCGACAGCCGAGAAACAATGGCCACATTAATGAAAAATCAAGTTTACAATTTATAAAATGTGACAGCACTTACAACGGCAGTTGACAACTGTCACTGACGCGCTGTCACCCGCTCTGCGACGTTGTTGTTGCGCTGTCAGAGCATTGCCAGAGCAGAGTTGCTGCTGCTGGCTGTCGCTGTTGCTGTCATTTGCAAACTTGTCTTGCCGTTACGCTACCTTAAGACACACACACACACACACACTCACTCGAATACACTGACAAACCTTGCCCTTTACTTATACTCCGAGCAGTTCTTAGCCCTAATTGCTAACGTATTGTTTTTAATTTTTCAAGAATTTTATCTTTGCAATTTCCCATTCATTTCCTTTTGTTTTTCTTGCTTTTCTATGAAAAATGTTGTACTTCTTATCTCACGTGCAAATAAAGTAAAAATCCGTAGCAAAGAGCTGCGTTTCCGTGCCACCATTTTGCCGTCTCATGCTCTGTCATTTGCAATTTGTTGCTAGTTTATCTCATTTTCTGCAGTGCTTCTCTTATGCTTATTTAACTTGCCGTTGTTCTGCGCTCTGTCCGCCTCATGTCCTTTTTCCCTTTTTCGTCCTATTGTTGAACGCAGTTGTATAACTTTCATTACACTCGTTATACTTTTAGTGTGTTTCTCATTTGTTATGTTGACCGGTTGCTTCTTCAGGCTGATCTTTTCTTCTCATTGTGATGTTGTTGTTGTAGTGCAAGTTTGTCTGACAGAGTGTCCTTAAACTGCTGACATGCCGTCCAGGCAGATAGTAAAAGCTTTTGTTACACTTAAATTCTTTGCAGTTTTAAATTTGTAGATTTCAGATAAAATGGTTGACAGAAATTTGAGCAAACTCATTTAAAATTTTCAGGTTTCAGAACAATTGCCAACAAATTGAAATTTAAGCTTTCAGTGTAAAAGAATTTATAAAAAAACATTCTCATCCATCTCTGATTTTTTTCGTCTGTCGGTCTGGAAATTTTGCCAGCAATACGTATGGAAATCTTCCGTACCTGACCGTCTCTTTCTAACCGATTGATCCGTATTTTTTATATAAATCAGCCCGTTTAATAATTCAGCTCTACGTCCGTCCATCCGTCCATAGATCTATTCTACTAGATCTGCTTTTATGAGATTCACTATCGAGGACCCCCGATTTTTTGTTTACTTACGTGGGCCCCCTTGCAGATCGTCGTCTACTCCGTCTAATCATTCCTTTCGTCTGTCAGTGCTTTCCTTCGACCATTCGCTCATACCTCTATATATATGTACGATTGTTCATCCATTCGCCCGTCCGTCCGTCCGCCTGCCGCCCAGCCATAAAAGCGCACCGCCAAGCGTTCACACTTAATTTCGCCGCTCACTCAAGTGCCGCCCCTGCCGTTGCTGCTGCTAATGTGCTGTGCAGCGTGTTGCACGTTGCCTGTGCTGAATTAAATTGTGCGTGGGCTGCCGGAGTCGTCGCAGAGCAACATGTTGCTGCTGCACATCATGCCGGCGGCACAATCGCTTTCTACTCTTCGGCACTTTTTTCCGTGCAGTGCAAGGATATAATTTCGGTTTTTATTGCGGCTCAGCGGAGGAGCTCATCAAAAATGCTGCGCATGCGTGCTGCAGGATTTTAGCTGCCGCGCTAATTTATGCTTGAGCGCTTATCGGCTTATCGCGGCTGCGCGGCCTCTGCGCCTTTGATGTGCGCCATAAATCACGCAATTACCGAGTGTGGCGTTTTTAGCGAGCATGTGTCATAAAACAGCGAAGCGGCTCGCTCTTCCAACGTCCCGTCTCGCATTTTTGCCCGCCTTTATTTGCTCGGCAGTTCTGTTTGCGGTTGCGTGGCAGCATTTGCGTTGGCCTTCGTCTGCAATGCGTCACTTCCTGTTGTGCGGCTCGCTCGCTTCTTTCCTACGGCAATTTCCAGCTGCACACACAAAAATGTTGCGTGTTTGGATTTATTTGTTTTATGGCGCGTAATTAACAAATGCTTGTGAAAATGCCACACACGCTGGCAACAGCAGCACTTTCCTACCTAGTACAGTGTTCCCCACCTTTGAACCCGAGGGCTAAAATATATTTGAAGGAATAAGCTCGTGCTCTCTTTTAAAGAATTTGCGCGATTTGCGCTCTTGCAAATTTATTCAAAACCTTGAACCAATCCGATCGCCTATAATTTCGCACAAACTCTTCTCTAATAGATCAAGGATAATGCCACTGGAATATAACAAAGAACTGGAAAAGCGAATCCAATGAGAATCGTTTAATAAAATTATTTTTGTAATTATTGGCCTTTTTTTATCGGAATAAGAAAATTTACCAAGGTAAAGGCATTTGTTCACATTGATGATTATGTAAAGATCCTTTAACTGAAATCTTCCTGATCCTCTTGGTGCGGCCTTGAAATCACTGAAACTTATTTCAATCGCTTGATGTACGATATTTTTGATTGTGTGATAAAATCGTGTCTGAAATCGTATATAAAAAATTTTGTGATAATATCGAAGTTAAAATCGAATTATAAAATGGAATTTACAGGAAATCTTTTATCACTCTTTGGAAAAGTAAAGCTAAGCAGCGTTTATTTTTCGATAGTATAGAATTGAACTAACAAGATTACCTTCATATTAAAACTATGCCAACGTGCAGCTAGCAGCAAGCGCCAGCCGCAATACATATAAATACATATAGCGAAAAACTAAAGTACCAACTTCCGACTGACCACTTTAGGCATATCCTTTTAACTGCCAAAAGTGCAAAGCATTTCCGGCAAGTGGCACTTTTGATGTGCTCCAAATGCGAACAGTCACAAATGCCGAAATATTTTCCATGCTATTTGTATGTGTTGCATGTGTGAGTGTATGAGTGAGGGTCATTCAGGGAAGTAAACAATCTATTAAATGTCTAAGCAGCAAATTGTTTTCAAGTGTCATTGTTGTTGCAATCCATACTACTCATGTGGGTGCACTTGAAACACAATGTTTCTGCTGAAGCGGGTGCATGTGTGTGTGTGCTTGAGTATTGGTTGCTTCAGCGATGATAAACATGTCAAGTGAAACGGAAAATAAATGCCACATATTGACAGTGCGTGCTTAAGTGTTTATGTGTATGTGTGTGTGTGTGTGTCGGGTGCATTTCATTTGTGGCACATTCGAGTGTTCGATAATTTATTGTGTTGCCACATATGCATGAGTTGAGTGTTGGTGTGTGTGAGCGTACATGGCTTTCATCAATTTTGATTGTTGCTACATTTCATTTTTCACTTTCAAGTCCTTGATGTGGTTTCGTCTTGATTATGGCTGTCTGTTTGTATGCATGTATTGGTGACTGATCAGTGAGCGACGACCCATAAACTATTTTGTTTGGAAAAAATATTTTTGTAAGTTTATTACTGTAAAAGTTTCCTTAAACAAAATATTTGTTTGGGGTTCATTTGCAATTTCTACGACATATGCCAAAGAATTTCTATTTTTTTATGAACAAAAAATTGCTGCTGAGTAGGCATATATATAAGATACAATTTCTTTCTTCATCATATTTAAAAAATTTTAAGTTGTTATAAACAATTTCGTAACTTCTTCACATAACTGCAAGGCGATAAGCAATCTTTTAAAAAATTTCTTTAAATTGTCTTTTTGACTTGCTTGATTTATTGCATTGGTCTCTGACTCTTCCATAAAGAAAGCAACATTATCTTCTGCTCTACCTTGATATCAGTTAAATTTTCTTAGCTGTACGAATATCAAAAGTTTGTCGTTATTGATCGAAGCTCATATTCTTGGCCATATACGCAAGCCGACCCCTCATTTGGATACCAACGTTCAGGCAAACAGGAAACGATACTTGAAACAGCAACCTGTCTAATAGCTTCTTTCAACTGAAAACACGAGTCAGCCACTTCGAATAGAGACGGCAACTGCTTCACTTTAGCTTCTCCCACACAAACACATGCACATAAACACATCACATAAACAGACATACAATTTAAGGGCAGCTCCAATTACACATCCTTCAACGCGGTACGGCGACTCATAATGAAAACATTAAACCTGTCGTCGACGTGAAGTGTTTGACGACTCGACAGGAAGCGAAGCTGGAGCCGCGACCGGCACTACCGCCGACGCTTCATTGGTACTAAGTGTGCTTGTGCAAGTATCCTGCGGCAGTGCATATGTCAGTGTGCGTGTGCTCCCCAAAATAAATGCCATAACAATTTGAGTTCAACGAAAACTATGAAAACAATCCACTCAAGTGTGTGCTTCAAGGGGCACTGGGCCAGGCCAAGCCACCATGGAACATCTTCCTCAGTGACAGCGGCGGCGAGAAGACATAAGGACAGCCAGACGAAGATACGAACGCACGTAAGCTTGGAGGCACATTCGAACAGAGTCCGCTGCTGCTGCTGCTGCTGCTGCTGCTGCTGCTGCTGCTGCTGCTGCTGCCGCTGCCGCTATTTGCTTACGCCGTCATTAATGAGACGTCGTTTCCACTTTGGCCTGTCAGCATTTTATAAATACACGAGAACGCGCGCGACCGCTCACTTAAGTGCGAGCCGCCACAAAAGACACAAGCCACCTCTTCTTGCTGGCTGTCTCCGCCATCGCTCTTGTGCCATGTCTGCTTGTCTTTTCTTTAAGGCCATCGTGGTAAGGTCTCGCTGCATGTGGCAGCCACATATTACGCCGCGCGACAGCTAGAGCCGCTGCATGTTAGTGGCAGGGCTGACAGACATAAAATTTTGTTGGGGATTCACAAAACCTTTAAGAACAAAATGGGGGTCCCAAACATTTTTTATCAAAATTTGTAACTTTTCGTAATAGTTTTAATAATTGTAAGCAGAAGATTTTTTTACTTGTATACACCAAAGTTTATTCGAGAAGCCTGTGAGTAAACATAAAAATTTTTGCTAGCATATCGAATTAAGAAATAGTATTGTGAAAAACATTTTAATATTGACAATGCTCTGGATGAAATAAATTCGAAAAATGCCGGCATCACACAAGTTGAGATCATAAGACTTTTAAATAATTGTTTAGAAGTTATATAAAAAGCGTCTAAAACTTCCTCTCTGATAAACTTGGGCATGTTTTAGAAGTATATTATCAAATAAATTCTAATGTTATTAAATCAATAAATAAATAAATAAAATTTCCAGATATATTTTTTGGCCATAATGCTGGATTCAACGCATACATAACCTAGAACCTCTACAAGTTATATTTAAAAGTCATAAATAAATTTTGGAACTTGCTCTTTCTCGTATTGCGCATTTGTCGGAATATGGGATCTTGCATCCCTGGTTGCCGATAACAGCGACGACAGCAGCGGCGAGTTGCGCCCGCTCGCTGCCGCATGTCGCGCCTACTTGTCGTTTCGTTTTATGAAAATTGAAAAGGGAATGAAAAATTTGTTAAATGAGCGTATCGTGTCTTTGATCTTACGCTTCGCTTCTAATTTGATTATAGCCGGCGTTGTTGTTGCTGTTGTTGTTGTTGCCTGCTGTCACTACTTCTACCGTGTGCTTAGTTGAGACATTAGTGAGGGACGGTCTGCTGCGTCGTCTTAATTTTCAGCTTGAATGGCATCACTTGAGCTCTTGACGCAGTGGACTTGAAGCGACTCGACACGTTGCGATGCGATGCGCTGCAATGCGACGAGATGAGACACCGCACACTCAATGACGCGTACAACATTTTCAGCGTGTTAAAAGACAAGCAATCGTTGTCGACAACATCATCAACAACAACAAGAACAACTTCCTCAACAACAACAACATCATCTACACCGTCATCATTGCGACTGGCAGCGATGCCGGCTGTGTCAAGCGAAAAGGTGCTGACAGGCCAACCGAAAGTGATGTAACAACAACAAGAAAAACTTTTGAAAACTTATACGGATGACGACTGCTGGAGGTAATGAAACAGTGGAACCAGTGCAAATATCTAAATGGCGCAAAAGCGTAGCTCGAGATGATTCCTACTCATGTTTTGTCTTGTGTTAAGTTCGAAGTGCGAAGGCTTCTTTAGTGGTCTCGTAAACAGTTTCTATATAAAAGGGAATACATGGCATTGGAAATTCTGTGGGCTTCCAGTTAGGTCAAGAGTGTCGAAATTAAACGTACACATTTAATTTACAGAGTTAACTCTTTAATGCAAGGCAGTGCCTTTGGACATTCTCACATATAAACTTGGAATTCGCACTCATAAAACCTAAAATCGGAACACTCAAATTAATTCTGTTCTTTAAGAGAGATATCAAAGGCCAAACCTACTCCTGCTCAATACTCAAATCAGATTCATTTCTGGCGCCTGTTAAGATCTACATGATAAACCCTGCCATGTCAATTATGTGCATCTTTATGACAGTGGTTGTCTAATGACCTCGAAATTAGTTCGAACACTTCCCCCCGTGTGGAACTGTCGACTATCACATTCCACACACACACGAACTCATGTCAACTTAAATGCTTGTGTTATAAACAGACGACTTATCCCCCTTCGCCATTCCTAATGACTTCCTGCCACGGAACAGGACATGCCACCCCTGCCGGCAAACACTCTCCCGCACTCGTGCCATAAATTCGCTCATAAGAGCAAATGCAAGCCAAATAAATTGTTACATTTTATTCCAGGCAGAGGGCGCTGCGTATTTCTGCCATGTTAGGAGTCAAGCGAGGCTGAAACTAAGCACGATGTATGAAAATTAACTGCCAGGGAAAAGTGCCGGCAGAGAAAATTTTGGCGGTTTCCCTGTGCAATTTTCACTTCATGTTTCGTTCGTGCACATAAACCAAATGCCATAAAATCCAAGCGGTGGCTGTGCAGAGAAAGGGCGCTGCACTGCATAAGGTGTAAGGCTCTAAATGAATTTATTTGCCAACACCCCTTTCCCCTCTTGTAACAAAACAAAATGAAATGAGATTTATGCGTGGCAGTTGTGCAGCTTGATAAAGTGCAGCAGCAGTATCAGTGTGGCATACAAACATGCCACACATGCGCAGCACACATTGCGTTGAGTGGAGCAGGGGTAGCGCAGCAGAGGAATGCTTAATGTTATGTGAGGTAATCGCGCGGGCCACAAATCTGAAGGCTAAAAGCGTGCATAAAATACTGCTACCCTCCACACACACACACACAATCGCACATAGTGCCATCTTCTGACAAAGGCCGAAGCTAACTTAAGGGCCACAAAACTAAGGACACTTAAATATAAAGTTTTTGAAAAAAATAGTTCTTAACAATGTCATATTAATGTAATTTTCTTTTAAATTTAAGTATCAAAGACTAATAAATTTTTTTTAAATGTTCCCTATTTTATTTAAAATGATAAGACACTAAGAGAAAACATATACAATCCATTTGTGTGGAATTAAAAATCGACCAAAATTCAAATCACAAATTTACCTGACAAATGTCCCTATATAAAAAATATTTTATACAGCATCCTTAATCCACTGGGCCCAGGCCCTTCTATACAAAAGACGGCTCTGCTCGCATGTGTCCATAAAAGCGCAGTCATATATTTGCACTAAAATTGCTGCATAAATTTGCACATGGCAATGCCATTGCCATTTATTTATTTTATGTTCGCTCTTTTCTCATTCCCTGGCCCACTCAAATGACAATTTTCCACTCACAATCAGTGTGGAAAGGACACTTTATGGTTCGTATGTAAAGTCCGCAATTTACAGAGCAAGCATTTGTATGTATTGTTAGTCTTGGCAATGTGTGTGTGTTGGTTCTACGGAACAATAAATAATATATTTGTATTTATGAAATACAAACAATTAAAATTTGGCGCCAAATACCGACTTCTTATATCACTTTATATGAAATTCTGTTCCTATATTTCCCTTCATTCCAACTGACTTGACATGTGCGTGTGTCAAAAATATGAGTTTAATTTAGCTTCAAATTTCTACATTAATAATTAAGATTCAAAATTACGACAAGAGGTTCCCATCCCATATACAGAAGGTACGCAACAATGTCTTGCTTGAGAAATGACACACATTAAAATGAAAAATGTACATGAAAAGGGTTAATTTTGCCTGAAATCGTGTGCGACTACTGAACTCACATGAACAGTCACACACACTCACACACACACACACACATGTACTCGCATGTACGAAAGGTACACTTCAGCTGCAAGTTTTATAAATGTCTCAAATTACGAACAATAAATTGACAATTTTGTGGTAATCAGTCAATTTCAACACAACAGAGTTAAAGGGTTAATAATGAAATGAAATGGAATGCGCATGTGGCCACATTTGTTGGCTTCCTGTGAAAAAGGCAGCAGAGAAACACTTTTGCGCAAAAGTGCTACAAATTCATGAGATGAATTAGAAAGGACTGGAAGGCGGAAATAGTATATTTAACGCACGATTGCACAACTGCGGATACGCCAGCGTAGGAAATTGAGGCAAAAAGGCGCCACAACGAAAGGTTCAGACATGTGCACATGGTCTATATTCACGTACAATATGCAATGAAAAGTTGAGGTGCTACCCCTTTCAACTTGTATACCCATCGTTATTTTGCTTTATACATACAAAAAAAATCCAGGATTGATCATTTTCGCCAGATAGATTTTTATGTTTGATCGAAAGCGACAAGATCAACATATAATGTTACATAAAATCTTGTTAAATTCTAACCTCTGCTCTATGAGCATCTTTGGCTATGTAGGAGTGTGCTTGAGCTCTGATGCGAGAGGTTGATGGTCCAATCCCGTAGATACTCCAACCGTCTAAAAGGAAGAGAAAATGTTTTTCAAATTGTTTCTTTGAGCAGACTCATCTCTCGCGAAGAAATTGTAACTCTCCGAGAGCATTCTTTGTTTTTGAATTCTTTGAATAAAAAGTTGCTAAATCTAATTCTGATACGGGCTTAAAACCAATTTGTAGGTCCTCTTTACTTGCTTTAAATCGAACGAGCTTGGCCTCAGCATCATTTAGGCGGACTATTGCGCAAAATATAAACTTTTTAAGGGCAATCTTTTAGTCAACAATTTTTGAAATAACGATTACTTTGTATGTCTGTTATATAGGAAAATATATAAGCCCGATTTCTGTGCCTTTCAGTGCACATAAATTACTTAGGACATTTTTATGCAAATCGTCGCTCTAAAGAAGAAAGAAAAGCGCAAACACACTTTGCTAGGCTGATATGACTTGGCGCTGCCAAGAAAGCTAGGCAACAAGATGCCGGCCAAGTCATTTTAGCGTTGAAAATTTTAATTTTGAGGCGTATGCATGCTTTTTTACGATTATTACACTTTCTCTCTTTCCAACAAATTTTAAGGAAGAAATGAAAGCTGCCTCACATATGAGTGTGAATGCGAGTGTACGTGTGTTCAATTTATAAAACAGCCATAAAATTTTATACGCCGTGAGTTTTATGTTGCATACACACACATATGAATTTATACATAGGCAGAGGGGCGGAGGCATGCAAAAGAACATGAATTATGTACTAGCCAGCGCATGGAAATGAATTTAACAAGCTGTGTGTGTATTTGTTTGCCTAAAGGTAAGTGTGTGTGTTTATGAGATTTTGTGCATGTGTTGTTTGCATTTGTGTTGGTTTGGTCAGAGCCAAAATGACGGCATTAGCATAACTCATATGCCGCCTTATATGCGCTTATTTGTGTGTAAAACTCTCAGCCAAAAGGAGCAAACAAAAATTGTCCTTTTTTCCCTCAATTTGAGTGCTACTGTGCATTGTCATTTAAATGTAAATTTATGGTCACTTTGCTTTTCGGCTGAAATGAACTGTGCATTTTTTACATTCATTGTCCTTTAGTCCAGCGGTGGTGAGTTTTGTCCATGCATGCTTTCATTATCAAAATGTCCAACATGACTGCTTTACGCTTTTCTTCAGCGTTTAATTTGGTGTGAAATGTTTCCGCAGTAGCAGGCGTGCACTTTGTATTCGTTCATGGTATTTAGCATAATTAATTGTGTGTGCTTAATTTGGGTTAATTTTATTTACGACACAATAATTTAAAATTTTCGTTCTACACTTCAGCTTAAGATGCTGCTGTGAAATGGTGTCCATATGAGGAAAATCTCACGCTCTTCTGACATTTCGTTTGATGTGTAAGAAAAGCAGGGAAGCGGAAATTGACAACTGCAATTTGGGAGATTTTATTTGGAAAGTAAAATATATTTTTATGTATGTTATGTACATTTGCATAGAAGAGTGAAAGGGTCGACTTGGAACAAGATATTAATAAATTATATTTTCCTTTGAGAACAAGTTAACACTTTCATGATTTAAAATGCAAAGAAAAACGTTATAAATATCTATCTGTGAAATTGCAATACAGGGTAACCACTCGGATCCATGGAAGTCCGAGAGGAAGTCTCGAGTAAATCAGGAACATCAGACAAATAGTTGCTTTGGCGGAGACGAAATAAACCTAAGAGTGGTCTAAATAGCGATATTTACAAAAAGGACTGGTTTTAATCTTTACAAATTTGGAGCGCTGTTGTATCTGTAGCTGAATATTTCGGGCAGATTTTCCACTCGCATTTCCCCACAGCAACTTCAATCGATCTCTTGTCGCCTTCCAGCGTGTTCAAGGACATCACACTCATAAAGATATCGTGCACGCGAAGAGAAAAGTAGAGAGAGCGAGAAAAATAGAAAAGTTGACAGAGAAAAGCAGTAAAGAAATTTACGATTTCACATAAACAAATTTCTAAGATTTTATATTATTCAATAAACCAAAGCGACATCTCCAGAGTGACGGCAAACAGAGTAGCGGAGGAAAAGAACTTCAGCACAAAAGAGTGAGTAGCGAAACATAAACTAAAGCAAGGCAATATTAATAATGGCATTGTCCGATAAGCACTGCAAAAAAATGTTCTCTGAATGTTATAAAACTCGCACACACACTCAAGCACTCAGTTCGTCCTGGCAACCAAACGGCCGACATTAGCCTGGCAGTCTTGATAAGCTCATAAATTATCGAAATTATGACGCAAACTCATACACACACACCCATACTTATACTTATCGGCATTTTATGTGAAATTTTATGGTTATGCCGTGAGTTCTGCGTGCCCTGTGCGTGCTGCTTGGGTGAGTCCTTTTGTGCATGTTCTTTTTCCTTAAGTTTTGCTTTAGGCTAGTATTTTTTCAAGAATGCAATTTTACGGCACCCTAATGCCATGCCTTTACCTACTGCTGCTCTTACGCTGTTCTGCATCTTGCATGCTCCTTAGTCCTTGTCAGCCTAATGCCAAATTATTGCGCGTGAAAATTCGCATTTAACATTTGCTTTTGTTTTTCGTCCTTGTTGTGC
The DNA here is from genome assembly GCA_963457695.1 of Neria commutata. NCBI lineage: Eukaryota > Metazoa > Arthropoda > Insecta > Diptera > Micropezidae > Neria > Neria commutata. Next base: position 57,425,891 of record OY735246.1, read on the forward strand.
TTGCGTTCTTGCTTTATTCTTCTTAAGCATGCTTTTGTCATTTTTCAAGGATTTGTTTTGTCATTGCGCGCAGATTCTGCGCATTGTCACATCATCTGGACTCTGCGTGTGTGTGTGTGTTCGTGTGCTTGTCAATGCGGTCAATCAAGGACACGCATTCGCACTCGCCTTCTGTGCCATTACTCGCCGCTCATGCCGTCATTTATTTTCCCGTACAAATCTTGTATTTATTATTGTGCTGTGATTTATAGCTGTCATTTATTTGCACAGTGACAGTTCTTTGTGCTGTCATTGACGCGCCTCTCTCTCCCTTTTGGCGTGGCGTTTGACACTCTGACAAATAATTTTATTGACATTTTGCGCTTATGTTGTCTTTAATTGTGTTTGCGTGTATGCGTTCGCGTATGTCCTTTCGTGCCGTTTGCGAATTTTGTGTTGCTGGAACTTGCACACGTGATAATTGTTAATTTCACTGCGCATTTTTCAACTCCGTTGTTGTCCTTGACGTTTTTATGGCTTACAGCTGCTCAATTTCTGTTACATTTACGTGTGTGTGTCTGTGAAATGCTATGCTTCTTCTTCCTTCCTAGAGAGCTGCCACATAGAATGACAGTCACGCGTCATTTATCTGCTCGTTTGGCAATGACAGTTACTGATGATCCTGCAAGGCTCTGATCTCTTCGTACTTGGGAAGTGCTATTACAAATTGGCAAGCAGCAAATTTAATTAATTAATTTTATGAATATCTACAGAAAAGTTTAAAATTGATTACTTTTGATTGTTGCAGAAAAATTATAGCATGGGAACGGAAGTGGTAGACTTGCGGGAAATTTATAAACAACATGGCTGGAATCTTCTTTTGAGTGCAAAAACTGCGTTTTATCAAATTTAGTTAGTTGGAAAGTATGAAAAATTAACTAATCTGAGCATGCAAAATTTTGGAGCAATAGTGTCATCTTGAGTCTCCAAATGTTGAAGTCTTTCTATGAGTAGCTTAACAAATACAAACTTGATGGAAAGTTTCCATAAAGCTTCCATTCTTTGTAAATACATATCTTGAGGTCCCCCTCAACTCCTGAATACGGTAGATAAAAATTGTATATAAAGAGGAAATATGATCTTCTTATTATCCTTATAAATTACTTTAAGCAAATCCTTAAATAGCTTAGTCAAACAGTTATCTATTATGCTCATTAGAATTTAACATACCCACACTCGGAACCTTCGATCCTTCAAAGAGCTGTCAATGCAAATCAATTTGTTAATTAAGAGAATAACCCGCCATGCTTGAAATGAGTGTAGAAAAACAAATTACACAGGCGGACAAAAATATATCACAATAAAGTAACCTACAAGAAGGAGAAGGCGCTGTGGCAACAGCGAAGGAATCTCATAAAGTTAACCTAACCACGTTTTTCTTCATTTTTATAGCGTTTGTTATCACAACGCAACGCTTTGCGTGATAAAAAGGGAGCCGACGGTGGCCATAAAAATGCAGCCATTTGCGATTTGATTTATGTGCACCCTACCACCAGCATTGCTGGCACACATACACACAAAGCGAAATAATGCAATAAATTTGACATTATCTAAGAGACAACAACAACAACAGCGACAGCAATGACAATGGCAGCAGCGCATTAAGTGCGCAACTTGCATGCGCTCAAGTCATAAAAATTACGCACTAAAAACGCGCCGCTGCTGCCCGTAGCGCCCTCGAGCGTTTATCAGTGACGGCAATAAATGCGAAAAAAGGTAATAAAAGGATCATGCACGCACGCACACACTTACACACACACACACATACGCACTTAAGCAGAAACAAAGAGCTAGCAACAACAACAAGAACAGCAAAGTGAAATCACAACGCTAAGTACTCTCCGCCGCTCACGACGACGTCGACGCAGACGACTCACAAAAGGGCATTAAGTGCGGAATTTTTATGAGCTGTCAAAAGGCGACCGTAAAAGAACACAGCGCGCCGAGGCGCACCACGCAAATGACATTTGTGTGACACATAAAAACAAATGAAAGCCACTGACAGCTCGGCTCAGTTCAGCACTCACCCGTCGTCTGTCGTTCATCGCCTGAACTGACAGGCAGCCTTAAATTATTTACTATGGGTGTGCACTCAAAATTAATACTCATTTGTGCTGCAATTGCCTACATCAGCGGGGAAGGGGAATGGAGCGGTAGATAAGGGATAGATAGGCAGCAACGCAGGGGGAAATATCTATTGAAATTGCCTGCTAAAAAACAGGGAAATTTCAAAAAAAAGATTGCCAATTTTAGTTATACAAAAATCGCGTGTATCCTGCAGCAGTGGTATGTCCTTCAATTCAAAAATAAGAAGAGTGTGAACAGGCAGAAGAGTGCACCCTACCCTCCACCGAATGCTGTCAACTGACAATTGTCAGGCACACACTTCCTTTTTTCCGTTTTAATTGTCAATTTTTATTTATGTTTCGCAACTTTCTTTCTAATTTATAATTCTTTTTTTTTTTATTGTGCTCGACTGTCAACTGTCAATAGCAGTGACAATTAAGAGGTACATACATACCAAAGGTGGTAGGTAACAGACACGTAGAGGGAAAGGCAAGGAGCATAAGGATTGCAGAGAGTAAAAATATTTTTGCAATTTGTTCCAAGTATAGATCCAAGTATAGTGACTAAAGAGAACCAATAGTGATTCAAAATACTATGTACCAAATTGAATCAAGTGAGTAAAAAGCGACTTCTAGGCTCAGTTAAAAAACTGAGAGTCGCTAAAAAAGTGTGTAGATTTTTATATAATCACATGTTTCTACTCTTTGAATTGTATGTTCCAAAAACCATCTTAAATTTAGTGTCTGTCGAGTTTTTGAGTAGTCGAAATGTCGATATTTGGTGGTATTAACTGCAGTCTTTTTTAATAAAAAACACTTTCGGAAGAAACTCAAAATGAATTCCAAGAAAAGGTTAATAAAACTGAATTATTTTATTACATTTACCATTTTCTAATTGAAAGTGACCAATTTAATATGCTTTGCTTCTTTCCTCCACGTCTTTGGATAGCTCACAGTTGAGTGCCTCCTCTCGGAATTTTTGTTCTTTCTATTTTATTACGCCCCTGATAGCATTATTGATTTCAAAAATTAACAAGCACTTTCCGTTTTCAACACACACACTCTTATTTGTGTTCCCTCTGTCCAGAAGATTCTGCGTGCCGACGCGTTCACTGCCAGCACTCCCCTCCTGCACATATTTCACTGTCACTCGTTGTGTCGTTTTTGCAAGGATTTTTTATTCTCCAAATTTAACTGTAAAATTTCAATGTCACATTATTTCCTTGGTAAGGCCCTATTAGATAAATTGTTGTCAATAAATTATCGACACGGCACACGGACACTTACACACGCACTCGCACACAGTCTCAGGCACAGGAGCAGCAGACATACAAACATGTCACACACAGCAGGAGCACAATTTGACAGTGCGGCGCAGCAGCGGAAAAAAATGAAATAAATAAATTGCTGCCGCTGAGAAAAGGATATTCGAGCCATTCATACCCTCCTGGCCGGCCTTTTGTGCGCTACCACAATGCAATTGTGGATTTATTGCAGCGTGTTTGCTTTTCGCTTTTATTTTTTTGTCGCTTTCTTTCTTTACGGTTTTTTGAGTGAATTATTGCCGTATTTAGTTTTGCTTTTTTTGTCGTCCTCCCGGAAATGCTACTGACCGTCATTAGTCTGACAACGTGCAACATAAGTTGCACGTTTTGCTTGCATTGTATTCCCGATCAGATTAATGATGGCAAATCAGGGATAGTGCAAATTGTTGTATCTGTGTGTGTGTGTTCATGTGAATGTATTCATGCATATAAGTGTGTGTGTATTAATGGCGCATGATTGGATTATCATGTAGAAGACAAGCAAGTTTGCAAAAGGTAGAGAATCATACGTCAACTTCGGTATCTGAAGGGAGGTCTTTATCGAAGATCTTATAACACACCTCGACTTCCTGCAACACAATTTTGTACCCCTGCTTCAATTGCTTTTTTCAATAACATTTGCAAATTCCAAATAATTGAAATCCAGAATTTAAGTACAACAAAATTTTGCATTTAAAAATACCTATAATAAAGGTTTTCCTTAAAACTAAGGCTACACTAGGAACTTTTACTTAGGAGCCTTATTCGGGAAATTTAAATGTTTCGGAACACGTCAGGTCTTCATTTAATATACCGATTTTCTGTAAGTACTTGCAAGATCCGTCGCTATTTTCGCATATAGTTTGAAGTAAATTTTTGTTAAACTACGAACATTTTCTTAAGAAAATTCTTTTGAATAGCGTAGCCTTCAATAGCCTTATAATACGATTTCACATCATAAACAAAAGCAACAAAGAAAGGATCGCTCGGAATTAGCAAAATTGGTTTAGCCACTAATAACCCACGTTGAGCCCTATTTTAGGAACTAATTACCCGCCTACCTACCGCGCTGCACACCTGATAAGCTGGTGAACTTACACAGGTGGCAGGAACATAAATTGAGTTTATTGTAAGAAAAATACTTTTATGTATGTTCTTTTGTTTTCCATGCGATTTTCTGTGTAAATCCTTTAAGCCGTCGGATATATGAATATATAATAAATTGCGGTTTTTCTAACAATAATATAGAAAGCAGTGGGTTTAAAAACATATTAGCAAGGATTCTAACAGATCTCTGCTATGGGAATTATAATTCCAGTTACATTTGCCATAATCCGAGAGTGAAGCCCAATTTTAATATTATGGCCTGTAAGGTTTTCTGTTATACGTGACAGGAAGCCTTACTTAAGATGTGGCGGAATTCCATTTGTCTTAGATTATCTGCTCTAAAGATATACATATGTATTATGTTAACCTTTATACTCAAAAAGGCTGGAAGGACTATTTTAATATGCCGGTATTTTATTTTTCCGTTAATGGCATTAACAATTCCTATGTATGTATATTACTTTGCTCTTTTTGACTCTTTCGATAGAACGACAGGAATTTGCACTTTTCGCTGATGGAAACTAAAAAAAAGTGGAGGAAGTTAAAGAAAAACAACGAAAAAAATCGTTCAAAAATACATATGTACATACATAGTTCAAGCGAAATTTTTATGCAAAAGGCTGAAACTAAATAAAACTTTGAGCGAAATGGCAGGAAGACTCAACCGTCAATCGCAAATTACAGCAACTACACACACAAAACACGCATATGTTTAAAAGAGTTGTGTATGAGTGTGAAGGGGGAGGGGTTGAAAAATGCTCAAATGCACACACACACACACACGCACACATTGCTTCACACAATAAAAGTCATACATTTGCGTCGAAGAAGTGCTGAGCGAAGTGCTGACACCGTTGAGGAAGCACAAGCGAAGTCGCTATGCCGGCAACTCATCAAAAATAAAAGAATGTGCGCTCTTTTTACCTTCCGCAGCGCAGCTCTACCGCAGGTTGTTGTTGTTATTCATGTATTGTTTTTGCTGGAAACGCGTTAAACGTGACAGTTTAATTGCAACCTTTCATGTTCATGTGTGGCGACGACAGCAACAGCGCTGCCGAGGCGACTGAGCGAGTGTGAGAGAGCAAGGAAGTGGGCATGCAAGTGCATGTGGAAGTATGTGTGAGTGCATGTCAGGTGAGTGCGCCGCTCATTGCACGGCCGCACTCTACACGGCGCTCTTTTCGTTGGTTGCGCGGGTATTTTCTACAGCGCGCAAAGGTAACCCATAGAAGTGTTGCCATTGCAAGCGAACACAGAGCGGCGATGGTTGAGTGACGAAAGAGTTGGAGAGCACGAGAGCGCCAAAATGTGCTGAAGCTACAATGCGCGAGCGCCCCACAAAAGAAAATATATCGGCCAAGCAGCGGTAGTTTACTCTGAGAGACCAACATATTCTGCGCTACTCACACACACTTGCACACACACGTTTACCTGTTTTTGTGAGGCCACATAAAATTCATTTCAGCAAAGCGAAAGATCAAAGCCAATTTTGATGGCGCATGCGATTTGATTGGACGAACAGTACGCCATATTTGAAAATTGCGCTAGTGCCGACTCTGTTGCACTCGCATGCTGCACTGCTTGCACCTGTGGCGCGCAATAGCCGCGCGCTCTTTACAGGTTTTGAGCGACGAGTGCGCTCACTGCTGCCAGCTCAGCGACGCTCAGTGTAACTCACCCCGAAATGCATGTGCACGCATACAAGCACACAGCTGTCGGTGTGGTCTACTCACGGCTTTACACGAGCACTTGGAGCTCAGTTGCTGCCCGACAGCGCGCATAGAAATCAGTTCGAGTTTTACTTTCTTGGCGTTCAGACGTGCTCGCAAGAGAACCGGAAGAAAAATAGAAAGTGCTGCTCAATTACTAAAAAAAGCAACAATTTTGTGTGCAAGTGAATTTTATAAATTAGACAAATAAACAAATGCAAAGCTTACAAAGAAACGCAATACAAACCAAAAAAAGAGATATTTAATGGTAAAACCAGCGAAAACCTGATTTACCTCTAAAAAAACTAAACAAGGCTCAAAACCACAAAAGCCCAATTTCAAAGTGCAGTAAAAATAAATTTGGCTTAACACTGCAAAAAACAACTTTTTGGATTATTCCCACCCAACACACAAATAATTTTTCATCATTTGGATTAACGCAAATTGCAATTTGCTGCCGAGCGCACATTTTGTGGATTATCAGCAGCTACGCACGCATTTCTGTGGATTAGTACCAGCTCCCCCGCTTCCCCAATACTACCTTTCGCCACTTCAACTTCAGCAGCTGCAACAACAACAGTACTACAGCAACGAAATGGTCGTATTGGAAGGCGGCGGCGGTGTTGTCACCATCGGCAACAACCAATATCTGCAACCGGATTATCTGGCTCCATTGCCCACAACGGTTAGTATTGCCCCCTGCTCGCCCTGCCCTGTCCAGTCCAAAAATAGTGAAATTCGCTTGTCTGAATTTGTCATAAAAAATGAAAGTCATTGAGAATTGATTTGTTGATGTTATGGAAAAATGGCAAAATGACGAAATTAGTTACTCAGAATATGCTTAATTTTTATAAATAAAAAAAGCAAAAATCGAAAAGAATGAATAAGTAAATAATGGCACTAAAAAGCATGCAGTTCAGTGGAAACCAAAACTAAAATTGAGCAAATGAAAAATGTTCATGATTATTATGAAAGCGATTAAAAAACTGCAGCTGAAAATAACAAAGCGAATTTTAGAAATTGTCGAAACATTTTTCAAGTGCTACCATATATCAGTCTATTGCAAATCCAAACTCATACAAGTTTACTAAATAACGGAACATTAACAATAAAAAGAATGAGAGGAAAATTTTTTGAAGAAAGTTACCTTTTTTTTCTCTAAAACAAAAATCGATTGCTTATAACAATGCAATTAATTAGGGACATTTACATTAAAACTAATCAAATAAATTTCACAGATAAATTTATAATAGCTGCCGAAACCATAAAATCTCGTTCCAAATACATTTTCAAATACGGTTTCGAGTCAATAAAAAACGAAATTTTATTATGGCCATAAAGTGTTCTCAAATGGCAGCATAAAAGTTATTTCATTATAAACAATGCGTATAAATAAGCGACTCAAAATTTGAATTTACAATAACAAATTAATTATTTAAATTTGGAAACATTAGCATTAAAATTCTTCGACAGGCCGAATAAGTTTTAGTGTTTTAAGCAAAGCTTTATATGAACAGAAATGACAAGTAATTGAAAATTTTTGGAAAATAATGAGGCATATAAAATGTGTGACCAAATACGCATATTTTTACTGTGAATATGACATAATTTAAAAAAAAAATTTCAATATAATCGTAACGGAAAGTTATTTTGACGTACTAATTTTTTTCGAAAGCTGGACAATTCAAAGTCGTTCATTATTTTATGCGTTTTAAACTTGCGAAATCTTTAAAAATTTATGTTTATATTTAATTATAAAATATATATCTCTAGATTGATAAAAATTGAGCAACAAAAACGTCGAGGTCACGTAAAACACTTACTTTGCTCTTTCTATTATCGCTCAAGTGGTTTATTTTAAAAAAATTTTATTCAGCTGATATTAAATTTGATTTTAAATTATACACCAAAACTTGCACACAACGTAAAAGTTGCGTGTCTTATTTTGGCATTTGAATGTAGTCCTTAGAAAATATTCAACGAGCTCTAAATTTGGCCAAACGTTTTCAATTTTCTTACAAAAATATTTTGTACGACATAAAAAGCGAGAAATAAGAATAAAATTCAAATCATAATGACTCTTATCCAGCGCAGCTTTCAATCCATTAGTTTCGTTCATTCCCATCTCTTCATTATCTTTATCGAACTTCATTAAAAATATCAAATTACCCTTTTTCTCTTCTTTCACTCATTTCCAGATGGATGCAAAAAAGAGTCCACTCGCTCTGTTGGCTCAAACCTGTTCGCAGATCGGCGCCGATTCATCGGCCGTAAAACCCTTGCTCTCCATTGAAAAGTCCAAAACGAAATCGTCATCCAACTCATCCTCATCGTCCACATCGTCGTCGGTCAGCTCGGAAACGGGCTCGGCCAAGTCGCCGACACAAGCTAAGTCGCCCAAATCCAACACACCCACCAACACCGAGGTGAAGTTGGCCTTCAAGCCCTACGAGACGAACGTGTTGAGTGCACAAAATCAGAACAGCTTCAAATCCTCGGCCAGCATCAGCGACGAGCAGCAGCGTCCCAGCTCGAAGAGCTCCTCGCACGGCGGCGATTTGAGCGGCACACGCGTGCCCTCACGCAACAAGTCAAACGGCACACCCGACGCCAGTGCGATGAAGTCGGAAGCCATGTCGGCAGCCATCGACAGTAACCGCAAGACCGTTTCGCCGGCGGGCTCCTCACAGCGCGGCGCCAGTCCCATCGTGCGCTCCGGCATGGAGGTGCTCAACAACGCCAACGGCTCGGCCACACACCCCAAGGAGATGAGCAGCATGGCCGCGGCCGCTGCAGCCGCTGCCGCCGCCTACAAGGCCGCCAGTCCCTACGGCCTGAATCCGCTCTCCGCGCTCTGCTGCCCACCCGGTATGGAGCAGCACGCCAATCCCGCTTTCCGTCCGCCTTTCGGAGGCGGCTTTTCGCATCATCACGCCGCCATGCTGGCCGCCGCCGCCGCACAGGGCGCCTACTCGGGCAACCCCAACGGACCGGGCGGCGCACAGCCCAATCCCTACATCAGCTACCAACGCATCAAGACGCCGTCCGGCGGCGAGGCCATCATACCCGTCTGCAAGGATCCCTACTGCGCCGGCTGCCCCTACTCGGCACACACCCAACAGATGCTCATGGGCGCGCCCTGCCCGGCCGGCTGCACACAGTGCGAGCACCAGAAATACGGCATGGTCATGATGAGCAGCGCCGCCACCGGCTTGCCACCGGGACATCCCTACTCGCAGGCAGCTGCCGCCGCTGCGGCCAACGCGGCCGCCGCACGCTCCGCACCCTACGTCTGCAGCTGGGTGGTGGGCGACTCCTACTGCGGCAAGCGCTTCCAGACCTCCGATGAGCTCTTCTCCCATCTGCGCACGCACACTGGCAACCTCTCCGATCCGGCTGCGGCCGCCGCCGCACTAGCGCAGTCCCAGGCACAGTCGCTGCTCGGTTCGCTCTTCCCACCGTCGGCACTGCGTGGCGGCTACCCCACACCACCGCTGAGTCCCATGTCCGCCGCTGCCGCAGCACGCTACCATCCCTACGCCAAGCCGGGCGGTTTGCCGCCGAGCGCCTTGGCCGGCGGTCCCTCACCGTTCGGCTCGGCGGGCGGCTTCAATCCCGCTGCAGCGGCCGCAGCCGCCGCACTCGGACCCTACTACTCGCCCTATGCCATGTACGGACAGCGCATCGGCTCCGCGGTAGTGCACCAGTAGAGAGGTAGAGACGGGACCACTCGACCACCGGAAGTGGCGGTGCAAGGGGAGAGAAAGTAGGCTACTGCAAAAGTGATTCTGTGCGTACACGCGCCACTCAAGAATGCATACCAAATAGCAAAGTGAGCAGATCGCACGACTCTGCGGCGTAGAAAAGCAACAACTGTCCCAAGCGAGTGCGGCCGAGCGACGTTGACGAGGCCGACAAGGCGACGGTTCTACTGTGATACTAAAATGTAGATGAGCGCTAGTTTGTTAGGTTCTAGAACTGATCAACTGATCAAAGGCGGATCAGTCAATATCAAACTGCAAAAACAAAAATACAAAAAGCTAAAATATGAAATTAATTATAACAAGCATACAAAAACTGCGCAGCTGATCGCATATAATATGATATAAATTATACAGATATACAATGTATTTGCTTATAACTTTTTTTCTGTTTAGTGCAGCCAAAGTGTTGAATTGTTCGTAACTAATTTTCTCAATATTTTCGTCGATTTTCTTCACAAACTTTGATTCCCATTTATTATCTACATATATGCTATATATTTATCATGTTATGTTCTTTGATTATTAAGTTGCAATTAATTATCACAATTACTGCTTCATCATTCATCGTTTGTGCTTTAAACACACACACAGCTACCACCTGTACAGTTGGTTCAGCAATTACACGCTCACTCTCAGCTGTAATTAATTTCAATACAATGAAAAATTAAACCTTACTATTAATTGTTTTGTCCTACGATTATTATTTAGTTGACTACTTGATTTATTGCATTAATTGATTACTTATTATGACTTAAGCATGATAATCACTTGTATGTATGTATGTGTATGTAATTTGCATTCAATGTGCAAACAATATAAGGATAAATAGATTTGCTATTTCCCGCATTGCTGTAAACAAAATGATAAAATGAACAAAACAACAAAAACAAAAAACAAACACTAATATCTTAATTAATGCATAATTTTTGATTTTCAACTGAAATGAAAATAAAATAAAATTACATTAAAAAAGCATAAAAATTTAAAATTGTTGCGTTTTATCTTATCCTATGGGCAGCTGTTATACGTAGAGCCCGACCGAACGCTCGGTCTCGGTCTCGGTTCGGTCTCGGCTACAAAAGGCCGAGTATTTTGCCGAACAGTTGAGGAACAAATTGTATAGTTTTAAACCAAATTTAAATTTTTTAATAATACTTTTTATTGATTTTTCATACATCAGATGCTTAATGTAGGTATTTATACCTCAAAAGAATTGGTTTTTATAATAAAATGTATTTTTTCCTAAAAATGTATAAATTTTTTTTCATTAAAATTCTTCTTCTTTTTTTTGCATATGTATTCGAAAAGTTCGGTCTCGGTCTCGGCCGAACGCTCGGTCTCGGCCAAAATTTCGGGTTCTGTCGGGCTCTAGTTATACGTATGGTTCTTCTTCCTCTTCTTCCTCTTCTTCTTCTTAATTGGCCACTAACTACCCATTATCGGCTTATCAATTCGGAATATCCAACATGTCTTCCGTGAAAAAAGGCAAATGTTTCCTGACAGTCCAGAGAACATGGTAGATAGTTGGGAGGACGTTCATTTTTTAAGTATTTTTATCATTGAGGAATTTTTTTAATCGGGATATATGCATAATGTATTCACTCCTGCACAGTGGGTTCATAAAGCAAAAAGAATTTGTATTGACAGGGAGCGTTAAATAAAGAGTTACTGATTGATGCCAACGGATCAACGGTGCTGATACCAAAAGAAATTGCTTTATACCTTTTGAAGCTACTACTTATGTATATATTGTATGATAATCTTTAAATACATGCAGAACTATCATATAAAGTGCTTTAGGTTGCTGTGCCTGTGAAGGTGGAGGACTGTATTCCTATTCCAAACACATTCTAATTTAACTCTCATATTCTAGCCTTCCAGTCAAAATTAATTGCAATTTCGCATTGCTATTTTTCATAAGATAAAATTATCAATTATTACAATAATAGAAATGTGGCTAATGTGACTCCCGCCAAGACGCTTGTGGCGGCAAGAAGATCGCCCCAAATGATCACAAGAAATTTCATATCTAAAAATAAAGTGTCTATTTTATATATTTGTGTTTTTTTTCTGCAAAAAATATTCAAAATTAAAAAAAAGAAATAAAAAAATAAATTTCACTTGGGCTCGTCCGGGATTTGAACCCGGGACCTCCCGCACCCTAAGCGGAAATCATACCCCTAGACCAACGAGCCGGTTGGTAACAGCGCGGCGAAAAAGCGTAACATGCTGACTCGAAGCTGCGCTGCTGCAGCGCATTTCAATTCCGAACAAGCTGCTGACTGAGCGAGCGTGTGGAGCGCCGAACCAGTTTGCAGCGTAGCGTTTTACCAGCAGCGCTTGGAGCAGCTCCAAGTAATAGTAATGAAAAAATTCGAAGGGAAAAAGTTGAATTGAAACGCAGCAAGAAACTAGACAAAAGTGATAGACCCGCATTTGTTGTTGTCTTGTTGTTGTTATTGTTGCTGCTGCTTGACATCAAAGCAAATTAGTGAACAATAATGTAAAACACAATCGCATACAAATAGATACATACACACACACACATACTCAAATGCTGATACAAATTTCAAGCATAGCGCTACATAAAAAAACAACAAACAACAACATATCACAACAACAAAAGCTTAAATTGGAATGCGAAGCATGTGAATTGCCAATTGGCATTTATATTAACACACAAAGCGGCAATAACTAATCATAGATACAAAAGCAACAACAACAACAACACGACGAGCAACAAAAATTACAACAATTGCAAAAACATAGGGTAGAAGATTGAGAAACTGGAAATCATCAATATTGATTGAATTAATAAATCTGAAAATACAAGGCATCATTGTGTCAGCGTTTGTGCATCACAAACACACACACACACACTCACATTAACATCAGACACAAACACTTGAAATACGAAACTTGAAACAAATCAAGCTGACAATCAACAACTCGACTTGAACGACAGCTGAGCGCGATTATTTCAAATCAAATCAATTGGAAATTGTCACAATTAATTTATTTATGAGATACACTAACTGCGATTTCCTAACGACGATTTCAACTTAGTTGTGCTTGTTCGTTATTGTTGTTGTTGTTATTTGCGCTTTATTATTGTTGCTTTGATTGCTGTAGTTGTTGATTTTTGTTGATTGTTGTTGTTGCTATAAGTGAGCCTTATACAAGCGCAAGCGTACCCCAAGCCCAGAACTGCCATAAGTAATCACATGCATGCGGGTAGTCAGGCGTCCATGTCCCCTTAGCGTCACCCAATGAACATACTGTCAGAAAGTATTAGCTTCGATCTGACTCGGAATTGATATAATGCACTTCAAAGAAAATCCAAATCAAGTCATTTAAATTTTGAGAGAGTTAGTTTATTGGAAATCTGTTCAAAACTTTTTATAGAAATGCTAATATTGTTGCTGTATATTTTCAATTAACTTATAAATGTTAAGCAAATACATTTGTTCTGACATCTATAATTTAGATTCTTACTATAATTTCAATGTACATTTGTACATAGCTCCAAGTGAAATGAAACGTTCCAGACTTTTCATTGGTCATTGCTGTCGATCTTAAATTTGAGCTCTGCTCGTATTCTGGCGGCAGTCACAAAAGTCATAATTCAGTGATTGCAAAATAATTAAAACGAAATTGTTGATAGACAATTTACAAATTTGTCCATGTTAAAGCCAACATTTAGAACTATTTGCCAGCTGCTCTAAAAGATAAACAGAGCGATCTGTCGCTAAGAGAGTGATAGAGAATTGAGAATTTCAGCTGAAGCATGAAAGAGCCTTCACAATTTGTTTGCTCGTTGGGCATTGCATGCCGACAATTTGTGTCCAACCAAAAAAAATTCAATAAAACCCATTTGTATGCAGACATTTTAGCTTTTAAAAGGCAATTTATTGTGTGGCATAATTTTTTGTGGATTAGTGAATTTTTTTCTATTTATTATATATGCTTTTGATGGCGAAAATTCCCCAAGCACTTAAGGCGACCATAAAATTTGGAGCCAATTTATGAAGACTGCCTGCCACTTTTTACAATTCTTTATGGCGCATCAACTTGAAATTTATGCACGCTTGATTAAATCCGTGATTTCAATTGATTAAGTCACAAAAGCTGTCATGACAAAAGCTGTTCGTGTTATTAAGGCATTAGCCAGTGCCGGCGTCGCTGCGCGTAATCGCATCATAAATTAAGCGTGGCATTAGCTGCCAACGGCCGCCAGCCGCCAACCACCAGTGTTGCCAGCCTTTATCGCCTACTGAGCGATCTACTGCCCGACTTGACTTTTCACTATTTAGTGCGATTATAAATAATGCCGCTTTACCGAATCAGCGTGGCATGACAAGATTTACATTGCATATTGGCAAATTGGAAATTGCGCTATCAATAAAAATCATTAAATAAGGCTTAAAGCTAAATATTGGCAGAGGCATCATAATTATTGCCGTTTACGTCTGAAAGCAGGCAGCTTTGTAAATCAAGAGTCAGTTATTTAATGACTTTTATAGCTGTTTCTCTAGATGGGCTAACGAGACCGGTCACGAGTTTTGATTTGCAGTTTTATAGATAATAAGGAGTGATTAATATAGCTAAATTAGTTCTTATCGTTTACGAAGTTTCCCAAACAACTCGATTCTTCCTATGTAGGAAAATATGTTAAATTCATATTCATAGTTTCTAATATTAAACACTTGACAAAGATTTTCATAAAGATTTATAAAAATTTTAGCTATTTTAGTCGCTTCTTGCTCTGATAATTTACCAGAAGTTATCTCAGGCCAACTTGTTGAAGCTATTGAAGCAAAAGTTATTGCAAAATTAAATGCAATTTTATTGAAAATTTTGACATTTTGATTAAAGTCTAAACAACAAATTTCCTAATAGTGCCAAATGTAATCAATTTCACTGCTCCTTTCCAAAATATTCACGATTAACAGCGGCACAGTTTTCACGCAATGAATTAATCTTCTCGTCTTAATTTGATTGGAGCAACAAGTTTATGGGCAGAAAAATATATTGCAACCTAAATAAGGTATTTTCTATAGACGTATGTATGTATGCAATTGCGCAGTGTTATGTTTTTAAACTTTGTTTCTCAAAAGAAAAATGTGCTCTTACACATATTCACGGTAATCAATCACGTTAATAACAAAATAAGCTTACGCTCGCTGGCAGTGATTAAGTTTAAGTTTTAAGTAGAAGCAGATGGAAAAAGTAAAATCATGAAATCGCCAGAAATCAATCAATCATTCAACGTAAAAAGAAAATAATATTTTGGCTTACTTACAACGCAGGAAGTTGTTGCACAGACAGCGGCAGCAGCAACAACCACAACAGCCAACACTCACGAGAAAATCAATTTAAGCAAGAAAAACCGTCATTAACACAAATTTTTCACAAGCGAAAAAATCAAAACTCATTAAGTAACCACGAAAAATGATATAAGCCACCAAAATTATGGCCAATTTGGATGGGGGCGAGTTGGAGTGAACGCAGCGCGCTCACTTGAAAATAGTAGACAGCCACAAAATATCGGCTCGAAGCGGTGTGCACTCAAAATAACGAAATCATGGTCAAGACTTAATTTATCATAATCGCATTGGACAGCGGCAAATGCGCTAAATTTAATTGTAAATAAAATTTAAGACTATTTGCGATGGCAGAGTTTAGAAAAGGCTTAAAGAGACGGCAGCAAAAAGTCACCAAGTTTACGCGTGCTGCCTCTCAATTGAGTCATTCCGCAAAGTGACTAAACGATGTGTTGACGGATTGGCTATAATGAGCATTTTACTTGGTAGTTTCGTTTGACAAAACTTCAAAGTCGAATGAGATGATAGACATATGTCAAGAAGAGATGGGTGAAGCGCCTTTCATGTGTCAGCAGCATTATCAATGGTAGTTGAATAATTCTGGGCTTAGAAAACGTTTTGACATTTTCCAGCAAATTCCTTTGTAAGGCCTATAGCAGTAAATAAAAGCTATACTTCAGAGAAGACCTCGACATAGTCAGTTTATATTGCCTCTCTTAAATAGTTGTTAGCCTTTTTCTTTCGTCGATCAGTCACTCTGGTAAAATAGTGGCTACACCTTCGATTTTCGGCTTTTAAACAGACTCTTATTTCCATGCAAATTTATCAGCGCTGAATAAACAGTATAAATAATGTTGACGCATTATATTTGATCAAATTGGCGAACGCTTCAAATGATCGTAAGCAAATTCAGCATCACTCAAAAAGCAAACACATGTCAGCATTTTGATTTACCTTTTCGTAGAAGTCACGCATTTGATATGTAGAAGTCGCTACGCTGATAAACTCTTAATTATATTGGTATATGGCATAATATAATTGTTTGCACAATCCCAGTGATTGTTTGCTCTCAGCATTGTTTACATTTTTACATACGAACGTCAAACTTTACAGAAAAATATACGCATAAGTAAGCATATAGAAAAAGGTTGATTCTTATCAACTCAAATTGCATTGGGCTTACTTTTGATGTAAGCCGCTGGAACTGAACATGTGGCTAACAGGCTATCAATTTGAAATTTAAGACAATTAAATATGCGAGAAATAATACGGAAAAGGTTCTTATGAGGTCAAAAGAATAGCATCTACATTTGAATAATCTTACTCACATATCAATTTGCATTTCATGCCAGAATCGAACAAAACTTTTGCAGCTATTTTAAAAGTAATTTATAAACCAAAATAACCTCGTTCACTTCTTTCGACTAAACGTAATAAAGTATTTTGTATCAGTCGAAATTTCTCGTCAGCAATTTCATACCCAGACAATAATATTGTGCGCGCCTCTGAAGGATTATGGAAGAAGTTCCTTCCATTGAAGTTCGCACTTCACAACATTCGTTGGCAAAAAGCATTTAATTAAAAATTTTTTAGCATACAAATAAAATTTTTTTGTTAAATTTAAAGTTTTAAGACTGGTTCCAGTAACAATCATTTTTATCAAAACTTCATCGGCCTTCGCTGCCAAAGTACTCCCAATGAAGCCCATGAAGTTCCCAAGTCATGTCGAGAAAAATGAAGGCGTTGCCAAAGTGGCGTGAAATGAATGTGCCACATGAGAGAATGTTGACAGCGTGTCACCTACAAATGTCATTTTTAATTTAACAGCGTGCGTCATCACCACAACAACAGCAACAAGAACAATTGCAACAAGCGACAACAACGTGTGTAACTGGAGAAAGTGTCAAACCAAATATTACAAAAGTGACAGAAGTGACAGAAGGAAGCCATAAATATCAAATAAACACAATGTCAGAACGACAAAAACACGGAACAACAGCAACAACAACAAAGCCACCAAGATAAAGCAAGTAACTAAAGTAACAACATGACAACAACAAATATTGTAAATGTAATGCAAAATGCGTAAAGATTCATGTAGTTCACTTACTTAAGAGTAAAGAGATTCCAAATATAGTACATCGTAAAAGTCGCAAAAGGGCGTAGAGCACGAGAAAAGAGGCCGAAGGGTTGAGGCTTCTTGGGTTGAGTTGAGAATATGAAGTATTTTTTTGGGGTTTCGACTTTTGAATAGATCGCTTTTGTCCGATTTGGCTTGATCTTAATTCTCGGAGCATTCTCTTGTTGTTCTAACAATAACATAATTTTCAACTCTGGAAGTTAGTCGCTTACATCTTCACAATTCTCACCATGACAAAGTTACGAGACTGGGCCATAATATGGACTCCATATAGCCTAATATTTCGTATCTTAAAACAGATGCTTTGACGAAAGTGTTCGGACCATAAAACTCGATTCCCAATTCCTAGCTGGCTTTGGAACTAAGTATAGTTTATGAAACCAACTTCCCATATAAGTTCCAAAATAATTATGTGCAAGCAGTCCAGTTTTACGTATAAGTTCAGATAGAGTACAGTTAAATATCAAATATTTCATATCTCTCTATTAATTATACAATTTCTTTTAAGAAACTCAGTTGTCCGATTAGAAACAAAAGAAATCCAGAAGTAAAACAACATTATACAGAAATTTCGAAGCTGAAAACTTTTAATCCAAGCTAACTTCGCTTTGGCTGGACTTATCTTTGGAGGCAGTAAAACCTTTAGCATGAACCCATCAGCACTTCTCTGGAATAGCAATTATTTTATTTCATGAATCCCTTCATCTTTATATAGGATTTAGTCACTGACACTAACTCGAGCAGGTGACACACACTGCTGCCATAATTATTGTCAGCGCCCTCTTCCCTTCCCTACCAACAGTATGGAACATGCTGCTGATTTTCGTTGTTGTTTTTTGGTGCCATTCTTCTGTCAGTTCACACATGATTGAGTTAAATGTTGCTCACTTCCTTTGCCACTTTTAGCTACCGTGTATCTGCCTGGCAAGACCGACAGCTTCCATATTCCTGCCTCAATGTATGGGGCATAATCTTCACCGCGTCGCGTTGGCTTTGGTAATTTATAACAAAATTGCTAATTAGCTACGACATCAGCTGCTTTACATAATTTATTGCCGCGTGAAATGAAAGGTCACAATTGTATCATACCAAATATGCTGGTGTATGTGGTGGAGCTAAATGTTAGGCCACTTGAGGACTTGCCTTCGCTGCAGTTCCCTTCACCCTTGTGTGATTTTGTTGTACGGTTTTGATGATTTACATGGGTGAGAAA
Source organism: Neria commutata (assembly GCA_963457695.1). Taxonomy (NCBI): domain Eukaryota; kingdom Metazoa; phylum Arthropoda; class Insecta; order Diptera; family Micropezidae; genus Neria; species Neria commutata. The sequence continues at coordinate 57,444,557 of OY735246.1, forward strand.
CATCTTTTGGGATTTGTGCCATAAGTCTTGCAGAAGGACTCTATTTGAGATACTTAGAGCGGTTTGAAGTGCTGTTTGCCCTTGATTATACGAGTAGACATGCTGAGAGAAACTTTTACCAATGCTCCTTTTTTTCCTTGTAAAAAAATTTTAAAGTGAACCTTATTAGATTTCATACCATAGTTATTTCACTATACTCAATTGAATATCTTTATTGTTCTGGAAAACCGAATCAATTTCTCGCAGGTTGCTTAACATTGAAATCGAACGAGTTTTTGTATTCATTCAAAAAAATGCTAGATCTTCTACAGACCTTTTATAAAACGATGCCAATTGTTAAACAATATTTATGAATTTAGAATGAATTTTTAGTCAAACATTTTGAATATCTTCCCATATTATATTTGGCAAAAATTTTCAGAAATCCTAATGTTCCAAAAACCCCAATGCTAAATTTATGGATTCACCTGAAATTTACGTACGATTTCCGAAAGTTTCTCACCTAATTTTAGGCATGATTTATGCGTCTGATTGTCTGTGAGGGCAACGAATCCAAAGACCAGCACTGATAAAAAGTACGTGCTTCATAATTAATTTGCCGGCCCTACCAACAGTTACGAGTGTTGGTAGATACGCACCAGCCAGAAGTGCTATCATTCACACAGTTTGGCGGCGAGTATCGAAGCGAAAGGGAATTTCCATTGCCCCGTCGCTTACTCACTCACTCACTCCGTCTCTGTCTCGAGTTTCACTCGGCTACCAAAATAAATGTAAACTTAAGCGGAAGGTGATCAAAAGCTACAAATCAATTTCGGCATTGCGATAAGTTCGTTATTTGGCCAAGATTTATGTGGTCGGCGGCGGCGGCAATATGTGGACTAGCCAGTTTCATGTTGGACGAGCAAAAAATGTATACAATAAAAAATGGCAATGGCTTGAAATGCAGCGTCAGATACAGACACCACGCTCCGTGGATGCCATGTTGCAGGCGGAGCGCAGTCAGGACAGACAAGGCAGCTGCTGTTTGGTTCATAGTATTCTGGATTTTGGAGGCATGAGCACTACAACCAGATGTACATATATTACAGTTTACAGAGCAAATTTTGATGCAGTTTCAATGAATGACGGCTCTTTCAACGAGGTCTTAAAGATCCCGAGTTTATGAGGTGTTCCTACGGGATTTACTACAACCTACTAAAAATTTTAGTATTAACCTGGAAGCGCTCTATCACTATATCGCTTCTTTCTGCTCCACTAATAATTATAATGTTCCTTGAATTGGAATGAAATATGTTATACGTTCTGAATTTTATAAATTTACCAATAGATAAATGGATCAGCAGATATATGTGTTCAAGCAGATCCTACAGACGAAAATATACAACGCAGGGAAAGTTGAGAGACAACGGCTTCGTTTACATATACATAAATGGATAAAAATGATTGATGGAATAATAAATGAGCATATAGGCAAATGAACAGATGAGAAAAATAAGGGATGGGCTAAAGAACGTTAAAAATTGTGCTCACTAGAAACTCAGGGACAGACGAAATGAGGGACGGATGGGTTTCGGTACGCACAAACCGACAGAAGATTTCGCCACCAACTAAAAACATTATTTTCCGACTCTTGTTATATTTACGATTTATTTTTTTGAGAGGGCGGGGGAGTGCATATTGTGCATGTCGGCGGTAGGAATAACTGAAGTCTGGGATTTATGACGTTGGTTATATTTCGTAGTAACAAATTAATTTATAGCGCACAGAGAGAAAAAAGGAGAAACGAAAACGAACATATTAATAACTTGCGGCTAATTTATGTGAGCCAAACGACTTTGGCCATTGCCTGCCGCTGCTGCTCCTCGAGCGCCATAAATAAAGTGCACTAGATGGCGCTGGCGGAGCTGGCGCTGGTGCTGTTGGTGTTGATAGATGGCACAGTGTGGCGGAGCTGCCTGCCGCTCCGAGTCTTAGGCGGTAACTTATGGCACAGTTTAAAGGTGCTGCGGCGATGTTTGCGCTGGCGCATTTAAGCTGTCAGTTAAAATGCTTTTTTCGTTAAGTTTGTACGTCAAGTTATAAATTAGGCTCGCCACATCAGAGTGACATCATAAATTCGTTAAAGAGCAACACGAAACTCAGCAAAAAAGTAGGTTACTTGCAAATAGCGGATTTTGTTGTGAGCCTCGGAAAATGTCAGTTTTGTATTGGGCGACTGACACTTGACAGCTTACGATTTATACAGACTTATTTATATCCAAACAAAGTCACTGCTCAACAAATTGACACTTCAATTCGCCTTCGAAATTGGCGAATAGTATTGAAAAATTTTATAAAAAAACCAGGTCAATACGAAACACAAGCCTGGTTGTAAGCCTATAATTTTGCCTGTGCGCCGAGTAAAGCAGCGCGAAAAAACAACAACATTTTAATTAATACTGTCAAAATGTCAGATATTAACATTTCAATTTGGCACTAGCACACGAGCGCGTTCAGTTTCATGCCACATAATAAAATACAAGAATTATATGATAAAACATTTTGTGCATAATCAGAATCAGCCTTAATTTTCTTCATAGTAAAATAGAGACTTCGTTTTTGCACCTTCACCGTGGCGATAGTCTTAAACTACGTTTGAAGATTTAAGTGCTGAAGAATCTATAGCAGCACTGCAGCTCTTCGATTCCAGCATAGGCTTGCTATTTTTCTTTGAAAGCAGCAAAAATCTTCCAAAGTTGCTGCTGCAACGCGGCTAAACGCAAGCCCCTAGCTATTATGGCCACCTATGGAACGAGATAAGCGAGTAATCTCTTGCAAAATTGTTCATTTTTATTGTTAGGAAATCAAGTAGGGCAAGGCAAGTAGAATTGGTGCCACTGCTATTGCGCCTTTCAATTAGGCAAGATATCTGAAAATTAAGTACAACAACCAAAGTGTAAAATAATATAAGCATAAATAGGATGTGGCAGTTAACAACGGTTAGAAGCCATCAAAAGTGCCGAAAATTTATGAAGCCATAAAGTCTACAGGCAAACGAAATAAGGCAAATAATAATAAAAATTAAAACTGCAAATAACAAGGGAAAAAATTGTGTGCTTGGGTTATGAATATGAAGCCATAAGCTAAATACGAAATCATATGCCTACAAACACATCCGCACCAAATCAACAGCAACAACAACAGCAACCGCTGCAGCGACTTCACCTAACAATAGGGCCCATTTAACAAGAAAAATAATTTATTGCCACTTAAGTCGTAAATACATTTATAATTTCTAGCAATTTACTTTACAATCTCTCCCTGGCTACGCCAAAAATAAAAACGTGAATTTTTGTCCGCATACGAAATGTGTGCTTTTGTAGGGTGTGTGTGTGTGTGTGTGTGTGTGCCTGCCTACATGGCCCTCAATATTTTACTGCCACCGCGCGTTGGTAGTAGCCGTCCAGGCAATCAACAGATGCAGATACACAGTAGTAAAACTAATTACAAGTTGTACCGCCAAAGAGCAGCACAACAAAAAAGCCACGAAAGCGGAAAACAAAGAAATCGAGTCAAAACGGAAAGAAAGACACTGCCAGAGAAACTCAAATGATTTTGACTTTTGAACGCGCCCATTCAAATGAACCCGTCTCCTAATGAACAGCCACTTCCAACACTTTCCACACATAAACAGAGGAACCCCACACTTACTTGAGGTAGCAACGTATCCAGCGGTACTTGTGGGAGGGATCTATTGTTTGTTTTTGGAATGTTCTTCAAATCTTCTTGATAAGTGATGAACTCAGAGCCACAGCTTTTGAAAAGGATATCAATCCTTTGAACCTGTTCTAAATGATGGAAGCAGTTTATAGCAAATATAAAAGTGAATGCCATTTTGAATTTACTTTAAAAAAATTCATGATCGTTCGATTCATAAAAGCTTTCAGACATTTCCTGCAACTCTTTGGTTATGTCATGGGCCTTGATTGAATTTAGTTTTCTATAAGAATTACCACCACATTTTTTTGTTAGTATATTATTTCTATGCAATCGTACTCAATTCTTCAATCTTTATAAACCTCAAGAAAAGTTTTTCGCCTTGCGAGCTTTTTTTTCCGATATTTTTATCAATCAAAATCCGGATATTTCGAAACCGACGGCAGCAATTGTCATCAAAAGATGTACCTTATACCTTATCTTCAAAACCAGCCCTAGCTGCTCAAAACACAGCGGCACAAGAAAAGTTTTACTTAGAGAAGAATTTCTTGGACTTACTTCTGCCATAGGAAAGACCAAAACAGTTTATTCCTCTGCGAAACCAAAAAGACAACTCATACAATTCGTTTTTTGGCAAAATCCAAAATAACCTGGAAATAGTTCTTAAGGTTACAGAAATCAATTGTAGTTTTTTTGCAGATTATTAGCAGCTCTGACCCCTTCGACGCCCTCGAAATTGGGTACAGGTGAGCTAAGGTACGCGCTTATGCACAGAAGCACACTCACTCAAACACACACACACACACAGACGCGAGCACATAAAGGTTTAAAACAATAATAAATTTTTATTCTGTTGCCTTTTATCGGCTGATAATCACTGGTCATTAGTCATTTTGAAGTATCGCCATGCCACGCCGTGCCAGACCGGTGGCAGCTGCGGCAGTCGCCTCTTGTCTTTTTTATATAAATTATTGCAGATGTACAAACATATCACGGATACAGTTGGAAATTTTGGTTTCGTTGCTGCTTGTCGTTGTTGTTGTTGTTTGAATTTCAGTTGTGTGAGTGTGTGTGTGCTTGTGAATGCGGTTTAGTTGTTGTCCATATATTTTATTGTCATTGTTGAAATGTTGGCATTAAATTATGATTTTTTTGGTTGCTTATGTTTACTTATTTATTTATGTTTCTTGCTTTTCGAAAATTTATGTTTGTCCAAAAATTGTATAGGTCATTTGCTTGCTGCTAACTTAATTGTTTAGAGAGAGTCACATGCTCATATATCCTTCAACAAGCACGCTGAAGGCAGGGTCTACACATAACTCATGAGACATGAAATAAAATATAAGGTATAAAATTTGTGTGGCTCGGTTAGTAAATTTTAAGCAGAAGCTTTGAAATATTGAAATATTGGTTGCAAGTGAAAGTGATACATACAAATAAATGTACGCCTTCATAACATTTCTCTCGATTCAGCAAGAGCAAATATTTTTATCTAGTATTTCAGCTGAGCTCAAACTTCAAAAATTTGGAAGACTTGAACTTGAACTGCAAGTCGAAGCGTTTCTATTCTTTTAATTATTCAGAAACTATTTTTTTAAAATCAAAACTCAAGCTGACATTTGATTTACTAACAATTTAAGTTATAACTTAGAGAGTTTATAGCAAAGGATTTCGCATTCATGCTTTCTTCATTCCTCAGTTGCTTACACCACATTCGCACACCATTACAATTTTTTACGATAGTTTCGCATGAAAAGCAAAAGCAATATGAATTAAAATGCATATTTTTATGCACTCAACAGTTCCAATTAACATAAAAAGCAATGATAAAAATAACATAATTATAGATTTTGTTGTGTTTGAGCTTAATTTTAACACAGCGCTAATGAGCTAAGCTTATCAGTTCTATGAATTGTTTTTCTAACAAGAAAAAGGGGGTGGATAAGATAAATAAGTTTTGGCGAATGGGCGGGCGGTTGCGACTCTACCTAAAGCAACGCAATAGAAATGCTTAGAAAATTAACGCAAATGTGTGAGGCTGTGGTACTTATTTGTTGTTAATTAGCAGATTGTGCTTCTGCTTCTTCTAGTAGCTTTTGAAGTTGTTGTTGTTTTGGGATTTCCTATATAATCTGCCATTATGCTAATAATTTACGATTGTGTTGTTTCCGCCTCGGACGTACTTCACTAAAGTTGCCGCTGTAAATGATCAGGCGAGGGCTGTTGAAAAGTGTACATTTTTATTTTTTGTTACACCCTACACACTGTCATAATTGGCTTTTCAGGTGGCAGTGGCTGGGAGACTACACCTATACTACAAATACAATCAACACCATACACCAGAGAGGCATAAGGTGAGGGTTTTGTTGAGAGATTTTATGTAGTGAGGGATCTCTTTAGAGAAATATTCAGTAATAAAAATGTATCTTTCAAACTGTTTCAGTTAGCTTTTATATTGGTTGCTTTGGGTTATATGTCTGTGAGCCGACGCTTCAAATGTTATATACAATAATACCCAATCGACAGATTTAAATCATACAAGTCAGCAACTATTGTGCAATATTTGAACATATACTCCTTAGTCTCCTTCCTTCGAATGCTGGTTGAATTGGAAACTCGAATCGATATCTAAATCCCATATTTTCCGTAGATTTCGAGACATACGCGAGATGTTTATTCTTCAATATTCAGCTCTTCAAATATCTGCCATAAATGCAACGAAATTGTTGATACTTTTTCCGATTTATGTGAATATTATTTAGTTCTGAAATGTCTTTATAGCCTTTTCTACCACCATCAAAAGCATGCAATTTTTCTTAAAGAAAGAAGATTACGCCTTAAAACATGCCGATTCATATTCGATTATAGCGCATAACAAAGTTATAGCATACCTACAAAATTGCCAGCTATATGAAACAACTTTTACTTGTGGTGAAAATCATTTTCAACTAGTTTAAACTAAATTTATATCAATAAAATTTTGAATTTATGAACAGTGTTTGGGGGCAAACGGTAAGCTGCTCGTTAAGTTGGTTGCGTTGAGTTTTATAGCACAGTTTATAGCCCATTTCAGTCGGCTGCATTTTAGTGCCTTTTCAAAAAACAGCCCATTGCACTTGCATACTAATAAATGAACTGGTTGAAAGTCATATTTGGAATTTGTTCATAATATTTAATTATAACTTTTTTCTTGTAATAAAGCGAGCTGCCTTCAGAATGCAGCAGCTTAATTTAGTCATTTCAGCTTTAGTTTATTAAAATTATCAGTTATTAATACAAGCATTTTAAGCTCAGTCAAATATGCTATTCATTGGCGGATTGTCAGCTTGACAATTGCTGTATAATTCTGTGTAATTGCAGCGTTGCCAATCAGTCGTAAATTTAAATATAATTGCTTACTTATAAATAATTTCAGGTGTGTTTGCTAGATAATTTATTGAGTTGCTTCTAAAATATTTGCATTGCTTTTAGCTACTTTTACACTGTGATTTTTCATAGCTTTCGATCATTAAGCAATTTCGAAGTTATAACTTTTGGAATAGAAAATGTAGCAAAACGTAAAGACTATGTAGAGAACTTGACTAACTTGGCTATATAAATATACATTGTTTTTTATAGAATTGTATGTATTCTTACAGCCTGTTTTATTGCAGGCCTCCAGATTATGGCATCTTGCACCATGTGCACGAATTGCAGGCTCCTTATCATTGCCGTGCTGCTTTGATAGCGTATCTCACATTGCGCAAGTCTGCGTATCTCAATCAAGAGTCACACCTCTTAAGCAATAAAGATTAATTATTATGGGCCTGTCAGCTCGGGCGACCCGTTGTTTTAACAGCTCACAGTACTCGTATTTCTTCGGCAGTTGTGCTTCATAAATCTGAATAAATACACACAAAAGCGAGTGTCACCTGTATTTAGATACTTAGATACTTTTACTCTCCACGTCACATGTCGTATTTCAACATTTTTCAGCGTTTCCAATTGTCTTTCCGTAAGCTGTTTTACATTTCTTGTTATAATGAGTGGATTTTTAGAACTGCTAGCAGTTTGACTTTTAATCGTGTAAATCTTAGCAGAGTCGCTTTGTCTATTCGAGCAACTCCACTGACAGACAGCCCATTAAAACGATGTGTCAGCCAGATGTCGGCACTGATTTATTGCCGCTTGATAACCTCAAACAGCGCTATCAATAATTGCCCTCATAACTCAGCGCACTTCTGTCATTTTGCATTTCATGCCTTGCAGGCAATATTTCCTTTCTGATTATGGCAAATGCTGTACAATTATCGCTTTCAAAGAAAATGTGCAATCTTTTGCTGATATTCAAAGTATATTGTGTGTTCAATAGCGACAAGTGACATTTGCCATTTCATCTCACATCGATAACATATTAAAACTAGCAACCAAATATTTGGCAATAGAGTTAGAAAGTATTTGTTGAAGAGAGTGCCCCACCTTTTCCAGGTCGCTATTACAGTTGCTGGAGTCAGAGGTTGAGAGAACAGACCAACTATGTTGCTTGTCGCGATCTAAAATCCTTCGCTTTGCATTAATTTGAGGATGATTTCAGTAAGAGAAATTCGCTCATCAGTACAATGGACAAATGCCTGTCTGCGAGCTGGTAAGTTTTCTCATTCCGGAAGAAAAAAATGGTTAGAAAGTTAATATGAATGCCTCATACTCATATTTTTCTCATCTCATTAGCGTCTGGATTTTTTCTGCTCATTCTAGCTCAATCGATTTGTTTATGCTCTTTATGCGCATATTTGAAATCGGCTCAATCCTAATCAATATCAGCTCGTACGCCAGTTCTATCGCAATCTCAGCTATTTTTGTAGGACTAATGGCTCCAAGCTATTACGAGGCTATGCACACGATCGCGCTATGCTAACTTGATAAATTAAGTTCAAAGCTGTATTATATAAAAGAACTGTGCATCCGTCACGTGCTTGTCAACGGGGCTGCGACAAAACCTCTGCCCATAAACTCATTGGCTTTCAACTTGTATATAAAATCCAGACATATTTGCAGTGCTCAGAGTGAAATGAAGCTATTTTCGCTTATGGCATAAGCAAACTTTTATGTCAGCCGTAGTCCATAGTCTAGTGCTTCACATTGCGGCTCTATAGACACATTTTAATTCGGCCGAGAGCAGTTTCTGTCACAACAATTCACAGCGAGCACGCACACCATGCCTTATCAGTGTAGATATCAGGTTTTAGTCTCGTGATAGCTTTTTATAGCCAAGCCAAAAATATGGCAGGAGCACCTAGCGAAAACGTGCCCAAATTTCAATTACGCAAAAGTAGCAGCGCAAGCTACCAAACAGCCTGTCATAAATTCTGCCGCCTGTCTTCCTCCACAGCCACACTGGCAAATGTTATAGCATAATCATTAAATCAACTTCAGATTAGCCGTGCCACTCTTTATCCAGACATCATCATCACATAAACTAATATGTGGCCATGTCTGTCCAATACGAGTATACTGAGCAAATACACACACACATTTCTCGAGAAGTCATCGTAAAAACTTGAAATGACTTTTACGCATTAATTTCGCGTAATTTGTCAGAATTTATTTACACTGCCACCGAGAGCAATGAAAGATCTTAAGGCGCTTCTTTGTGGGATCACCTCTTGACAATGTCAACTTTAGAAGTGATTGTGAGTAGATTTAAAGAGATAAATATGCTGTGCTTTTTTTAGTCAATCTGTTTTAAAAGTGTTTTAGCATGCCACTCGACAAAAAATCTAGCGACCAATAAGGCTATTCATAGCTCTGTGTATTTACGAGGCTTATAATTCCACGAGTTATAATTGTGCACAGCTGGCAAGTTGAGCTCGTTATGATATGTTTCAATTGAAATGGAAAACTATTAATAGTAATTACCACTCAGATACCTTAATATGTCTATAATATTCTACAGGCATCAACGAAGGGGATAAAGAAGGTTCTCTCATGCTAAATAATTATTTAGTAGAGTTGCCCATATCCTTGAGCAAGATGCAGAAATAGCTTGGAAATTTTGTCTTCTGGAATGGAATGATTCTGCGGGGGATCGAACCTCCCGCATTATTCATGAACCCACTGCGGCGCCTTGAAAATGTCTTGAAATTCCTGTAATACTGATATTTTTAACAAAATCCCTAGTAATCCTAGTAATTCCAAACAAATAACTGACTCAGAAGAAAGGAAGAGCAAGTTTAACAACTAAGAGAAAGTGATGTCATATAAAAATTGGGAATTAAGCAGCGGGAGAGAGTGGGCCAAGGTCCGACAGTGCAATATTTTCCGATCGAAAAGCGGCACTCAATCAATTAAAATACCCGCAAAGACCTGCCAATTCAGCAAACAAATAAATTTGTAAGTGCGCATATTAAGGACTTAAAACATCACATCAGGTATCAGCAGCAACTGTGCCGCTGCTGCCACAGCCGTTGCCGCCAGCGCTGCTTAATGCCCGCGCATTAACTCTTTTCGAGTAGCTGTCAGTCAAGTCGAAAGGCGGTCGGGCTGCGCAGAGCCGCTGGTGGCCGTTGTGCTGTTGTTGTTGTTGTGTCAGCAGTCGCTGCCATATATTACTTGGCGGCCGAGGCATTTAAGCCAGTGCTCAAAGCCTGCTTACGTGCGACTTAACGCACATACGAAACAGTTAAAGCGGCCGCGGCAGCGAAGGGGCAGCATGTCAAAAGCAATTTCGCGTTGTGGCCGCCATCAAAGAAGGCCGCCGCCCTGGGCTGCAGCGCTGTCATGTCGTTCGTTCGTGCCGCCGACTGCTACAACTGGCAACAGTTGCCAGTGCTCTTAACATTTAACGCTGCTCGCTGTCAATTTGACATTTGGCCGCTTGGCACGTTTCACGAGCGGAAAAATAAAGCGAGAGACAAGCAAAAGTTATGACAGTTGACAGTTTGGCGCTCGCAGCGTTGCTGACATTCCGCCGCCTCGACAGCCATATGAAAATTGTTTATGCATATTGATTGAAAGACAATGCGCTGTCAAAATATGATGATATATGGCGGCTGAGAAAAAGCCAACAATCAAGACGGCAGCTCCAATTGATGGCAGGGCTGCCATATATGTTCGCTTCAAAACATCCTAAAGTCCGATGAAAATATTTCGTTCTGGAAACGAGGATGCTTTTCTGACTTGCTTCAAATTAAAGAATTTTTAAATCAATTCGTAGGAAAAAACCAATCAATTAATGTCCAACATATTTATATCTGCCAATAAAATTTATAAATTCCAGTCTGCTGATATGACGGGTCTTCTATTAGCTGAAATCTAATTCGCTGAGGCATTTGAAAACATCCTAACTCACGAGATTTATTTCTTTACACTGACTTTATTTTAGTTTTTTCAAAAATTTATTTGACTTAAATCATCCTCTAGTATTGCCAAGGTCTGAAAAAAAATCTGCAGACAAATCTAGCAAAATTTTTTAAGAGATTTCTTGGCGAAAATGAAATAATACCGAAAAACTTAACTGATTTACAGATCGAACCATATCACTTATTCCAAAGAGCCTTGATAAACTTCCAAGGACTTTCCCTCTTTCCATACAACAAAATAGACTTCATACAGTACTTTTTCCATACTTTGTATTTTTACTTACATACATATATTCAAATCTGAAATGAAACTTAAACTCCCAAAACTTGCTTGTCCCTATAAAAGTGAAATTCCCCCAAAAATTCCCACATTCTTATATGTAAAACTTTTGTCCAAAAGTTGCTTTTATACATACATACAATGTCTCAAATGGGGCATACATATTTCCGAATCAGGCAGCGCTAAATGTATGACACGTTGACTGACGATGCTTGCCGACTTAACGACTTATGAAAAATGACAACAGCTACAACAACAAAATGCTGCTGCTGCTGCTGATGATGTTGCGAAAAAAGAGAGAAGGAAAGGGAAGAGAAGCAGCAGCAGCAGCAGCAGCTGAAGAGGAATTATTGCTGGAAAGGCATTATTAATTTATCATTGCGCGTTTGCCTCGCAGTGATAGTCCAACAGCAGCAACAACAACTACAATGAGGAGTAGTGCTGGCAGTAAAACCAAACACAAGGCAGTCATCAATCACAATTACGAAATAAAAAGCAGCTATAAATTAACGATAAAAGCTCCAATCGCATACGCGGTCGCCTGCGCATGCGTTGCCATTGCTGCTTATCGCTGGGTCGCTGGCTTGTCATCACTCGGCGGCGGAAGCATAAAATCCAGCAGCAGCAGCAAGTCAGCGAACTTGGCCGCTGCTCATGTCACTGAGTGTGGACTTCTCTTGTCCGGCTCGGCAGCGACATTATATTCGTAGACGCTGCATGCCACGAGATTGCAACAATCTTTAGTATGCCTTAAAGAAGGAAAAGTCTGGTATTAAATATGTTCCAAGTTGCCATTGACCCTTCAAGAATGAGCAGAATTATAAGTCGACATGTATGAAGATATTTTTCATTTTTTTATAAATCCTAAATTCACATTCTATTCTTTTTTATGCATATCCATACATCCAGAAATTAGGCGAAATGTGTTTGGAAGTGTGCTAAGGAATCTTCCTGGAAGAAGCAATACTGCCATATACATACATATGTATGTAAACTAAAGGCATGTAGGCAATTTGTGAAGTGCAAAGGACATAAACCGGGTATGCTCCTATACATGCAAAGAACTTGTTGGTTTGGCAAGGATTGTAAGTAAGTAGGTGGGTGGAAAGTGGATGTATGTAGGTACATATATGCTTCAAAGAAATCCATTTTGCTAAATTCTTTATGTATTTTGGAGCCTGGCCGGAGGAAAAATTTAATATGTATGTAGGTACATACAAATAATATATGTAGCTTCTCGATGGCTTCCTTTTCTCTCATTTTTTTCCACAAAAGAAATACAAAAATATTTTTCCCAAAAGGCCTCACGAAACACAATTCAATAGTCAGAATGTGTAAAGAAGTTTATTTGAAGAGAAGCGCTACTTTAGGTCGTAGCTTTCGCAACGTCCTTGCGCTGTGCTAGATAAGCGCTACCCGAAAATCATGCCAAATCTCGTGAATTCGCCAGCATGAATTATGGCGCTGCGGCAAGACGCGTGTTAAGACCCGTATCAACATTAAGTCAAAAACGCCAGAACGCGCTTATCGCCGGCTATAAACAGTTGCGTTGTGGCCTTTTGGTTGCGCTCTGCTGGCATATGCCTCTCCCGTTGCCTGATAAAGCAACCATTCGAGGGCTAAATATAGGCGCCTCGTTCGTAGCCAGCCGCACGTTATGCACTATCTTCGGAGCAGCACGGGCACGGGCTGGGCCCGGCTGCCGGGCTGGCTTGTTATCACTCACGCGACTACAAGCTGCTCAAATGTCGGTGTACTCGTACTCCAGACCTGGACAAGACAAGCGAATGATTTAATGAATTTTGGGACTTTTTGAGTAAATATTCAAAATCTGTTGGTTTCAGCCATTGTCAGCACTTTTTGACAGCTTGCTTTTGTGTGGCTTTTGTGTGTGGTGTCTTATATGCCAGGAGCAGCAAAAAGTATCTGCCGGTCTGTACGATAGGCACTTGAAAGGTTTATCGCTTCTCAAATATACAAAATTTTTGCAAAGTCTGCAGACTTTGTCGTTTACGACTGACTATATGCATATTCTTTAGTTTGTTTTGTTGTTAATTTTGCTGTATTTATGGCGCACAAAAAGTACAAGTAATATGACGAAATTGCTAAGCCTTTGGGCGTTTTATTTGTTTGCCTTGTTAAATGCTTTTGACTTGGAAAAAAAATTTATATTCGCTTTAAATGTGCCCACATAAAAAGTAATAAACTTGATGGATGAGTGGCATTAAAGCGGAATACGAGTACATGCAAAGAGCATTTGAAATGACAGCAACAAGAACAATAACAATTGTACCCGGCTTAACAAGCTAAGCAAATGCGAGTGCATTGTAAAAAGATACAGGAAGTTGGTCATGAAGGTAAACCTCTGCACTTGAAGTAGTTCATAACTTGGTAAGTATGTATATGTTGGCTTCGGCAAGAATTCGTATAAGTGATAGATAAAAGTTGTTTCTCATTAAGTTCTATTAAAATGTTATAAAAAAAAGCTGATTTATATATATGGAATCCCTTCTCGTGCTCTTGACATTGTTATATTTTATAGGTGTTGTTGAAGTTTGTGAAGAGTTCAAGCTTTCTGCAATTATATGAAATTTTCTATTTTCTACAGATTCAAATGTACACTTTCTCGGAGGTAAGCTGTTGAGATTGAGCTAGTAATTCGTTCTGTTACTTATTGTCAGATACTTGCACTTTATTGAAATCAATTTGATGGCAGGTGCGCACTAAGCTCTACCAATCTCAGCTAAGATAGCATTAGCCATCAAGAAACGACCGTACTACTCATAAGATAGTTTGTAGTACATTTTGAGTTACTTTATTGTTCTTGTAGCTGCTCCCAGGATTAGCATTCCCTTCTTCTGCTCTTGCAGATTGGCTTTATTTTCATTATGCACAGGTTTTTAATGTCTGCGCATAAATCATGCAGCAAAAGCACAATTTATCAACACCAACCCAGCGTTCTCCAAGGAACAACCCATCCCAATTCAGCCGGTGCACTCAAGTCAGACGCACGTCTGACCGCTGTCTAACCTACCCCTCCGCATGTCACTTCTAAGCCGAGGCCAACGAGTGAATTCTATTAAATTTTTATTTGCTCTACCTGCAGCTAATCTGCCCCTTTCCACTCTTCTCCTCATGCACTCTCCTCTTAGTGCCATCGCCGAGAGTGTATTATTTCTGTTTTATTTTATCGCCCGCACGGTTTGTTGCCCTTTTCGGCAGGGATTTGCGATATTATGCTGTCACGTTAACATGCCCACTGACAGATAGCAAATGCCAGGGTTGCCAGCGGTCGCTTGGCTTGGCTTGCATTGTGCTGCAGCAGTTGCGCCCCCTTTTTGCATTTCAAGTTGCCAATTACACTTTTTGACACTGGCGCAGCGCGCTGAATGCTGCTGGGCCTGCCAGTGGTGAATGTGGCCGGCAGAGTGGCGTGTCCACGGTGCCGGTACCATTGCTGGTGTTGCTGCTGCTGCTGCTGAAATTGCCTCGGCGCAGTTTTTGATGCTAACAAATAATGACACGGCAATTTGCAGATTTCACAGAATCCTTAATGCGTTCCTTTGTGCGTGTGTGTGTGTGTGTGCACACGCTGTGATAGGCGGCAAAGGCGGCCGTCAACAGCCAACAAAGTCAGCTCTAATTCCGCACTCCGTGTGTCTGGCATTAAAGCTGTTAAGTCAGCCTGTCTGTCTGTCCGACACAGCGCTGCCAGCTTAAAATATAAGGACCCTTCTTGAATGCTGCAGCTTTTCATATGAAACGATATATTTTTTCAGCTGAAGCGGCTTGATTTTTTACAATAGCGTCTCTCATAGAAGAAGTTCTATTTCAGGTAAAACTATTTTCTCTTTATCAACACTGAGTAAATAAACCAAAAGGTGGCAGCGCTGGTCTGTTGCTGGTTCCAAACGCCCATCTGCTCGCCTCTATACACTGTACTACAAGCGGCCGCCGCGCCGACCTATCAGTGTCAAGGTGGTGCGCCCCTGCCGACGCCGACGTCAGTTAAATCAAAGTTGAAAAGGAATCCGCAGCGCTGCAACGCACCTCGGTTGGTCCCACTGTGCGGCTGTGCGGTGCGTTGAGATGCGACTCTGTTTCAAGGCCTCCCGCTGTCGCATGTCAATTTT
Organism: Neria commutata; assembly: GCA_963457695.1. Taxonomy (NCBI): domain Eukaryota; kingdom Metazoa; phylum Arthropoda; class Insecta; order Diptera; family Micropezidae; genus Neria; species Neria commutata. The sequence goes on from OY735246.1 coordinate 57,460,003, forward strand.
TCAACAGATGCGTTTTTAAAGTGATTTTAATTTTAGTGGCGGATCAGCTCGAATAGTTTGAATTTCACAGATAAGAACGCTTCGTCGTTGGTGCTTAGCTTGTCAAAGCTGGAAGGTGTTGGAACTTGTATTTGATAGACTTGCAAATCGAGCAACTTTATGTGTGTGTGTATGTGAAGCTGTAGTTGTAGTTGTGTGTGACACACAAATTGCATATGTTACGCATAGAGCGTAATTATGTTGGTTGATGTAGCCATTTGGAATATAATATTGAAATGAGAATGTTAATTTTATGCTTGTGGAGTTGAATAAAACCTTTTTTAAGAAGTTTAAAAGATTAAACGATTTACAATGGGTAGTAAAATTTTATCTTACGAGCTTTGTTGCACTTTTTGTACATTGTCTGCAAAAATGGCATAAATAACTTCAAGCTCAGTTGAATTTTTAAACATGCTATACATTTGACATATTAAACCATTTCCGTTTGCTTTATCATATTCGTGTTTTCGAATGCTGATTTCCGATATTCGATACATGATCTTTTATGATCATGCAAATATACGACTACATGCATGCACATAAAAAGTGTCATAAATATTGCAAAAACGCAGGCTCGAACAGCGAACAGCGCCGAGGAGAATCACATACTTTGCTTTCGGAATGTTGGCACTCATTAAGTGATTTACATATAACTCGCATGTCACAACTGTCAGCAGTGCGTGCACATTCATTGCGAATGCAGCGAGCGGCGAGGCATTCCGACATTGTGACACTGTGACTGCGCAGCTGTTGCATAAATATCACACTAATTGCTCGTTTTTACACACACACATGAAGATATGACAAGCAGCAGCAACAGCATCTCGGCGCAGAGGCGGCGAACAGCAGGAATCGCATCCATAATTCATTTGCTCATGAATGACAAATATTTTCGCTGCTGTCAACTGTCAAGCGGGCCACCGCGTCCCGCCGTACGTCGCGTTGGCAACTCCGCAATGGAGCGCTCGCGATACATCACCGAGCTAAGTAGACGTACAACATTTACACAGAATCGAAGAGGGTGTAAAACATACAAAAAAATGTCAAAATGCATTAACATTTAATTGAGGCTAATTTAAGGCAAAATATTTCTTATGGAAATGTATTCCTTTTCCTTGCTGCTCTGTCACTCTGTTATTCCCCAAGCAGAGCAGCCTTTTGCAGCGGCGGCTGTTGCAAGCCATAAATGCCAGTTCGCAGGCAGTGCCGTCTTTACGAGCATGGGCCCAGTAGTTAAGCAACTGACTTAACAGATCTAACTTTAAACTGGAGCTCTGTTGATAAAGCAAGGACTCCCATGACTGCTTTGTGGTAACTAATGTAAAAGTAATTAATTTGCAATTTTATTAAAAGGGTACTTTCGTTGTCAGTAGCAAAATAAAAACGATTTATCAAAAAGGAAGTTCTAAAACCATTAAAATAAATTCACGTGAGAGCTAATATGCGTTCCAAGTCGGATCGTCACTTCATCGTAATTCCTTCAAGAAGTTGCAGAGCTGCCGTCGTTGTTTACTCTTCCAACAGGCTCGCATTCCTGACGAATATTGACTAATAACTTAATTTGAAATTTTTGCCCAAAAATTGTATTGCTTGATATCAGTGTAGACTAGTACCAACAATTTTTTAACTTTCTGAAGCTGATACGAGAAACTATTACCTCGTGTCTGTGCTCCTTTGAGCGCCCCTGGCCTGACACTGTCTACCTGGCTAACTGAGCGCTCATGCTTCGTACCACCACTCAGGGAAACCAACATTCGTCGAAATGTGAGAAATGAGCATTTTGTAAAAGTGTCACATTAAATTTAATTTATGCGTCGACACAGCGTAAACTCACTCGGCGTGTATCACTTCCAGCAATGCTGTTGCCTGCCCGCCACTGCTAATCGCCCCGCCTGCCAGCCAGCCTGCCCGGCCGCCCCGGTATGATGTAGTGTTCTGTGAGTGCGTATCAAGATAAATATCTCGCACATCAGTGCAGCCTTCAACAGCTTTTGCCCGCTCTCTGTCCTTTGTGACAGTCACAATATGCAGCACAAGCACGCAGCGTCGCATCTGATAGCGCCTGTGACACGCTGCCGCTGGCCATTAAAAATTGTTGATTGCAGAGATTTAAAGCCCAGCCAAATATGACATACGCAATTTTATCAAATTATTCAGTTGTCATTTGTCATTAATGCGCGCTTGACTGGGTCGCCGCTGTCAGGCGATGGACGATTGATGATGGCGGCTTTTTGCTCCTGGTGTGACTGCCACTTATTTTACGATTCTTCTGGCTCAGCCTGCTCCGCCAGCATGTCTGACTCCACGTACATTTGTCTTTCTTTCCGTGTCTGTCTGCTTGTCAGTTGGACTGTCCGTTCGTCCATCTGTCAGTGTGGCTGTCAGCTCAGTTAGGGTGTGTGTTCGTTTTGGTTTCTCTTTATGTGTATATGTACATACATGTATCTGTGTTTGTATTTGTGCATCACAGTTGAGTTCACTTTCATGCCATTTTGATTGACATTTCTACAAAAGTTTTCTGCATGTGGCTGTATCCGTGTGTCCGTGTGTGTGTGTTATTAACACAATTTGATTTGCACTTCAAATGGTCACTTTTCATTTTGCCTAAATGAAAAAGAAAATAAGCTGTAGCTGTCAAAACAATTTACGCTCTAATTTGACATTTCCTTTGTGGTAGTTCAAATACACTCACACACACACAGATGGAATAACTGAAATGTAGCCACACATTTATGCGTTTTTTTTTTGCCAGAATTGCTGTGTATTTATAAAGCTTTAAGTTCGTGCTTCAGTGGATTTCAGCATTTTCCCCAACATTGAGCCACGATTAATAAATATTTTAGAAAATAATAGTGTCTCAAATTTGTAAAAAAAAAACCACCTTTGATTAGGAACCAAGAGCTTTTATGTACATCATTTTATGTGACAGTCTTTCTAAAAATTGGTTCCGATGGAGAGACTAAGTAGACGAAACACTGACAACGCTTGGAGTTTCAAATGGAGAAGGTGCGTGCGTAGCAGCGGCGCTTGGAGAGAACCCTTACGTCAGCTCGCAACCCCGGGTTGTTCTGACCTATTAAGTAAGTAAGTAGGTACTGTCATATATTTTTTAGTGCTGGAAATCCCTGAATCAAATATATATTAATAAAACTCTTTAGTCTAACTATCAAGGGCACACAGCAAATGAGCAACAACGTCCACAGCTCTATCATGTGCGTCTCCCAATTCCAACTTCAACACAAACTGACAAGTATATCCCCTTCTAATGATATGTACCTACACAACAAATTAATGCGGCTGATGAGTGCCTAATTTCAAGCCGCAGAGAGAGTGAAAGAGAGATAGAGACCGAATCAGAGAGGGTGGTGTTAGATTTGACATGTTGCTGTGACAAGTACGCACTGTGACAAATGTCAATACGACTTAGCGTGAACGGGCGTGACTAAAGCAAGTAGTGACAGCTGACACGTAGGCCAACCGAAGCCAGCTGAAACCCCAGAAAGAGCGGAGCGCTCCACTCGGGCCATATCTCAGCTGCTTGTCAGCCATTAGCCAGCAAACAAGCTAATCTGGTCGCAACTTTATTAAACCCAAATAAACATTAATTTTGGCATGCTCCATAGCACTTTGTCAGCGGCACGGCACCCGGATTAACCCGTTCGCAGTGCCATGACGTGGCCGCACTAAACTCGACAGACATATCAGTTCCTCAACTAATTTAAATGTTATGCGCGCCGCAGAAGGAAATGCTGCCATAATTCTGTGTCGGTGGACCGCCGGCGCTCCGACGGCAGCTGCCAATGCAACGCGGCCAGCTCTCGCGGCTGCATAGCGGCGCCCATAAAAATATTAAATTGATAGCTGACGCAGCCCGCGGTGCTCCAAAGCGCTGTGCAGCTCCTCCGCGCTCCTTCGCACTCGTCTTGTGCTTAATGCCTCACAAATTTATGATATTTTCACAGGTTTAATTGATTCTAGCTTGGTTAATTTATGTTCGAAGCGCTCGGCCGGCTGTGCCGATCGTAAAAAAGGTACAAACAACGCTTTATTGTGGTCGTAATGTGTAAGCTAAGCGCGGCCACATCGCACCATTGCACCGCACCGTGCCAGAGTGCAGCAGCGGAGCACAGCATACCGGGCCGTTCGCCAAGTGGGTCCAGCGCGCATAAACAACGCGACAGACGTGCCAACGCCGGCTGTGAGTGTGCCATTTAAGTTGTAGAATTATAGTTCGTTTTAGTAAGAAGAACATTTCGTAATTTACGACATTGATGTGCCGCGCACGGTGGAGTGAAACCCGAAGGCCAGTACGACAAGCTGGCTTTTCTTATCTGGGTTCCAATGGGAGTCAATTTGTCATGTATTCCTGTAAATATTAGATTCGGAGTAGGAACACAGTGTCTTGGTCCCTCATCGCTGTATGCCTTCAAGAGGTATGAGGCAATTTCTTTTGGGAATCTGTGGTCTCTTTCATGTTGTTGTAAATATATATTTACTAGATATTGATACTTCTTCACAGGAAATTTAAACCACAGAATAACGAACAGACTTTTATCTAACCGAAAAAAAGACAGCGCAAATTTCTGCGCTCGAAAGCAAAACAACAACAAGAATACGCTCTGGGAGAACATACCAATCAAAGCTCTCGCTCTCTCTTCCTAGAGAACCCTTAAAATTCGAAATTAATTTCAAAAGCGATCGTCTTATTCAAATATTTTGTGAATTTTTTTGAGTTTGATGTTAACAGAAAATATAATGCGTCTAACGATTATATTAACTCATAAAAGCAAACTTATTAGTAAGACCCTAAGATGAGCCGAAATGAAATTCACATTAAAATAAGAAATATCTTTTGGGCCAATTAATATACAAATTAATCTGGCTATACAAATAATGTAGCCAGATATATAAATGCTTCAAAAAAAAACTTGCTTCATTTCAGAGCACAATTGTGCATTTCATGCCCACTGTGCACGCAATGTGCTTCAATCAGCTATTAATGCGGCATTTCGTACCAAACTGACAGCTTTTGAGCCTAAGTAGTAGTTGTCATTTGAGTGACTTTAATGGTCTGTTGAGACATAATCGCTGCCATTTTAAATGGAATTTTATTGCCACTCCACGAGAGTTTTATTGCTGCAACGCCACAAAATGCAACGCACACACACACACACGCACACAATCAACAAAAGCCATGATGAATACGAAGCGGACGGACGTTCAGGCGAGTAGTCAGACAGCCAGAGGGACAGACAGACAGATGGACTGTGCGGCTGAATGCTATATGGCTATATGGATGCCATACAAGAAGAGTCGGCTGTGGCACGTTGTGGCATGATGCGATCTAGCCTGATCGGCGTTGACTACCAACTCGCATGCACTCATGACAAACACACACACACATATGCAAGCGTAATTGTGTGTTTGTGTGCGGCAGAGAGTGGGCCGTCGGCGGCAGCGCGCAGCAAGTGAGCGAATGTTGCAGCCAAATTGTTGTATTTAAAAGCAAATTGATGGCCACAAAACCGAAGGAGGCCACCGACAACAGCAATACTCATACCAACAACAACAACAGCTACAGCTACAGCGACAATAAAACTAAAAGCTTAATAAGAAGTCGTAACAGCCGCCGCAGCAGCAGCCGCTGAAGTGAAGAGAGATGCAGTGGCACATATCAAAAGGAGCCAATGCACACACGCACAGGCACACACACACCACAATAAGAACGACGTGCTTGTATAATTTTGTAGACTAGTTTATTGACGGCATTAAATATGGCCCGATAATTAAGTCATAAATTAGATTGGCGCGGCAAGCGGCACTGCCACTGCCACTGATGCTGCGCCAACGCCGGCGACAGCAGCAGGATACCAATTTAAAAACACACACACACTCACATAAAGGCCTATAAAGACACAAACAGAGGCACAGAAACGCGCGCATTGGCACCTTTTTGCAGTTTATGTGAATTTGCAAATGCGCAAGTGACTGTAAATGCGAATGTGTGTGTGTTTGTGTATGGGTAGGCTGTATGCGTATCTGCATATGTGTCAGTATGTTTGTAATTGCTATGCGCTTGTATATTGTCATTATATTATCGTGCATGTTGGCATATTGTATGCTGGGAGGTGCTGGCATGCGGGCGAAGTGGCACGCCAGGGTCGTAGTCAGGCGAGCCTTGGTGCCACACCCTCAAAATACAAGTGAACGGAAATTATAGTGTACAAACTGAATTGTGTACTAGTAAAATCGTATACAACACTACAGGCGTCCAGCCTTCTTGCCTTGTCCAGCTCGACTCTAGCTTTGATATGACAACTCCCATATAAGGCATCCAGCGCATCTGCCCTATATATTTATTATATTCCCAGATTGTGAGAAATTATTAAACTTGCACCCTGCCGAACGTTTTTCTGGCTACGACACTGTGGCGTGCTGCTCATTGGAATCGTTACCTAATCGCATTTTCTTATCATGTATGCAAAGTGCTGAATATTTATGGATTTTCGTTTAAATTTTGTTCCCCTCCATTCCCAAACAAGCCACTTGAGTAAACAGTCAACATTTTTGAAGCAGCCAATTTTGCTGATTATGAACGCTTTGATTGGCATAATATACTTTAGGTGGGCCTTTGAATTTTTTTATTCCATTAAAATTCTGAAAATTAAATTCTTTCGAATGAAGATGTGTAGTAATATTAGTTTGAAAGTACTTTTAAGCCAAATCTAACTCTGCTGCGGAAAAAGAGTTTCATCGGAATGGAACCTTCCAAGATCTCAAGCAGTTTGCGTCTTTAATTGAAAGCTGTACTGTAGACCAAGTTTTAGCCTTTTTCTCTCTGTTATAGAAAACACCATAACCTACAAAGTTCAGCTGATATCCCTGTTTGACCGTCAAGGCCAAAGTGACAATCTAGTAATAATGGACCATCTTTTTCCGTAGTCTCACGATATGGAAATCGCACTCCTCTTTGCTATTATTACTAATACTGGGGCGCCGCCGGATTCAAAAAAATGCGTACTGACTCACGATGATCATTTGATGAAGTCCACTGCATTTGAAGAAACTCTGGTTCAATAAGTTTTTACGAAAGTTAGTTTATTTCCATGCAGTCGCCGGAAGAATCAAAGGATCTTTAACAAAAAGCTATCATTGCTCAGCATATGCATAGAACGTGAATTTACTGTAACACGACTATGGTGAAATCCTTTTCAGGTGCCACCAGATACTCGTACTTGCGTGTGGCTATCCTCAGAAAGGCCAAGTCATTGGTGCAGTCCAAATCGCGTACCGCACTTCTAGCAGCAGCCACCAAAACGCCACAGATCAGTCTCGAAATGCCAGTGGACGCTGTGTTATCCAATGTAGTTACGACCGGGATGCCCAGAATGTTGTTCGACACCACATAACCAATTGCATTCTTTATAATGCGCTCGGTGTTTTCAGCATTACGACGTACAATGCGATCAACGAGGGCCTACAAAATTTTACAGAAATAAAGTAATTAAAATTTTATGAATCATAATAATTAAGAAGAATAAAATGTTACATATTCACCATCTGAAAATATTCTTGGAAATTGCAGATAAAGTTACAGAAAAATGTTGTATGAAAAAATACGTTTTGATTTATTTTTGTAAATTCAGTTTGAAGTATAAATTCAAAGCTATTTATTCAATGAAGTGTGACAATTTTGATTTTCGAAATTGCGACTGAAACTGGGATTTCTTATTGGTGTTTTTTGAACAGATAAATCTTTAATGCAGCAAAGAGTTCCCTTTTGATATGTGTTGCCTTTTGATACAAAGTCAGGAATTGTGCAAAACAAATTTCCATATCTAAATGAAGACCAGCCATCGATGGATTCCCTTCTGTAGTAGCTCTGACATTAAGAAATTCACATTTTCTCTGCGAAGTGTAGTCCTGTCTGATTGAAATTACCAACTCAAATAACAACGAAATGGACTTTTTGTAGCAAATCCAATTTATGCATTCGAATGGCGGGCAAAGATTGCGCTCGCGTGAATGACTGCGTGACAAATCACTGTCAATGTCAAATTGTCAAAGATAAATTTTCACTGTGCACATTTATCAAAAGCAACGAACTCGCTGCCCTGCGCTGTCCCGCTTTTTTCTTGAAAATTACTCATCACAAAGTGACACTGACAGCGCACAGCTGATGCTCAGCACGCACAGCGGTAAAGGATAACAATGAAGCGCGAAAGCAGCACAACCAAATTAAAGGATGAACTGTCAGTGGCGGCGCGCACAGTGATAGACGACGCCAACTGACAATGACATGAATGGACAGCAACAGCTGCTGCTGCTATTGCCACTCTTCCTAGTGTTGTTGTTATTTTTGTTGTTGTTGCTGTTGTTATAAGTGTCACTGTAAATAGCAGCCGCTGCTACTGCTCATTATCAAGTCATGTCATTGTGCTAACCAGACAGCGCTCCAACATTTCACGCACACATACACACACTTACAAACACATATAAAGAAAGTGGTAATAATAGGTGGTATCCTTTCTTTGCATCAATATGTTGTTGTGTTTGCTTTTAGCTCTAGCTTAAGAGCTTTCGTATATGTAAATATCAACTCCGGTGATAGGACACCGATTTATGTTGTTGGTCGAAAATTCGAAAAATTTTATGGGCCATCGACATTTTCAAATATTTTCCTTTTAACAATTTTGAAAATCCAGTGAGTTCATACACCTCTGATATTTGTGAACTAATTCGAGTGATCCTTACGGTTAACCGCTTTTCAGAGCATATTTCAGTCGATTTTCATACTCATATTTTAAAGAGGACCCACAGACAGACAGACAGACAGAAAGTGATTTGACAAGAGAATCATTTCTTCGCTGCGTTCTCATGTCGCCCCTTGTTGTTGCTGCCATTGCGGCGGCTTTTTCTTCTTATATTGTTCTTTTGCTGCTTCTTTTCTGCCACTTCTGCTGCCGCTTCTGGTCACATCTTTACCGCATTCGTGCGTTTGCATGCGAGTATCTTCTGTGTTGAAATGAACTTCTGTTTGCTTGACACTTGAGATTGATTGTCATTCATCAACATTGTCTGTCACTTTGAGCGCGAGGTTGGGTTGCTTGCCTTCATTTCCATTTCCATGTTGATATGCAGTTGGCATCACTGCCAGTCCATCCCTTTGTCTGTTTGTCTGTCTGTCTCTCAGACACTTCAGATTAAGTGTAAAAGAATGAGAAATGCTTGCCTGCCACTAATTTATTCTTATTTACATATATTGTGTGCCTTACGTTTTACACTTTTTATAAGTTAAAATTATTTTTGCAAAGACTGTCGATATTTCCAAAGATTGTTAAGAGGGGCTTGATGAGAAAATCAGATGCCATGCCATTAACCATTAATTGTTTTTCAAAAATTTCTTGACCAAAGCTATTTAAGGCGGAAAATTCCAAGCAAAGCTTTATCTAAATACATTGCTCTGTTGCTCTTAATATCTAAGTTTACCTTCTGTACTTTAAAGAACGTCTCTGAATGCAGGGATCAATTGAACTTAAACTGAAACATTCTTGTCAAGCAAACAAAGTAAAACTTCATTCCGAAACAAGCGATTAAAATATTTCCAAAAACTTTTGAACTAAAAATTATAGTTCCTTAATTCAAGAAAAAGAAGAGAGGAGCCGATGTCTTCTGTTTGTTGACTAATGCATCACTTTACAAAACTTGTTGTTCAAGTATAATTGCAACATTTTATTTCGAAGCAAGAAAAGCATTGAGGAACCTACCCCTTTCCTTCATTCGAACTAAAGCATATCCTTGCGGTTTCTCATTTCGTGCATAAGCTCTAAACTGTCAATCACTTAGACTACCCGGCAGCTCGTCTCTTTGTCTGTTCCTTCATCTGTCAGTTGCTCTGACTGAGCGTCACATGCATAAATTCAACAAATGCACAAATTTAGCAACACAGAACGTATTAATCACGCAACAAGGATAAAGTGACAGGCAACACCCCGAATCGCAGAAGGAGGCGACAGCGTCAGCACACACGCGGAAGCGAAGGGACTGACATGAGTGACAAGCTGCGGAAGTGTGCAAAAAAATTAAAAATGAGACGAAACAGACAACAACAAAGAAATGGAGGCGAATATTGCTTTATAATGTATGGAAAATTGTAAAAGACGACAGGAAGAAGAAGAAGGAAAGAGGAAGGAAGAGGGAACATAGGCGACAAGAGGCATATTGATACAGTGATGTCTTTCCATGCTTGAGGAAGCCTGGCTGCAATCCATTTGAGGCTCGCTTTTCACACTTTTCTTGAGAAATATTATCTTCCTAAAAGGCAAGAACTTACGACGTCAGAAATTCGATCTTCAAGAAGTACCTACTCTAAGAAAAAGAAATCGAATTTAAATAAGTTAAGAAGTTCATGAATTAATCATTGGAAGCCAATCTGCATTTTAGCTCTTATATTATATTCAGGTTGTGCTGTGGGCCCTCCAAGTCAGGAAGTCCTTGGCCCAGCTACGGTTTCCAGCAGTTTAATTTCCCTGGACACTTGGTTTAAAAAAACAGCTATTTTCAAGTTTACGAAGAAAATGCCGTTTCAAAAAAATAAACTTTTTTAAAAAACAAAAGAGAAGGTACCAAGCCAAAGTACTGACTCTCCTCCTGAGCATTCTCTGGGTATAAGTGCATCCATGAGCATGTGTGTGTATGTGTTACGTTTGCGTCTGTAATACTTTCAAGCAATTTAACAAACTTCAAAAGCGTTGCTTTGCGACTGCTCAATTTCACAAACACACACACAAAATTATGCATATGTTCAAGCATGCCAAAAACATAATTTGTATCTCACGTACAGTAGCGAGTAAAATTGCATCAACAAAGGCATGTCAATATTTTTGAATTTTTTTTTAAATATTTAGTTTTTAATTATTGGATTGAAATTTCCAATTTCTTAGTAATAAAATAAATACAATTTGCACTGCACTGTACATGTTAGCTTTAATGTATAACTGTGGAATATTTTCACGCTATGGTATCTATCAACGTTGAAGCTGTAACGGGCTTCTGACAGTGTTGCTCCTCCCACTGACATTGCTGCTGCTGCTGTATGTTGCCGCAGTTGTTGCTGCTGCTGTTGTTGCTCCCAATGCTGCTGTCATCTGTTTTTGTGAAATTTCAAGCAGCGCACAGCTTAGCTCTGCTCAGCTCGCTGGCTGACACCTCAACATGAGCACGCAACGGCACAACATGAATGCAACCATGCAACACGCCTCTTCAACTGACAGCGCTCTGACAGTTTTGTTGTTCACGCGAGTAATTCATTTTATGCCATAAAACAGGCGAAGCGGCGAGCGGGGCAAGGACAGAGAGGCTGGCTGGCTGGCAGGCAGCAACAGCAGCCACTGTGGCAGCTTCAAATTCCTCGTCCCTCAGCCCCTGGCGTGCGTCACCTTATTGCCGACGCGCCGCGTTGACATGTGAGATGTGACAAGTGACAGTCAAGTTGCTTGATGGGAATTGTTTAGCGTGGTCCCTGGTGTAACGTGTGTGTGTGTGTGTGCTTGTGTGCGTGCCTACATGTGATGTTGCCACAATTTCGCGCATTTATTACGCAAATGTTGCAACGCACACAGCATGTGTAAATGACGCAAGCAAATAAATTTTCCGTGCCGCACCACGAAATTTCACAAATGTCGGCATTTTAGTGAAAAATGTACTCCCCGCGGAGAAATAAACGACGCTGCCAGTCATTTGTAGAAATTACAGGTAAAAAATTACAATGCCTTGCTCGAATATAAAAGGTAAGGACTCAACGCATGAAGTACTTCTGTTTCCTTAGAGGCAAGCGAGTTGTCCTTGAAATGAATTAAAGAGAAAGTTATGTACTTTGAACTAGAGAGTGAGTTTAAACACAATTCTAAGCTCAACGCAAATTACAAAGAAATTTGTAAAAGCGTCAGAAAGCTCAAATCAATTCGTTGCAACTTTTTTATAAACGCCAAAATCCTTTGCTTGAATAAAAAGACTGATTATAGAATAAATTCAATGTTAGTATATATATTAAGTTAAGAACTAATTCCAACAATATACTTTTTAGTCTGATTTCTAGAGTAAAATGAAGCCAGAAGGTGCTGAAGGTGCGCATTTGAAGGAGTTTATTGCTACTAAAAAAGAGCGATACAATTTAAATTAAATCCTCCTCAGCTGAGTTTAGTTGTCAGTGTTCCAGCTTTGCTAAGCTATAAAGCGGCATTTGAATATTGCTGCTGCTACTGCTGTTGTTGTTGCTGTTTAGGTCTTGGCATGTTTTATGTCTCGTTTGTGTCATTTCCATGCTGCCGGCTGTCATATACTTTCGCCATTTGTTTCCCTCGAGTTGCATTGTTAGGATTTTGCTCAACTGCTTCTTCTGCTTCCACGTCGACCTTCTTTGTTTGCTGCAAAGATTTTCAAGAAAAATTATATACAAAGTTTTAGCGTGTGCTTTTGTTGTTGTTGTTGTTGCTGTGTATGTATTGCACACAGCTGCAGCTCCTATCCTGCAGCAGCTCTGAGCTGTTCTTGCCAGCTTGTGGCGTTGAGTGGCTCTTGACAATTTAACTAACTTGGCTGAGATGCCTGACTGCGCAGGATGTATGCGCATGCCATTTTGTGTGTGTGTGTATTTTTGAGCAAATGGAAGTGCGTGTCCATGTCTGTTGGCTGTCAGAGGAACGGATGTCGCTGCTGCGCATGTTTAAAGCTCGACAACGCCGGTTGCCTGCCTGCCACGTCAACAGCGGAAGTGAGCACAATGAGCAGAAGCGCGGCAATGACAAGAAGCTGCAACTGACAATGAGCTTTGCAGCGCTGAGGCCGGCAACCGTTGCGTTGCCAACGTGCAATGGGGAAACTGAAATGGAAATTTGGAAAAAGTCAGACTTTTAGATTATATATAGAACTGATTATTATTTTTCTTTATAGTCTAATTCGTTTAGGGGTGATTATGTTCTGAAATCGTATCATCTAAAATATTGTCTCAAAAATTGTCTCAAGTTGACGTGGTATAAACACTCGCCCAGGCACAGTAACCAGTTCTCCTTTAAAACCCCCCCAAACACTGTCTGATTTCTTTGAAAAGTATAAACAAAATACAATTTTGGGCAACCATTTCGGATCTACCTTTTCTAAACGAAAACAAGTCTCAATTGATGCCATACTTTGCCAGTTTCTGTTCCACTGTGCGACGGCTCTAATGAGCTGAATTTTGAGGCATGGCGTCAGGAACGTCAGCGCGAGCGAGCGAGTGAGTGACTACGTGTGAGTGACTGTCAGTGTATGACAGGCAACGCTTCGTTCTGCCGCTTGTTCGACGTTCACCGCTGGGGTACAACAAATCCGAGCTGGAACCGGGGCCGTAGACGGAGCCTGGCTCATGCATGCTCGTGCGCATTTTTGATGTTAATTGTGAGTGACATTGCCGTGAAGCTGATTATGATAAATGAATTGTTCAATTTTATTAGGTGTTGCCAACGCTGTCGCTCACTCACACACACTCACACAACAATAATAATGCCCAATTTTCATTCATTCATTGCCATTTCCTTTGCCACTTTTCAATGGAATGTAATTCGACACTTTTGCTGAAGGATTAATAACTAATAAAATACGAAGAAGAAGCAGCATGGCTTTTCAATGGCAGTGGGAAAGGATGTTGTGCTGTGTTGTTGCGGATGCTGAGTTTGTGTTTCATCTGATTATAGGGTATAACATAGCCAGCTCAAGTTACGCAGTTTGCAAAAAGAGGAACCTATACAGGCGGAATATATTGAAAAAATATTTAATTTTTCAAACTGCGCTATCAGGGAAGAGTTTCGCATATGCCTATTTTAGCATATAATATAAAATTGGGCCTAATAATATGTACTAAGAAGTAGCAAAATATCTCCTTCTTCTGTATTTTACACATAAATACATACCTATATAAGAAACGTTGATGCTCTCACATTCATATTTTTCTGTACGCCTCTTCACAATTTTAATTTCAAAACGCATGAATGCAATCAAAATTCATAAAAAAACACTGCATGATAAATCTTTTAAATTACTTCCTTCTTCGTCCTGTGACACGCTTCCTTGCAAACATTTTGCTGATTGCATTTGAACGTGAGAACACAGCAACAATTCCCCAAAGAATGCAATTTTAATTTCAACGTGCGGAATAGACGCAGCAACCCTCAAAGTGATACACACACACACGTGTGCAGGGGTCCTTGAAAGGATATGCAAAAACGTATTTCTGCAAAGCAGCAGTAAAACACGAATTATGCTGTCATCAGATATTATGTCAGCACTTGAGTTTAACCATTCACAGGCGGCGGCTCAGAGAACGGGACGAGTGAGTCTTATCTAAACGACACACTTGCCTACGGAGGCAAGCACTCACATGCACAGGAAGTCATGAGCACACACACACTCAGCTGCTGCTCGCACTTACACAAATGCAGCAGAAGGCAGCAGTTGTAAAAAGGACGAAAGCATAAAATACAAGCTCAGCCATCTTTGAAAAGTCTGTGCCATTTGAGTTTTAATCTCGGCGCAAAAATCTGCTTTTCGAAAGGAAAATCAAAGTAGCGGCAGAAATGAAACTGCTAAAATGTGAAGGAAGGGAGGGAGCACTTGGGATAGCGCTATGTGTGTGCATAACATAGTTGAGTTGAAAGGAAGTAGTACTATATACTAACTTGGCTATGGGGCAGTTATAGAGTCTCTTACTTCCACTTTAAATTTAATCGTTTTGGAAACTTCGAGTACCTATTCCAATCTCAGGTAAGGGTTCGAATACATTTCTTATAAAACTAAACTAAGAACGTAGGATGACAGTTTAGTAGGTACTTCATAACAATAGTACATATTTATATTTATCTGTAGAAAACACTTGGCTCATATGCATTTTAATAAGAAATTAGTAAAAAGCTTCAATTAAAATAGGAACCAAATACTTCAGTCCTCCAATACTTCAACATGGCAGAAATGACAAGTTAACAAACTGGTCACCACAATTACCGACATTCACACAGTACGCTTATATGCATGGGAATATATAACTACAGAATCGTACAAATGCAGATAATCTTAAAAGTTTTCAAATGTATGCAATAAATTCTGTGTGTATTTGAGCTTAGTTTTGTCTGTTCTACATTTGAGAAATAAAATCTTTGCTCATGTGCCATTATAAGTCTCCCTTATGACACACATATACATACATAAACATGCATACACTCACAAAAATCAATAAAAATTGAACACAATTTCAACAAGCTTTTTCAATTGGCATAGCAAACCGAAATCAAATCCAAAAATACACTTTTTCAAACAAATAAAAATCGAACTAAGTTTAATCGTATCCAAAGACAGCATCTGTGAGAGCGAGGGTACCGTTACCCGAGTGTCCCGTCTTTTCCAGGTTGCAATAACAGCTGCTAAAGGCAGATGTGATGAGAATAGGCCAGCTAAGTTCCTTGGCACAATCTTAAATCCTTAGCTCGCAAAAATATCCGGAAGATTTCCGAATTTTTGCATGCAGTTATAATTACAACTATGTATGTAAGTTTTTGTTCTCAATTTAACTAACTAACTAGAAATCGCATGCCACTTTTTAGCTAGATTTTTTTACTTTTTTCTGTGAGTGTAGCCACTAACCCCTTTGCTATTGTGTCCTTTTAAAAATCTTCACCCTTCATGTTTTCGAATTTCTAAGGCCCTTGTGCGTGTATATTGTGCTACTCTGTGCATGTGTATGTGTGCGTCGTCTCTTTAAAATGCTATTATCTTTATTGCAATTTATGCCGCCAATGTGTACTTTTTATATGCCTGCCTCTTACTTTGAGTGTGCTCGCTTGTGGCATGGCAACCCTTTTATTGCTAATAAATTTAAATTCACTCTCCTTGTCTGCCTTTATAAGCTTTTATTTATTGCTTATAATATTAAATCGCTTTCAATTGGATTTAGTTACTTTGCCGCTGTGCATTTGTCATCGATGCTTTCCCCTTGTTTGCTTATTTGGGTTTTCAATTTGCTTAGAAAAGCGCCGACATCGATTTTGCATTATTTTATGAAAGTTATAAAAATGTTAATTTAATTGCGCAATTTTTTGTTCTGCTGATTTGTTATTTTGAGAAACCACTTTCGTTAAGTTATTTAAAAGTGCGAACTAAGGCATAACACTAGAAGATATGAGATAATATTTCTTGAAACAAATCTTCTAATATCGATCTTCTAATATCTACGATATGAATAGGAGTCAGCTGTCTTTTTGTTGATCATAGTTTTCACAAATATATATGCTTACTTTACAAATATATATCGCTGATTTTTCTTGAATTACCGGGTGAAGTTTCCTGATTAAAAATTTGCCATACTATTTCATAATATTTCACACAAGGGCACATACAAAATCGTATACATCAGTTTTGATTTGTATCTAGTTTGAAAGGTATCTTTATATATAACAATTCATATATCCCTTTTGACACTGCTGACATTACTAGGCAACAAAACAAAAATAACAATCATATCCGGTTACTCTGTGCACTCGTATCAGCGCAATAAATTCATTTTTATGTGTGAAACTTGATACAAAGTTGAAAACTGAAAATCATTGCCACCATCACCAACACATGTCAAAGTGTGCGTGTGTTGGCTTTGTATTTGTGCGCGCTCTTGTCACAGAAAAATACGAAAGCCGATCCTTATTAGTGGCCACATGACACACAGCGGCAATTCATCATGCTGCGCAAATGCGGTGGCACAAAAGGACTTTCGGCTCTCGTATATCATGTCAACGAAAATGACAATCAATTTTCAGCGTGTTTGTTTCATATATGTGCTTGTGTTAGTGTGTGTTGATAGCAACGCATTTTACGCCATTTTAGGCATTTGAGATGAACTCACTTAATGAGTTCGAAGCAAATTTTTCCGAGCTGGTCATTTGACTATGCCATATTCTCAGTGGAGTGAGTCAGCCCCTGCCACATTCAATTCAAAAGGTTGACAGGCTAATTTCGCCTTGATGGATTACTTGCAAATGGTATAAGCAAGCAATTACGAAGGATAACGATGCAGTATATGCTAAGCAGGTACGTCATCTTTTGGGGTTGAAGAGTCAAAAGCATTCTGAGCATGATGTGAGCAAACTTCCAATAGTTGAGAAAATAGTTAACTTATAACAATGGGGGGATACAAATATTCTTTTGTAATTTTAGAGAAAATGAATTGACTTTTCAATTGAAAAAGCACATTGGAAAAGCACGTCCATCATTTTATTAAACTTCGACAACATTGTGAATTCCTCGAAACTTTCATCTTATAAAACACTTGCTTGAAGTCAAAATTGCCAATCCTCTTTTATAATTATTCTTGATTTTCCTCATATAATCGAGATCTACTCATCATTCATGCTTTTGGTTTTTAAAAATAAAAATGTTTAAACTCCATCAGTAAATTCTGGTCCCATTTCGCCTGACCAAACATCTTGCTCGGCGACTAAAGACAATTTGCGGGATATAATTTCATGTTGACGGAAATCAAATCTGTCTGCCGCACAAGCGTACAACAAAAAGGAGGAAGTGGTGTGTGAGAGAGAACAGAGAAATGACCGGAGAAAAGTGCAGTCTATGCCTGCATGCAACACGACACACGTCCTGGACACATCAAACTGTCATCAGGACACAACACTGACAGGCACGCACACAATCCAAAGCACACGCGAAAACCGACACCATACAAACAGGACAGAGCGCTGCGCATGCCAGCATGACATTTGCGGATAAAGCGCAAACGTCATGCGACGACTGTCGCAGTCAAGTGGCCATCACCACACGAGAGCACAACATGGCACAGTGGTCATCATCAGTCATGTCCAGCAACAACAACAACAATAGCAACAGTAACAGCAACAGTGGAAGCAACAGCAACTGAGCATTTATCATAACCAACGACTGCAGCAGGTGCTTAGTTACGAACTGCCTTTGAAAGGGATTTATAATAAACTGGAGATTCAAATTCGATCTCCAAAAATCTAAAAATATATCAGTTCGCGTATACAGCCAATAGTGATGTTATGTAAGCGGTTGACTTCCATATCCTTTCTTCCAATTTCTCGCTTCTCAAAAAAGCAACAACATTTAAAAACATTTTCCAAGTCTGACCCCTTGATACAGCGTCTCAACTACGTACCTCCACTATGGCAATTTATTTGCGTGAGTGTGTTTGCGTTAGGGCTGAGGCATGCGCATATAAATTATGTCCTTTGCCAACTCGCTGAGCTGCGCTCCAAGCTGTCCTCCCTCTGCATGCAAGCGGACTGGCAGACAGCTCGGACGGGCGGACAGGCGTCCTAATGCTGCGCAATAAATCAGAATGCAATGTCATAAAATGGAACATGCAGTGCTGACATTTACGTCATTTCACTGTTAGAGAAAGTCATCCGGGCGACACTTTACACGTTGAGCGTGTGTGTGTGTGTGTGTGTGAGTGTGCCTGTTTTTGGTCAGTGTGATCAGTGCTGGCTCGTAATATCTTCTGCTGGCGGAAATGTCATTTCAACTGCCCAGGATTTTGCCTTTAGAAGAAGAGCATGGCACTATTCTGTGCACATTCTAGAGACTGTTCACATGCGTCTCCCATTTTCGTAGCATTTTCGAGCTGCTGCTGTGTTACTTCTTTCCTTTCCTTTCGCTTTGTTGGTGGATGGCTTTCGGTCAAGTGTTGAAGACAAATTGCTTGGTGGCGATTACAGTAGGGACAGTGAAAATAAACCACTGAATTTAGTTACAGGCTGTCCGATTCTAATCCTGAAAAACCTTTTTTAAACCAACAATTTAGCGAACAGAGACGAACCAGCATTCCCTTTAAAGTTATTATAAAGAAATTCAAGAAACGCTTAGATTTTTCAAGCTGCAAGTTTGTTCTAGTCAAAGGTCACCCCATGATACTCCCAACTGGTTACTAATAAATTTTCTAAAATGTATGTGCACTATACGATTATTATATATAATTAGAAGTTTTGCCTTTGAACGCAAACTACTCCACTGTGCACATCACCATGTATGCTTCACCAACCAAGACTGGTGCATATTCCAGTTGTTAGGATGGCCAAAATTTCTCAGTAACCTCAGAAGGATTTACTATCACACATTTTTCATATGTTTCCATTTGCAAAATGTGCAATTGTGTCAGCAGCATAATATCCGCCTTATGCTGATGCCAAAAGATGCATCAACTAGCTGCATGTGAAATGTGCACAACAACAACAACAAGAGTAATGATACCATTCGTAGTTAGTACTACAAAAACAATTGCAAATGTTTTTGTTATCCAATATTGCAAACATGGTCTTGAAGAAATACTTAAAGTCGGTTTGGTTTCTTAGGCAGGATCAAGTGTGAGAGGAACCTAAGGCGAGGTTCGAGTATTCGTTGCGGAGCAAGGACATCGGAGCACAATCGGCAAAAAAAGACTCTGAAGGTAATGCAATAAGAGTTTCGAGAAGACCTTCAGAGTCGGAACAACTATATTATAGTGAAACAACTGAAACTTTAGAATGTTATTTCTTATTTCAATTTGCATTCGCTTACTACGTCATAGGTTCATGGTTCAACTCCTACGTTTCACAGACTTTACCATTAATGCTTCTATTTCGAGTAATTAGTCGTTTAGAAATTATTAGAATTCACATTAAAAGTCACTGATGAGGTTTTCTGGCAAAAACCGAAATAGCTATATGACCTGCCCATGTGAGCAATAATTCTAATTCTTTGTTGTTGTACACTTAAAATTGCTTTGTTTCAGAACAGAAATAGACAACTAAGTATTGTCATTTCTCTTTGGCAAGTCAGTCCGAATAAAAACTATTCTTTCTAACATTCAAGCTGCCGAATAAACATAAACTCGTATAAATTTGTAATAATGTCAATATTAATATACCAATAGCTCGAAGACATTCTGAAGACCCGGTATATTGCAGATACACTTATATATAAATATTCACAAATCACAACAAAAAATATCACACTCAAAATTTCTCGTCTTAGAGACGGCAACATTCGCTGTCAGTAACAATGGTTTGCAACTGCTGCATGTAGCAACTTGCACTAAACTTATTACACACACTCATAATATATGCACATACAGATAGCAATACAGATATGCAAATGTCAGCAGGAATGCATTGGTGTGTTGCACCATGCATCACAAGCCTGCACCAAAAACAAAATGGAGTATATTACATAGCAGTGCAGAAACTGGGTGCGTATTTTCTTCTCTCTGTGTGTGTATGTGTCCTTAGATTGCCATTAATTTTGGCACACTCAACACTGCTGCAAGCGGCATTGTGTGCGTATGAGATTATATAACAATGTATGTACAGTGTGGAGTAAAATGTTGTTAATAAAGGCATGTAATAAAGCCTTTCGTAAACAAATATTACATGACAAAGTTTAGCACACTGATTGCTACAGTTTAAAAGTGTAATAAAATCCCAACTATGCCTTTCAATGCCAATGAAAATAATTTACAGAAAATTATTTCGAAAGTTAACAAGAAATATGCATATGCATGTGTGTAGTTTGAAATTGCAGCAACAATTTTACGTAATTTGAGCTTGTCAAATCTGCAAGGCTACCGACAACTTGGGTTTTGATTTATATTTGCCACCAATGCATGCGTGTGTGTGCCAGTGGTAGTGTATGTGTGTGGGCATGTTGTCATGTTGCTGTAACATATGTCAGCTTAAATGTAATTAAGTTGGCAGCATTCGTAATTAATGACAGCCCAGCTCAAAGCTGTGCCGTGCTGTACTTAATTGTCAAATTGTGGCCTCATGCAAAATCAGCTCTAATACACACACACATACATACATACATATATGTATGTATATATCTGCATATGAATTGAAATACGCTTACAGAAAAAATTTGAGTTAATATTTTGCTAAAAGTTTTATTAATTTTTAAAATTGAATAAAATGAAAAATCAAGCTTTGTTACCGAACTATATTTGATCTCGTTTTAGACTTCATATCAAATATTATATCAAAAATTAGATATCTATTCGACTTGGTATCAACTAAAAAATTAATACTTTTTATTGTTCATACAACATAAAAAATATATCAGTTCATGAAAAATATTGAATTCAGGCTTTTGTGACTCTCGCCGATTTTAAATAAACTGATTTGCATTTTAATTACACTTGGTAATGAGTTTTTCCAGTGTTCGCAATTGCATGATAAAATCATTAATTCAATACAGCTGCTACAAATTTCCAGGCGAAATACAGCCCCTTCCCATCCGCGCGAGGTTTGTCAGGCGACGTGTAAACAAATATTTGCAACATGCTTTCGGGGCTGATAAGAAATTTAGTGCTTACAACAGCAAAACAGACACACACACACACAGATGCACGTGCAAGACACTGGCAGACACGCAGACAGACAGAGACTAACAGACTGAGAGACAGACGGCGCAGCACGATATCTTCGGTTGCCTTTGCTTACGTCACAAAATCTGAAAACGTAATAAATTTTAAGCAATGCGCAAAATTTACGGTGATTTTCTGGCATGCCTCATGCCACCACACACACACACACATAGACACATACACAAACAAACACATGCAACTGAACATGGCAAGACTGGCAACACCGACACCGACACCAACACCACCGCGACCTACAAAAGCAGACAGCGCAAATGAAAAGTGTTGCACACCACACTCGCTCCAGCTCACACCTTCGCTCCAGCGCCCACTCCTCGATTGCCACATCCTTTACCGTTAAGTGAGCGCGCGTGCTTGCGAGGTTTCCAAGACGCTACAAGGACAACTCACAAACTGAAACTGTTGAAAGCGCCAAGCGGAAGATATATGACTTGAGCAGGAACACACCTACCTCTTCTTCACTTCCGCTGTTCGGGATGGAGAGTGGGGGTATTTTGCAAAATTAAAGCAAGTGTGTGGGGAGGCAGGTTTCCTCTAAAAGTGTACTGAGAAAAGTGTCTTGAAAATTATAGCGAAACTTGGATACCTCTTGATGTGTTGCCCTTATGCAACTCTATTGTAACCATTTTGGAACAACTTTCGTTGAAATCAACAATTGAAAAAAACTTGTTCTTTTTACAGTTATTATTAAGAAATTGTACATTTAAAAGCAAATTTAAATTATTGATAAGATATATCAATAAATAAATGGAGATTATTTGCACTTATTTACATTAATGAATCAGACTAACAAGGCAATGAATTATTCAGTTTTTCGAGAAATTCCTAAAAATGAATAATTGCCAAAAATACATTCATATATTTCTTTTACTGTTGATTAAGTCTTGATTTGCGAAATTCTAAGTTTCGAATTCATAGTTCATGGTTTTTTTCTGCGTGTATCTCAGCTGAGTCAGTAGCTGTACAAGTCAGCTTCTTCTTACTTCCTGCTTCCTTTGCTTCTGCTGCTTCTTCTTCCGTGTCGTCTTGGTATATTGCTGTATGTAAGTATGCGTAAAATACAATTTATTGTTTTCGCCGAAAAGATTTATTACCAACGAAAAGTATTTTTAAAACGATTGAAATTTTTAAGCTAGCACTCTACTCACATCGAGGAAGGGGAATGAAGGAAGAAATGAACGAACAAATTTTCAAACGCCAAGTTCTTGTGGAAAACTGTTTGAAAATGGATTTCTGTAGATGGTCAAAGCCAACAGTTACAGTGTTGAAGAAATCTAACATACATTTTTATAAATCAGTAACATTATTTCAAAATTTTTGAGAAATACTTCGAAATGTGGGCTTTCTTTGAAGGCAGCCTTCATTGTTATAGTTGATGAATTAATTTTTCCACTGATTGCATGCGCATTAATTATTTCCACTTGAAATATTTCAACCACTCAATGAATTAGGTTTTCTTTATCCAATTGAATTGGACTCGATATGAGGAACTGTTTTATAAGTGGATTGTAATGGAAGTGCCTGTGATGCAAAGGGGCACAGATGTGCATATTCATCACATATCAATAACAATGAAGGAACTGAAGGGATTGCCATCAAAAACACATTTTTGTCAAAATCATAGATAGAGGGTATTGCATAAAATACCTCTATGCGCTATTGGTTACTCTGAGGTTTGAGTAAGGTGTTAGGAGCTTGAATTCTGATATAACGAGCAAGGGTTTTGACTGAAATAGCTCAATGTTTCATTAAAGAGAAGGTAGCCTACAGTTTAGAAAGTATTCCCTTTAAATTTAATTCTGATCTCTGATGATTTAAAAGGTGTTGAGTATAAATTGTAATAATTAGTTAGAAATTTTATACAAGGATGACATGTCTTCCTTTGTATTGAGGCGTTTCAAATTAATCGATGAAATATGTATATAAAATTCCCGTATTTAATGCAGTGGCTATATAGGCTATATATGCATTGCTATAGATGTAACTTAGCACATAAGGTCAGCTGCATTATTTGCTTAAATGCCAACTCATAAATAAAAAGAAAACAGTGGAAGATCTCGAAGAAACATTAAATCAAGCCAGTAAAGCGTTTTCTTCTACAGCCGACAAGGCCAGCCAGCAATAAAAAGATTACAAATAATATTCAAATATGATTTGCGCATAAGCATGAATTATGAGGGCATGCTGTAAAATTATTAACAACAACAACAAAGGGGGAAGAAACAAAAGCGACAATGCCATCGTCACGGAATGCCATAAATTGTCGCAAAAGACCCCGACAGGAAGTGGCAACAACTTTTGCTAGACCAACCATGGTGGAGAGTGTCAAATTCCGCAAAGTTGACACTTAAGTAAAACTTATGACAGTTCCACAAAAAACTCGCTGGAAATGGAAATGAAAGAAAACCTTAAAGAAAAGTTGATTACCATAGAAAATCGTAAAAAAGTAGACAAAATGTGAAAAGTGAGGCGGAGCAAAGGCAGAACATGAAATTATGATTTGTTTTGGCATATAAATCAACAGATTTGCAATAATTTATGACATTTTCATTGTATATGTGTGCGTGTGTG
The DNA here is from genome assembly GCA_963457695.1 of Neria commutata. Classification (NCBI taxonomy): domain Eukaryota; kingdom Metazoa; phylum Arthropoda; class Insecta; order Diptera; family Micropezidae; genus Neria; species Neria commutata. Next base: position 57,484,079 of record OY735246.1, read on the forward strand.
TTAGTGTATTTACACAGACAATTGTGAACTCCAGCAGCGACTTTCACTGTCTAGCGCTTTGTTCGCCCTTCGACATTGTCTGAAGTTTCAGGCAGCTCAAAGGCATCCCGCTTGGCGGCAGACACACATATGCATGCTCAAACACACACACACACATACACACATGCATATTAAAAACACATGCATATTACGTATAAACACATTGGCATGATTGGTGTTAACAGCAGACGCCTGCAATCGACACTTTATGGCGCGCTCGCCTGCCTGCCTGCGTCTGGGTCCATGGCGGCAGCCGCCTTTAAGCGGAATCGTTGAGCTCCATTGTTGTTGCAGCCGCAGTTGTAGTGGCAAATTTCCAAAAGTTGTTTGTATCGACTTTGGCAAATGATAAATGTGATTTGTTTGCTGCAAAGGAAGCGGTCCATAGCCCTAGCAAGCGCCACGCTTTATCAACTTTTGAGCCATATTCATTTTGATATATGTATATTTACTATATAAAATGACGTATTCGCTAAGCGAGCAATTTTATGTTCTATGACACACACAGTCTTGCATCATTAATTTTGTTGCAACAATCTTGCACGACAAATTGCATGCTTGTTGATTAGAAGTGCTCGCCAGCGCGTCTCAATCAAATCCGTGCCAATTTTGCAGACCACCGCACAGTGGTCGTGATACAATATAAGCTATACAAAATATATGAAATTATAGTAGAGCTACAAATTTTGGAGCCTGATGATGATTTACCATCCTAATCTCTCACATGCCATTCAACACATAATGCCTTATTTTAAAATTCAAAAATAAAAATTTCCAAAATATAAAAAATGGCATTGAATGAAATCCGGGAAGAAAATAATCATTTTCGCATTTCAGTCAGTGTTTCCCCCCTCTTTTAAAAGTCTAAAGTGGTGGCATACTTGATTTTTAGCGCTTCTGGCGAGAGAGTGTTAAGGCGACACTCGATTTGTGGCAATGTGAATTTTTTTTGCTGCAACTTTGTCACAATATTTGTGCAATTTTCGAACGTCACCAGGCCACAGGCGAAAAATTAATGAACCGTGCCGTCTGTGCGGCATATGCGCAACAAATTTATCGTGAGCATTTCTCAAAAGTGCAACAGCGCAAATTCACGCTCGAAATGCAAAGCGACAAGTGGCACACTGCTGAGGCGGATCAGGGTGGAGGGGGGAGGAGGGGGACGCCGGTTGCTGACGAAGCTGCCACAGCCGCATGCTTTCGACGTGACAACAAAGTTGCCACACAAATTGTGTCAGCATTTCTTTTTGACATTTCACTGCACACACACATACACTCACATTTAATGGTGTGCTCACACGCCATCACACAATTAAGATAATTAATTAATTTGACAGCGCCTGTCACTCACTCAAATGCGCTGTGTAAGGTCAGCCCCTCCGCCCGCATGCTTACCCCCTCCTCCTTACGCTGCAGTCTCGCTACAACTCCCCCTACGTTCGGCAACGGTGCGCCAAGTACTGTCGGCCCCCACAATTTCAGCGCAGTCCGAGCGCAGCGCGCAGTTGCATATGCTACATGCCACTTGCCACTAATTGCCATGTAATTTTTTTGCTGTTTGTCCAAATGTAAATATGTTGCATTTATTTTGTTGCGGTCAGCGGGCGTCTAATTGTTAAATAAACAAGCTCAAATTATGGCAGCGCAATGCCGGCGACTCTGGCAACGGCAAGTGGCAAATCTTGTCACATTGCTGCAAGTGCACCAGTACACCCAGTAAACAGAAAAATGCTTTAAAGCTTTCTACTTTTCATTTGCAAATTTTTGCATTCATAAAATTTTCTGATGATAGCTTTAGGAAATAATCATCTTAAACATGTTATAAATCGAGATTTCGTAAGGAAACTACTGGCAAAAACTGATGGCGAATTTCTGTTGTACTAATGAATATTGCTCGATTACATTCACTTGCTTTTAAAAACGAATTGATAGATTCGATTTAGAGAAAACATTATTTTCTGACTTTTTGCTATCTTTTTATACTGAATTGTTTAGGCTTTTAAAAACGAAATCAAGACTTTTTTCTACTCGAAAGTTTGCAACCTAGACTCTACACTCCCATGCACTCTCACACGCTCTCATGCATAAGTGTAAGTGCATTTGACAAATGACATCCCACAGGCTGACAGCAAATAAACTGTCAGCTGGAGAGTAAAGCATTTTAAGTGAATTATTTTGATATTTTTGTTTTTTATCAGCGCTTTTTCATGCTTAAGTATTTGTTTGTATATGTGCAGTTCCTTAAGCAGCGGTTGCGTATTTTGTATCTGTGGGTTTCCTTCTGCACATGTGACATGTGTGTGTATTGTTTTTGTCATCATCGTCGTCGTCTGTTTTGGGTCGCTGTTGTTCTTGGATTGCATCCAGAAGAGATCTCAATTTCCACTTCAATTTGTCTGCTGTCACTTGTAATTGAGTTCAATTTACAATAACATCGTCTGTGACGTGTGCGCAGACACGAATTTAGTGAGTTGAAAAATCTGCTCGCTTTTGTTGCTTGTCTTCTTGGTTTCTCTTTAGTTTCTTTTGCTGGGCTTTGCACTTTCCTTTTGCAATTTGTGGGGTGTGATTTGTCCCCTAAAGTGAATGGCATAATGTGTGCAAAATTTTACAATTAATATGTAGTTGTACTTCGACGTAAAAAACGTAGATATACAGCATCAATATAGTCAATATGGAGATTTTTATTAAAATCAAAATTTTTGTCAATTCGTTCCTCATTCATTCATGCATTCATTCAAATTCCTGAGGATCTATAAATATATGAAGTACTGCCACAATGAACTTTTCAGGCTGTGCTGGCTTCGAGGCAGGATCCCTACTCCAAATATAAGATCGTAGGCATTTTGCTAGAGGAGGCACTTGGTCCCTGTAATGGGTTTTTACTTAACAGTCAAGAAGAAGAAGAAGTATATTGTCACACGCAGAAGACTAGAATTTAGAATTAATCAACGGATAATTGTAACAATTTTAATTTTAAAAGCTTGTCAGTCAACACAGTCAAAAGTCGTTTTTCTGAAAGCTATGCACCTTTCCAGATATTCCATAAAAATATATCAAAATGCAATGTCAATCAGTTTGCTTGCATTTAAAAAAAATAGATTTACTGCATAGCCCGCTTACCGCTTCAGCGGCACGGCGGCACGGAGCAGCCATTGCGCTTGTAGCAAATGTAGCAAATGTCATGCGGCAAAGATTGATGTGACGTTTGTTTTGAGAAATGTGCAAAATGTAACGCAGTCATTCGTAATTCTGACAACTCAGTTATAGTTTGTGGCAGTTTGTGTCCACCGCAACGGCAGCAGCAGCGACAACAACGAGGTCGACGGAGAGGGGCAGGCCGACAGCCAAGAGACTGTACAGAGTGCGGCAACGAAAGCCGTCACAAGCAGCAACAACGCCAGCAGCAGCAAGAAATCAGCTGCAGAGACAAGTGACATGCCAGCTGAGCCGGCCAGAAGACAGGGTGGCAAGCAAGCAAGCAAAATGCTGGAAAATATTTGCCAAACGACGCTGATACACTGGCAAAAATTATTGCCTAATGAAATATTTAACTAATTTAGTTGTTATTGTAACTAATTTCTGCTTTTCAAAATTACAAAAATGGGATTACTGAAAAATTTGTGTTACAAAATATTTATCGTTTGTTTAAGCAAAAATATTACAAACTTCTGCCACCAACTTTTATCAATTGCGGATGGAGCTGCAGCTCATACCAGGAGTGCGACAATGTCGTTTATTCAAGATTCAGGAACCAGTCAGTCCACGTAGGCCCACCCTGTATATGATTGATGAATAAATTGGTTGAAACAGCTGATTTTCGTGACAGAGAGAATTGAATAGTAAAATAAATCAATCTTTTTTTTTAGTTATTCGCTTTTCGATTATGTATTATTTTTGTGCGAAATTTTTATGAGTGTATGTACGCTGCATGCTCGACTTCCATTGCCACTGCCGCTGACACTTTCCCAAATCCGTAGTCTCGACTCGACTCGACTTGACTGCGCTGTGCTAACACGGGTTAGATGTGGGGTTTAAACGACCGACAGTCTGGCACGCCATCTATCATTTAAGGTTTAAGGGTTGTTGATGGCACTCATAAATTATTATGTATGCTCCTTCGCGCCGGCCTCCTCAGCTGTGATATATCGTTTGCGAAAGGAAGACGCCGAGAAGGAAGACCAGATGGAAGGCTAGGCCAAGCTCAGCAGCCAACACAAATGCTTGGGTTGTTGTAGGAAAGCGATGGAGAAGTGAAGGCAGCGATAGTTTCGTATAGGCAATGTTTTGTGGAAGCTTATGCTTTGGCACTTGATTGGGGAAGGCAGAGAAACTGTGGGTGAGCGCAGCAGTGCTGCCAAAGTGGTTGTATACGAAAAGGATTCTTTTGCCTAAAAATTGCAGAAAAAAGTAGTTTAAGTACAAAAAGGTATAATTTTTATACTTAAATACCTCGAAATAAAGTTTGTTGGTTTTATAAAATGTGTATGCAGTACCGGTCACCATTACTTCTGAAAGATTTCGGTTTTTTTGGTTTTGAAAATTTGTCTTGATTGTTGCTTTTGCTCATTTAAATTTTATCCATTGAAAATTTTAAAAATTGTCTTTCTGTTTAACGACCGCATCAAACTTTCGTTGAGCTTGTTAGACCTGAAATGGGCCAAGGTAAAATAATGTGAAGAAGTTCTCAAAGTCAAGTACCCGACTTGAAGCATTGCTGTAAAACATTCAAGTAATAATTTTGACAGTTTCTTAAAGGAAATTTTGAACCTCTCTGAAAGCATTTGGGAAGCACTGCTCTTTGTGCGGCTCAAGCTGGCAGCGCAGCGCACAAGATTGAGTAACATCATAAATATTAAAAGCACCATCAGGCAGTCAAGCACTCAGACTTGTTACCAAATGAATATAGAGCATACTTTATGGCGCACGAACGGCGCAAAGTGAAATGGCAAAAAACAGAGTTGCCAAAACGTTCTAACAAACTGCCTGCGATTTAGTGTAACAAAAATGCCAACTGCGCAGCAGCAGCAACAGCAACAACAGTCGAGCGCACATAATTCAATCCAAGCAGATGAGGTTTTTATCTAATATGCGAGTAAATCTTGCAGTGAACCACGAAGGAGCAAGCCAAGCCAAGCCAAGAAAGGCACATATCAACGATTGCACACCCGAGCGCAATATTATTTATGGGTTTGGGCGGGATGCGATGCCTTTATTTATGTAGCAGAGAGCTGAGGACCGGTAGCCTCGACAAGCATTATTGTAAGCACGTAGTCGAGGAAAGGGTTACAGAGTGCCGAGTTGCCAGTGCTTCGAATTTGAGAGCAGGTCCTTTAAGCTAAACAGCCTTGAGAAAATTATCAAAAATTTCAAGAATCGAAAGATTCTTTAATCTTGACAAAGTCAACAATCTTTCATAATCAAAAATTATGGATGTCAAATTACAATTTATTCGTAATAGTAAATGAGTTATAAATTACTGCTAGCGAGAAAGCCTGAAAATAGTTTTTAACTTGAGCCCCCTTTAACACCAACTCATTCCCTACGAGCCTCTGTCTTGATAGTTTCGCCTGCACTGTGAAGGAATATTAGACATCGACTAAGAATTATGAGCACTTTTGGCAAGCTTCCTTGAGCCTTTTGTTTCGCACTGCGCTGCCGGCGGAAGGACCTCTTTGTCCATACATATGAAAGTGTTTGTGCATGTGTGCGGTAGTGGCATATTCAGGCAATTTATTCGAACGTGGCGTGCGCATGTGTAAGTGTATTCCTTTGTTGGTTTTCGCTTTTCCCAAAAGTATCATTTTGTAGGCTAATTAGGTAAGCATGTTTATAAATTATAGCATGTTAAGTAAGTTTAATTTATTTATGTGTGCGTGTGTATGAGTGTGTGTGTGTGTATCACTATGCCACTGCATTGCGTTGAGGTTAAGTGTCTGGCAATTGAATTTTGAGCATCATAAATTTCATGTGGCAAAATTTATTGCGCCGAAAAGGGATAATAACGGTTTATTACAGTTGCATATGTGCCTGCATGTGTATAAGTTTACCATTGGCGTAAGGAAATTTATTATGTGGCTTATGTTATTGGCTATTTGATATGTTTGTACTATGTTAAGATGGATTTAAGAGCCTTGGAGCTGTTTGCCTGTTTAGAAATTGCTTCGAAAAATACTATTTCTTATTTTTCATTATAATATAAATTAATTTTAAAAGGAAAAATTTGTTGTTTTGATAGTAAAATTTGTTCAGTTTTGATTACAGTAAGTAGATTTAGTAGTAGTATATAATCGTTGTTGTCATTACTACCTTCTACATGGAGCTTAACACTCATTATAATAAACTACTTGAAATGGGAAACAAATTACATTTATTTAATTACCTCAAGCGTATCAAAATCATGCTTTTCTTTGCTGTAAAATAAATACAATTATGTATGTACATATGTCAGTTTGCATATACTTGTGCATGTGTGTTATTTAGTGGCTAAAATGGCATATTTGAAAAAGCTACCTTAAACGCTGATTAGGCCTGCGCTCGCTGTAAATGAAGTCATTTAAATTCCACATAATTATAGCGCGCCTCATTAGCCGTCGTCGCTCTGTCAACGAACTGAGAATAATGTCACTTTGTCATAATGACAAACAGCCGCCGCAGGTCGCAGGTCGCAGGCCGCGGGCGCCTTCACAAATGATCAATTGCCTAATTAGCGCGCTACCAAAGACGCCATGACCGGCCGGTGTACGATGATGATAGCCCTGCCCGCTTCAGTGCCCAGTCGGCGGCCGGACCGCGCACCCATTCGGGCCATAAATAACACGGCACACGCACACATGCAACAGTGCGCCTTTGCAAGCATGTGTCGTATACACTCGAGGGAGAGCGACAGAACGACCGCGATAGACAGACGCAGCGACACTATCGGCTTGAAATTTATAATTTTCAATCATTATGTCGCGTCTTCAGCGCAGATCCATCAGCGATTAGTGGTCACGATAATGCCCAGCAGTGACAAACAGCGACAACAAAATGTTATTACTTTCCCCTACTGTTGTTGGTTTATCATCGGCGGGCAGGCAGCCGCCACCAGTGGCCCGCCACAGTCGCGCTCATATGACCAGTCCGAAGCGCAGTGGAGACGCTTATCTGCACTTGACTGCCACTAAATTATTTTTATCTGTTGTACTCCCAGAGAGTGCGTGTTTGGGCATTTGAGACCATCGGACGCAGACACACTGGTCAGCACGTTCTAGTTTCGATGCGAGCCCTCTTTTGATTGATGAGCTCGGCGCGCTAATGAGCTGCAATTTATAACAAGTTGAAATTTTCCGTTGAACAGGCTTACAATTAGTGCGGCGTTGAGTTAGGAATGGAGCCAAGGTATTTGGGTGCAAGTCGCATGCTTCCAAGTTGTGGCTTTCTTTTGGGCATACTGACATTTAGATATGATTCGAAAAGCAGTTTAGTTGAGTATCTTATGGTCTTTTATGTTAAGTTGATTGCATTCTAATTGTAAGACCATAAGCTTACAAACTGCTCCAAGCTACTTCCAAAGAATAGTGGCATGTAAGGCTATGCAATTTTTTAATAAACTTCAAAAGGAATTTTGAAAGTACTCAGATGGTTATTATTAACTATACTTTTCTTTCGAATTCTTCTCACAAAAAATTATTATATATTCAAAGTTTGGTATAGCTGACTACTTTTTTATAACTTGTCCAAAATTCTGCTTTAATATGTTCTTGAAATTCTTGTACAAGTTTTATTGGTAGGACGAAAAGTCAAGCAGTCTACTTGGTGTACCATTCCCACGTGCTCAACGGGCATTTCTCTATAATTTTAATTTCAAACTGAAATTCTCCCCCAACAGTGGAAAAGACCGTCTTTATGGGAAACTGAAAATTACGCATAATTTATGTGCATTTAATTTTCGTAGCATTAATTTGAGCATAACTGCCAAAACATAAATTAGCTACCGCTTAAACTAATTACACCGAATGCAATCAGTCAACCATAAATTTTACTAAATGCATGCCAAAGGAGCCAACAATTTTATCTGCCGACGCATACAGAGTATATAAGTATCGTATGTATGTGTGTGAGTAGTCACCCTCAGCGAGCGCAGCCAACTCATTTGGCTGCTCCAGCCGAGTGTGTGGGAGCACAACACTTCACTACGCTTTGCTTTGAAGTGCGGCCGTGGAGTCCGCTTCCTCCAATGCAGAACAAAAATTAGATGCTCATCCAAGCAATTAACACACAAGAATGACATAAAACAAAATCGTTTCAACATAATAATCATAAATATTAAAATATACAACCGCAAAAGACCCAAAGCTGCTGCCGCTGTTGCGCCTTCTGCCTGCTGTCACAGCCCAGTGAGCACACTCAGCCGACCCATAGAGCCGACGACGACCGACGACCGCGCACCCCAACCCAAAACAGTGCACGGCAATAAAAACCAATTAAAAGCAGAAAAGATACAAAACGTCAAATTCTTCGGGGCGCTCAGCAATACGGGATAAGGGCTAAGAAAGGCACGCAGGAGCTGGCAGGCAGGCAGGCCGAGAGGCCGACAGCCGCATGAGTTATGTTAATGCGCTTCAAATTTGAAATATATACATCCATTTCATTCCGCTCGGATAGTGTGGCACGAAAGTGCTCCAGCGCTTCTAAATTACGGCATATGAGCATGTAATGCCTACACTGAGAGATATATAGCAAACAAGAGCGTCAGTTCATAAATAATGTTCAGCAGATAAAGAAATTCCGAGAATGGTCTAGCCAGGATTAAAGTTCCACACCAAGGCTAACAAAGCTTTTCATTTCCAATCTTCAAAGAAACATGCGCTTTATTTTGGGGGCATTGCATTTTTTCCAGTGTATTTGTAAATGTGTGTAGCTGACGGGTCTGTCTGCATTCTAAAGTGCACACTTCAAAGCACATTCCAAAGCGAATCGGAAATGAACATTTTACACCCTCAAGAATTTTACACACACATACGCGCAGTTACACGCTTTATTAATTATCCAGTGGGTGTGTGCGTCCAATCGTAGGTACGACTCAGGGGGTGGAAAAGGGCACTGCTGCATTTGAATGCCACAACATTTGCACGAGTCGGAGTTTTAAGTTGCTTTTGACTTTGACATCTCACTTGGCATTTGCCTGTCAACGTGCTGTCAGTTGAACACAAAATGACCAATGCTCCCCCGGCGCTCTCCCCTCTGTGTGTCGGCTGTGACCTCATGTTCAGCGTGCGCCTTGTTGGTTGCGGCAAGTGGCAACGATTTTGCTGCTGACTGACAATGGTTTTAAAAATGTTTTGTTTTTGGTCGACAGATCTCACTCTTTGCCACTTTGCCCCACTGTCACTCTTGCTGCACACTTTGGCATGTCATTTGTTGTGAATGATTTGGGTCAAAACGGCACACGCACTACAATAACAAATCGTGCAATAAAGCGGGAGTGTTATGCCGCCAAGCAATAAAAAACAAAAAAAAGAGAGTGGCATTAACTGCTTTTTGCCACAGACGCGGTCGTCTTT